>CM038681.1:608277562-608920619 GCA_021605205.1 Aegilops longissima
CTCGTATTTGTTCTTTTTCTAGCCCTCCGGATCGAGCACAACTTCGGTAAAGAGCGAGCCGAAGAAAAGTTGAGCTCGGATGAAAGGTTTGAGATCATAGCAATCGCGCTATGACGGCCAACCGATTGAACCCATCTGGACAAAGAACACATTTGTTGCTCGGTGCGGGGGTTCTCGTTAGGGACAAGATCGATCAGCATCCACCAATGGTATAAACCTAAGAACGAAGACCCCGAGGTGTCTTATGTCAATGATATGTAGAAAAATGATCTTTGGACTGAGCTGAAGTCAAATTTCACCCTACCGCCAGGATGATCCGGAGAAGCCGGTTAAAGAGCAATTAATCAAGTCTTTTGCTCTTAAGAAGATGGCAGACCTATCCGGAGGTGGAAGAAAGACCTGAATCGTTTGTCGACAAAAAGAGACACCAGAATTCAAGGGCAAATATGAGAAGATCGAGATCAGCGGCCTACATTTGTGGCCCACAAGACATCGAAAAGAGTAAGAAGATGTCGGCGACAAACAAGCAAAATGCTGCGAAGAAGAAGCTTCACCATCGCCTTGCGGTCGGTGGCTACCTCAAAGCCCGACCTAAATGGGCCAAGGCTGAGAATGATCCGGTTGATAAAGGATCGAACCGGAGACAATGAACATGCGCACCGTTGTCGGACTTAGTTCTTGGGCTGGCAGAACCTTGGACCTGTGTCGTGGAAGTGCATTTGGACGGATGAGCAATTGGAAATACCAATCAAGAGGCTTCGGCACTATATCGATGCAGCGAAGCAAGGGGCGTTCCTTCCGACGGAAGAGCAGCGAGCTCACAATGGCCCTCGGGAATCCACGAGCACCACTGGGCGGACACGAGGCATGCGAGCTCCGTTCCGTGAAATGTTGGTTTTCGGGACGCACGTTACAAATGCCGGAGAGGAGGAAAAAAGTGCAGCAGACCCAAGCTGCGGCGCTGCACGCAAGGGTACTGGCGATAGAGGAACGAAAGCAAATCACAGCAAGCGAACTGCGAAGCTTCCTCGAAGCTACCTCACCATCTCGAAGAGAGAAGCGTGGATTCCACCGAGCTGCTTCGCGGGCATGTCTTGACGGCTCCGCCAGCTATCCGTGGATGCTATCACGAGTCTCAAAATTGCCACATTATGGCGCAATGGATGAATTTGAAGGTCAAGGCGGCTGTTGGCTCTGTTTATCATCTTGAACCAGGCGCAACTTTTCACTGCCGGCCGATTCGAGGAAGGATATGCTAGGGTGATGGTGGATGAAATAATAGAGGATTTGAGGACCTCGGCTTGACCACCCTACGGTGAAGGGGAGACTAGGCTGGGTTCTGCTCTGAAGACTCCATGCCTATGGCGGAAGGAGCTCGTCAACCTTCCGAACTGGACGCCTCCGCCTCCTCCTCCTTCTCCGGCGAGTCAGGGTACTCCGCCTCCAACACCGCCTCCTCCTCAGGTGAGTGACGATCAGGGCACTCGGCCTCCTTCTCTGGCACGTGGCGGCACTCCGCCTGCGCCGGTGCGCCCGAGCAGCCAGCAGCCTCCTCCTTCTCCGCCTCGCCAGCAAGGGCGGAAGAGACCCGCCTCCACCCCGGCTGCTCCGGCACGTCGTAGTCCTTCTCCTCCGCCTCGTAAGCAAGCACGAAAGAAGACAGCCGCAGCTGTCGTGGTTCTAAGTCTGACAGTAGAATGGGGGGTAGGTATGGAGAGGCAAGATCCTAGCTATGGAGTAGTTGTATCGCAAGGGATTTACGAGTTCAGGCCCTTCTCGGAGGAAGTAACAGCCCTCGTCTCGGAGCCCGGGCGGTCGATTGGATTATCTGCGTATGTGTTACGGTGCGAACCCTTCTACGTGGAGGGGTGTCTTATATAGAGTGCGCCAGGACCCCAGCCAGCCCACGTAGTAGAGGGTTTAAGGTGCGTTAAAGCTAGGCGTTCTTGTAGCGCCTTACATAAAGTGTCATTAAGGTCATAAAGACTATTTAACTACAGACCGTTTGGACACCGAGTGGCTCTTGGACTCTTGGTGGTCGAGTGGGTCTTCATAGTCAGTGTCTTTGAATCTGTCGAGTGGAAGTCTACCAGGTCATTTGGAAGGCTGCTTCTCTTGTGAGTGTCCTTGTGGAGGGTATCTTTGGGCAGGTCTATGACCCTACCCCAAGTATATGACTTCATCATTAGCCCCCGAATGGATCGAGGTTTGAGTGAGGAAGGAGTTGATAATCTTTCCGACCTGTTCTTCGTGTTGTGAACCTGAGGATTTCCGAGCGACGGATCTGAGGAAATCTGTTATCTGACGAGTTGCTCTGCGGTTAGCGGATTTCACGGGATCCGAATTTTGGGGAGCGCGCGAAGCGGAGAAAACCGCGACACTCGGATGGGATAAGACGATGACGCCTCGATCCTCGCGCCGCCTTTTCGCCACGTATCGTGCGCGCGCCTGTTGCAGGATTGTGATGGGATTGCCTGGGCCTACCGGTCAACCACTCGGAAGCGACCCCATATAAAGCGTTGGACCGGTCATTTTGAACAGTGCGTCCTCAGACTTCTCCTCTCTCCGCCTCCAAAGCTTTCTCGCCACGCTCTCCGTCTGTCCAGCGCCGAAGCTCCGTACTTTCCTCGTCGGCGACCATGGTGAAGGACAAGACTGCCGCCCTGGACCGGGTGAAGAAGACGGCGGCGAATACCAAGGGGAGAGCGCCCAGTCGGGGCGGTTCCTCTTCGCGGTCCAAGCTGCCGCAGGGCTGGGTCCAAGGAGGCTGGATCCGATCGACCATCACCGAAAGATCTCACCGATCGCCAGCGAAGGACTGATCCCCATGGGTCGGCAAGGCTTCCGACGCGGAGTGGCAACCGCAGCCTGAAGAGGGTGAGTCGTCCTCCTGGTCACCACGTAGATAGGGGTTTTCTCTGCCGCCAAATCCTTTTTCCGGGGTTTCGAACTTTTTGGGCGCAAGTCCACCATTTCACTCCAAACTCCATTGTGTATCTTGCTGCTTCGTTTAGCTCTGCGAAATTTCTTGGGTTGTCGACCGCATTGGGGTCTTTTCAAGCACATATTCACTGTCGCTCTCGGGCGGTGAAGAAAACGAGCCGAATGACGAGAGGACCCAAGTAATCCAAATGTGTGGGGACTTGGGGTCGGATGAGGGGAAGAGCGCCTTTCGGCTATGACTCTCCCGACTCGGTTAGAGGGTGGCGATCGACCTGGTTTTATTGCCAAGACCAGCCGGCCTTGGGGCGTCACTGGGCTCCCTCCTTTCTCCATGAGTCGAGTGAACAAGCCATCTTCTCTGAAGGTGTTACGGAGGAGAAGGCCCAAGTAAAGCTGCTGATGGGCGGGTAGTCCAGCTTATTCACGATGGGGTGACGGCATGGATCTCTGGAGGTTTTTCTCCGGCGGCGTATTCAGCCACTCCAATCTGAGGTCATCCGATGTGGATGTACTCTAATGCGGATGATACCACTCGGGTCCATCCGGAGGAGGTTGATGACGCCATCTTTGGAGAAGTGGATGACTGCCATCACGAAATAAAGACAGCCCTCGCGAGCTGGGAGATTCCACCACTCGACCGAGTTACCAACTGGACAAGGTATCACCACTTATCTCCGATTGTGATTCTGCTGCATTCATTCTGTTTTGATGTCAATTTAAATCGACTGATTTTCACCTTGTTACTGTTGTCTTGTAGGTCACCACCGAGATATACTCGATGCCCAGCGGGCGCAGAAACAACCGAAGAAGAAGAAGGAAGTGGAGGTGAGAGTCCGGAGGAATGGGAGTCAACGGCGAGGAGGATGATGGCTCGATGATGAGGAGGAGGAGGAAGAAGAGGAGGAAGGCGTCGACCCTCCTCGCTTCGGAGGAAGGTCAAGTTGGCCTTGACCCCGGCGGCCAAGGTATAGAAGCTGTTGTGTCCACGGTCGATCGGCAAGCGACCTAGGACAACTTCTCCAGCGCCGGCCGAGAAGCCGCGAAGCAACCTCGGCGTCATCGTCAAAGCCGGCGAAGGCCCTGCCCAAGATGCGAATGGTCATCCCCACCATCTCCGGGTAACCAACAGAACCTTGTATTTCCTTTTTCAACATGAGTGAACTTTTGGTCGACTTGATGACTGATCAGCCGACTCTTGAAATCTACAGCGCCGCTACCTCCGAGACTTCAGCCAAGCACGATGATCAGGAAATGGAGGATGCGGCCACTTCCAATCTTGGTAAGATCTCTGAGGTTTCACTTTTAGCCGACTGGAGCTTTTTAGTCGATTGGGCTTCCATGTTTACTTCTGGATCTCTCTTGTAGTTCCGCCTCACGTCATTGATCTCCCGATGATGGCGAGGCGCCATTGAGGAAGAGGAGGAACAAGAAAGTGCCTGCTGGCAAGGCTGCTCAAGTCGCGGTGAATCCTGAGACGCTGATTTCCGAGGGAGGCAACCCCACTCGGACTTCTGTATCTTTCGCTGTACCGCTGACAAGTGCCCGACCGACTTCGTCGACTGCTGATCCACCATCTCTCTTTGCTACACACCACGTCCCGGAAGACCAAGTAAGTGCTGCTAAGGAGGCCATACGCCAGGAAGGGATCATGATGGAGCAGGTGAAAGCGGCTCGAGAGGCAAGTCAGGCGGCCTATGATGCCAGTTCAGCTCTCCAGAGCAATGTCCAAGTAAGTCAGTCGTCGCTTGCTTTGTTAGGATATACTATCTGAAACTGCTTTCTTCTGGAGATTTCCATATCTGTACACCCACTGGGTGTGTGTGTCGTTTGAACTTTTGTGGGGGCACGCTGAGTGCACCCACTAGGTGTAATCCCGAGACTATGGTCATTGCGTGCGATCGGCTATAATCTTTATGTTGTGATCTTCTTCACTCGACCTAGACGGACCAAGTCGAATGGGCTGTAAAACCGGTGGGGGCACGCTAAGTGCACCCACTGGATGTAGTCCCGAGACTATGGTCATTGCGTCTGATTGATTATAGTCTAAAGAACTGTTTTTCTGCGGTGACGGCGACAATTAGCCATGTTTTTAGAATCATAACCTTTTTGCCTCTTTTGGTGTTGATCAGAACCAAATTGGTAAACCAGTGGGGAACGCGCTGAGTGCACCAGCTGGTGTAATCCCGAGACTCTTGTCGAATGTTTTATTCGACCGTAGTCTTAGAAATGCTACTATTTTTCCTTAGTCACTCGGAAGTGATCTGTCTTTGATGTCTTTCGCTGGTTGACTCTTTGTAGAAATCTTGCGAGCTTGTGGCTCGCTATACCGAGTTAGAGAAAAAGCAGATTCAACTCAACCTCGATTTGAAGCTTGCTTAGGAGAATTTGCAGCAGGCAAAGGATGAAGCAAAAGGTATGGCTGGTGAGAATTTTTGACGACTGCCTCTGTTTTTCTGCTCATTCTCAACTCTGTTCTCATTGTTCCTTTGCGGATAAACTGGAAGAGACTTTGAAGAAGAAGGACCTTGACCTTGCAGAGGCACAGAAGGCAGCTTTGGAGAAAACAAAGCTCGCTGAAGAGAAGCTTGCCTCAGTCGAAAAACTTGAAGATGAAAATACCAAGATGAAAGCCTCTCTTGACGCGGCTAACAAGGAAGTCGGTCGACTGAAGAACGACAAGAATGTTCTGTCTGACAAGGTTGGCCAGCTGGCGGGGAAGCGGAACGACCTGGAGATTTATCTTGGAGGGTTCGCCAAGAAGTTGTTTCTCATGCTTGAAGGTAATCTCTTTTATCCAACTGTCTTGCTCTCACGGCTCATCACATGATCTTCATTTTGAGTCGAGTTGTGTTTTGAAATTCTGCCAAAACTTTGAAGAAGAAACCCGTCAGTGGAAACCAGCTTGGACCCCATCAACTCTCATGTGAAGGGCGAAGCTGCTATGAATGTGCTCCATTGAGTCTCGTGTTGCTAGCGTAGTGGATTATCTTGCTTTCATTGAAAGTTGCGATGTCGCGGATCGACTCGACTCTCGGCGAAACAGACTCTCGAGAATGATCTTGAATCACGATGACTTCGACTGAATGAGATTCCAAGTCGAGTGCAAGAATGGAAAAGTCATCTGCGGGTGTGGTGCTGATGTTGCTCTATCTCTGGTTCGTGTCCACTGCAAAGAAGCGCCAAGAGGACAAGCTGGTGTCTCACAAGGTCGCCAACACCGGGAAGCACGACTTGGATCTTTCATGGAGACTTTCATGCTGCTGCTACCCGTATTCTTGTGGAATCGACCTCGACCAGTTTGTTGCACCTTCAGGTCCTCCGCGGAGGAGTAAAAACTTCGAGTCCCACTTTAAATTTGCCTCGGAATGCCGAGTGGTTTACGTAACCGATAAACTTTAACAGGCTTAACACTGAACGCCTTTGGATCCGTGGGACATTTATCGAACTTGGTTTTCCTTTAACATGCTTTGCTTGCATTCGAGAGAGCTTTATTCCTCATTAGGAAGATATTCGTTGAAATTCAATCGACTTGTGCTTCATCTATCCTGCGGTAGAGGTGGAACACTGACTGTGGTGACCTTGTCGTCCTTACGGATCGGGACGAACCGCATGTTGTGCTTGTGGCGAAGCTCCGAAGGAAGAGGTCGCAGTCGACCTGCACCTCGTCGTCCTTGTGGATTGGGATGGACCGCACGTTGTACTTGTGGCGAAGCTCGAAGGAGGAGGTAGCGATCGACCTGCACCTCGTCGTCCTTGCGGATTGGGATGAACATACGTTGTACTTGTGGCGAAGCTCGAAGGAGGAGGTAGCGATCGACCTGCACCTCGTCGTCCTTGCGGATTGGGATGAACCGCACGTTGTACTTGTGGCGAAGCTCCGAAGGAGGAGATAGCAGTCGACCTGCACCTCGTCGTCCTTGCGGATTGGGATGAATTCCTTACTTAGGCGAGCACTGGGCTGCAGCTAAGCCTCCGAGTGGGAGGTTTGCTCTCCACTCGGTAGGGTTTTTATTACTTGGCGAGAACGGGCTGCAGCTAAGCCCCAGTGGGAGGTTGCTCTCCACTCGGTAGGATTTTATTACTTGGCGAGCAGCGGGCTGCAGCTAAGCCCCAGTGGGAGGTTTGCTCTCCACTCGGTGGGATTTTTATTACTTAGGCGAGCACTGGCTGCAGCTAAGCCCCAGTGGGAGGTTGCTCTCCACTCGGTGGGATTTTATTACTTAGGCGAGCACCTTTGGGCTGCAGCTAAGCCCCAGTGGGAGGTTTGCTCTCCACTCGGTAGGATTTTTATCACTTTGGATGTTTAAGGAATCCTTGGGCTGTTATAAGCCCCGGTGGGAGGCTGGCTCACCACTCGGCAGGTTTGAATACTTAGGCGAGTACTTGGACTGCAGCTAAGCCTCCGAATGGGAGGCTGGCTCGCCACTCGGTGGGATTTTGGATACTTAGGCGAGTGCTTGGACTGCAGCTAAGCCTCCGAGTGGGAGGTTTGCTCTCCACTCGATGGGATTTTATTACTTAGGCGAGTACTTGGACTGCAGCTAAGCCTCCGAGTGGGAGGCTGGCTCGCCACTCGGTGGGATTTTTATTACTTGGCGAGTACTTGGACTGCAGCTAAGCCTCCGAGTGGGAGGCTGGCTCGCCACTCGGTGAGGATTTTGGATACTTAGGCGAGTACTTGGACTGCAGCTAAGCCTCCAAGTGGGAGGCTGGCTCGCCACTCGGTAGGATTTTGAATACTTAGGTGAAGCGGATTAGATATTAAGCCCCGGTGAGAGGCTGGCTCTTTTCGGAAAGGATTTTTTTTACAAACTTAGGCGAATCGGATTCATGACTAAGCCACCCATGGGGAAATTTCAACAAAAAGCAATAAAAATTACGGAAAATTATAACATTCTTGTCTTGGATAAACAAACTTCAAAAGCACTTTTATTACATCTCAACCGAGTGAGTTCTTAAGTGTAAAAGGGGCGGAGCAGCTCCGCGTTCCAAGCTTGAGGCTCGTCGATCTGGCGATCAACGTTGTAGAGATGATATTCTCCGTTGTGGAGGACTCTTGTGACGATGAATGGACCTTCCCAAGTGGGAGCAAGCTTGTGTGGTTTCTGTTGATCCACTCGGAGGACCAAATCTCCCTCTTGGAAGGCTCGACTCTACACATTTTGGCATGGAATCGGCGCAAGTCTTGCTGATAGATAGTCGGCGGATCAAGGCCATCTCTCTCTCTCTTCCAAGAGGTCATTGCATCTTGCGGGCTTGTTCGCTTCTTCTTGTGATTTACAAGTGGTATGTAGATGCAATCACTCTCCCATGACTCGTTGCTAGATGAACTCATAGATGGATCTTGGTGAAACCGTAGGAAATTTTTAATTTTATAGCAACGTTCCCCAACAATGATGTGGCGCAATGTCTTGTCGGGTTTCGAGTTGGTGTTCCCACCATCCTTATTCAATATCATGGCGCTCGTCCTAGTTCATCTAGTCGGCGAGATTGTCATTCTGGGGCCCATATTTCTACACAATATGTTCCCTTTGAGAGGTTCATGGGAGTCCTAAAGAAATATGTCCAGTAACCGCTAGGCGGAAGGAAGCATCTCCATGGGCCATCAAGCGAGAGGATGTCATCGGGTTTTGTGTTGACTTCATTCCTGGCCTTAAGAAGATAGGTCTCCCTAAATCACGGTATGAGGGGAGACTGACTGAAAAGGCAGCTTGGAAGGGACTCAATAATATGCAGGACGGATATTCTTGGTCTCAAGCACACTACGATTCTCTGAACTCTACCTTGGTGACCTCGTATGTCGATGAACACAAGAACGATCTGCGCTCGAACACCGGAGCAAGTGTTACTGACTGGATTACATGTGAACACATCAGGACTTTCAGCAGTTGGTTGGAAACACGTCTCGTAGGTGACAAGACTGTTTGTGATGAGTTGTACTTGTTGTCCGGGGACCATCTTTGACTGTATTGATTTATAAAGGATCTGAGATAAATGGGAATACATTTTACGATTGACCAAGATCAAAAGAGCACCAACCAAAACAGCGGTGTCCGCTTTGATGCAGCAACCGAGAGGGAAAGGACACATATTATGGTTACATAGTGGACATATGGGAACTTGACTACGGACATGATTTTAAAGTCCCTTTGTTTAAGTGCAAATGGGTCAATCTGTCAGGAGGCGGGGTACAAGTAGACCCACAGTACGGAATGAAAACAGTGGATCTGAAAAATCTTGGGTACACTGACGAACCGTTCGTCCTAGCCAATGATGTGGCACGGGTTATCTATGTGAAGGACATGTCTACCAGACCGAGAAAAAGAAAGGATAAGGAAGCGAATACATCATACGATAAGCCAAAGCGCTACGTAGTTCTTTCAGGAAAAAGGGACATCGTCGGAGTGGAGGGCAAGAAAGACATGTCTGAAGATTATGAAAAGTTTCATGAAATTCCTCCCTTCAAAGTCAAGGCTGACCCAAGCATCCTGATAAACGATGAAGATTATCCATGGTTACGGCGCAATAAGCAAATGACACAAGCGAAGAAAAAGTGAAGACTTTCTCCCGCAACTATTATGATGATACCATGCCAACTTTTTAACAGACGAGTATGATACCATTGTCCGTTTTGTACATGCACATTCTATGTGGGTGAAATTATGATACCATGCCAACTTTCAACTTTTTCAGAGTTCATTTGAAATGCTTTAATGTCTTATGGTTCGGCCCTCGTAATACAATTAATCCCGGTTCGCTCCTTGTCAACTATGTTCTCACCAAGAACACTCTCAAGAGGGCAGCCACGTGGGCCATTGGTCTCGGTTAAATGCAGACCTTTTGGTCCCGGTTCCATGCACGAACCGGGACCAATCGCGCCTCGCCCAGCCCATGACCATTAGTCCCGGTTTGTGCCACAAACCAGGACTAAAGGGTTGGTCCTCGTTACGCTCAGAGTTTAGTCACACCTTGCCAACCGAAGGGCGCTCACACCGGTTTATAAGCCCGTCCCTCTCTGCCTTGTTGAGCTCCTCTCAAAGTGAAAATAGATGCCCCTATATAGGGAATTTGGCCTAAATTCATAGTGAACTTCTCTGAAATTCATAGAAATTTATTATGAATTTAGGTTGAATTTTCTATAGGCGCATCTATATTCATTTTTTAATATAGTTAATCACAAACTTGTGATTCACACAAATTCAAAAATTTAAATTTTAACTATTTAAATTTGAAAACTAATGGCACTAACAGAAAGTTTATAATTTTTCTAAAACTAATGGCGCTAACAATTTTTTTTATTTTGCTGACCTAAAAGCAAAAAAGAAATAAAAAATAAAGCAAAAACAAAAGAAAATAAATAATGCAGAAAACAAAACAAAAAATAGAAACAAAATAAAAATAGCAACAATAAGTATTTTGTTGTAAGTAGAAACAAAATAAAATAAATAAAGCAACAAAGAAAACAAAAAAAAAAAAAGTGTTTTCAAATTTGAAAACTAATGGCACTAACAGAAAGTTTATAATTTTTCTAAAACTAAAAGCAAAAAAGAATTAAAAATAAAGCAAAAACAAAAGAAAATAAATAATGCAGAAAACAAAACAAAAAACTGGAAAAAAATAAAAATAGCAACAATAAGTATTTTGTTGTAAGTAGAAACAAAATAAAATAAATAAAGCAAGAAAGAAAACAAAAAAAAAAAAAGTGTTTTCAAATTTGAAAACTAATGGCACTAACAGAAAGTTTATAATTTTTCTAAAACTAAAAGCAAAAAGAATTAAAAAATAAAGCAAAAAAGAAAAGAAAATTAATAATGCAGAAAACAAAACAAAAAACTAAAAAAATAAAAATAGCAACAATAAGTAAAGAAAACAAAAAAACAAAAAAAGTGCTTCCTACTGGGCCCTCACGGCCTGAATATGACTAGAAACCCTACCATGGGCCAGGATTCAGGCCCGCAGGAGGCCCAGTAGGCCCACAGGCAGATAAGTGACTTTAGGCCCATAAGCCTGCATTTGAGAGGAGCTTGAAGTGGTCAGCGCAGCAGCGCTTATAAACCACTGTCGAGCCCTCTCGGCTAGCGAGGTGGGACTAAACATCCCACCGCACCGCTAGTTCTGAAGACAAGGCCTTTGGTCTGGTTGGTGCCACCAAGGGACTAAAGAATGCATTAATGCCGTTAGTGGCACAAGCCGGGACCAATGCACTTTTAGTCCCGTTGGAGCCACTCACCCGGACCAAAGGTCTTCGATCGGTTGGTGCCACCAACCGACTAAAACTTTGCTATATAAGCAGCACTTAGCGATTCGACCAAATCCCCACTTCTCCCCAACGCCCTGCTCCTTCTCGTCGCCGCCGCCGCCGACGCCCTCGCTCCCACTTGCCGTCCGCCGCCGCCACCGATGCCGTCAGTTGCTCGCCATCGCCGTCACTACCGCCACCGACGTCAACTGCTTTCATTCGCCGTCGTCGCCGCCTCCACTGTGAGCACCTGCTGCTCCTCCGCCCTCCCGTCCAGCGCCCTGCGCCCCTGTCCTCTAGTGACCAGCCGCCGCCGCCTACTCGCCTCTCATGACACACATGTTCTCTGCTGTGCCACGCGCGCCATCGCCTGCACTAAGCGCCTTGCCCTCCCCTCCCCATACCTGCATTTTTCATAGCATTTTTGTGTATATGTGTTTGCATGTGTATATATGTGTGTACATGTTCATTGTATTTTTTCATAAATGTATTTTTTGTCAATTTATGTATATGTTCATATATATATATATATATATATATATATATATATATATATATATATATATATATATATATATATATTATTTTAGTTTAGTATTAAGATTAGGAAATTTTCAGATGTGTAATTATATTTATTCATAAAAATATGTTCATATATATAAATTATTTATATGTGTAGTTAATTTATATGATTAGGAAAATGTAGAGTGAAAACGGAAACAAACATATAAGAAAAAACGAAGGAAAAATGAAGAAGGAAAAGAAAACCGCTTACCGCTCCACCACCGCATTTTCATGAAGTGTTTCCACCGCATTTTATGGATATATGTACATTATGTCGTGTCGATATAAACTCCCGATAACTTCAACACGTGGGGGGTCGATATACCCCTCCCGATAACTTCAACACGTGGGGGAATCGATATACCCTCCCCAATAATATTATTTTCCCATGTACGTATGTAAATGCGTTGTCGATATAAATCCTCCCGATAACTTCAACACATGAGGGGGGCGATATACCCTCCCGATAACTTCAACACGTGGGGGAAGTCGATATACCCTCCCGATAACATTATTTTCCCGTGTATGTATCTCGTCGTTGTCGATATTACCCCTTGAAGCGTTATCGAGGCCACCCCAAACCCTAGAGAAGCAGCGTCGAGGCCACTAATTAATATGATTCCTTCTTGTGATTAGCTAGCTAGTTCTACGTTTGCCACTAGCTAATATATACATCTGTCATGTTTGAATGATAATTGCCATGTTGTAAATATTTGTAGAAACTATGGACACCCCCCGAGACGAAGCACAAGAAGCGTTGTTGGGGGACATAATCGCCTGAAGGAAGTGATGCCGTCGCTCATTGTTTCTCAACGACACCGATGGTCCGGAAGGAGAGGGTGAAGAAGCAGCTGGCTATGATTATGATGGCTCCGGTGACCCAATGATGGTGCAAGAAGGAGACCGTGATGACGGCTCCGGTGACCGAACCGAGTCCGCCAGGTATATATATTAGTTAAGCCTGTCTTGACTAGCTAATTGATGCATTCATTGTTTTGGTATGTACATATTAATTAACTCTCGATTTGTTCTTTTTCTAGCCCTCCGGATCGAGCACAACTCGGTAAAGAGACGAGCCCAAGAAAAAGTTGAGCTCGGATGAAAGGTTTGAGATCATAGCAATCGCATGACGGCCAACCGATTGAACCCATCTGGACAAAGAACACATTTGTTGCTCGATGCGGGGTTCGGTTAGGGACAAGATCCCATCAGCATCCACCAATGGTATAAACCTAAGAACGAAGACCACGAGGTGTCTTATGTCAATGATATGTAGAAAATGATCTTTGACCGAGCTGAAGTCAAATTTCACCCTACCGCCACAGGATGATCCGGAGAAGCCGCTTAAAGAGCAATTAATCAAGTCTTTTGCTCTTAAGAAGATGGCAGACCTATCCGGAGGTGGAAGAAAGACCTGAATACGTTTGTCGACAAAAAGAGACACCAGAATTCAAGGGCAAATATGAGAAGATCGAGAGATCATCGCCTACATTTGTGGCCCACAAGACATCGAAAAAGAGTAAGAAGATGTCGGCGACAAACAAGCAAAATGCTGCGAAGAAGAAGCTTCACCATCGCACGCGGTCGTGGCTACCTCAAAGCCCGACCTAAATGGGCCAAGGCTGAGAATGATCCGTTGATAAAGGATCGAACCGTAGACAATGAACATGCCGCATCGTTCGGGACTTGGTTCTTCGGGCTGGCAGAACCTTGGACCTCAGTCGTGGAAGTGCATTTGGACGGATGAGCAATTGGAAATACTAATCAAGAGGCTTCGCACTATATCGATGCAGCGAAGCAAGGGACGCTCCTTCCGACGGAGAGAACGACGAGCTCACAATGGCCCTCGAATCCCGAGCACCTCGACGGACACGAGGCATGCCAGCCCGCCCGTGAAATGTTGGTTTTCCCGGACGCAGCGCGTTACAAATGCCGGAGAGGAGGAAAAAGTGCAGCAGACCCAAGCTGCAGCGCTGCACGCAAGGGTACAAGCGATAGAGGAACGAGAAGCAAATCACAGCAAGCGAACTGCCAAGCTTCCTCGGGTTACCTCACCATCTCAAGAGAGAAGCAGCGTGGATTCCACCGAGCTGCTTCGCCGGAGCATGTCTTGACGGCTCCTGCCAGCTATCCGTGGATGCTATCACGAGTCTCAAAATTGCCACATTATGACGCAATGGATGAATTTGAAGGTCAAGGCGGCTGTTGGCTCATGATTTATCATCTTGAACCAGCGCAACTTTTCACCGCCGCCGATTCGGAAGGATATGCTAGGGTGATGGTGGATGAAATAATAGAGGATTTGAGGACCTCCAGCTTGACCACCCTACCGTGAAGGGGAGACTAGGCTGGGTTCTCGCTCAAGACTCCATGCCTATGGCGGAAGGAGCTCAACCTTCCGAACTGGGCGCCTCCGCCTCCTCCTCCTTCTCCGTGAGTCAGGTACTCCGCCCAACACCGCCTCCTCCTCGGTGAGTGACGATCGTGGCACTCGGCCTCCTTCTCCGCACGTGGCGGCACTCCGCTGCTTGCCCGGTGCGCCCGAGCAGCCAGCAGCCTCCTCCTTCTCCGCCTCGCCCGAAAGAAGGGCGGAAGAGACCCGCCTCCACCCGGCTGCTCCGGCACGTCAGTAGTCCTTCTCCTCCGCCTCGTAAGCAAGACGAAAGAAGACAGCCGCGAGCTGTCGTGGTTCTAAGTCCGACAAGAGAATGGGGGTAGGTATGGAGAGGCAAGATCCTAGCTATGGAGTAGTTGTATACGCAAGGGATTTACGAGTTCAGCCCTTCTCGGAGGAAGTAACAGCCCTCGCCTCGGAGCCCGGAGGCGGTCGACTGGATTATCTGCGATGTGTTACGGGGTGCGAACCCTTCTACCGTGGAGGGGGGGTGTCTTATATAGAGTGCGCCAGACCCCAGCCAGCCCAATGTAGTAGAGGGTTTAAGGTGCGTTAAAGCTAGGCGTTCGTAACGCCTTACATAAAGTGTCATTAAGGTCATAAAGACTATTTAACTACAGACCGTTTGGACACCGAGTGGCTCTTGGACTCTTGGTGGTCGAGTGGGTCTTCATAGTCGAGTGTCTTTGAATCTGTCGAGTGGAAGTCTACCAGGTCGACTGGAAGGCTGCTTCTCTTGTGAGTGTCCTTGTGGAGGGTATCTTTGGGCAGGTCTATGACCCTACCCCAAGTATATGACTTCATCATTAGCCCCCGAATGGATCGAGGTTTGAGTGAGGAAGGAGTTGATAATCTTTCCGACCTGTTCTTCGTGTTGTGAACCTGAGGATTTCCGAGCGACGGATCTGAGGAAATCTGTTATCTGACGAGTTGCTCTGCGGTTAGCGGATTTCACGGGATCCGAATTTTGGGGAGCGCGCGAAGCGGAGAAAACCGCGACACTCGGATGGGATAAGACGATGACGCCGATCCTCGCGCCGCTTTTTCGCCACGTATCGTCGCGCGCTGCTGGTGATTGTGATGGGATTGCTGGGCCTACCGGTCAACCACTCGGAAGCGACCCCATATAAAGCGTTGGACGGTCATTTTGAGCAGTCGTCCTCGCACTTCTCCTCTCTCCGCCTCAAAGCTTTCGCCACGCTCTCCGTCATCCAGCCTTGAAGCTCCGTACTTTCTCGTCGGCGACCATGGTGAAGGACAAGACTGCCGCCTCGGACCGGTGAAGAAGACGGCGGCGAATACCAAGGGAGAGCGCCCGGTCGGGCGGTTCCTCTTCATGGTCCAAGCTGCCGCAGGCTGGGTCCAAGGAGATCGGATCCGCCGACCATCACCGAGAAAGATCTCACCGATCCGCCAACGAAGGACTGATCCCCATGGGTCGGCAAGGCTTCCGACACGGAGTGGCAACCGCAACTCAAGAGGGTGAGTCGTCCTCCTGGTCACCCACGAGATAGGGGTTTTCTCGCCGCCAAATCCTTTTTCCGGGTTTCGAACTTTTTGGGCGCAAGTCCACCATTTCACTCAAACTCCATTGTGTATCTTGTTGCTTGTTTAGCTCTGCGAAATTTCTTGGGTTGTCGACCGCATTGGGGTCTTTTCACACATATTCACTGTCGCTCTCGTGACGGTGAAGAAAACGAGCCGAATGACGAGAGGACCCAAGTAATCCAAATGTGTGGGGACTTGGGGTCCAGATGAGGGGAAGAGCGCCTTTCCAGCTATGACTCTCCCGACTCGGTTAGAGGGTGGCAATCGACCTGGTTTTACTGCCAAGACCAGCCGACGCCGGGGCAGTCGACTGGGCTCCCTCCTTTCTCCATGAGTCGAGTGAACAAGCCATCTTCTCTGAAGGTGTTACCAGAGGAGAAGGCCCAAGTAAAGCTGCTGATGGAGCGGGTAGTCCAGCTTATTCACGATGGGGTGACCGGCATGGATCTCCTGGAGGTTTTTCTCCGACGGCGTATTCAGCCACTCCAATACTGAGGTCATCCGATGTGGATGTACTCTAGTACGGATGATACCACTCGGGTCCATCCGGAGGAGGTTGATGACGCCATCTTTGAGAAGTGGATGACTGCCATCACAGAAATAAAGACAGCCCTCGCGAGCTAGGAGGATTCCACCACTCGACCAGAGTTACCAACCAGACAAGGTATCACCACTTATCTCCGACTGTGATTCTGCTGCATTCATTCTGTTTTGATGTCAATTTCGTCGACTGATTTTCACCTTGTTCTGTTGTCTTGTAGGTCACCACTGAGATATACTCGATGCCCAACGGGGCGCAGGAAACAACCGAAGAAGAAGAAGGAAGTGGAGGTGAGAGTCCGGAGGAATGGGAGTCCAACGGCGAGGAGGATGATGGCTCTGATGATGAGGAGGAGGAGGAAGAAGAGGAGGAAGACGTCGACCCTCCTCGCTCGGAGGGAAGGTCCAAGTTGACGACGACCCGGGCGCGGTATTTGCCAGAAGCTGTTGTGTCCACCGGTCAATCGACGGCGACCTAGGACAATCTCTCCGCGCCGACCGAGAAGCCGCCAAGCAACCTCGAAGGCCATCGTCAAAGCCGGGCGAAGGCCCTGCCCAAGATGTGAATGGTCATCCCCACCATCTCCGGGTAACCAATGTAACCTTGTATTTCCTTTTTCAACATGAGTGAACTTTTGGTCGACTTGATGACTGATCAGCCGACTCTTGAAATCTACAGCGCTACCTCCGAGACTTCAGCCAAGCACGATGATCGTGAAATGGAGGATGCGCCACTTCCAATCTTGGTAAGATCTCCGAGGTTTCACTTTTAGCCGATTGGAGCTTTTAGTCGATTGGGCTTCCATGTTTACTCGGATCTCTCTTGTAGTTCCGCCTCCGTCATTGATCTCCCGATGATGACGAGGAAGCGCCATTGAGGAAGAGGAGGAACAAGAAAGTGCTGCTGGCAAGGCTGCTCAAGTCGCGGTGAATCTCGAGACGCTGATTTCGAGGAGGCAACCCCACTCGGACTTCAGATCTTTCATTGCATCACGACAAGTGCCCGACCGACTTGCCGATTGCTGATCCACCATCTCTTTGCTACACACCACGTCCCGAAGACCAAGTAAGTGCTGCTAAGGAGGCCATACGCCAGGCAGGGATCATGATGGAGCAGGTGAAAGCGGCTCGAGAGGCAAGTCAGGCGGCCTATGATGCCAGTTCAGCTCTCCAGAGCAATGTCCAAGTAAGTCAGTCGTCGCTTGCTTTGTTAGGATATACTATCTGAAACTGCTTTCTTCTGGAGATTTCCATATCTGTACACCCACTGGGTGTGTGTGTCGTTTGAACTTTTGTGGGGGCACGCTGAGTGCACCCACTGGGTGTAGTCCCCGAGACTATGGTCGACTGCGTGCAGTCGGCTATAGTCTTTATGTTGTGATCTTCTTCACTCGACCTGGACGGACCAAGTCGAATGGAACCATAAACCGGTGGGGGCACGCTAAGTGCACCCACTGGGTGTAGTCCCCGAGACTATGGTCGATCGCGCGATTGATTATAGTCTAAAGAACTGTTTTTTATCGCGGTGACGGCGACAATTAGCCATGTTTTTAGAATCATAACCTTTTTGCCTCTTTTGGTCGATCGATCGAACCAAATTGGTAAACCAGTGGGAACATCGCTGAGTGCACCCGCTGGGTGTAATCCCGAGACTACCGTCGAATGTTTTATTCGACCGTAGTCTTAGAAATGCTACTATTTTTCCTTAGTCACTCGGAAGTGATCTGCTTTGATGTCTTTCGCTGGTTGACTCTTTGTAGAAATCTTGCGAGCTTGTGGCTCGCTATACCGAAGTTAGAGAAAAAGCAGATTCAACTCAACCTCGATTTGAAGCTTGCTTAGAGAATTTGCAGCAGGCAAAGGATGAAGCAAAAGGTATGGCTGGTGAGAATTTTTGACGATGCCTCTGTTTTTCTGCTCATTCTCAACTCGTTCTCATTGTTCCTTCTGGATAAACTGGAAGAGACTTTGAAGAAGAAGGACCTTGACCTTGCAGAGGCACAGAAGGCAGCTTTGGAGAAAACAAAGCTCGCTGAAGAGAAGCTTGCCTCAGTCGAAAAACTTGAAGATGAAAATACCAAGATGAAAGCCTCTCTTGACGCGGCTAACAAGGAAGTCGGTCGACTGAAGAACGACAAGAATGTTCTCATCGACAAGGTTGGCCAGTGGCGGGAAGCGGAACGACCTGGAGATTTATCTTGGAGGGTTCGCCAAGAAGTTGTTTCTCATGCTTGAAGGTAATCTCTTTTATCCAACTGTCTTGCTCTCACCGCTCATCACATGATCTTCATTTTGAGTCTGAGTTGTGTTTTCGAATTCTGCCAAAACTTTGAAGAAGAAACCACGTCAGTGGAAACCAGCTTGGACCCCATCAACTCTCATGTGAAGGACGGTTGCTATGAATGTGCTCCGATCGAGTCTCGTGTTGCTAGCGTAGTGGATTATCTTGCTCGACCGAAAGTTGCAAGGTCGCGATCGACTCGACTCTCCGCCGTAATGTACTCTCCGAATGATCTTGAATCCACGATGACTCGACTGAATGAGATTCCAAGTCGAGTGCAAGAATGGAAAAAGTCATCTGCCAGGTGTGGTGCTGATGTTGCTCTATCTCTGGTTCGTGTCCACTGCAAAGAAGCGCAAGAGGACAAGCTGGTGTCTCACAAGGTCGCCAACACCAGGAAGCACGACTTCAGATCTTTCATGGAGACTTTCATGCTGCTGCTACCCGTATTGCTGACGGAATCGACCTCGACCAGTTTGTTGCACCTTCCAGTCCTCCGCCGGAGGAGTAAAAAACTTCTGAGTCCCACTTTAAATTTGCCTCGGAATGCCGAGTGGTTTCTGTAACCGATAAACTTTAACAGGCTTAACACCTGAACGCCTTTGGATCCGTAGGACATTTATCCGAACTTGGTTTTTCCTTTAACATGCTTTGCTTGCATTCGAGAGAGCTTTATTCCTCATTCGGAAGATATTCCGTTGAAATTCCAATCGACTTGTGCTTCATCTATCCTGCAGTAGAGGTGGAACACTGATCGTGGATCGACCTTGTCGCCTTACGGATCGGGACGAACCGCATGTTGTGCTTGTGGCGAAGCTCAAGGAAGAGGTCGCATCGACCTGCACCTCGTCGTCCTTGTGGATTGGGATGGACCGCACGTTGTACTTGTGGCGGCTCAAGGAGGAGGTAGCAATCGACCTGCACCTCGTCGTCCTTGCGGATTGGGATGAACCGCACGTTGTACTTGTGGCGAAGCTCAAGGAGGAGGTAGCAATCGACCTGCACCTCGTCGTCCTTATGGATTGGGATGAACCGCACGTTGTACTTGTGGCGAAGCTCAAGGAGGAGATAGCAATGACCTGCACCTCGCCGCCCTTGCGGATTGGGATGAATTCCTTACTTAGGCGAGCACTGGGCTGCAGCTAAGCCTCCGAGTGGGAGGTTTGCTCTCCACTGGTAGGGTTTTTATTACTTAGGCGAGAACTGGCTGCAGCTAAGCCCCAGTGGGAGGTTTGCTCTCCACTGTAGGATTTTATTACTTAGGCGAGCACTGGGCTGCAGCTAAGCCCCCGAGTGGGAGGTTTGCTCTCCACTCGGTGGGATTTTTATTACTTAGGCGAGCACTGGCTGCAGCTAAGCCCCCGAGTGGGAGGTTTGCTCTCCACTCGGTAGGATTTTTATTACTTAGGCGAGCACTGGCTGCAGCTAAGCCCCCGAGTGGGAGGTTTGCTCTCCACTCGGTAGGATTTTTATCACTTTGGATGTTTAAGGCTAATCCTTGGGCTGTTATAAGCCCCCGAGTGGGAGGCTGGCTCACCACTCGGCAGGGTTTGAATACTTAGGCGAGTACTTGGACTGCAGCTAAGCCTCCGAATGGGAGGCTGGCTCGCCACTCGGTAGGATTTTGGATACTTAGGCGAGTACTTGGACTGCAGCTAAGCCTCCGAGTGGGAGGTTTGCTCTCCACTCAGTAGGATTTTTATTACTTAGGCGAGTACTTGGACTGCAGCTAAGCCTCCGAGTGGGAGACTGGCTCGCCACTCAGTAGGATTTTTATTACTTAGGCGAGTACTTGGACTGCAGCTAAGCCTCCGAGTGGGAGACTGGCTCGCCACTCGGTAGGATTTTGGATACTTAGGCGAGTACTTGGACTGCAGCTAAGCCTCCAAGTGGGAGGCTGGCTCGCCACTCGGTAGGATTTTGAATACTTAGGTGAAGCGGATTAGATATTAAGCCCCCGAGTGAGAGACTGGCTCGCACTCGGAAAGGATTTTTTTTTACAAACTTAGGCGAATCGGATTCGCGACTAAGCCACCCACTGGGGGAAATTTCAACAAAAAGCAATAAAAATTACCGGGAAAATTATAACATTCTTGTCTTGGATAAACAAACTTCAAAAGCACTTTTATTACATCTCAACCGAGTGAGTTCTTAAGTGTAAAAGGGGCGGAGCAGCTCCGCGTCCAAGCTTGAGGCTCGTCGATCCGGCGATCAACGCTAGAGATGATATTCTCCGCTGTGGAGGACTCTTGTGACGATGAATGGACCTTCCCAAGTGGGAGCAAGCTTGTGTGGTTTCTGTTGATCCACTCGGAGGACCAAATCTCCCTCTTGGAAGGCTCGACTCTACACATTTTTGGCATGGAATCGACGCAAGTCTTGCTGATAGATAGTCGAGCGGATCAAGGCCATCTCTCTCCTCTTCCAAGAGGTCGATCGCATCTTGCCGGGCTTGTTCCGCTTCTTCTTGAGTATAGCTCGACTCGAGGCGATTGAAGCAGTGTCACTCGGCGAGAATCTGCTTCAGCTCCATAGATCGTGAAGAATGGAGTTCTCCTAGTCGACCGATTAGGAGTGGTCCTCAATCCCGAGAACTGATGGAAGTTCGTCGACCCAAGCTCCCGCTGCGTGTTTGAGATCACGATCAGCCGAGGTTTTAGCCCTTTGAGAATGAGGCCGTTTGCACGCTCGCTTGTCCATTCGACGAGGATGAGCCATCAAGCATAGTTGACCGCGTGCCTTGAGAGGCGCAGAGGCTTTGAACTTGTCATTATCGAAGTTTGACCCATTGTCGGTGATGATGCTATGTGGAACTCCATATCTGAATATCAACTCTCGATGAAACCGATAGCAGGCATGCATCGAGGTTCTTGATGGGCTTGGCTTCGATCCACTTGGTGAACTTGTCGATCGCTACTAGCAAATGGGTGAAACCGCTTCGCCAGTTCTCAACGGTCCAATCATATCCAATCCCCAAACAGCGAAGGGCCAAACGAGTGGAATGGTCTTCAAGGCTGAGGTTGGCTTGTGCGACATGTTGGAATAGAACCGACATCCTTCACACTTGTCGACTATTTCTTTTGCCATTTCATTTGCTTTGCCAAGAAAATCCCGCTCGGTATGCTTTAGCCACAATGGTCCGAGAGGACGATGATGGCCACAGTCCCCGAGTGGATATCCTCAAGAATTATCGACCTTCTTCCGGCGTGATACACTTCGGCCGACTCGATCGCGCTTTCTGCAGATAATTGTACCTTGATCACTTTGTAAAGGCCTTGGATCGACGGACGATCCGTCGAGCCTCTTCTTCATTCTCTGGGAGCTCTTTCCTTAGGATATATGTGATGTACGGCACTGTCGGTCGGGAGTGATGACCACAACTTCCATAATCAGGTCGACCACGGCTGGGACCTCAACTTCACCGGTCATTGGCACTCTTTTGCTGCGGGGCTTCTTCCGTGAAAGGATCCTCCTGCCCGATGGAGCATGAATGTGTTCCAAAATACATTATCGGGAATGGCTTCCTCTTGGACCCTATCTTCGCCAAATCATCCGCAGCTTGATTTTTCAATCGGGTATATGATGAAGCTCTAACCCTCGAATTTCTTCTCCAAATTTCTCCTGCATTACAATAACCTGTCATAGTTGGGCTTCGACATCCCACTCCTTCATCACTTGATTAACAACCAGATCCGAGTCGCCATAGACCATAAGGCGACGGACGCCGAAGTTAAATGGCCATGCAACCCATACAGAGAGTGCTTCATATTCTCGCTTCGTTGTTGGAAGAATCAAAGTGAATCTGGAGAACATACTTGAGCCTATCTCCTCGGGGAAACCAATACAACCCTGCACCGAACCGCTTCAGATCTTGGAACCATCGAAAACATAGTCCAGTGTTTCGAGTGAACTTGGGTCGGAAGTTGCTGTTCACTCGAATCGGCGAGGAAATCTGCTATTGCTTGGGACTTGATGGCTTTCTTTGCCTCGAATTTGATATCAAGGGGAACGAGTTCAATCGCCCATTTTGCCACTCGACCAGTTGCATCTCTGTTATGAAGAATTTCCGACAAAGGCGCGTCACGACGATCGTAATGGAATGATCGGAGAAATAATGAGCAACCTTCTTCGTGGTCATATAGATCCCATAAACAAGCTTCGATAGTGAGGGTATCTTTGCTTTGATGGGGTCGATTTCGTAAAGATAATAAACCGGGCGTTGAACTTTGATGGTTTTTCCTTCTTCTTCCGCCGACCGTAAATACGGTCTTCGACGACTTGTCCAAAGGCTGCAATGTAAAGCAGCAAAGGCTCCTTGCTGATTGGAGCAGCAAGCACCGGTTGGTGGAGAGCGAGCTTTGAGCTCGCAAACGCTGCATCGCTTCTAGAGTCCAAATAACTTGTCGACTTCTTCATCACCGGTAAAGAGGCAATGCCTTTTCACCGAGGAGAGAGATGAATCGACTTAAAGCGCCAAGCATCCAAGAAGTTTCGGACATCGCACACGCATTGGGCGCTTCATTCGGAGTATGGTGCCAACCTTTTCGGTTAGCATCGATTCCTCGCCGTAAACGAGAAACCGAGTAACTTTCCACCGTGGACTCCAAACGTACACTTTGATGGATTAAGCTTGATATCATACCTCCCGAGATTGGCAAATGTTTCAGCAAGGTCACCAACAGGTCGGAACCCTTCGTGACTTGACCACTATATGATCCATGTGTGCTTCCACATTCCGACTGATTTGAGTGAGCAAACACTTCTGAATCATCCTCATGAATGTGGCTCCGGCATTCTTGAGACCGAATGGCATGGTGACATAACAGAAGCACCCGAATGGAGTGATGAACGCTGTTTTAATCTCATCGGGTCCATACAGACGGATCTGATGGTACCCGGAATAGGCGTCTAAAAAAGACAACCTCTCGCATCCAGCAGTTGAGTCGACTATTTGGGGCAGGCCCGATTGATATGCTTGAAATCGATGCACATGCGCAACGACTTGTCCTTCTTGGGGACCATGACAACATTGGCGAGCCACTCGGAGTGGTAGATCTCTCGGATGAACTCTGCTGCTAAGAGTCGAGCCACCTCCTCGCCAATGGCCTTTCTCTTACGGGCGGCGGACCAAGATACTATTTAACTGGTTTGAATTTTGGGTCGACTCATAGGCGATGCTCAGCCAGCCCCAGAACACCCGCATGTCGTGAGCTTCCATGCAAAGATGTCCCAGCTTCTCACGGAGGAACCGGATGAGCGCTTCTTCCTATTTTGAGTCGAGTGTTGTTGAGATGTTGGTCGGAGCAGCATCGGGATCACCGGGTGAATGTGAACCTGTTTCGCCTCGCCACATTGGAATGTCGACCAGAGGCGGGCTTCTTTGCTCGCAACAAATCACTTGGATCTGCAGTTTTCTGATACTCTTGTAGCTCTACCACTGCCAACTGAGCATCGGCGATCTTAGAACCTTTCTGGAAGCACTCTTCTGCCTTCTTCTGATTGCCCGTGACAGTGATCACGCCCTTGGGACCAGGCATCTTCAGTTTAAGATACACGTAACATGGTCGGGCCATTAAACGTGCATAAGCTGGTCTCCCCAGAATAGCGTGATAAGCGCTCTGGAAATCGACAACCTCAAAGGTCAACTTTTCTTTCCGGAAATGCTTTGAATCACCAAAAACTACATCGAGAGCAATTTGGTCGAGTGACTCAGCCTTCTTTCCAGGATTGACTCCGTGGAAGCTCATGTTACTGGTACTGAGTCTGGACATCAGAATGCCCATCCCTTTCAACGTCTCCGCGTACAATATATTCAAACCACTACCACCGTCCATCAGGACTTTGGTCAGTCGAGTGCCTTCGACAATTGGGTCGACCACCAATGCTTGCCTCCCAGGGGTGGCAATGTGCGTCGGGTGATCAGACTGGTCGAATGTGATGGCGGTCTGGGACCATTTCAGATAATTGGGAGTCGCCGGAGCAACCAAGTTTACTTCCCGATTGATAACCTTCAATCGACTTTTGCTTTCGACGTCAGGAAAATCATCAGGGTGGAATTGACCTGGGGATATCCACCATCACTGTCATCTCTATCCTCAACTTTGTCTGTCTCCTTATCCTTATCCTTGGGCTGTTTCCCTTGGAACTGCTGAATCAAGAGCCGACACTGTCGAGTGGTATGTTTCGGGTAAATGAGTTTACCCTCTTCATCTTTCTTTGTATGAATATGACATGGTAAATCCAACACGTCGTTCCCATCCTGGTCTTTCACCTTCTTAGGGTTCCAAGGACCCTTGGGTTTCCCCTTGAACTTTCCTGGGGTCACTGCCAAGGCCTCTCCGGAGCCGCTTGTCTCGGCTTTACGCTTCGCTTCCGATGAATTTCCTCCGCCATCTCATTGGCGGCGATTTATATTTACCACTCCGAGCCAATCCTCTTCTTCACCATTTGCATATTTGGTGGCAATCTCCATCATCCGACTCAGGGTCATATCTCCGGTTCGACCAAATTTCAAACTCAATTCTCATTCTTGACACCTTCCTTCAAGGCACGATCGCCTGGTGATCGACATACATTCTCGATCGTGTGGTGCAAAGTGATCCACCTCTGGATATAATCTCTCAAGGTTTCACTCGACTTTTGCACGCACGATCGCAACTCATCAAACCTGCTGGTCGCTTGCAAGTTCCTTCAAATGTCCCGACAAACACTCGAGCAAGATCTTCCCAAGTGTAAATCTCTGGGTGCTAACTCGATTCAACCACGCCTGGCTGAACCCTCCAACATAAGAGGTAAATGCTTCATGGCTACCTCATCGCTGCCACCGCCGATCTGAACCGCCACTCGGTAATCTTCAAGCCAAGTGTCGGGCTTGGATTCTCCAATGAACTTGTTGGCTCCAGCCGCCAACCTTGAAGTTGGGAGGAATCACTGCGCCCTGCTGCTCGCTGAAACACTCGTCCCGAGACATGAACTCTCTCGCTGGAAGGAACATCTCTATCATGGCCGTCTCGGTGAGCTCGTTCTGCCGACCAAACCTTGAACGATGATGGATCTCGCATCAAAGCCTGGTTCCACGGGTCGACCGGAACTCTTCGCCAAAGACTGCTTTTGGCGTCTGTCGTCCCGTTGCCGAGGAGCGATGATCCACCCCTTGGGGAGGAGGGCACTCGACGCTGATCGTTATGATCGAATCGGCGCTCATACGCTCACGGCCCTTGTATTGATCATCACGCCGCCTCGATGTTCCTCACGCCTCGGGGGCGATCTTGGACTACGGGCCGACTGGAATGAATTCGCAGCGATGGATCGGTGTGAACCCTGTTCCGCGATCGATACAACTGAGTTTTGATCTCCTGCTGCCGGAGCAAATCACCGATTTGTCTGCAAACCTCTACCGCCTCCGATCGAAGGCTGAATTGATTCTCGCTATACGGGCGGCAGCTGCTAAATTCTGAATCGGAGTTCGATATACCTGGTTGGCGGTTGAAAGAGTGGCGCCGATGGATTCGGAACCCTCGTCACAGACGCTCGTCCGAGACTACTGAAGATTCTCGATCGAGTGCGCCAGCCAGGTTATTAGCTGCGCATCCTCCAAGCGCGAGCCTCGGGGTTTCTTCAACGATAGGAGTGTGAAGTGCATCCATGTTCCGACGACGAAGCTCCTCCCTCGAGCGGGCGTGAGGGGCTCGAAAGTACTCTTGGGGCTTGCACCGGATCGCTTCCACCGCCACCTTCGTTGGTGCGGTGAATCGAGGGGACCGCATGGTCCATCGACCATCGTAACCTCTGCCGCCGGGTCATCGCTATCGCATTCGGACGCGGTCTCTCGGAGCCGTCGAACAGTCGAGAGATTCGCGGGCTCGATCGCCGCGACTTGGGGATGGCCGACTGGCGGGCCACCGCATGCCTCATCCACCGCTGAAGCCTCGACCGACCGGAACACTTGCGCCGGTGGGAGACGGGAGTGAAGATAGCGCAGAGCCGACCCATACTGGGTCGACGGTTGCCGCAGGAGGACGCCCATGCGACACACGCAGCAAAGTCGTCGCCCATGAATGGGGAGCGCGCCCACGCCGAGTGGAGCCACCTAAAGCCAAGCGGAGTCGCCGGCGATTTAACGTGAGCGCACCGAGACGGATCTCGTGGCCATCGACGTAACTCCACCAAACCATGATGCCGGAGATCGAGAGAATCCCAACTTCTCCAACAATTCGCTAGAACACCTGCCCCAAGGTGGGCGCCAACTGTCGTGGTTCTAAGTCTGACAGTAGAATGGGGGGTAGGTATGGAGAGGCAAGATCCTAGCTATGGAGTAGTTGTATACGCAAGGGATTTACGAGTTCAGGCCCTTCTCGGAGGAAGTAACAGCCCTACGTCTCGGAGCCCGGAGGCGGTCGACTGGATTATCTGCGTATGTGTTACAGGGGTGCGAACACTTCTACCGTGGAGGGGTGGCTTATATAGAGTGCGCCAGACCCCAGCCAGCCCAATGAGTAGAGGGTTTAAGGTGCGTTAAAGCCAGCGTTCTTGTAACGCCTTACATAAAGTGTCATTAAGGTCATAAAGACTATTTAACTACTGAGACCGCTTGGACACCGAGTGGCTCTTGGACTCTTGGTGGTCGAGTGGGTCTTCATAGTCGAGTGTCTTTGAATCGCCGAGTGGAAGTCTACCAGGTCGACTGGAAGGCTGCTTCTCTTGTGAGTGTCCTTGTGGAGGGTACCTTTGGGCAGGTCTATGACCCTACCCCAGGTATATGACTTCATCAGCAGCCGCTCCATCCGCTCCGGCATCTAGCAATATAGCCAGAGGCGGGAGGCAATACAGATACGGTCCACCTCTCAAGCCTCTAGAGAAGTTACCGTATGAGAGGACCGAGGAGGAAAACGCGAAGATCATGCGGACCGAAGTGAAGGACTTCTTTGAAGGGTTGAAAGCACAGAGACATCCACCTCCGGGAGAATGTAGATCCAGTGAAAGCAAAGCGCACTATCGATGCCCTGAGGAAACCACCAAAGTCTCCGCCGAAAACCAACTATGAGAGCATTACTCAAAAGGCATATCAAGAAGCGTCGTGGTCGGGAACTACTGTCAGTGATCAAAGGTTAAAAGAACGACGAGCAACTGGGAAAAAATTGCCCAGCTCGGCGAACAAGCGAACCAATCGTGCCCCCCGCTCAATGTGTCTAGCGACATCGTCGCTAATGCTCCGGGGACGGTGCCCGGTTATAGCAATCTTGCAGATTACCTGCCTGACGATGTAAATTTTGATTTCATGGAGGTGGACGAACACAGATACGAGTACGGGAATCCTCTCGTCAAAGATGAAAAATCTCTAACAATGATGATGCGAAGATTCCATAATTGGTACATGAAAACCTGCAGTGAGTCTAGGGGGAGGAATACTTTGAAAAAATAATAATTATTTTCTTTGTCTTGCTAGGTTTGGAAACAGTTCACCGCGGAAGCTCCGGGACTGCCGAAGGAGCTGCGATATACATACCCGAAAGTAAGTACTACTAGCTAGCTAGTTGCGTGCATCTCCCGTTGATTCTATAGCTATACTTTCGTCAATTCCATTTATAATGCTTCATTATCAGTTTCATTGACCTCTATTTCTCGTAAAGTGCTTGTGGCAGGAACAAGGGAATAATTTATGTGGATACTACGTGTGCGAGTTCATCTACAACGCGACTTTGAAAAATAAGCGGGGCTACTCTAAAAGACAATATGAAGTGCGTAAGCAATAATATTCACAATTTCATTTTATTACACCATCATTTCTGTTGAGTTTCATTCATATATATGTATTAACCCCTTCAAATTAGACGTGGCAGATGCGAATGAACTCCTACCACAAGATCGCATGAAAGCAATTCAAGAGGAATTGGCGGATTCTTTCTTGACCACGCCATCAATAAAGCGGAGAATACCATGTGGAAGTTGATTTCAAATGCTAGGGATTGTAATAGATCTTACATATTGTATATGTATGTAGCCGAGGCGTCGGATAGATAATACGAAAACTTGTTGTTCGACCAATGTCTCGGAGAAGGAGAGGTCGATCGATCACTTCTCTCGGTATGCATGACGAACTTCAGACTTAATGGTTTCCTTCATTTTCTTACTAGCTAGCGTGTCGAGGGCCTCTCTATGTATAGTACGTGGCGTCGACCAAGCACGGACATAAGAGAGGACACTTCTCTCTATTAATTAGCTAGCTAACACAATATATGAAACACCTAAATTAACCCCCAAAACCCGAAACCCCCTTCAAAAAAAACCACAACCCTGAAATGTCGACGTGGATGCCTATTGGTCCCTGTTGGTGCCACCAACCGGGACCAAAGGCCTCTTCGCGTGGGCTCGGCGCAGACCGCCACGCCGAGGCCCATCTGTCCGGTTCTAGATCGAACCGGGACTAAAGGGCGAGGCATTAATAACGACCCTTTAGTCCTGTTCAGAACCGGACAAAAGACCCTACCAACCGGGACTAATGGTGGTTTATCTACTAGTGTGAGCCAGCCGACCGTTCGCGGGACAGATCGGTGGAGCAGCGCACCGAGAGCACGATCGAGTCACCCGAGAAAGGTCGGATCGGACGCGCCAGCCTCATGGACCGTCTGATCCCTGAGGCTACTCATAGTGAGGAGTAACATATACTAGTATCATGCATATGATACTCCCTCCGGTCCATTTTACTGCGTACACTAAATTTGCCGAAATTCAAACTTTGCTAAGTTTGACCAAATTTATATTAGAAATTATTAGCATCTATAATATCTAATAAATATAATATGAAAATATATTTCAAGATGAATGTAATGATATTGATGTTGTTATGTGAATGTCTATAATTTTTTATATAAACTTGGTCAAAGTTCGATGAGATTGACTTCGGACAAACCTAATATGCAGAGTAAAAAGGACCGGAGGGAGTACTAGTATATGATACTACCTTCATAATGCATAGTATCATAAAATAGTATCATAGACGACCATATTTATTGCCATGCAAGACACAAAGTAACAAAGCATTTAACATGATACGGTATCTACCTATGTTGCTCTAACCCTCTCTCTTATTTAATTGTGTGCCACATAAGCATGTTTGCTAATTCTAAGTGCATGTTACCGGTTAGGCTAGTCACAATGGGCAAGAACATAAGCTAATAACTTACGCACTTTCCTAGACTATATTACTACCTCCATAGTGGGTAGGAACATCTATATAATGTAATGCAATGATGTATTTATTAGATTTTAGACTCATTGTTTCTTGTAGTTACTACAAGCACCTTTCTCTTCATTGAATATGTGCCACATAAGCAAAGTTGTATTGGAGTGTGTGATGTTACTCTTAAGTTCCTCCTTGCTGTGAAGGGTCTTATGTTACCCCACTATGACCAGCCGATGCACAAGCATGCATGCAGCAACACCTCTGCTCGGCCATGTGCCCGCTGCTAGCTGGCGGCGACAAAGGGAGCATGCATTTTCTTGCCTTGGACTGCACCCCATGTCGAGCTCGGCCAGGCACGGCAAGCAGGTGCCCGCTCCACGCTTTTATTGCGCCGAAATGCTTGACATCCCCGGGTACGCTCCTCTTCGATCGGGGCCGACCGACGGCGAACTCCCCCATGTTTCAAAGCGCGCCGACAGGGCCGGCCCCGCGTGCATGCTAACCTAGCTGGCGTACGACAGGGCCGGCTCCATCGTAGAGTACCTCGCTGGCACGGGCCGCGTCACGTTGGTCAACTTTCTCGCCCGCCGCGGGCTGCTGCTAGTCATAGCCGTGTGTGCGTGTGTGTCTCGATTATTTGCAGTGCACTGTACGCGCTATGTACACTGAGATGTAAGTCGATCTGGAGATGACCTCGCCGCTCTTGCTATGGCTCCGGGAGTGAGCCGTATGTACGTCCAACCGTCGACCTGTTCACGCAATACACGAAAAGAAGATGATCCGGCTAGCTATAGCAAGCTAGCTAGGCATACGCAAGCATGGCTATGGAATTGTAGTACACTCATCGTCGTGGTCGAATGATTGGTGGCGCGCATGGTATGCGCGCCGTGGAGATCCATAATTTGAGTTGGTTGTACCATGAAGACTTCTATTTAATTCTGATTGGATGTTGCCGACTGTCAGGAGATATTAACGACTCACCAGCTCTCCGTTGTGGTGCAGCTCGCCGGACCCGGGCAGCGGATGAGGATGATCCACATCGCAGTTCTGCTGTTCGGTAGTGGATAGTGGATACAGCCATACAGGTGTTGCCGCTTTTGCTTTCACGCGGATCTTCGGTTTCATGCCAGCAAGATCGGCCGATCTTTGCCGTGATCCGATCGCCTCCGGGTAGGCACTACGTAGGCATTAGGCCCCTCCCAATGCTCCACCTTATACAGGTGCTAAGCCTTCCACATAGGCAAACAATCTGATGTGGCAAGTTATTTAAGAGGAGAGAGATGAGTATGGTGACGGGAAGAACCAATCTTAGCCAGCGTGAACACAAGCAAAAACATTTAAAGTAAGAAAGCCCACCAATACATGAAGAGCTTTAGTTGCTAAATCATTAAATGAAGCAAGCTTAGCAACCATAAGCTAAGCACCTATGCATTGGGGAGTATAGTTGCTAAGCTATTTAATGTGCTTAGCACCTCATCTAAGCACCCATGCATTGGCACCAGCCTTAGTACAAATTCTAGCTATTCGATCTTCTGATGAACAACCGATCGTTAGAGCATCTCCAACAGCCACGTTAAACAAGCGCCGCGCCGTAAAATAGGTTGTTTTAAGCGGCAGCAGAACGCGTCGTAGCGCTCTAGCGGCGCAAGAAAAGCGGCGCTTGGCTAAAAAGCGGGTTAGCGCGGGGTCAAAACACTTACCAGCGGCGTATTTCAGCGCCTACTACAGTAGCAGCATAATCGGCCTTCGCGCCGCTCTTCTGTCGCGCTTCCACCCCGACCGGCCGCGCCGCCACAAGCGCACCCGGTGACCGTCTCGAGCTTCCCGGCCTATCCTCAGCGCCTGCCTCCGCCCATCCTCCTAGTACCGCGGCGCAAGACGCGCCTCCGTCGTCCGAGGAACAGCGCGAAGGCGCTCTGCTGCCGCCCGCGCCCGCAAGGTGTTTGACAAAACGCCTACAAGGTATGTATTGCTCAAACTTCATGAATTTGGTGCATGTTTTGAATTGTAGTTTTTATAGTATAGTATTGAACATTGTAGATGAGTTCGTCGTATGATTCTTCCGAAGAAGAATTTGATATGGAAGAGGAGGAGGATCTTGCAATGATCGTAGCTATGCATATCAATAAAAAACCGAAGCACGGTGGTTCGGTTATGGGTCGGCAGAAAATTTAGAGGGATAGGATCGATGCCCACAACAGATTGATCAGGCATTATTTTGCGGAGAATCCTAGATATGGAAGAGGACGAGGATCTTGCAATTTATTTTGAACTATTTGTTGTTGTACTGAACGATAAACTATTTGTTTGAGTTGTAATGATTTATTTTGAACTATTTGTTATTGATTTTTCTTTTGTTTGTTTGATCATTTTTGCTCATCTTCTTTGAAATATACATGTGATTTGTGCGGCGCGCGCTGTATTTTTTGCGCTTCTTCAGAGCGGCTGCTGCTGCTGCATTATAATAATATTCTTTGGAGCCAGCCGTGATGATAGCGTAAAAGAAAGTAGCCGCAAGCTGCCGCTTAACAGATTTTTGCGCGCGCTTTAGCACGCATTGTTGGAGATGCTCTTATGCGCCTTTTCTTTCCGGTCGTGGATAGTATGTCAGATGCCAATTCAGACCGCGTTGTATACGTAGGTTCGGCAGAATGTCAGCACCAGCACGCATGAATCCCTTTACTCGAGGAAAAAGTTCAGCACCATTTTTGCTTTGCTAGTCGGCACACTCGACACTTTCACGCAGATTTGGCTATTGAACAGAAGCAGCACATCAGGGAAACCTTGTGCACCAAACACGCCACCTAGTACGGTACGGTTATGCCTACTATTATTTGCCTGCTTTTATTTAGCTATCAATCAAGTTGGCAAGGCATCATCAGCATGGGCTGCTAGCTTCAGCTCGCTGCGAGCGGGTCGACAATCTTATCTCCAACATCGATATGATTTTTATAATTCCACAATGCATCAGGCGCCAAGGACGAGTTGATTTTTAACGGAAGAAGAGGTACGGGGCGGAACGAATGCGTTTGCTGCCACGACGTACTGCTACTTGCAAATCTTAATCACTAAATTTGCTTATCTTGCACAGGAGGCAACTACCAGCACATTCCACATTTTTATTTGCTTTCTTGTTTGGTTAGCTTATCCCAACCATATATAAATTGCAGTTAGGCACACACTAATTCCCTAGCAGGATTCCATAAGAAAAAACCTAGCTGGATGTTTTTTTTTGTAGGGCTAGCTGGATCTTCAAAATGGCCATTCTGTCCCTGCCATTTTTCTTCCGAAAGATCAGGCCGTGTGCAAGTGCAACCACACACACACCTGCAGCCAGCTCTTCTGATCCGCATCACACTCACATTTAATTAGCAAAGCAGAGTTTGATCGGACTTGTTTACTTTGTGGCCATTTTGTGCGCACGATGGGAGACAAAGGGCCAGAAGAACGACCCCCAATTCTGCATGCATGTTCCCGGCACGTCAGAGCTACAACGACTACTCAAACCACTTGTGTGGAAAGACGACCGCTACGTACACGTACGTGTCGTCCTGCAGAAATGATGAAGAATTAGGCCACGTTCTGCCGTGCATAATTGTTTCGCAGGCTGATTAAGATCTTTCTAATGAGCAACGATCATGGATGCAATCATGGAATGGGCGTAATCCATGTCGACCAAGAGTCCAAGAGACCGTGCTAGCTTAGATAAGGATAGGAGGCTAAATGAGAGACGGAGAGATGACTCCGCAATAAAATTAGGGATTGGCTAGAGCTCATTTAGCTGAGACATAACTATGGTCTCATTCACCTCAGCTGATGTCATCCTCCCGTTTGTTTTTCTTTTTGGGCTAGCCTAATGCGTTTTTTTGTCTTTTCTTAGCCTAGTAACTTTTCATGTTGTGCGACAAGAGGCTTGAGCAGAACCACTAGCGTTATTGCGATGCTGGATAGGAGCAGAACTACTAGTTGTTGTAGCAACGATGAAGCTAGGTGAAAACTTGTAGGAAAAAAATGTTTTTTGAATAATTAACGCCACAAACTAATTAACCATGACTTTTTGTCAATTTTCTTTTGTTCCATTCGCTACAATGCGTTGGCAAAAATGACGCCGCAAGTATAATAATAGAGTATGTCAATTTCCTGTTGCTCCATTTCCACATAAACCATGTGATGTTTTATTTTGAAAATCGTTTGCCGATTTTGAAATGTTCGCGTACTTGAAAAATATTTGTCAAATACGAAAAATGTTCGTGAATGTTAAAAAATGATCATGAATTAAAAAAAAGTTGGTGAACTTTAAAAATCATAAATGTTACAAAAAAATCACAACTTTTAAAAATAATGAATTTGGGGGGATAATCACAAGTTGGAACCCATCTAGAAAAACATGCAGTTGCGACCCCTCTTGAAACATGCAGTTCTGATCCTGTCTTAAAAACATTCAGTTGCGACCCCTCTTAAAAACATGCATTTGCGACCCACCTTACAACATGCAATTTCGACCAGCCTTGAAAAAGATACAGTTGCGACCCCCTCTTGAAAACATGCAGTTGCGACCCCTCTTGAGAAACATGCAGTTGCGACACCGCCTTAAAAACATGCAACTGCGACCTACCTTGAAAACATGCAGTTGCGGCTCCTCTTGGAAAACATGCAGTTGTGACCCCATCTTAAAAATATGCACTTTCGACCCCTCTTAAAAACATGCAGTTGCGACCCACTCTTGAAAACATGCAGTCGCGACCCACCCCTTAAAAACATGCAGTTGCGCCCCCGCCTTGAAAACAGGCAGTTGCAGCCCCTCTTGAAAATCATGCCGTTGTCACCCCGTCTTAAAAAAATGCAGTTTCGACCCCTTTTGAAAACATGCAGTTGCGACCCCCTTTCGAAAACATGCAGTTGCGACCCCTCTTGAGAAACATGACCTTAAAAACATGTAGTTGCGACCTACCTTGGAAACATGCAGTTGCGGCCCCTCTTGAAAAACTTGCAGTTGCGACCCCATCTTAAAAACATGCAATCGTGACCCCTCTTGAAACATGCAGTTGTGACCCCATCTTTTGCTAAACACACAACGTTTTTGGAACGATGCTCCACATCCAGCCATTCAATCATAGAATAAAGTGCTTTGCATCCATCTGATTGTGAACCGTGCATGCATCGTGCATGGAGTGTCATCTGTCTAGTATTTTCGTAAAAATATTCAGTTGCGACCCCTCTTGAGAACCTGCATTTGCGACCTATCTTAAAAAACATGCAGTTTCGACCAGCCTTGAAAAACATGCAATTGTGACTCCCTCTTAAAAATATGCAGTTGCGATCTCGCCTTAAAAACATGTAGTTGCGACCTACCTTGAAAATATGTAGTTGTGGCCCCTCTTGGAAAACATGCAGTTGCGACCCCATCTTTAAAATATACAGTTGCGACCCCTCTTGAAAACATGTGGTTGTGGCGTCATTTTGAAAATATACAGTTATGACCCACCTTAAAAACATGCAGTTGTGGTCTCTCTTGAAAACATGCAGTTGTGGCCTCGTTTTAAAAACATGCAGTTATGACCCACCTTAAAAACACGCGGTTGCCGTCCCTCTTGAAAACATGCAGCTGTGACCCACCTTTCAAACATGCAGTTGCGGCTTCTCTTGAAAAACATGCATGTGCAACCTTGCCTTAAAAACATGCATGTGCGACCTCTCTTGAAAACATGCAGTTGCGGTCATGTTATAACGCTTGCAGTTGCATGTCTAGTGGTGGACATGCAAGTGGCCTCGATAACTCTTCCTCCAGACCACAGTCGCGACCCCTTTTTTTCAATCTCAACTTCACTATTGTGTTGACACGGTGAACTTAAAAATTAAAAATTATAAGAGATAAATTTGTAAAACTTAAACCTAAGCAATCATTTTGAAATTGTAAAAATTAAAATTAAGCTAAAATAAAATATATATACAAAAATTAAGAAAAGAGAAAATAGTGAAACAATGTTCTGCTATGTACAGTGAAATACGAAAAAGAATCTGAAAGAAAAAAAGCAACGACAAAGGCACAACACAACCAGCTCCCCGTCACCTGAGACAAACAGGCGCAACAACCTAGCGTGTGCTGAGCCAAAAAAGAAAAAAAGATCAGATCACAGCCCGCTCCCCACGTATCTCCACAAAGCACGAATCTTGGATTGTTCCCCGATCGGACGGTCGTTCACGTGAACGAGCCCATAGATAAAACTCAGCTAGCTGAGTTCTAGCAAATCCGATAAATTTGTCTAAAAAAAACAAATCCGATAAAATTACAGTAACGTTAACCGGCTAAGGCCAACTCCAGTGCACGACCCCAAACGGACGTCTGTTTTGACCAGTTTTCGTCAGTTTGGGATGGTAATGGGGTCACCCATGTCTGCTTGGGGATGTTGGGTTGTCGGTGCGCCACGCGCGGCGGCACCTCGTATCATGTCCGGGATGAACGTGATTAAAATAATGTAAAAAATAAAATAAAAGGCCGAACAAAATAAACTAAACGCAAACATAATAACATAAAACATTAAACATCACAGCCACAAAACGGTACAGTTCCACATTTCACATAGACATAATTAACATAACAAAACAACAGAAATCCGCCGCCCGCGCACTCCTGCCGTGCTCATCGATGCCGTGGCCGTGGCCGTCTTCTCAGTGGCCGCCGTTTTCGTCGTCGCTGACAAGGTCGACGTAGGCCGGCGGCGTCCAGAGGTGGGACGGCGGTGCCTGGTACACGGGAGGTTGCTGGAAGGCAGGAGGTGCCTGCACCACCTCCTCCCGTGGCGGCGTCTCCCACTCCGGTGACCGCGGCGGCGTGGGACACCAGTTCACGCCCCCCACGACATCGGCAATCTCCGGAGCCGTGCACGACCAGCTCCACCGCTGGCCCACCAGGCCCGGGTGGAATGCGGCGACGGGCTGACTCCTCCCTCCTCACCATCTCCAGCTCCGGCACGGCTACGTCGCCGGCGGCAGAGAGGGCCATCATGGTCTCCAGGCCCTCCCACCATCTCCAGAGAGGGCCACCTTTGAGAGTGGTTGGGACGCGATGCTGATGAAATATAATTTTAAAAAACATCTGATCTTAATTTTGTGGGAATTTTCTGTGCAAAGATGACAAACACTCAATGCAGCGAGAGCGCTAACCACATATTGAAATGCTATTTCTCTCCTGGGTGTCCAATGCATTTCTTTCTCGAACAATTCGGGACGATAGTTTTTGAACTACCAAGAAAACGAACATCCATAGTAAGTGCTTAGATGTCTTTGCCTAGTATAGATGTTTTAAATAATGGTCTCATAGTAATATCCTAATATAATTTCGTTGTGGTGTTTCGCGAACACAAGCTGGAGTGGTATTAAAAGGTAAAGGTAATTGGCCGATTGAAAGACATGCTAGCAAGATACACACACGTACAATGTTCGAGGAATTTGGAGAGTAGTTATACAAGGCGGGGTCTTACGTTACCGAGGAGCAGGTGCATCGAAGGAAATACATAGTTAAACATGCCGATGCGGTTACTAGGGAAACATGGTTCAAGGCTGCTTTCGTGGTAGAGGTCGATGAGGCTCTGCAAGAATTTGTATGCGAGTGTGGCTTCTACCCTCACTCTGCAATATTGTCTGCCATGCTTTGAAGGTACGTGTTATGTAGAAACATGTATTTATGTCACCCACTTGTGTTTTTTTGGGGAGTTCACGGTAAACAAATTAAGTACAAATTTTTTTTGGGTTTGCTAACACTGTGCGCATGCGTGTTATTGCATGTGATGGTGTAATCAACTGTGCAATGAGAATAAACAAGAAAATAGACCTAAAAAGAAGGGAGTGAATTGCAGAAAACATCGACATTGAAAGCTAGTTTTGCAGAAACCACATTTTTACAGTTTTATGCCAAAAACTACTAATTCTGAGGCTAATTTTCTTGCAAAAAACACTAGTCGCCCGCTTAGGCCAGTTTGAGCATGATTATGACACATGGGTCTTGCTAGACAGGGTGATGTGGCAAAAAAACTGTCAATTACATCCGGATATAATTTTATTTTGCAAAAGGACCCTTGAAAGAAAAGCAATCGGGTCCTCCATCCCCCACCGGTCTGGTGGTGGACGCGGCGGCCACTCCCTCCCCGTGCATGGCCGGCTGCTCCGGCGGCGAGGCACAGGCCGGTCCGGCGTGGTCGGGGACAGGCAAGATGGCGAGGATCCGGCAGGAGCATGACGACTACGGGGCAACGGAGCTGCAGCGGCGGTGGCTTGAGCAACGGGCGGCCATGGATGAGCTTGACGGCGTGGCTCCTGCCGGAGCACGACGACGGCGGAACACATCAGATGGGAGAGATAGGGGAGGGCACCGGCGGCGGCGGAGCTCAGCATCGAGGTCTCCAGGCTGCGCAGTAGCAACGTGCAGGGGGAGAAGCAGTGGTGGTGCTGCTTGTGGCCCGGCGGCCTCGGCCAGCATGCTTGCGAGCTCGAGTGCGCCGGCGGCGGCGGAGCTCGCCGTCTAGAGTTGCCGGTCTGGGCGGCAGCTAGGTGCAGCGGCAAGTGGTGGAGCTGCTGTTCGTGGCCCGACGGCCTCGACCCACGCGCCTGCGAGCTCGAGCTCATCGCCGGCGGAGCTCACTGTTGGTCCTACGGAGGACTAATTCTCAGGCGGGGTCACGGGGATGCGGAGCTCGCTGGTGCTCCTAACCTTATCCTCTTTCTTTGACTTTTTTTTATTCAAAAAAATGTCCTTATCTTTTTAGTTTCTTTTTGCAATTTAGTCTATGTGATTCTATCTATTTGCTATCCGTTATGTTGTGCCACGTCATCCTGTTCAGCGGGACCGGCCTGTCATAATCGCGCTCAAACCGGCCTAAGTCGGCGACTAGTGTTTTTTGTAAAAAAATAGTCTCAGAATTAGTGTTTTTTGGCACAAAGTTGTAGAAGTGTGGTTTCTGCAACCTTAGCCTTCAATGTTGATGTTTTCTGCAATTCACTCAGAAACAAGGTTTGTATCATCAAAGGCCAAGCTGGTTATTATGCCGTCAATAAGCAAATCTTAATAGGGGGGGGGGGGGGGGGTTGGCTATGATGCCTATGTGTTACTTGTTTTTAGCATTAATATGAGCATAAAAGTAGCCAAAACACAACTTAGTTCAAAAATATGGTTGTGAAAAGTATTGCTACTAAACTTCAATTAACAAATGTCCCCCACAAATTATTATTTTTTAACAAATGCATATAGAGATGAACGTCGCCCATGTAGGGCGCGCATCGTGTGATAGCTGCCATGGACCGGGACCTAACTTGGTACCTGAAGCTATAAACAATAAATGTCATACTTAGAAGAACTTGTACCAGAACATAGAGATGGAGGATGAATACAGGTTTTTGAATACAAATGAAGAGATAGCTATACTACAAGCAATAAATGCGAATCCGCAATCCTGAAGAGATGCTGATGCACATGGTCCGGATAAAGAGGCTTGTGGTCGCCGTGGTTAGAAGCAAGTTTTCGAAATCTTGGACGCATTTTGAGACTTGGATCACCATACGACTGGCATCCATCGTTGTTCCTATCCCTACCCCTTTGAATACATCATGTCAGATCAAGTTCTCGCAAATTTTCGACGAATTCGGAGATATTTTGGGCGGCAAATTCAGGCCCAGAGTATTACACGTGGCCTCTATGTGTGATTAACACACTCTTGATCACGACCCGAGTATATATCATCAACCTGAGAAGATATCGATCTCCATTTTCTGTGAAGCTGGATGGAGCTGTCCCAGGTGCAATCTGGAGAGATGGAAGAATAATCTGGACACCGAGAGATGACCAACTTCTTCCACTCCACCCGGAGGCCCTATGGCAGGAGCTTACACGAATCTTCCATGTGCACAAACTGGTCGAGGTCAAACAAAGGTATCCAAGCCCGGCAGGCCGGGACAGGACATACGCTAGCCACCACCAAACTCTATCTACCGATCATCGATATCCATATGGTGGTGCCGTGTTCCACATTCTCCGGGTTTCATCGGTCGCCAGTGTTGGTGCGTCGTCACTCAGTTGCAACGAAGAGTCTGAGACGTTTGTCGATGATGAATCGATGGCCAGCGCTACTAGCTGGTCCGTCCGGGAGATGGCGTAGTCCACGTCGCCTTGCCGTGCCTTGTCCACGTCGCCCCGGAGAATGGGTCGGTCGGATGGCGTAGGTAGGCGTCCCGTCGCGGTCAGCATGGATGGATGGATCAGGGATGTAAAATGACCGGGTTCAGATCAGATCAACCGTGCGTGCATGGTGGGTAAATCAACAGTGCCGCGACGTAACTACAGTGCATGCTCTTGTCTCCAGACTGACTGACTGATGCTAGCTTGGTGCATGCACATGCGTTCCCTCGCGTGCCGGTCATCATCAGGTCGGATGGTGCAGTCACTCTATTCTTTTTTCTTCGTATGCCGTGGTTACTTTGTCTGTGCGTTGGTGAGTCCCTCTTGCACGTTTTTCATCACACGCTGAGTAGGTGGCGGCCGCCTTCTGCATGCTTGGGTAAATCCAACCGCCGACCGGTGCTTCCTCACGTTGCTTCGTGCGAGTAACAACCGTGCCCGTAAAGGCTATGTCACGTTGCTTTCCACCCGAAAGTCCTTTTTTCTTCTTATCGTCTCAGCGTTTGTTTATCATGCATGAGCTACATCTTTCACGTTCTTCTTGTAATAATGAATTAAAAAACCCTAGGAAGGATGAAGCGTGAGCTAGCTAACTGCACTTATCCGTCGCTAAGATCTTTATGTCATCATAATTTAACTCTTTCTCCATCGTTTTGCTGCCATGTAACGTATGCTAAGCCAAAATTCAAGGTATGATACCGACAATTTAGGCGTCCATTTCTACCAACTATTGCTAAGATAACTAGCTAGCTCTACTACTCCACAGGTGGTGGTAGTTAGTTAATTTGTTTTTTTCGTAAACTCACGCCTACATAGTTGGGCCGCCGGCTCGTTCGGCCACGTACACTGGCTAATGCTAGGACAGATGTTTGGATATGGCAGCTCAACTAGCCATCCATTTTCCACGCCTATTCCTACACAAGATCCAACCTAAGTGTGCCGTGCCGACTGCCGCCTAGCTCACGTGACACGAACCAGACTTTGGAACTTCCTCATGGATGCTATGCTAGCTAGGGCACATCGACGGGCGAGGCAAGAATTAGAACTCATTACGTATACTACTCGACTAGAATTAGATAAGGCAGAGACTAGCCGGAAGCTTGCTTTGTTTTGTGCGAATAATTGGCCAACCAAGCAAAGAATATCCTCCCGTTACTTGCATGCATGTCGACCCTTTTCGATCCGGCCATCATGAACAACACATGCATGCGCTTGATAGACAGATTTAGTGGATAGCATATGTAAGGCCAAGGCTAGCTCTTGTTTAACATGACATTGACCAACAAACCCTTATTTCAGACGATCCACGGCGATATGGGTGGTCCATCCCAAGAACACCGCAGCCGATCAGAGTAGATGCTTCCGGTAAGATGGCATATACAACGGATCCTTTATAAGATCAGTACTGATCCTTTATAAGATCAGTCGGCATTTCGTGTAATATTCGATCGATCAATCTCTACCCCGGTAGGAGTACAGTGCCGATTCGGCCAGCGTTGTCCAGAGCAAGCAACAGAGATAGTAATCCGTTGAGCATGTGTGTGCGCGTGAGACCTAGGCGAGAGAGTTGGTGTTGTGCAAGCATGTGCTCAGCATATTACGCCTGCACCTCGCATACTTATCATCTTGGCCGGCCGATCGGACGAGGAGATGGCATATGCTCCACGTTCATTTCACCGTATTCGGTCGAGATAGAATGCTCGAGTGTGGTGCTTTGTTGACTTGTTGTATACGGATACTTGGCGTTGGCGTTGGCGATTGATTTGGTGTGGATTCGTTGGGGGTTGAGTATGCCTCCGGATCGTGCGTGCCCGCGCTTTATCGCGAGAGAGACTTCCGTTCGAGTGGTCCGTGCTACCAAACCAACAAAATATCTCCCGTTGACACTGGCTAAGGTCTCGTTCGGAGTGATTCTTGAAAATGAAGTTTTATACTGCTCGCCTGGCGCCATGGAATTTGTCATGTTTGTTTTCAAATTGTATCTCCCACCTGCTTGGCACTGACCGGTTGCACATCCCCAAACCTAAAATAACTTACAACTTGTAAATGTGGAAATATCTAGTTCCTGGTTGTGGTTTGGACACTCCACTAAGAGTCGCCATATCTGCCCGATCGTCATAATAACTGGTATTTGTGACGATTCAGGCTAAAAAAGACATGTTAACAAAGTCGTCATCTTGTTAGCGACGGATGGGTGAGGGAACTCTGGCTCTCTGCCTCGACTGTACTTAGGGTTAAGATTAATGTGTTCCACAACTACGTTTGGATTGTGATCAGGCCGGCATTTGGAATAAAAAAATCCCCGATCTCAGCTCCCATCTCGATGATGTCCTTGGTGATGAAATCAAGGGATCTGTGGGAACCTTGTTGCATTGTTTCCTTGGTGTGATCGATCCGGTGGCGTTTTCTTGTGTCTATGGTGGATCTCATCTCGTGCGGTGCCTTCTTTGTTTGGGGTAAAATGAAGGTCCAAAAACAACGTTGGAGGCTTTGGGTGTCAGTTTCGGCATTTTTCCTCAACGACATCAACGTCATGCAACAGATCTAGGTTTCGAGGAGCACAGGGATGATCACCGGGCGACCCGCCAGGTCGACAATGGCCTTGCCGGCGGCATGCCTCTTCTTCATCTCACAAAGCCGTTATGGTCGATGGTGTTTCTTCGTCTCCGAAGACGGCATGTGGCGAGGATGATGGTTGCGGAAATTTGATTCAATGGAGTTCGTCACGCAAAAGAAATGTCCGTCGGCCAGAGCGGCCCAAGATGGACGTGGTCGCAGTGTGTGGTCCATTAGACCATTACTACGCCGACCGGAAACGGCAACCGCTGCCACCCACCAAAACCCGAGGCACTAGCCATCCACCTAGCCATATTGTATAGAATGAATAGATAGGGGATTGGTGGAATGCGGCGATGCATTACTGAGCCTCGAGGGCAAGTATCTATAGAGTACTCCCTTCGTTCCTAAATACTCTAAACGAAGCATATTTTAGAGCGTAGATTCACTCGTTTTGCTTGTCATGAGTAGAAGTCTCTTTACAGATTTTAACATGGACTACATGAGAAACAAAACGAGTGAATCTATATTTTAAACTATGTATATATACAATTATATGTAATCTATATTAAATTTTTTAGAAAGACTTATATTTAAGGACGGAGGGAATACATAACTTTGAGTACAAGAAGAAGGCTCTTCTAGTGATAAGGTAGGAATCGTATAGAAAAAATTCAATCAATGTTAACAAATCCTAACCTACCATAATCTATCCTCATATGCACGGCACGTCAAGGTCGCGGCAGCCTGACGTACATGGGCTAAGCTAGCTCGTCTGCCGGGGCCGCCCGACGACGACGTACGGATGGCGACGGCGCCATCGCACGTGACGGCCCATACGCCGCGCTATGGAACCTGCATGTTTTCCCTCCTCTCTCCTTTTCTCCTTTCCTTGGAGGTCGATTGTGGCCGACGCTTCCATTACGGTTTTTGAAAGGGCAGCGGATTTTACTGGATTTTATCTTGACCAGCACAAGGTATGTGCAAGAACGGCGAACCACATTCATTCCAGCATGTGTGCACATGGACATGGGAACGGGACCGTGGTGCGTAGCAGCCAGAAATGGGCAAGGCAGGCTGCACTCGTGCCTACGATCTTATCCATTGGCCTATCTCGGCTTATTTTAGTAGCCAGGAGCCCAGCATGCAGCGTGAGAGACCGCTATAGCAGAAGGAGAAGGAGAAAGGCAAAGATGATAGACGGGAGTAGAGTATAGTCGGGATGGTGACAGTAGGATGGGCCCACGTTATCCTCTCGGTTGGGGCCCGCGTTCCTTGGCGCGCAATCTCACTATAATGCCCACCACTCATAACTCCTGTGGCCGCCTGTACGATTTGCTCCCACAAAAACCGATCGACAGCGAGATGGACCGAACGGTACGAGAATGGATGAGTGTAGTAGCTGATCGCCAATGTCCTCGCTTTAACTTTGTATATGTGTACCTCCATCGGTTAAATATACCACCTAGCAGCAGTACGGCTCAGTGGATCTGCATATATGTTGATAGCTATACTGCACCTTCATCAGTTAAGGCCTTCTTTGGTTCATAGGGTAGGAAAATCGTAGGCACAGGAAAGTCTTAGGAAATGAGATGACATGTATCTCAAATTCTATGAGTGGAAATAGAAAAAAAGATGCCTTTTGATTCATATCGTAGGATTTTTTCATTGAGTCTAGGCTAATGTTTATTTTCCTATGAAATGTGGAGGATAGAAAGAATTCCTTCATAAAAATAGGATTCTATTTCTACAAACCGAAGGGCTCTAAAAGAATTTTTCCTATAAAAATTCTATCCTATGAAATTTCTACAAGATTCCTCTAAACCAAAGCCAAATAGCATATGTTCATGGGCAGAGCAAACAACTTTGATAGGTTGGCGAGAAAGAAAAAGAAAAGGAGAGGTCGATGTTCAAAGTCTTCACCAGAAAGTAAGAGCACGAGATCTGTGAAAGCCAAATCTTAACAACGGATAATGTAATCAAGTTGAGCATGCATGGAGCAGTACTGACTTTTGATGAGGGATAATAATATAAACTGTCGGTCGTACTTTAGCGTCTACTTGTGGCCAGCTAGGTAGGGGCCGACCCCTGCTTTTTTTTTAGTTTATATGTAAGTGCAGCTTGGTGATCGAATTAGGTAACGAGGAGGAAACTTAATCTGGTTGTAGATCAACAGCAGGTAATGTCACGGTGGGTCCCTTGGGCGGGGCTTGCCCAGAATGTGAAGACAGTGTTTACTGTATTTAAGCCGAGCAAATCTCGACAGAGATCCAGCAGGGTTCAGTCGGTCTCACACGCCGCTAATTAACTCGTAAACGCGGAGATTAGGATGAGCAAGTTGCTAATTAACTCAGCACTGTAGGGATAAGGCTACCGGCCACCACCCACGTTACGTGAGCGTGCATTATCCTCTCGAGGACAGTAGTAGTTGCATCGATCACTTCTGGAATACTTCAATGCTTGTTTTACACGGTGACGGAAGCATTCACCAGAAGAAGAATATGGTACAGTAACAGTTGTCATGTGGCCGTCGTGGCAGTGTGATACACGTTTGGTCGTCGTAGCTACTGGCTGTACATTTCGGGACGCCCAAAGCCTCTCCGCAGTGCACGTAGGGGTCAACGGTGGCGCACGTTGTCAGGCCGGGAGAGCACCGTTCCACCACGTCCCCGCACGTCCCCTTCACCAACCTTCTCGCCGCTTATCAACCTCGAGACCTTTCGGTGGTTCTGTCTCTGATCCGGACACGCAATTAACCGTGCTTGGACTTGTCTTGGTGGTACTAATTCCGACGTCTTTGATGGTGCGCTCATGCCGGGAAACATCCCAACGGGGCACCCTGCGGCCGTGCCGTGCCGCCGGTCGAGATCATCGTCGTCGCCGGCCGCGGAAGTTTATACCACTGAAAAGTCAGCTTGGAGCCAGCCACGGACCGTTTCCGGCCAGCCAAAAATTGCCCAGTTTTCGTCGCGCGAGGCGGGTAGACGCATTGGACTACATGCTGCGGTGTCGCGGGCTCCTTCGTTACTTCGGATAGGATCGCGTCGCACGGAACGGGTGCGCCACGGAACCGAGGCCAACCACGTACCATAGATCAGCACGTGTAAAGCTTTACACTGAGCGATCAAACACTCCCACACACCTGACCTACTAACTAAAACTGTGCGTTCCAGGTGTGGTGTCCCATGCTATACGTTGCGTTTTTTGGTGCGGATGACATGATGCCGACTGGCAGGAAAAGACAGCCAGGCATTCCCCTTTCATCCTCTCCAAGAAACGAGGTATACTATCGAGACACATCAAACCCGAACACCAACCACGCCCGTGTCGCCGGCAGGCGACCCGGGCGAAACCCTAGCGCCGGGCCGCCACCCTCCCCTATCCCCCGCCGCCGCGGCAGCGCCGCCGGGCAAAGCCGCGCGCGGCGTCGGCGATGGCGGGCACTTCTTCCCTCTCGCGAGGCAATGGTTGCGCGCGGCTGCCTGGCCAAGGAGAGGTGTGGGGGCTGCGCTGCAAGGTGACGCTGACTGGCGCAGCGGATTTGGCGCTGCGGTGAGCGCGCTGGTGCTTGCGGATGGACGAGGGAAGGTGGGGGCTGATGGGCGCAACGGCGTGAGGAGAGCGGCTCGTCGGGGGCGATGCGTCTGCATGGCGCCCTGGCGCTGCTCCTGGCGCGGTTCGGCATCGCGCGGGGCGCAGGATAAGCGCGGTTGGCGCCCCCTGCACGGATCTGTTGGGTGGCGGCGCCGGTGCACGAGGAGTTTAGGCGACACGGCGGTGAGGGGCTCCAAGCCCGATTGATTTTGGGCGGTCCTACGCCCAGATCTAGATGGCCGGTGGCGCCTGGATTGGAGAGGCGGGAGCGGTGGTGCCGGTGGATGCTGGTGGTTTCCTCCTTGCAAGCGTGTACGCCCAGCTCTGGAGCGAGGCCGTCCACCTGTTGGTGCTAGAGGAAGCTCGGGCACCAGTTCCCAAAGACGGAGGTCCGGTCCTTGCTGCGGCGGTGCGAAAGCACGTTAAGTTTTGGCCTGGTTTTTGCTCTGTTTGCGCTACCGCAGTGTGGGCGGTCGGCGATGGTTCTACTTCGCCTCTCTGGTGCGCTGCGGTGCGAAGTCTCGCCAGTCTGCGCCGACGGAGCCGAGGACGGCCAGAGTCGATTGGGTTCGCCTAGGTCCTGCGAGCGGCAGTGCGGCCCGGCCAGGTTGACGTGTGCTCGCCTAGGTTCTGCGTGCAGCGGCGACTATCCCGTGTCTGGTAGTGTGTGCTTGGCCTTGTTACGCTTTCGGTGGTCTGGTTTGGTCTCGGATCTGGATGATTGGCGGAAGGCTTAGCTCGGATGAAAATCCTGCATCGACCGTCGCTGGTGCCGACGGTAACGGCATCTATGGATGTCGTCTTCTTCCTTGTAGGTGCCGCCGTGGAGCTCATTGCTCTTCCTGCCTCATGGCTGAGGTCTCCGGGTGAAAACCTAAGATCTGGCGGAGCTAGACCGGATGACGGCGGTGTTCTCGATACCACTTCCTTCTTGGAGGCGTCATCTTGGAGGCCTCGACGATGGAGTCCGATGGTGTGCACGGTTGCTGGCGGATCTTGGGTTTGTGTTGATGCCGGCGGGTTTCTGTTTTCTTTTTTTTCTTTCTGCACTAGCCCTTTTGCGGTGCTTTCCTCCTTTGGAGGTGTTTTTGTTACTCCTCTTCTGATCAATGAATTTGGCAGTCCTCCTGCCAACGTTAAAAAAAAAGAAAGAAAAGAAACAAGGTATACTCGCTAGCATTATCTAGATTGAGGTGGCGCGGTTGGTTAGATAGATCCTCGCGTGTTTGTGTGGATGCGGCAAAGAGATGCATGGCACCGTGCCTGACAAGTCTCAACGACTCAGCTCGAGATCAACATGAACGATCAGGCTGGCGAGGTGCCCGAGAAGCAGCCGACCGTTCGCCGAACAGGCCGATGGAGCACCGCACCGAGAGCACGATCGTGTCGCCCGAGAAAGGACGCATAGCGCCAGCCTCATGGACCGTCTGATCCCTGATGCATGCATGCACCTGCACCGCTCCATGTGTGCGCCGGTATGGCTATGCGCGGCCATGTGTGCGCTGCTGCAGATAGCATGGGGATGTGCCGAGGGAGCATGCAATGCATATTCCTGCCTTGGACTCCAGCGCATGTGTGTCGAGCTCGGCCAGGCATGCCATGCCAGGTGCACGCTCCGTTTGACTCTCATCGAACACGCTGCCGCCATCCATTCCACGCTCCGCTTTATTGCGCCGAAATGCTTGACCTGATATTTTCCCGCCAGCCGGGTGGCCGACCGACGGTGAACTCCCCGATGTTTCTGCCTCTGCTCGTGCGCTCGCCGACACGGCCGGCCCCGCGTCCATTGCTACGTCCCTCGCTGGCACGGGCGGCGTCGCGGTTGTCAACTATCTCGTCCGCCGCGGGCGCCGCCGGTTAGCGCCGCGTACATGTGTCATGTGTGTCTCGATTATTTGCAGCGCACTGTACTCGCTACGTACACTGTACCGAAATTCGATCTGGAGATAACTTCACACCTAGCGCTTGTATGGCAGTGTCGTCTTCTTCACTCGCGGCTCGTCCATGCTGTACACGAAAAACAGCATATGATCCGTCTAAGTAGCTAGGCATACGCATGCATGGCTATCGAACTGTTGTAGTACCATCGTCGCGGTGAAATGATTGGACGCACGCATCCTATGCGCGCCGTGGAGAATGCCGGAAGGAGGACAGTTGGCTCTAGTACCATGAAGACTTCTAATCCAGAAAAACGAGAGGAGGCGAAACCTGAGCTCTCTCAGCTATTTGGGCTTCCTGGCCGTCCGATTGATATCTCCTCGCGATACAGATCGTTGGATCTCGGGTTGATTTCTTGTGAGCCGTGCGATCTCGGTCCCGATCGTTCTCAGCCATCCGATAAAATTTCAATTGCATCGAATTGTAAATACTTTGCCCCCACCAAGGTATTGCCGTCTTTTCGCATCCCAGGAGATGGGTGCCGATAGGGCACCCAGCGCGTCATCCTCTCTAGGATTTTTTTTGAAACTATGATGATTTTTATAGCAAATTTGGAAACTATACATCCAAATGCATAAAAATCAAAAGTATCACCCCGTCGACCTCCTGTTGGCCGAAAAGGGACTTTTCGGCCTAAGGTTGCCGAAGAGGGACTTTTCGGCCAACCGTTGGCCAAAAAGGACTTTTCGGCCAACCGTTGGCCAAAGAGTCTCTCTTCGTCCATTGGTAGGCCGAAAAGTGGTATTTGGCCAACACCTGCTCTCCTATTTTAGAAAATTCATATCAATTAGGATTTTTAGTATTTTAATTTGATTCTTTTTGCATTAGATTAGAAATTTTATGAAGTTTCTGTAGATATCAAGTTTGACTAGATTTGAAAGTTTGAATTTGAATTTTCATGAATTTTCTCAAATCACTAGATTTCCTATAATTTGAGCTAGGAGTATTTTTTTAGATGATTCTTTTTGCTACCGGTTCTTTGTGACTTTGTTTATCTGTAGTAATTAATTGGTGAATTTAAGGATTATTTAAAATTAGGTTTTTACGAAAACATTTATGTTTTAGTGTTTTATAGGTTTTGTGCTATTTCTTTTAATTTTAATTGCTTTAAATTGTTTTCTTTATTATTTTTACATATTCTTTTAGTTTCTGTTGAGTTATCAGTAAATATTTTATTTGTAGTATTCTTTGTATTTTATTTCTTTTATCCTTCATTTTCTTTCCCGCCGTTCTTTTCCTCAATTTCCTCCCGCTATTTTCTTTGCCGCCATTTTCTCCCGCCATTCTTTGTCCCCATTTTCTCCTGACATTTTCTTTCCCGTCATTTTATTTGCCGCCATTCTCTCCCTCCATTTTCTTTCCCACCATTCTCTCCCGACATTTTCTTTCCCGCCATTTTGTTTCCCGCCATTCTCTCTCGCCATCTTCTTGCCCGCCATCTTCTTTCTCGCCATCTTCTCTTCTCAACTTATAAAACGAGCCTCATGGTGTCCACGACCGTAGATAACATGGGGGGAGAATGGCGGGAAAGAAAATGGCGGGAGAGCATGGCGGGAGAAAATGGCGAAAAAGAAAATGGAGGGAAAAAGATTGCGGGAAAGTATATTTTTTTCATGTATAAAACGGCAATGGCTGTACAGAATTTATAAGGCACTTTTAAATATAAACTCCTATGAAGCTCAAAACAAGTTTTCTAGTAGGATAAAAGAAATAAAATACCAAAAAATGCTACAAATAAAATAGCTACTGATAACTTGACAGAAACTAAAATAATATGTCAAAATCATAAAGAAAAAATTTAAAGCAATTAAAATTAAAAGAAATAGCACAAAACCTATAAAACACTAAAATAGAACTGTTTTTAACCTAATTTTAAATAATCCTTAAACTCACCAATTAATTACTACAGATAAACAAAGTCACAAAGAACCAGTAGCAAAAAGAATCATCTAAAAATACTCCTAGCTCAAATTATAGTCAATCTAGTGATTCGAGAAAATTCAAGAAAATTCAAATTCAAACTTTCAAATCTAGTCAAACTTGATATCTAAAGAAACTTCATAAAATTTCTAATCTAATGCAAAAAGAATCAAATTAAAATAGTAAAAATCCTAATTGATATGAATTTTGCAAACCAGGAAAGCACGTGTTGGCTGAAGACCACTTTTCGGCCTACCATTGGCCGAAGAGGGACTTTTTGGCCAACGGTTGGCCGAAAAGTCCTTTTTGGCCAACGGTTGGCCGAAAAGTCCTCTTCGCCAACCTTAGGCTGTGTCCTTTTCGCCAATGTAGGTCGACGGGTGATACTTTTGATTTTTATGCATTAGGGTGTATAGTTTTCGAATTTGCTATAAAAATCATCATAGTTTCAAAAAAACTTCTCCTCTCTCCTCCTCTCGTCACTTTCCCCTCCTCCTCTTCGCTCCCCACTTCCCTAACCCTAGCCCCTTTCTACGACGCCGCCGCCGCCCGTTCACTCGCCTCTCCTGCCGTCGCGTCGCCGCCCGTTCCCTCGCCCTCCCCTGCCGTCGCGTCGCCGCCTTGGTCGACTTGCCCTACCCTCCCCTCCCCTCCATCTCCCCCTGCATAGCGGCGGGTCGAGGTGGTCGTGGCCGACCGCGCACTCACCGGCGCCGCCCCGTGAGTGTTCCATCGGATACTTCCACTTTCTCCCTCTCCCTTCCCCTACAGCCGGCCTCTCCTTTGGTGGCGGTCAGACCTACCACGGCTATGGCCACAGACACGGGCGGGGCTTCTGGATCCGCGCCGCCGTCGAGCTGGGCCCCGACGGTTGCCTCCCTCTCGACAACCAGCGTCGCTGCATGGAGAGCAGGATTGAGGGTGTACCCATTGCTTGGAGGGGTCGAGGGGTGCGGCGGATCCTGGCGCGGGGGCTCGTTGGTGAGCGCGGTGGCGGCCATGGATGACCTCGAGCTCGGACGTGTGGGCGCGTTGGTGAGCGCAGCGGCGGCCGTGGCCGAGCTCGAGGTCGCCCGGGCGCGACGGCCCGTTGTTGAGCACGGTGGTGGCCATGCCCAGGTGGTTGTTCAGTTGTCACCTTCTGCATCCTTGACACCTCTGGTTGGTGAGTTGTTCTGATTTTTTTTCATTTTTCCTCTCTGCTAGAGTGAATAGATGTAGGTAGGTTGTTATGGATTGGTCCAGAAGGTATTTGGATGTATTAGCTGCTCGGATTTGGCTAATTTTTTTTGATGCATTAGGTCTGCTTGGATCCCCTGGAATTTTTGTTGCTCTGTCGGAGACAGTGCGGCATGGCTAGGTTCCTAGGACATTTTTTGTTGCATGTGTTATTTTGCCCAGTAGTTGCGAGTTTGGCATTGGCTCATGTCATTGAATTTTGTCTGGATCTGTTTGTTAGTCCGGGTTAGCTTGAGGATTAAACAAATCACATGACTGGTTATAGATAATTGTAGGGACTATGCATGGGATGGTACTTAGACCGCCATTCTTAGGTGTTTGGTTGGCGCTTGTGATGGAGAGGGGAGGACAGGTTGATCATGCGCATGTGTTGTTGGATTGTGTCTCCCTAAATTTATTAGATAGTGCAATTGTTGGTTTGTTTTGATTAATCCCTGCTTGGTCATTTATCTTAGGTATCGGACATGTCTTCAACCCCTGATTCGTCGATGCTGTCGGAGCGCCCTTTGGCGGGGAGAAGGCCGAGGGCGACGCCGTCCCCCAATCCCACGCCTCCAGCCCCTGCTTCGTGCACGCTGCTGGAGCGCCCTTCAGCGCTGAGGAGGCCGAGTGCGACACGACCTCCGCCGGCATCGGTGCTCCCCAGCGCAACACGAACGGGACGGCGTCTGTTCTCACAGCATTCCGACGACGCCCGGGTGATCCATTCTCTTGCCTAGCGATGCCGGTCTACTCTTTCAAATCTAGGTTTTCGTGTTTCCATTGGTTTTGTGTTGAATATGTCATTGCAGGTCCGCTGTAGCTGCTGTCTGTTCCGTTTGTTGAGGCTTCGTTCGGCCTGCTGTCTATTGCCGTGTCAAGAGGTCGCAAGGTTCCTGGTTGGTGAGCTCTTCCTTTCCTTCCTGTCTAGCAGAGTGAATATATGTAGATTAGTTTTTATGTGCGGCGGTAGCTTCTTGGATGTGTTGGATGCCTTGAATGGGTGTTGGATGCCTGGAAGGAAAGGAATGCCGGGTCAAGAGGTCGCAGGGATTTTTTTTTGTACATGGATGGTTGCTGGCCTTGTTCTTTACTCTGGATTGACATGGCCGATTGAATTATTAGTGGCTAGGATTATAGATGTGCTGCCAGGAAGTTTTGGGTAATAAACTATGTGGGCTTTAGTTTAATCTGGTCCAAGATATTGCTATAGTGGTACTGTTGTTTGTGTTAAACTTAATTTAGCAATATACTGATTTAGGCTTGTGTTACTTTTCCTTGATCTGGCTATGCTCATCTTTGTAGTTGTATGTTTGTTTTTCTTATCTTTTTCTTTTGATTTCTTTTGACTTCTACATTCATGGAATTAATTTTCTATGCTCAAATGGATGTACATATTGTGCCACTCGCCATTCGAGCTCGAGCGTCCCCATTGCCAGGAGGATCAAAGGCTGCCACTCCTGCAGCTGCTCGGCCCCTCTCTCCCTCGGTGTCGAGAGGCTCATGGCAGCGCCGGATATGGTGTCCAACACGCGAGTGAGATCAATGATGCCCCTCTATCTCACGCGGTGGCCATGGTCGGAGCTCTGCCGCCTCAAACTTCTTCCCCTTCTCCATTCCATCTAAGTTGACCTCTCCCTCTCTCTCTAACCGTTGCTCCTCTTGCCTTGCAGGTCACCAGCTACAGCTAGCCCAACGTCACACCGGTGTAAAGAGGCGCACATACGAGGAGTGGACGATGCCAGAGGTGAGGTTCTACTGCGGAGGGCCAGGTTGGTTGCCATGGGAGGATCCGGCTAGCTTCGGTGAGTGCTTAGGATCAATGACTTACATTTTTGTAGTTCTCCCAATCTGATTTTTTGTTCTTCCTTGTGCTCTAGCTAAGGAAGGAAGTGTTAAAGGAACTTGAAGCAGACATTGGTTGTGGTCCTGTGGAGTTGGTACATGACTTGGTTTTGGAATAGGTACAAACTGCAACTACTTCATTTATTTAGCCAGTAAACTTTATGTTGATGTGGTGTTGGAGTTATCATTGAAAGTTCATTAGCTCCAGCACCCTCATTTTATGATTCACAAAATACTATTTGCTGCAATGTTTAGCAACTGTGCATGCATATACCGAATAGTTAGGTTTATACATGAACTGCAACATGGTTGGCATTTATTCAAAGAGTTTTAGCAAGTGTGCATTAACATCCTAGAACCTTATCTGTAGATAGGAATATAGTAGGTTTTTTTTTAAATTTATCTATAGAAGCCCAAAAGGTTTTAAGTGATGCATCTCTGAACCATGTTGCCAACTATAGATGCACACTTGCTAGATAAGTATTGAGGAAAAACCTACAATACTACTTATTAACTGATGCATCTCTGAATCATATATTGTCTATTTGATATTTGCATGTAGTTACTATTTCATATAGGCCTACGTTTGACCTTCTGTTATATCAGGACATCTTGGTTCAAAATTTCATTCTAGAGATTTGCTTAATATTTCATTTAGATTGGTTGTTTTAGGAAATGACGAAGATGCATTCTCTGTTTGTTCTATCTTTCCCTGTTTTTATCATCTTCAGTATTTAATGTTTGTTCATAGGTGCATTTTTATCGTCCCAACCATCCACTGGCTTGACTAGGGCGCACCAAGGCTCACATTTAATTATCAGAAGATGGTTCTTTTTTTATTAGGGTTGTGCAATTATATTTATGTGCCTATGATTGTAGATTGGTAAATCATCCTTTAGTTGTATTGGCCAGCAACAATAGTTCTAGGATTAGAGCTTATAGTTTATTGTCAACTACTTTACCGATGAAACTTTTTTTACTTAGATTGTGAGCTGCTGGTTTTGCTTCCTGTTGGACACAGTTTGTTCTGCTTTCCGAGGAGCTGCTAATTATTCATGCCTGATTCTCTTGGCTTTGTTCCTATGGTTATGCAGGCCCGAGTCTCAGTTCGATCTTGCCATTCTGCGGCTCAAAGATTGATGACTACTGTCGAGCACTGCCCAGTTAAGTCTACCAAGCTGTAAGCTCCACCATGTTATGTTCCTTTGGTTACTTTCAGTAAGATATTCCCTATCGTTGGACTGGTTAATTCCTGTATGACCAAATAATACATTGGAAGACAAAATAACATATCTGCATGCATGTAACTGCTTTTATTAACACAACCATGTGTGTCATCATGTGTATTTGTTTTGTATTTTACCTGGATAGACGATTATTTGGTTGCTTTCTCAGCTGCGACAACTATAAGAGAAAGTGCGTAGAGCAGGATTATACCACCATTTAAAGATAGTGCGAACGAGGAGAGGTGACTAACAGCAGTAACCGGGTGATGATCTTCCCCTGAAACTAAGCTAAGATGGCATATTTTTGTTTCTAGGTGCACCTAAAAATTCAGAAACTTATGCAAAATGAGTAACTCGGTCTTAAATTTAAACTGTCATTAGAGAATGTGGTGATGCTAGGCTTCTGGATAATGAAGAGACAACTACCGTGATCACAGACACGATCTTTTAACACATTTCCACCTTGGAGAGGTTGCATGTTCACTGTTTTCTGTTTGTTGAGAGAATAAATTGCCTTGGCTTCCTTTGCATTAAAATATAGTTGCATCATCTGTTCCATGAATACTGCGGTTGGGGTTGGTTGGTCCATATGTGGGGTTGGTTGGTCCTGCACCTCTTCCGGCGGTAGCGGCTGGGCGACAGCTGAAGATCCTTCTCAAACTCGAACTCCATTTTTAAAAGATTTCCTATTTTTGCACGTTGATCTTGATATGGTATATAGCTTCCTGATACTACTCTTACCATTGTCCAATCAAGTTCATCCATGTCAAACTCTATCAACTAGAAATAGAGTTGTGTCAAAGAGAAGGTTAGATTGTACTATTTAATTGCTCATCAATTTCATTTTCTACTTTCTTCAGTTGGAAAACTTCAACCTAAAAATAAACTGGTGATATATACGAAATAACGCATCAGTTTTCTACTGAGTTATGCCTCACTTTTTATTTGTCTCAGCAGATTAGAGTAATAAGTTGATGGTCATTCTCTACTTTGTATTTGTATTTTTTATGAGATTGATCCAAGAAAGAATTCAATGTGTGCAATATTCACTAAATTGTAGGGTTGTATAGCAAGGCGTATAGTCTCAATTATTACTCTAGATTGTATTATTTTATGAAGTATTTTGTTTGGTGAATATATATTCCAAAATTTCTCACGTACCGTGTCTGTAGAGGAGAAAGGAGCTGATTGCAGGACACTAAAATATTCTTGGCTGCCAAACAAGCTCCGCGATCGCTTACACATGTATATTATCCATATAGTCTCGGTTATCTAGGATAAGGCACTTGACTATTGTTTATAATGGTGACATATTTTCTCAATTTAATATACTTCCATCTCACCATGTTGATTTATTCATGCTATTTTGATGAGGATGGCATCAATGCCAGTTCATGGCTACGCAAGGCATCAATGCTTGATGATTCGTCATAGAGTGATGTGTTACTCGTCGGGGCCTTAATTTGTAGCAGAAGCAGATGCAATAAACTCTGAAAACTAGATTATTTTTGCGCATATGACACAAACACAATGGGATTTTTTAGGGAGTTGCTCATGCTTGCCTTTCCCTGAGCTCCAGCTATTCATGCCACTGCATGTAATTATGCTATTAGACATAATCTGGACTACTCCCTTTGAAAAGGGTACAATGTTATTTTCAGTTTGTATACCTTTATGTAGTGTTGTGACTGATTTTGTAGCTTGGTCTATTTAAAATTTCAGTATTCATGTTAATAATCACTACAAATGATACAATTGTGGATGTAGGTTTCTATTGAAACATTCAGTAAAAGTGATAAATATGCAACTATCTTTTACCTTCAGTGTCACTGATAAATAACAAGTGGGATCTCCTCTACTATTTATATCTTTATGTTCTGGTCTGTTATGTGTATTCTTTCTTTTTCAACACTACACGAGGTTTTAAGTATAGGATACTAAATGGGAGATAGATATATTTTTTTCATTATGTGTGCATGTTATGTAGTATCTTTTCTGCTGAAAGATGTAATGTTTTCTTTCTTATATTTGGTTCCAAACTGGTGCCTAACAGAGCTATGCTATAATTGTAATGACCATGCTTGAATAGATATTAAATGAGAAATATATTTCTGTTAGTTATGACCTTTTTATCATTGAGAAGGTTGTTTATTCTAAGGTGAAACGGTCTTATTGTAGGTTGATGACCCACAAGTATAGGGGATCTATCGTAGTCCTTTCGATAAGTAAGAGTGTCGAACCCAACGAGGAGCAGAAGGAAATGATAAACGGTTTTCAGTAAGGTTTTCTCTGCAAGCACTGAAATAGTAGGTGATAGATAGTTTTGTGATAAGATAAATAATAACGAGCAAAAAGTAAATAAAGTAAATAAAGTGCAGCAAGGTGGCCCAATCCTTTATGTAGCAAAGGATAAGCATGGACAAGTTCTAATAATGAAGAAGGAGCTCCGGAGGACACATTGGGAATTATCGTCAAGCTAGTTTTCATCACGTTCGTAAGATTCACGTTCGGTACTTCGATAATTTGATATGTGGGTGGACCGGTACTTGGGTACTGTCCTAACTTGGACAAGCATCCCACTTATGATTAACCCCTATTGCAAGCATCCGCAACTACAAAAAGGAGTATTAAGGTAAACCTAACCACAACATTAAACATATGGGTCCATATCAACCCCTAACGGCAACGATAAACTAGGGTTTAAGCTTCTGTCACTCTAGCAACCCATCATCTACTTGTTACTTCCCTATGCCTTCCTCTAGGCCCAAATAATGATGAAGTGCCATGTAGTCGACGTTCACATAACACCACTAGAGGAAAGACAACATACATCTCATAAAAATATCGAACGAATACCAAATTCACATGACTACTAATAGCAAGACTTCACCCATGTCCTCAGGAACAAACGTAACTACTCACAAAGCATATTCGTGTTCATAATCAGAGGAGTAATAATATGCATAAAGGATCTGAACATATGATCTTCCACCAAGTAAACCAATTAGCATCAACTACAAGGAGTAATCAACACTACTAGCAACCCACAGGTACCAATTTGTGGTTTTGATACAAAATTGGATACAAGAGATGAACTAGAGTTTTGAGAGGAGATGGTGCTAGTGAAGATGTTGGTGGAGATTGACCCCCTCTCGATGAGAGGATCGTTGGTGATGACGTTGGTGATGATTTCCCCCTCCCGGAGGGAAGTGTCCCCGGCAGAACAGCTCCGCCAGAGCCCTAGATTGATTCCGCCATGGTTCCGCCTCGTGGCGGCGGAGTTTCGTCCCGTAAGCTTGCCCACGATTTTTCCAGGTAAAATGATGATATAGCGAAGGTGGACGCGGAGGCCCACCAGGGGCCCAGGAGATAGGGGTCGCGCCTCTCGGGGGGGGCGCCTCCTGCCTCTCTGGACAGGTGTGGGCCCCTGGCCTATTTCTTTTCGCTCATAAATTCTTAATAAATCCAAAAGTTGTTTCGTGGAGTTTCGGGACTTTTCGAGTTGTGCGAATAGGTTTCAACGTTTGCTCCTTTTCCACCTGAATTCCAAATTGCGGCATTACCCCTCTTCATGGTAAACCTTGTAAAATAAGAGATAATAGCCATAAGTATTGAGATATAATGTGTAATAACATCCCATAATGCAATAAATATTGATATGAAAGCATGATGCAAAATGGACGTATCATAGGTGTATATATTTTTGAGATAAGCATACTTGAGATTATCTGGTAAGGGTTTGAGTTCAAACACGGGATCACCCTTGGGTGGAGGGGGATCCCCAAGAATTTCAACGGGAAGGTTATGTTTCAACATAGGTTCTTGTTTAAGGAACACTTCATCTATTTCTTCCCTTTCCTTCATAAACATATCGTTTTCATGGTCTAACAAATAATGTTCTAACAGATCAGTAGGAGGAACAACAATGGAAGCAAGGCCAATAATCTCATCTTTACTAGGTGGTTCCCTTTCACGAGGTTGTCTACTAAACTTAGCAAAATTGAACTCATGAGACATACCATCTATGCCAACAGTGACGATATTCTTTTCACAATTAATCTTAGAACTAGCAGTATTCAAGAAGGGTCTACCAAAAATAATGGGACAAAAATCATCTTGTGGGGAACCAAGAACAAGAAAATCAGCAGGGTATTTAACCTTCCCACACAAAACTTCAACATCTCTAACAATCCCAATAGGTTTAATGGTGTCCCTATTAGCAAGCTTAATAGTAACATCAATCTCCTCTAATTCAACGGGTGCAATGTCGTGCATAATTTCTTTATATAGATCATAAGGTATCGCACTAGCACTAGCACCCATATCACATAAGCCATGATAACAATGATCTCCTATTTTAACAGAATAACAGGCATGCCTACGACAGGTCTACATGTCTTAGTATTAGGTCTAGCAATATTAGCAGTCTCACCCAAGAAAGAAATAACATGCCCATCTAAGTCCTCATCCAAGAGATCTTTAATCATAGCAATACCAGGTTCAACATTAATTTGCTCAGGAGGTGTATAGGTCCTAGTATTACTCTTACGAACAACAGTCGAAGCTTTAACATGATCTTTTATCCTAACAGTAAAAGGAGGTTTTTCGACATAAGCAGTAGGAATAATAGGATCACTATATGTAATAGTCTTCTCTTCGACTGTAATAGGTGCAACTACTTTCACTTCAACAGGAGGATTATATTCAAACCACTTCTCTTTAGGGAGATCAACGTGAGTAGCAAAAGTTTCACAAAAGTAGCTACTATCTCGAGTCAAGTCCATACTTAGAGCTAAATCCACGGAAAGCATCAAGATCCATAAAAGATTTAACACAATCGAACTTAGGTGTCATACCTGACTCCTTACCATCGTCGGAACCACATCTTCAGAGTTGCGTTTAATTCTTTCCAATAAGTCCCATTTGAAATCAATAGTCTTCAGCATATAGGAACCAGCACAGGAAGTATCGAGCAAGTTGCGATTATCAAGAGAAAGCCGAGCATAAAATTTTTGAATAATCATTTCCCGAGAGAGCTCATGATTGGGGCATGAATACAACATTGACTTAAGCCTCCCCCAAGCTTGAGCGATGCTTTCTCCTTCGCGAGGCCAGAAATTATATATGTAATTACGATCACGATGAACAAGATGCATAGGATAGAACTTCTGGTGAAATTCCAACTTCAATCGCTTATAATTCCAAGATCTCGTATCATCACACATCCTATACCATGTCATTGCGCCTCCCTTCAAAGATAAAGGGAAGACCTTCCTTTTGACAACATCATCGGGAATACCTGCAAGCTTAAATAATCCACAAACTTCATCCACAAAGATAAGGTGTAAGTCGGGATGCATCGTTCCGTCTCCTGCAAAAGGATTAGCTAGCAGTTTTTCTATCATACCCGAAGGAATCTCAAAGTGAATATTTTCATAAAGTTCAGTAGGTTGAGGAGCATCTCTTTGCACTTCTGGTTGGGGTGAAGATACCCCAAACAAGCCCCTCAAAGGATTAGTTTCCATAGTGACAGGTAACAGAAAATTTCAGCACACTATATAAATGTTTCCTTACCAAGTTCCACTCACCAAAAGCGCTACACTCCCCGGCAACGGCGCCAGAAAAGAGTCTTGATGACCGACAAGTATAGTGAATCTATCGTAGTCCTTTCGATAAGTAAGAGTGTCGAACCCAACGAGGAGCAGAAGGAAATGATAAGCGGTTTTCAGTAAGGTTTTCTCTGCAAGCACTGAAATAGTAGGTGATAGATAGTTTTGTGATAAGATAAATAGCAACGAGCAAAAAGTAAATAAAGTAAATAAAGTGCAGCAAGGTGACCCAATCCTTTATGTAGCAAAGGATAAGCCTGGACAAATTCTAATAATGAAGAAGGAGCTCCCGAGGACACATTGGGAATTATCGTCAAGCTAGTTTTCATCACGTTCATAAGATTCACGTTCGATACTTTGATAATTTGATATGTGGGTGGACCGGTACTTGGGTACTGTCCTAACTTGGACAAGCATCCCACTTATGATTAACCCCTATTGCAAGCATCCGCAACTACAAAAAGGAGTATTAAGGTAAACCTAACCACAACATTAAACATATGGGTCCATATATACCCCTAACGAAGCAACGCATAAACTAGGGTTTAAGCTTCTATCACTCTAGCAACCCATCATCTACTTATTACTTTCCTATGCCTTCCTCTAGGCCCAAATAATGGTGAAGTGTCATGTAGTCGACGTTCACATAACACCACTAGAGGAAAGACAACAAATATCTCATCAAAATATCGAACGAATACCAAATTCACATGACTACTAATAGCAAGACTTCACCCATGTCCTCAGGAAAAAACATAACTACTCACAAAGCATATTCGTGTTCATAATCAGAGGAGTAATAATATGCATAAAGGATCTGAACATATGATCTTCCACCAAGTAAACCAATTAGCATCAACTACAAGGAGTAATCAACACTACTAGCAACCCACAGGTACCAATTTGTGGTTTTGATACAAGATTGGATACAAGAGATGAACTAGGGTTTTGAGAGGAGATGGTGCTGGTGAAGATGTTGGTGGAGATTGACCCACTCTCGATGAGAGGATCGTTGGTGATGATTTCCCCCTCCCGGAGGGAAGTGTCCCCGGCAAAACAGCTCCGCCAGAGCCCTAGATTGATTCCGCCAAGGTTCCGCCTCGTGGCAGCGGAGTTTCGTCCCGTAAGCTTGCCCACGATTATTTCCTGGGTAAAAGTGATGATATAGCAGAAGATGGACGTCGGAGGCCCACCAGGGGCCCAGAGATAGGGGCCGCCCTCTTTGAGGCGCCCTCTGCCTCTCTGGACAGGTGTGGGCCCCTTGGTCCTTAGAGCTTAGTTAACTAAAGCATCTTTTGTATCAGATATCAAATTATCTACACTTGTACTAAGATATAATGTATCAAACCAGATTTTCACTTCTTTAATGGAGCTTTTTAGCATTCAGATTTTTTTAATAGCTGCTCCTATATTTTTGTCAGTGCTTGCTGTACTTTGTTAAAATGTTTCATCTTGATAGGATCAATTGTAAATACTGGATGTAAGAATGCCTTTTCAAGCTTAAGCATTTGATTTTTGGCGATACAGTGTTTTCTCCTTAGAGCAAGTATAATAAGGCTGACTCAGCTGGCTATAAGCCCTTCCACGTCAGCGAAATCACATATGAAGGGGAGAGAAAGATGGAGAGAGAAGCGAACGGGCGCTTCGTCAAGCGCCGGGCTGCGGCACAAGATACGAGAGCTTTGCGCCCGCTTGCAGCCCGTGGCGAGCGCTAGAGCCGGCGCTCTTGATCCCCTTCGCCTCTCCCGCCTCCCGCGCTTCTCCTTCCTCCTTCGCGCACGAAAATCAGCCCGTGCCGTCGCCCCAAATAGCTTCCTCGCGCCAAATCAAGCCTTCCAAATTTCCCCAAATCGCCACCTCTCCTGAACCCTAGAACTTTCACCGCGACATCAAGGAGATGGGTCAAGAGTCCAAACGGACGCTGCCAAGCACCTCGTGAAGCCCTCCACCAGCGCCTCTGCTCACCCCTTGCCAACAAGATCTCCTGGTCCCTGGCCACAAGATCTGCTGGTCTCTCCGACGCTTAAGTCCGCCCCTTGCCGGATCCCATCGGCCTTCCTTCAAAGCAGAGAACAAGCACTTGATCCCCCCAAGACCACAAGAGTCTCTGGCGGCTAGTGTGCAACAACCAAGTGAATCGGGTCCTACGGCTCAATGTCCTTGCTGGGCACCGCCTGCCTGCTTCGGTGACTCTACATCACCTTGGTACATGGCTGGCAATATTGACTACTCTGATCCACAAGTATGGTATGAATTTTATCCATTGCTTATCTCAACTCTGAATCGTGGTGTCATTTCTTAGAGCTGCTGACACACTTGTATGATATGCTAGTTAGATGATACAACATCAGCAATTTATCTACTACTCTACTGTTTATTTTCAGAGTTCATTTTTCGTAGCTTAGTAATGATAGAAAAAGAAAAGTTTCTTCTGCTAGATGATCTTTCTTTGAAGTACAGGAGCACGTGTGTGACGCCCCCGATTCAATCATACACTAATCATGCATGCAAACGTGTACGATCAAGATCAGAGACTCACGGGAAGATATCACAACACAACTCTAAAACATAAATAAGTCATACAAGCATCATAATACAAGCCAGATGCCTCGAGGGCTCGAATACAAGTGCTCGATCATAGACGAGTCAGCGGAAGCAACAATATTTGAGTGCAGACATAAGTTAAACAAGTTTGCCTTAAGAAGGCTAGCACAAACTGGGATATAATCGAAAGAGGCGCATGCCTCCTGCCTGGGATCCTCCTAACTACTCCTGGTCATCGTCAGCGGGCTGCACGTAGTAGTAGGCACCTCCGGTGTAGTAGGAGTCGTCGTCAACGGTGGCGTCTAGCTCCTGGGCTCTGACATCTGGTTGCGACAACCAGGTAGAAAGGGAGGGGAAAAGGGGGAGAAAAGCAACCGTGAGTACTCATCCAAAGTACTCGCAAGCAAGGAGCTACACTACATATGCATGGGTATATGTGTAAAGGGCCATATCGATGGACTGAACTGCAGAATGCCAGAATAGGAGGCGGATAGCTAGTCTTATCAAAGACTACGCTTCTGGCAGCCTCCGTCTTGCAGCATGTAGAAGAGAGTAGATTGAAGTCCTCCAAGTAGCATCGTATATCATACCCCTACTCGACGATCCCCTCCTCGTTGCCCTGTTAGAGAGCGATCACCGGGTTATATCTGGCACTTGGAAGGGTGTGTTTTATTAAGTATCCAGTTCTAGTTGTCATAAGGTCAAGGTACAACTACAAGTTGTCCTGTTACCGAAGATCACGGCTATTCGAATAGATTAACTTCCCTGTAGGGGTGCACCACATATCCCAACACGCTTGATCCCATTTGGCCGGACACACTTTTCTGGGTCATGCCCGCCGCTGAAGATCAACACGCCGCAGCCCCACCTAGGCACAACAGAGGTCAAGACGCCGGTCTAAACCTAAGCGCACAGGGTCCAGGCCCATCGCCTTAGCACACCTGCACGCTGTGTACGCTGCCGAAGAAGACCTAGCCTAGTAGGCGTTCCACCCAATCTCGCTGCCCGCTCGGTCACCGACATCACGAAGGCTTGGCCGATACCACGACGCCGAGTGCCCATAACTGTTCAGCGTGAGCTGGTTAGTGCGTATAGACCAAATGGCCGACTCGATCAAATACCAAGATCTCGTTAAGTGTGTTAAGTATCCATGAATGCCGACCAGGCCAGCCCACCTCTCTCCTAGGTGGTCTCAACCTGCCTGCCGCTCCGCCACAAAGTAACACCGGGGCCGTGGGAACCCAGCCCACCTCTACCGGGATGGAGCCACCGCCTTCACCCCCATCTCCTAACAGTATCATAAGTAATGTAACAGTATAAAGGATAGTATATGCCCATGATCACCTCCCAAGTGATCACGACCCAATGAGTATAGCATGGCGACGGACAAGAGTGTAGGGCCACCGATGGAACACTAACATCCTATACTAAGCATTAGGATAGCGGTAAAGGTAACAACGAGAGTAGCAATGACAAAGCTATGCATCGAATAGGATTAACAGAAAGCAGTAACATGCTACACTACTCTAATGCAAGCAGTAGAGATAAGAATAGGCGATATCTGGTGATCAAAGGGGGGGGCTTGCCTGGTTGCTCTGGCAAGGAGGGGTCGTCAACACCGTAGTCGTACAGGGTAGCAGCGGCGTCGGTCTCGGGGTCTACCGGAGAAGAAGAGGGGGAAGAAACAGTAAATACATTGCAAACAGATGCATGACAAAGCAAACAGCGGTGCTAGGTGTGCGCTAACGCAGTACTAGGTGATACCGGCAAAGGAGGGAAACATCCGGGAAAGTATTCCCGGTGTTTCGTGTTTTCGGACAGATGAACCGGAGGGGGAAAGTTGCGTGTTTGGTATGCTAGGGATGTGTGGCGGACGAACGGGCTGCATATCCGGATTCGTCTCGTCGTTCTGAGCAACTTTCATGTAGAAAGTATTTTCATCTGAGCTATGGTTTATTTTATATTAATTTTAAAAGGATTTTATCATTTTCTAGAATCAACAGAATTAATTTAATCCTCTAATGCATTTATGACGTCAGCATGACGTCAGCGGTCAACTCTGGCCATTGACCTGGTCAACCTGACATGTGGGTCCCGCATGTTGTACTCTATTTATTCTAATTAGGATTTAACTAATCTAATTATTGTTTAATTAATTAACAATAGTTAATTACGTGAACTAAACATTATTAGTTAAGTTAAGTTAATTTATTTATTTATTTTTATCTTTATTTTTTTATTCTTTTCGTCCTAATCTGGGGCTGGCCCCACTGGTCAGGGACCCAACCCAACCGGGGCGGGCGAACGGGAAACGGGCGCAATTGAGCGCCTGATTAGGCAAGGGGCGAGGCCGTGGCCACGGCGGGCCACGGCAAGAAGCGGGCGGCGGCGAGCGGCAGCGGGGAGGCAACGGCGACCAAGACGGCGGCGCCATGGGCGGAGCAAAGTAGAGGCCTCGGCGCACGATGTCAAAGAGCGGAGAGGAGAGGAGGAGGCGCGGAGCGCGGACGCGGGGTGAAGGCTGCGAGCGCGCGTGCGCGAGGGCTCGTGCTCGAGGGGGGGGGGGACGGTGCGTTGGCGTGGGTGAGCACCGACGTGAGGGCACGAGGAGGAGGAGGACCGGGGACCTCACCAGCGTTGTAGGGAAAATGGCAGCGGTTGTCGAGGAGGAGGACGGGGACGCGGTCGACGATGAAGAGGATGGCGAGGCGGTGAACCGGGCGAGGAAGGTTCGGTGAGGTGGTGGTGGTGACGACGGGCGATGGCGTCGGGTCGGTGACGTGGCGAGGCTGAGGCTTCAGGCGGGCATCGCGCGAGGGAGAGGAGAGGCGAGGAGTCCGAGAGGGCAGCGCCGGCTGGCGGCGGCCTTAGCGGAGCCGCGGCTTGCGTCGGGCGCAGGCGTACGGGATCGAACAGGGCGCCCCTCCCCTGTTCGTTCGTCAGGGCGTGCGTGTGTCGTGGGTGACGGCGCGCAGGAGGGGTGAGGGAGTGATGGGGATCGATCTAGGGTTTGCCACGATGGGGGGGTTAAGGTGTGAGGAGCCGGTTGGGCCAGTGAGCTGGCCGGCTGGGCCGTTTGCCCAGTTGGCCAGGGGGCCTTTTTTTATTTTAGTTTTCTATTCTTTTATGTATTTTATTTCTTTTCTGTTTTATTTTGTTCCTCATTGCATTTTAGTTTTGTAAAGTACAAAAATGATCCCTAAATTAGTAATAGTAATTGTACCACTGCCACAAATAACTTGGCACCTAAATATAATAGTTTGTAATTGCTTATCATTTTAAAAGCTTTTAAATAGTTGTTTTTGCTACTGTTTAAATCATTTTAGAGTATTTGAACATTTTATAAAAGTGTGTTTCCTCCGCCATAATTACCTATGCAGTATTTGCTCACTCTGAACATTTTAGTTTTAATATTTTAAAACTTTTATTGTTTCCTTTAATTAAAATTTGAATTTGAATCGTTTCGAACTAACGTGAGTTTAATACAGAAATCGAGGTGACGTGGCACCATTAGTAGAGGGTTACTGTGGCTTAATTATCCGGGCGTCACAACGTGACTTCTCATTTGCTGAATCTTGGACAGCAGTGCAGTGTAACTTTCCAGTTTCCACATGATAGTCTATATGATATATGACTGCATAAAATATTTTTCCTTTAAATAGTTGCTGTGATCAATTCAGATTTTTCCTTTAAATGGTTGCTGTGATCAATTCAGATTTTTCCTTTAAATAGTTGTTGTGACCAATTCAGATTATTTTTCCTTTTAATAGTTGCTGTGATCAACTAGTATGCATCTCACATGTATTGTATTCAGATTTTACAAATTTGAGTATATACTTGCATGTAGTTCGGTGCTGATCGCTCTTCGTTTCTTTATGTCGTTGAGCAGGGGAGTGGATTCTCACCCACCTGGTGGTAACCTTAGTTACTTTTAGAACACGGCAGGCCCCACACAACCTATGCACAATGGGAGTTCACCGCAACCAGTCAATGCTGGCGATGACACAAATGGTGGTGATTGTGGAAGGACTGAAAAACACTTGCTATGGACAAAACAAGAAGATCTTCGATTGGTATGTCTCTTTTTGCATGCATGCTGGCTCCATGTGTTTCATTACTAGCAAATTCAATTAACCCCTTCTGATAATATTGTAGGTCAGTGCTTGGTTGAATAATTCCAGTGACCCAATCCAATCAAACTACAAGAAGAATGAACAATATTGGAAAGATGTTACTGCTGTCTACAACAGTACCACCCCAAAAAATAGGGAACGACTAGTCAAGCAAGTGAAAGATCGCTTTGGGAGAATTAAGAAAAGGGTTGCATGGTTTTGTGCGAGTTATAAGGAGGCTAGTGCTTTGTATGCTAGTGGTGAATCTGATGCAGATTTAAAGAAGAGGGCAATGCAAACTTATGAGGAAGATCACAAAAAAGATGGTCCATTCATGTTTGAGCATTGCTGGGAGATTCTTAAAAAGGAACCAAAATGGGACGCATATTTGGAACGCCTAGAAGATCTGGAGCCGGACAAGAGGAAGTTTAGTGTTGATGATGAAGTAGGGAAGCATTCCACTATAGATGATGATGATGATGAAGATGAATGTCCACCGGGTGGCAAGCAAGCTAAGGAGAAGCAGAAACGAAAAAGAAAGGATGAAGTTTGTATAATAGATCTTGAAGATGGGCTTCAAAAGTTTGTAAATGCCCAGAATGCAGCAAATGAAGGCCGCAAAGAGATGTTAGAGACCCAAAGGCGTGTTTCTGCTGAGAATCTTGAAGCACGAAAGCTTGCTCACCTTGTGGCAAAAGATCACAAAGTTTTGGTCATGCTAGAAACATATCGCTCATTGGTGATGCAAGAGACAACCAGGATGCCTGAAGATGTGCGATCTGAGCATGTGTTGGAATTGAAGTGTTTAAGGGAGAAGCTATTTGGTCTAAGGTATTTCCTACTGTCCGTTGTCTTAATTAAAATTGGTCATGTACTTAAATTGTAGTCAATGATCCAGTACTCTAGTTACATTGTAGTCAATGCAGTCCAGATAACCATGCAATAGTGGAAAAACTCATCTAGTCAATAGTCAAATTATACTTAACTTCTATGCAGTCCAGATAACCATGCAATAGTGGAAAAACCTATCTAGTCAATAGTCAAATTACACTTAACTTCTATGCAGTCCATAGTAATTATACACCCAGGAAAACAAGACACGTCCATATAATGCTCCATCTCCTCTTCAAACTCTTCCACCCAAACCCATCTTCCTTCCTCTACTTCTCATCTTCCTACCAAGCCTACCGACCCATCTTCCTCACCCACCATGTCCGATTCATCATCATACACGGATGATTCTGATGAGCTAGCCCCATCCAAAATCATGGAAGCCTATGTTGCTGAGCAAAACGTCCTAGACTCCTTTGCTGAGAGGCTCATGATAAAAATCAAGGCTAGGCTCGGTGACGGATCATTGCAGCGACGATACGGTCCAAGGAAGGTCATTCGGAGGGATCATGAAGGTGCTCATGAGTGTCTGGTGGAGGATTACTTTGCTGCAGATCCACTCTACCCCGAGAGTATGTTTCGTACAAGATTCCGTATGAATAGAGGTCTCTTCCTCCGCATCGTGAATGCCCTAGGTGAGTGGTCTCCCTATTTCACTTATAGGGCAGATTGTTCTAGTAGAATAGGGCTCTCGCCATTGCAAAAGTGTACAGCAGCCATGCACATGCTAGCCTATGGCACCCCTGCAGGCGCACTTGATGAGTACTTGAAGATTGGGAAGTGCACTGCATTAGAGTGTTTGGACAAGTTTGCAAAGGGGGTGATTCAGGTTTTTGGTGGGGAGTACTTGCGACGCCCCACACGGGAGGATGTTGAGCGTCTTCTTCAGGTTAACGAGTCTCAAGGTTTCCCTGGAATGCTAGGAAGTATTGATTGCATGCATTGGCGATGGGAGAAGTGTCCTCTTGCATGGAGGGGGCAATTCACCGGCGGCGATTATGGAGTACCAACGATGATCCTAGAAGCCGTTGCTTCCCAGGACCTTCGTATTTGGCATGCTTTTTTTGGAGTTGCTGGGTCAAATAATGATCTGAATGTGCTCAATCAACCCCCACTGTTTTTTGATGCACTGAAAGGAGAAGCCCCTCAAGTCCAATTTTCTGTCAATGGGAATGAGTATACCACAGGTTACTACCTTGCTGATGGTATATACCCAGAATGGGCTGCCTTCATGAAGACTATACCACTTCCACAAATAGATAAGCACAAGTTGTTTGCCCAGAAGCAAGAAGGGGCAAGGAAAGATGTCGAGCGCGCTTTTAGGGTATTACAGTCCCGTTTTACCATTGTTCGTCGGCCTGCACGTCTATGGAAGAGAAAGAGTGTTGGAGGGATCATGAGGGCTTGTGTGATTCTCCACAATATGATAATCAAAGATCAGAGAGAGCAGGCAAAAATTCATATTGACTTGAATGAGATTCCGGGGGCTTCATTTGCTCTACCTCCCGAAGTGAATGTTGGTGGTAATCTATGTTTCGCAGATGTGTTGCGTAGAAAAGCTACTATTCGTGCTCGTCCACAGCATGCCCAACTTAAAAGTGATTTAGTCGAGCATATCTGGCATAAGTTTCAAAACAACCATCATAATTAATCATGGTGGGATATTGTTATCTGCATGTTCATATTCCTTTTTTTACTGTAACCTTGATATCTTACATGCATTTTTATTTCAGGAGTGAGCTGTGATGTGGTGATTGTGGCAGCTGTTACTTATAGGTATGCTTTCTCTGATCTTAAATTGTTCTTTTCGTTAACCAAATAGTTCTGTACTCTATAGTTTAGTCAGTGTGAATGTATTATTGCTCAAGAAAATTTATTTGATCTGCCAACATGCTTGTATAGAGAGTGAGGTCTTCTTTATAGCTTGTTCCTCTTCCTATTGTTACAGTATTTGTTTTTACTGAAACTGTGTAGCTATACAGGATTTATAGAAGTGATTTTCTCCAGCATTAATACTCGTGTTACTTCTTGATGTCACATGTTGTAAGTTTGCATTGGCTAACTTTTTAAGCTTGACCCGGTTCCTTTTCCATACAGTGGTTGAAGGTTATTGATGCAAATGAGTGGTTGCTCCTTTCCAGCGAAGTACCCTCCATGCTTTGTGACTTTTGTCATCGTCCAGATCAAAACTATGATTGTTGCTTGTGGTCGTGAACGGCTTGTTTGCCGGAGATGTTATCTATTATGTTTGCTGAATGCTTTCTTAAAGACTTATGTAATCTTGAGTAATTACTCATGATGCTATGGAGTAGTACGATGCTGTGTGACATGTTTGGAGTACTATGATGCTGTATGACATATGTTTGTTGCCTAAATATAGTCAGTCTTCCTATTTCCTAGTTGCATGGATGGCATGTATATGTATGCTCGTTGAAATGGCCACAAATATGTTGTTTACTGTAGATCACAACAGATCATATGCACCTGCAAGCAATAAATACTTCATATTAAATGGAGCCATGCTAATAGCCAGCCAAAACGCCAGACTACTATATGAGAGAAGGCTTTATGATGACGTGGCATTGCTATATAGCCAGCAGCCGGCTGTGCTATTATCTTTGCTCTTACAGATGACCTTCTGCTTTCTTATTTTAATAAATAGACAAGTTGAATGCAGTTGCCGCCACTCATGTCGCTACAGGAGGAGTGCGCGCGGGGGGAGTGGCGGGTCAAGGTGCGCTCATCGGCGCCGCTGTTGACCAGCAGATCCAGGCGCACCCTCTTGGTGCGCGCAGGGGGGTGACTGGCCAAGGTGCGCTCGCCGACACCACCCACTGACTGGCGGATCCAGGCGCACCCACTTGGTGCGTGCAGGGGGGGTGACATGCCAAGGTGCGCTCGCCGGCGCCACCCACTGGCTGTCGAATCCAGGAGCACCCACTATGACAACCTCCCGGGCATGACATTGCTGGAGAAGGTGAGAACCAGGCACTCCGTCCACCATCGTTCACCAGCAGTAGCAGGACGAACCGTCGCCGTAGCCACCAGGATGAACCATAAGACGCCTCAACAGCATATGCCAACAGTGTGCTTTCCTATGATTGGATTATTAACCATACCATTCGTTCAGGTGATGGGGCAGCCGCCAACTTGGGCCTGCTGAAGAACGGCGACTTTGCAGGAGGGGGTGGAGTCGGGGAAGCTCATGTGCCGGTGGGAGCGGCGGTTCCACAACGAGATGGTCGTTCGTCACCTCTTAGTTGGAGGATGGCCAAGGCCGGGATTGTTTTTCACCACCGAGCTGCGGTAAGTAAGGAATGGCTAGATTTCAGAAACGTAGAAATTGTTGGTTCAAATATATATCTGTATTTGCAATGATACTCATTGGATCACATCAGGCAGAGGTTTTTGTAGCATACAAGTCAGGTTTATAATTTCAAGCTCAACAACAAAGAAACAAAAGTAAACCCATCAGAAATTCAGTAAAGGTTCAACGTGTTCTTTGTACGGACAAAAAATATATATGTTGTGGTGAGACGGGGAGGTGCAAAGTGAGGATGATATTTCTTTCTTTAACATGTAAATCTATGAGAATATATCAATCATGCTTGCATACATTTTAGCCTGCAAATGATATGACAGATTATACTGGTTCATTTGTGTTATCTGACTTGTGACGTTTCATAACTTTAATTCTTTGATTTTGCCTTATAGGGGAGGTGCAAAGCAGTAGCAGGACGAACCTTCGCCGTAGCCGGCAGGCTGAGTTTGTACTCGGTATTAAAGGATTTGAAGCAGGCTACATCTGTGATGACGGGATTGGTTATGCATGATCTATTGGTAGTGAAACACCTTCCTTGGCTGTACCTAATCTTGTATGTTCCATTCCTTTTTCCTTTTGAGTGGATTGCTATATGGAATACCATCTACTTCTAATGAATTTATATGTTACTTGCTGCCTTTTTTAATTTGATAGATCCAATAACTATACCAATGAATAGACTTTTTTGTGACTGATATATGATTCAGTGATAAAAATGCTATATATTTTGCATCCGATATGCAAGGTTACCTGAATCTCCTCGCGTATTTTTTTTGCCTTTGTTGCTTTGTATAGAAAATAGCCTACTTAGGAAATTTTGGTTTAGCATGTATGTGGTTTGCTTACTCACTATTGACCTCGGTGTCACTATGTCTGCTTCTAGTACTCTTTAGCACTGAAATATATGCCATGTTACTCTTAATCAGGCTTCTTTTGTACTGAACTTTACGCGATGCTGCACTTACTCAGGCTAAATCCTTTTGTTTATCATGAGGACAACAATAGTGGTTACTTCTCATCCGAGCTTGAGCTGTGGTGAATGCAACCGATGTTTCGACCGCATACGAGATGTAGTTCTTTTGGTTTATCAACTAATATCATATATGGACGTGATGCCTCTACAGAGGCGTTTTGAATCAATGTGGTAGTAGACTACCTATCATTGTTGTAAATTATGTGTGATAACCGTTATGAGACCATCCTTCGGATGGATTTACTACTCCATGGTTATTGTAAATTATGAACGAATTATGATGAAGTTACATTGTTGGTCTTCTAATCTACTCCCTCTGCCTGTGTTAATGTATATACTAAACTTTGGATTCCTACCACCTTATCATTATCTAGTTGACCAAAATGTTGAGACCGGTACCCACGCGTCAAGGCATGATCCCGATCTAGTTAATTTGAGTTGGGATGTTGGCATGTTGCCGTCTGTGTATCTGTCAGTGGATGCTAATGATTCATCGGTTCTCCGGTGTGCTGCAGCTGGACGGATGATGATCCACACCCCGGTTCTGCTGTTCGGTAGTACTAGTGGATAGTGGATATATCTGCTTTTGCTTTCTCGCGGATTTTCGGTTTCATGCCAAGAAGATGGGTCGATCTTTGCCGTGATCGGGTGGGTTTGACCCCATCCATCGCCTCCTGGTAGGAACTAGCTAGGCAGTAGTTTTAGGTGCTCGATCTTCTGAAGAACAGATCGTTTGCCTTTACTTTACGGTCGTGGAAAATCCCGTTCGGTCGAATGGCTGCACTAGCACGCATGATCTCCCTTTACTCAAGGAAAGTTTGGCACACTTCACACTTCACGCAGGTTTGGCTTTTATTGTGAAGCAGCACATCAGGGAAACCTTGTGAACCAAACACGCCATGTCTGTCTGCTTTCTTGTCGCTACAAATTATCTCAAGCACGCTGGCTGAAGAAAGCATCGGCTCCTATGCTTCTCCGCTCGCTGGCAATGGATCAACGATCTTACCTCCAACACCGTTGTCGTTTTAAAATTCTATAATGCGTCACGCGCCAAGCCCGTACAATGCCGGAAGGAATTACTGCACTTGTTGATACGACGTACTGCTACTTGCAAATCTTAATCAATAAATTTGCACATCTTGCACACAAGGCAACTACCAGCATATTCTACATTTTTGTTTGCTTATCTTATCATAACCATGTATAAATTGTAGTTAGGCACACACTAATTCCCTAGCTGGATGTCCAAAATGACCATTCTATCCTTGCCATTTTCTTCAGATAGATCAAGCCGTGTGCAAGTGCCACCACACACCTACAGTCAGCTCTTCTGATCCATATCACACTCACATTTAATCGGCAAAGCAGAGTTTGATCGGGCTTGTTTACTTTCTGGCCATTTTGTGCGCACGATGGGAGACAAAGGGCCAGAAGAACGACCCCCAATTCTGCATGCATGTTCCCGGCACGTCAGAGCAACGCCGAATACTGAAACCACTTCTAGCTGTCGAAAGACGACCAGTACGTGTAGGTTGTCGTCCTGCAGAAGTAGTATTGTAATTTCGAGTGCTGATTAAAATGTTTCCAATGAGCAAAGCTTTGACGCTGTCCATGTCGACCAAGAGCACCCGGGCTACAAACAAACGACTACTGCGAGTAGTAATCAAGATCATCTATAGGCGGGCACCTCAAACCATCTTCATATGTTCTATCGAATGGTTCGTGCAGTGGCTTGTAAAAAAGTCGAATCAGATGGGGGCCTTGAACCGGCTTCAAATGTTCGGCGTTGACCGGCACCTCTAATATCCAGTCGAAATATGGGGTAGATATGGAGAGGCCTGGGTGCGTCCGCTACGTCGGATCAAGCCCACGCTGGCCCACCACACCCTACATATATTCGTCCCTATCCCCTCCCCGGACCAAATCCTAACTACTTCACTTCACTCGACTCCACTCCGCCATCCAAGCTCTTGTCCGACGATCTCCAACCTTCCTCGGCATGGCGAGAAGCGGATCTGACTTCGACCAATCCGGATCCGTCGACTAGAGTGTTGTCCTGTGCGGGACGAAGGAGACAATGCCCTTCTACATTGCACTCCACCGCTCCCGGGAGATGAACGACGGGATCTGTCTAGCGCGAGTCCGTTGCGTCGGCACATCGGGCGCTCGGATCCTCCGGGGCTGGATCACTGTGGTCCTCCTGAGAGGCTTCCAAGCTCTATCTCCCCATCACTTGTCCGCTCGAGTACGAGTGCTACCGGGACCGGTGTGCCTGCCGTGGGAAGGAGAGGATGAGGGTGGCCGAGGCCCGCCTCACTGTCGACATGGCAGCGGCAGAGGCAGTGGATCCGGCGATGCGCGCAGAGGAGAGCCATCTGCGCCCGCATCTTGAAGAAGCGGTAGCGGAGGAACACGCCCTCACTCGCCCGAGAGTAGAATCGGACTGTCCGTCGCATGGCCAGACTGTCTCCCAAGGAGGAGGAGCAGAGCGACGGGTCGGACAGTTCCCACGAAGAGCAGATCTGGCTTGATCCCTACCATGTTTTCAACCACTACTCCCGCGACATGGACAGCAAGGGGAAAAGGGAAGGGCAAGGGTAGCCGTGGATTAGTTTCTCCATAGCTTGTATGTAGCAAAAACATGCCATATTTTGAAAGTGCGATGGCATGTCCTGATGAAGTAGCCGAACGATGTGTGTAATGTATTGAGGTATGATAATTGAGATGTTCAGTTTTAAGAAGAGATATGAGGTATGATCGGTCAGTGCCTGTAGACGCGTCCGGGGCGTTTGAGAGGTCGGATTTGTCAAATCCGATTGTAGATGCTCTAAGCCCATGCTAGCTGGTATGGTCACACAGTCACCGGCCATGTGCCAACAGCTAAGCTACAAAGTCTGGTTCGTGTCACGTGAGCTAGGCGGCAGTCGGCACGGGCACGCTTAGGTTGGATCTTGTGGAGGACTGGGTGTGGAAAATGGACGGCTAGTTGAGCTGCCTTATCCAAATATCTGTCCTAGTATTAGTTTTTTTTTAAAGGTAACTAGGGATTTTATTCAAAGTTCATCACATCCGGAATACACGCAATTTCAGAAAGGATCTCCAGCCACATATGGCGGCCCACCGGCAGAGACGCGGCTCCTTTGGCAACCGAGTGGGCATCGAAATTATTTTCTCTACGTTCAAAGCAAAAGAAAACTGAAGTAAAAAGGTTCATGCTAATGTGTATGTCCTGCAGAATCGGCGCATACACTAGTGATGCTTGTTGCTTTATGTTGGAGACCACTTCTAAACAATCTGATGCAATCACCAGGTCCTGCAAATTCAAATCACGGGCAAGGGCAAGGGCCTCGCTGCACGCGTGTGCCTCCAAGCTCGCCGGGTCGATCAAGCCCTCAAAAACTAGTGCTGATGCTCCAAGAAACTTCCCTGTTTTATCTCGGCATACCACGGCAGCCGCTCCCTTCTCGCCCAGCGTTGATATGGCGCCATCACAGTTAAGCTTCACAACTTCTCCATCTGGCGGTAGCCATGCACGTGGTCTCGGTGCCGCATGCGCTGAAAACGATCGCGTCTTTTGAGCTTCCGTGATATTCAACTCCTCCAAAAACCGCCTGATGAAGCTCATGGTCGACAGTGGGCTTTGAAACTCATTCTCATGGATTGCTTTTCGTCGAGCCCACCAAATTGCCCACATTGTCACTAGAACATGCGTTAAATCCTGCTAGCTTGTTGTTTCAAACAACCAGAACAACCACAAGCGTGCGCCGGCGTTCTGGTTTGATATCACATGTTCCAGAAGCTCCTCATCACCCAAGGCCCATATGCATCTGGCCATGCGGCAGCTCAGCAGGGAGTGACGCCAGGTATCCTCCTCGGCTCCACAAATCGAGCATGCTGGTGTATCCGCCATGTTCCTCTCATGTCGGACAAGCCCCGTAGGGATCGACGTGTGGGCTAACCTCCATACGAACACCCTGATCTTGGAAGGAACCCGCACTTTCCAGAGCTGCGACCAAGAACTCTTATCTGCTGCAATATTTGAGTGCCCCAGTCGATGATCAAGCCAGTCCTCCCTCTGAGTCTTGACTGCAGATATCTTTCGGTAAGCCGATCGAACCGAGAAGACTCCCCTCTTATCAGAGTGCCAGGCCCAAAAGTCTTCCTGAATCCGGGTGCTCAATGGTATGTTCATAATAACTTCAACATCGGGAGCAATAAAGTGTTCCATGACCTGGTGGTGGGGTCAATTAGATCTGACACAAGGATTGGCGGGTTCGCCAACCGGGCACATATCGGTCGGAGTTTTTAGTCCCTCGGAAGCCAGTTATCTTGCCATATATTTGTGCGTGTTCCCGAGCCAATACGCTTTATGAGCCCTTGTGCTAGAACATCTCCCTCCCTCTAATATGGAGCGCCAGATCTGGAACGGATCTGCACCCAAAACGGCATCCAAAAGATGACAGTCTGGAAAGTACCTGGCTTTTAGAACGCGAGCACCGAGCAAACCCGGGTCCTGTAGAAGTCTTTTTTTTTCTTCTCAAAAAAAAAGGTAGAGCTAGCTAGTTATCTAGTAATACTGGTAATTCTCAAAAAAAAAAAAATCTAGTAATACTGGTAGAAATAGACGCCTAAATTGTCGATATCAAATCTTAGGGACAGATAAGTGCAGTTAGCTAGCTCACGCTTCATCCCTCCTCGGGGTTATTTTAATTTCATTACAAGAAGAACGTGAAGGATGTAAATCATGCATGATAAACATATGATGAGGCGAGAAGAAAGAAAAAATGATTTTTATATCAAAACGGAGGAAAAAAATTTGTCCCATAAATTAAAAAAAGAAGAAGATAGAGTTGTTACAAGAGTCGAACACACGGCATGAAAATTATTCTCGTAAAAAGCAACGTGACATACCCTTTACAGGGAGGCACGGTTGTTACTCGCAGGAAGCAACGTGCATAAGCACCGGCAGCGGTCGGCGGTTCGGTTTACCCATGCACGCAGAAGAGAGCTAGTCCACACACAAAGAGAGGCTGCTTGCAGGTGAAGGCGGTCGCCACCTACTCACCGTGTGATGAACGTGGGTCAGAGACTCACCAACGCACACACAAATTGACGTAACCACGGCACATCCAAGAAAAAAAGACTGAGTAACTGCACCATCCGACCCGATGACCGGCACGCGAGGGAACGCATGTGCAAGCACCGAGCGAGCACACTCAGTGTGGGGCAAGAGCATGCACTATACGTAGTTACGTGGCGGCACTGTTGATTTACCCACCATGCACGGTTGATCTGATCGGAACCCGGTCAGTTTACATCCCTGATCCATGCATTCTGACCGCGACGGGACGCCTACTTACGACATCCGACCGACCCATTCTCCATTGGCGACGTGGACAAGGCACGGCGGGGCGCATGGCCCATCTCCCGGACCAACGACCCGCAGCGCTGGCCATCCATCCATCGAGAAACGTCTCGGACTCTTGGATGCAACCGACGACGCAGAATGTGGAACACGGCACCACCATGTGGAAATGGATGATCGGTAGATCGAGCCCTGTTTGTTTCATAAGTCATAGGACTTTTTTAAGTCCCAACTTATAAGTAGTAAGTCCCTATCTGTTTGTTTACAGGGACTTATAAGTCCTAAGTCCCTACTTGTTTGTTTACAGGGACTTACAAGTCCATCTTGCACCGCTGCAACGAGGTTCAGGACAGGGCCTGTCCGGCGATTGGAGGCACCGTTGCAACGAACCGAGGTGGGGCGGCGACGGGGCGAGAGGCGGGGCGGCGAACCGAGGCGGGCGGCGACGGGCGGCGAACCGAGGCGGTGCGGCGACGGGCGAGAGGCGGGCGGGACGCGGCGGCGAACGGAGGCGGGCGGCGACGGGCGGCGACGGGCGGCGGGAACGAGTCTGGAGCGAATAAGTCCCAATAAGCTCCTTCCTGAGAGTCTTATTTGATAAGTCCTAAATCATCACAATAAGTCCCAATAAATCTCTTGTGTTTGGTTTAGGTGGGAATTATAGGGACTTTTTTAAGTTCCTAAACCAATAAGTCCCTGGAAACAAACACCCCCGAGTTTGGTGGTGGCTAGTGTCGGGGGTTGGGTGCGACATATGCTAAAGGATGGCTTATCAAGGTGGAAGCGAGTAGAACGTCGCCGGTGCGTGGAAGCGGGATGAGGCGTAGACACGTACGCCGGCGAACTTTACCCAGGTTCAGGGCTCTTCTTGGAGATAACATCTCTAGTCCTGCTCTGCGGGGTCTGCGTATGATCACTAAGGCACTAGTGGATACAATGGTGCTCTTTGAGCTGTTTGCTAGAGGTGGGAGAAGGCAAGGCTAGCCCGCTCTTCTCTCTACGTATGAGTCTAGTTCTAACAGGTTGGGAACTTTTTGCATGGGTGCCCTCGGGGGTTTATATAGGCCTACCCCCAGGGGTACATTGGTAATCCGGCAGGGTGTAGGACCCGGCTTTCAGTTTCTCTGGTCGCCGGCTTCTACGCCGCCTGGTGGGCCCCGCCGACTGGTTTGGTACGGAGCCGACAGGCCGCTCCCGCCGCTCGCGGGTCTTGCCGGCTGCTGATTACTGTAGCCTTGATGCTAATGACGCATGCTTGGTCAGGGGAGCGTGGCTACAGTCCCGCCGCCTGGTGGGAGACCACTGTAGCCACACCATGTCTCATCTGGTTAATGGTGCACGGGCCCCGAGGGAGGAACGGGCCGCCTGCTGGAAGCCGACCTCCCTCAGGTCCGACTGGCCAGGCCTCTGCCGTCTTCCGGGCTCTCATTGCACGGTAGGGCCCGCCGTCTGCAGGCCGTACCAACAGGCCGTCGTGGGGACAGGACTCCGCCTGCCAGTAGTGACGTCAGGGGTGGAGTGGCAACAGTGCCGCGCCGGGCGAAGATCTCCGCCTGTACGGAGCACTGTGGCCACGCCCGGCCCTGGATTCAGGGGAGATGGGCTACACTGTAGCCACACCTGGTCTTGTCTTCTTAATGAAGGTGCAGCCTTTGAGGGCGTCGTGGGCCGACTGCTAGGAGCCGACCACTCTGGAGGCCGCCTGCTAGGAGTCAGCTTGTCATGATGCCGCCTTCCGGAGGTCGACCGTCTTCTGGCAGCCGGTCATTCGGACAGCCGGCCATCAGAAGGCGGCGCTTCATCTTGATGTCTTGAGGGGCGCAGCCAACCCCGATGTCTTGAAAGGTTCAGGGACTTGGGTTAGGCTACCTGTGGCCCATTACTCCGATAGTAGTCCCCGAAGCTGGTGAGGTTTCGCGGTTGCCGAGCCGTGAGGCCTCAACAGTTTCCTTCCCGGGTGCTCCGGACTGAAACTTCGTCCGACTCCTGGCATGCCGCCTGGAGGGAGTCAGCCACGCCCAGACGGATTTGTCTGAAACTTCGAACGCGACGGCGGGAACGTGGTGGCGTGCTAGCTAAGCCTCCAGCCCGCCGCCCATCGTGGGCACGCCACGTGGAGCCAGCCGGCCGGGTCAGCCTGCTAGCCCACGCGCGCGATGGGACGCGACGGCGGGCGAGACCGCCACTACCGGGCCTCGGCGCGCGAGTGGATCCGCTGCGGCCGAGGCGGGCGGTTGGGCTTCTTCGCGGAGTTACTGCACGCAGTAACTCGTGCGGTAAATGCGGGGACGTGGGGTCGTGGGCATAGTTAATCCCACGATCCCGCGCCTCGCCCCCTCAGCTATGTAGCCCGTCGGCTATAAGTAGGGGGAGGAGGGGAAGCGGTGGGGCACGCACGTCCTCCTGCCCCTTTCTCGTCTCCTTCTTCTTCCTCTCGCCGCAGCGCCCCCAAGCTACGCCGGAGTGCTGCTACCGCTCATCTTCGTCCAGCTCCTCCGTCCCGAGCCTTCTTGTCTCCGCATCAATCCTCAGCTCCCCCGCCGCGCCATTCACCTCGTCGAGCTTTCCATGGCGCGCGAGTGGGGAGGAGACTGGGATGGGTCGAACGTCAATGAAGACCATATAACATTTCTTTGCGACACGCGGCGCCTTCCCGGCGCTGGCTACGTGAAGGCGCGTGTGCCTCCTGCGGGGGAGATCTCACCGGCGCCGACGGAGGGCGAGCATGTCATCTTCCGCTCGCATTTCATCCGCGGCTTCGGCCTGCCGGCGAGCGGCTTTCTCCGCTCGTTCCTCGAGTTCTACCATCTCCAACCGCATCACATCACGCCCAACACGGTGATGCTTCTGTCCGCCTTCGTCACGATGTGCGAAGGCTACCTCGGCATCCTCCCCACCATCGAGTTGTAGGGAGCATTCTTCTATGCCAAGCTGGGCAACTCCGTCCGGGAGGTGGAAGCCTGATACGTCTCCGTCGTATCTACTTTTCCAAACACTTTTGCCCTTGTTTTGGACTCTAACTTGTATGATTTGAATGGAACTAACCCGGACTGACGCTGTTTTCAGAGAATTGCCATGATGTTGTTTTATGTGCGAAAACAAAAGTTCTCGGAATGACCTGAAACTCCACGGAATATCTTAGAATAAATAATAAAAATCCTCGCTAAAGATGAAGACCAGGGGCCCACACCTGTCCACGAGGGTGGGCGCGCCTCCCGGGCACGCCCCACCGTGGCCCCACGAGACCCTCCGACGCCAACTCTATATATTGGCTTTCGGGGAGAAAAAAATCAGAGAGAAGAAATCATCGCGTTTTACGATACGGAGCCGCCGCCAAGCCCTAATCTCTCTCAGGAGGGCTGATCTGGAGTCCGTTCGGGGCTCTGGAGAGGGGGATTCGTCGTCGTCGTCATCATCCACCATCCTCCATCACTAATTTCATGATGCTCACCGCAGTGCGTGAGTAATTCCATCGTAGGCTTGCTGGACGGTGATGGGTTGGATGAGATTTATCATGTAATCGAGTTAGATTTGTTAGGTTTGATCCTAGTATCCACTATGTTCGAGATTGATGTTGCTATGACTTTGCTATGCTTAATGCTTGTCACTAGGGCCCGAGTGCCATGATTTCAGATCTGAACCTATTATGTTTTCATGAATATATGTGTGTTCTTGATCCTATCTTGCAAGTCTATAGTCACCTACTATGTGTTATGATCCGCAACCCGAAGTGACAATAATCGGGACCACTCCGGTGATGACCATAGTTTGAGGAGTTCATGTATTCACTATGCGCTAATGCTTTGTTCGGTTCTCTATTAAAAGGAGGCCTTAATATCCCTTAGTTTCCAATAGGACCCGCTGCCACGGGAGGGTAGGACAAAAGATGTCATGCAAGTTCTTTTCCATAAGCACGTATGACTATTTACGGAATACATGCCTACATTACATTGATGAATTGGAGCTAGTTCTGTGTCACCCTATGTTATGACTGTTACATGACGAACCGCATCCAGCATAATTATCCATCACTGGTCCGGTGCCTACGAGCTTTCCATATACTGGTTCTCGCTTATTTATTTTTCGTTGCTACTGTTACAATCACTACAAAAATACCAAAAACATTACTTTTGATGTCTTTACTTTTGTTACCGTTACCACCACTATCATATTACTTTGCTACTAAACACTTTGCTGCATATACTAAGTTTCCAGGTGTGGTTGAATTGACAACTCAGCTGCTAATACTTGAGAATATTCTTTGGCTCCCCTTGTGTCGAATCAATAAATTTGGGTTGAATACTCTACCCTCGAAAACTGTTGCGATCCCCTATACTTGTGGGTTATCAAGACCTTTTTCTGGCACCGTTGCCGTGGAGCGTAGCTCTATTCTTTGAGTCACTTGGGATTTATATCAGCTGGACACTATGAAGAACTTGAAAGACGCTAAGACAACAACTTATCCCTCAACTACGAGGGGAGGTAAGGAACTGCCATCTAGCTCTGCACTTGATTCACCTTTTGTTATGAGTAAGCTAGCGACACCTAAACCTGCTTCTACTATTCGCTCCGATATGTCGCCTGTTATTGATGATGCCACTTCTGCTATGCATGATACTTATGATGAAACTACTTCTATGCTTGATACAACTGTGCCCCTTTGTGAATTTCTAGATGAACACATTTCTAGGTCTAGAGAAAGAGAAATTATTGAAACTGAATACAATGATGAAAGTGATGATGAAAATATGCCTGCTATTCCTGAGGGTTATCTTTTTGATGCGGAATCTTCTGCAGCTATTTTCGCTTGCCAGGATAGATATGAACTTAAGAGGCTGCTAGTTAAATGGATTAAAGAATCTCTTAGAGATAGGATGAGGCCTAACCCTGCTTTTGCTACTTCACCTATCTGTGTTCCTGATAAGGATTATGAATTCTCTGTTGATCCTGATATAATTACTTTGGTTGAATCTGATCCTTTTTATGGCTATGAATCTGAAACTGTTGTGGCACATCTTACTAAGTTAAATGATATAGCTGCCCTGTTTACTAATGATGAGAGATCGCGCTACTTTTATATACTCAAAATATTTCCGTTCTCACTAAAGGGTGATGCTAAGATATGGTTTAATTCTCTTGATCCTGGTTGTGTGCGTAGTCCCCAAGGTATGATTTATTACTTCTGTGCTAAATATTTCCCTGCTCATAAGAAAGGGGCTGCTTTGAGGGATATATATAATTTTGTGCAAATTGAAGAAGAGAGTCTCCCACAAGCTTGGGGGAGACTTCTCAAGTTACTTAATGCTTTGCCTGATCATCCTCTTAAGAAACCTGAAATACTTGATATCTTTTATAATGGACTAACCGATGCTTCCAGAGATTACCTGGATAGTTGTTCTGGTTCTCTTTTCAGGTAAAGAACACCGGATGAAGCTGAAATTCTATTGAATAATATGTTTACAAATGAAAATAATTGGGCACCTCCTGAGCCAACTCCTGAGCCAGCTCCTGAGCCAATTGCTGAGCCTATTCCCAAACCAACTCCGAAGAAGAGAGGTGTTCTATTTCTCAGTCCTGAAGATATGCAAGAGGCAAAGAAATCTATGAAAGAGAAAGGTATTAAAGCTGAAGATGTTAAGAATTTACCTCCTATTGAAGAAATACATGGTCTTAATCTACCACCTGTTGAAGAAGTATATGATCTCAATTCTTTATTCACTGAAGAACCTCCTGATCCCGATATCCCGACACAGGTAGTAAAGGTAAATTCTCACTATAGATATGATAAAGCTGAAGTCCCTCCTACTAAAATTGCTAGTCAATGCTTGGATGAGTTTGATAACTTTATGTTTACGCAAGATGACTTTAATTCTTATTTTGGTAGACAATTAAAACAATATACCGATATGCTTAAACGCTTGAGTGATTATATGGCTAATATTAGAGGTGAACTTAAACTTGTTAGCAAACATGCTTCTATGGTTACCACTCAAGTAGAACAAGTACTTAAAGCTCAGAAAGAAGTGCTTGATGAAATGAATAGTAAGAAAAATGATTATGCTGTTAGATTGGCTACTAGAACTGGTAGAATGACTCAGGAACCATTGTATCCTGAAGGCCACCCTAAGAGAATCGGGCAAGATTCTCACAGAAATAATATTGATGTACCTAGTTCTTCTAAAAGGAAGAAAAAGAAAAATGATAGGACTTTGCAAACTGCTAGTGACCTATTGCTGAACCACCTGAGAATCCAAATGATATCTCTATGTCTGATGCTGAAACACAATTTGGTAATGAACATGAACCTAGTGAAAATGTTAATGATGATGTTCATGATGATGCTCAACCTAGTAATGATAATGATGTAGAAGTTGAACCTGCTGTTGATCTTGATAACCCACAATCAAAGAATCAACGTTATGATAAAAGCGACTTCATTGCTAGGAAACATGGTAAAGAAAGAGAACCATGGGTTCAGAAACCCATGCCTTTTCCTCCCAAACCATCCAAGAAAAAGGATGATGAGGATTTTGAGCGCTTTGCTGAAATGATTAGACCCATCTTTTTGCGTATGCGATTGACTGATATGCTCAAAATGAATCCTTATGCTAAATATATGAAAGATATTGTTACAAATAAACGAAAGATACCGGAAGCTGAAATTTCCACCATGATTGCTAATTATACTTTTAAGGGTGGAATACCAAAGAAACTTGGAGATCCAGGAGTACCTACTATACCGTGCTCCATTAAAATAAATTATGTTAAAACTGCTTTATGTGATCTTGGAGCCGGTGTTAGTGTTATGCCTCTCTCTTTATATCGTAGACTTGACTTGAATAAGTTGACACCTACTGAAATATCTTTGCAAATGGCTGATAAATCAACTGCTATACCTGTCGGTATTTGTGAGGATGTGCCTGTTGTGGTTGCAAACGTTACTATTTTAACAGACTTTGTTATTCTTGATATTCCCGAGGACGATAGTATGTCTATTATTCTTGGAAGACCTTTCCTTAACACCGCAGGGGCTGTTATTGATTTTAACAAAGGCAATGTCATTTTTCATGTTTAACGGTAATGAGCACACGGTACACTTTCCGAGGAAACAACCTCAAGTTCATAGTATCAACTCTATTGGAAAAATTCCATCAATTATATTTGGAGGTTTTGAATTTCCTCTCCCTACTATCAAGAAGAAATATGATATACTTATTATTGGGGATGTCCATATCCCCGTTGAGGTAACATAGTGTTATTTGAAATTTCTCCGGTTCCATGATTATCGGAATGAGTTTGTTAACAAGACTTGATCAACCTTGTTAGTGGATTCCTTTTGATGAGCATGAGACGGATGAAACTAGAAACACAACCTTCTGTACCCTCTTTATATTTTCTGTTCTTTAGTAGAGATAAAGTAAAATAGTATTTTTCTGTCAGTTTCCTGATTTATCCGTGCAATATAAAAATATCCCGAAAATAAAAGTCCTCAGAATGCCATGCCAATTTAATATGATTTTTTCGGGAATATTGAGGATTTTTAGTGCAAAAATTACCGCGGGGGGAGCTGCCACCTGGCCACGAGGGTGGAGGGCGCGCCCCCCTGCCTCGTGGGCCCATGGTGGCCCTCCTCCACTTATCCATGCACCCATCTTCTTCGTCTGCCTCACACAAACCCGAAAAACCAACTCAAGCTCGTGTTCCAGCCACTTTTGCTATGATTTTCGATCTCCTTGCTCAAAGCACCTCTCGCAAAACTGCTTGGGGAGATTGTTCCTTGGTATGTGACTCCTCCATTGGTCCAATTAGTTTTTGTTCTAGTGCTTTATTCTTTGCAAATTTGTGCTGCATAGGTGACCATGTTCTTGAGCTTGCATGTCAAACTTATATGGTCCCAAGTAGTTCTAATGCTTGATATAGGCTCTAGGCACTTGTAGGAGTAGTTACTATCAATTCTTTGGAAGTTGGTTCACTTTTGTTTGAAGTTACTAAAAATTTCAGAAATTTTTCAGAGGAAACAATATGTTTAGGAAGATGTTCCAAGGTGGTTCTTCAAGGAAGCAAGGCCCTAGGCTTGCAATGCGCGATGCCGATGAGGAACCACCAAGAGACGCTCTTGTGAGGCCCTGTGAATGGCCTTCGGAAAATTTTGTGGATCAAGCGGGAATCAAAGAAGAATTTAACGCATATTTGCGTAATGCCGGTCTTGAGGATTTTGAAGCTGACAAATGCCCCCAGTATCATGAACTCACAAGTTCATTTGTGGGGAGGTTTGAGTTTTCATCTTCGCGTAATTCTCCTTCAGTCATGTTTGACCTTTATGACAAATCTTATACCATGGACTTAGAGGATTTCACTTTTGCGTGCAAACTTCCCTCTTGGGGTAGTGTCAGGGATCCCCCTATATCTGAATATAGAGACTTTCTTGCTAGAATAACTGTGGGGGAATCTAGAGATATAACACAAGCCACTATAGGGAACATTCACTTTCCTGCCATACATGATTTTGCTCTCTTCATAGATAGATGCATAAAGGCTAAGGATGAAGCATGTCACATGTGTGCCCTGATCTCAGCATTCTCAGGAGCGCTGTGTTAGGGGACCAATCTTATCATATGGGAGCCATTGTAGCTCGTAGGTTGCATCATAATAGACATAACGGAGATTTCTTTGGAGGAATTTATGCAACCCGCTTAGCTAATTTTCTTGATATAGACATTCGTGAGGGTGATATGGAATTACCCCCTACTTATTTAGATTTTGATTCTATGGTTTCCCACCAGTTTGTTGAGAGGACTGAACCACCTCTCCAGTATCGACTAATATTTAACAAACGACATGTTGTCCATATTGCTCTTCCTGCTCCTGCCTTCTTTGATTTTCAGACAAAAGGGAGATATATTATTACCAGAGAGGAGGCAGATGAGTACAAGAGGAGAGCGGAGGCGGCTCGACGCCACGCTGCAGCTCAGGAGGCGATAGCCGCTGCATCACAGTACGACCCCAGCTACACCTACGGGTATCAGCTAGGCTATCCCTGGCAATAGACCAACTTAGGCCAAAAGCCTAAGCTTGGGGGAGTACGTATTCCTCACCGACATTACATTCATGTTCACACACACTCATTGCTAGATGTCGGTGCTCATACTCTTTCACTATAATGTCCATGCTAGTTTATTTTCTTTTTCCTGCTTTCTTCTTGTGTGTTTAATAAACCTTAAGACAAAAATCAAAAAAATTAGTAGTAGTTTATTTTTCCTGCTGTAGTAGTAATAATTAAAAGGAAAACCCAAAAATATTTCCCGTTCTTCTTTTGCTTGTTGGGAGCTTTCCCGTGTAAATAGTTTTATTTCTTTTCTTTTATTTGGGGGTCAGTAGGAGAAGACCATGATTAAATTGTTGAAGTAGCTCTTATATGCATCATTGTTGATTTAACCAAGAGCCCATATTGCCTTGTCTTCTCTTGTTTATTGAATGCTCGCAGATTCTAGCGTAGTCCAATGCACGTGCACTCTTATTATTATTCACATCATTCGGTCGTGCAAGTGAAAGGCAATTATGATGATATATGATGGACTGACTGAGATGGGAAAAGCTGGTATGAACTCGACCTCTTTTGTATGATGAGTTCATCGTTCTTGATTCAGCTTATTATGAATAAACATGTTTGCAATGACAATTAGACATCATAGTTGCTTGTGCCATGCTTGATTAGCTATGAGTTATAATGGTTTACCTTGCGTGCCAACATGCTATCGAGATGATTATGATGTGGTATGATAGGGTGGTATCCTCCTTTGAATGATTTAAGTGACTTGACTTGGCACATGTTCACGCATGTAGTTGAAACAAATCAACATAGCCTTCATGATATTTATGTTCATGGTGGATTATATCCTACTCATGCTTGTATTCAATGTTTATTAATCTTAATGCATGTTCATGGCTGTTGTCGCTCTCTAGTTGGTCTCTTCCCAGTCTTTTGCTAGCCTTCACTTGTACTAAGCGGGAATACTGTTTGTGCATCCAATCCCTTAAACCCCAAAGTTATTCCATATGAGTCCACCATACCTTCCTATATGCGGTATCTACCTGCCGTTCCAAGTAAATTTATATGTGCCAAACTCTAAACCTTCAAATAAACATTCTGTTTTGCATGCTCGAATAGCTCATATATCAACTAAGGCTGCCCTTATCTTCTGTGTTAGGCGGGTTATTCGCAAGAGGAGTGGACTCCGCTCCTCACTCACGAGAAAATGGCTGGTCACCGGGATGCCCAGTCCCATGCTTTATGCAAACTAAATCAAAATAATTGTAAACAAAACTCCCCCTGGGACCCGTTGAATGTTGGAGGCACTCGTTGTTCCGAGCAAGCCATGGATTGATCCTTGTGGAGGAGGGGGAGTATAAACTTTACCATTCTGTTTGGGAACCGCCTATAATTTTTTTAACATAGAAGATATCGTCATCTCTTAGTTGTTATGTTGACAATGAAAGTATGCCGCTCAAAATATAGTTTATCTCTATTTCAAAATCAAGCTCTGGCACCTCTACAAATCCCTGCTTCCCTCTGCGAAGGGCCTATCTATTTACTTTCATGTTGAGTCATCACCCTCTTATTAAAAGCATTAGCTGGAGAGCACAGCTGTCATTTGCATTCATTACTATTAATTTATATGGGGTATGACTATGATTGGATCTCTTTTACCATGAATTACAATGTCCAGTCAGTCCTTGATTTTTGAAGGTGCTCTGTATTTATGTTTTGCGGTCTCAGAAAGGGCTAGCGAGATACCATCCTGTTATATCATATTATGATTGTTTTGAGAAAGTGTTATCATCCGAGATTTATTATTATGGCTTGCTAACTGATTTTGTTATTGATATTAGTAAACATGAGACCTGAGAATTATTGCAAATGTGGTTAGTTATGATCTTTGCTGAATGCTGGCTTGACATAAGTACAACAACAAGAGCAAACAGAGTTTGTAAAAGTTTTTATTTTTCTCTTTCAGTTTGTCAACTGAATTGCTTGAGGACAAGCAAGGGTTTAAGCTTGGGTGAGTTAATACGTCTCCGTCGTATCTACTTTTCCAAACACTTTTTCCCTTGTTTTGGACTCTAACTTGTATGATTTGAATGGAACTAACCCGGATCGACATGTTTTCAGCAGATTGCCATGATGTTGTTTTATGTGCGTAAAACAAAAGTTCTCGGAATGACCTGAAACTCCACGGAATATCTTAGAATAAATAATAAAAGATCCTCGCCAAAGATGAAGACCAGGGGGCCCACACCCTGACCACGAGGGTGGGGGCGCGCCCCCCCTCCTAGGCGCGCCCCCTACCTCGTGGGCCCCCTGGAGACCCTCCGACGCCAACTCCAACTCTATATATTGGATTTCGGGGGGAGAAAAAAAATCAGAGAGTAGAAATCATCGCGTTTTACGATACGGAGCCGCCGCCAAGCCCTAATCTCTCTCGGGAGGGCTGATCTGGAGTTCGTTCGGGGCTCTGGAGAGGGGGATTCGTCGCCGTCGTCATCATCCACCATCCTCCATCACCAATTTCATGATGCTCACCGCCGTGCGTGAGTAATTCCATCGTAGGCTTGCTGGACGGTGATGGGTTGGATGAGATTTATCATGTAATCGATTTAGATTTGTTAGGGTTTGATCCCTAATATCCACTATGTTCTGAGATTGATGTTGCTATGACTTTGCTATGCTTAATGCTTGTCACTAGGGCCCGAGTGCCATGATTTCACATCTGAACCTATTATGTTTTCATGAATATATGTGTTTTCTTGATCCTATCTTGCAAGTCTATAGTCACCTACTATGTGTTATGATCCGGCAACCCGAAGTGACAATAATCGGGACCACTCCTGGTGATGACCATAGTTTGAGGAGTTCATGTATTCACTATGTGCTAATTGTCGGGGGTTGGGTGCGACATATGCCAAAGGATGGCTTATCATGGTGGGGGCGAGTAGAATGTCGCCGGTGCCTGGAAACGGGATGAGGCGAAGGCATGCACACCGGCAGATCTTACCCAGCTTTAGGGCTCTCCGTGGAGATAATACCCCTACTGCTGCTCCGCGGGGTCTCCGCATGATCACTATGGCAAAGTGGGTACAAGGTTGCTCCTTGAGCTGTTCGGGGTGAGGAAGGAGAAGGGCACGACTAGCTCTTCTCTTCCCTCTATGTGTATCTAAAGCTATTAGGGTCCAACCCGTTGCATGGGTGCCCCGGGGGGTTTATATAGGCCTACCCCCCGGGGGTACAATGGTAATCCGGCTGGGCGCGGGCCCCAGCCGTCGGTCTCTCAGGTCGCCATCTTCTCCGCCGACTACTGGGGCCCGCCGACGGGCCCGGCATGGGGCCGACAGGCCTTGTCTGCCGCGGGCGGGTCTTGCCGGCTGCGGGTTACTGTAGCTATGCCTCTAATGACGCTGGCTTTTTCATGGGGTCATGGTAACAGTGCCGCCGCCTGACGGGCGATCACTGTTGCCATTCCCTGTCTTGTCTGGTTAATGGCGCGCAGGGCCCGTGGAGGGGCCGGCCGACTCCTGGGGGCCGACTCCCAACGGGTCCGTCTTATGGCGCTCTCGTCGTCTTCTGCACCCCCGCCGATAGGCGGGTCCCGCCGTCTCTGGGTCGTACAGATAGGCCGTCGTGGGCTCAGGGCGCCGCCTACAGGGCTGATGTCAGGGCCGGCATGGCAACAGTGCCGCGCCGGATGGAGATCTCCGTCGGCCAAGATCGTGGGCCATGCTCGACCTTCGTGAACGGGCAGGGATGGCGCAGCGGCCGCACCCCCCATCCCGTCCGTGAAGTTGCGTGGGCGGAGGTGGTTGGAGTCGCGGGCCGACTCCCCATAGCTGGCCCCTCCGAAGCCGCCAGGTTGGGAGTCGGCTTATCTCGGCCGCCTCGGGTCTCGGCCGTGAGGGGCAGTCGGCGGCTCTGCCGCCGACTCTCAGAAATCGGCTCTTCGTCTTGGGGTCTCGAGGGGTGCAGCCTGCCCCGATGTCTTGAAAGGTCCGGGGGCTCGGGTTTGCCTACCCGTGGCCCATTAGTCCGACAGTAGTCCCCGAAGCTGGTGAGGCTTCGAGGGCGACATGTCGAGGAGCCTCAATAGTTTCATCCTTCTGGTGGTGGAATCTGGGCCTTGCTCGTCGTCTTCCTCCGGGCCGACTAGCTGGAGCCGGACTCGCAGAAGGCCGTCTTGCCCCTTAGACAGTTTGAAAGTCGTAGCAGGAACCAGGCAGCGTGCCTGATAAGCTTCCTGGCGGTGGCCCGTTGCGGGCCCGTCGCGTGACGCCACGCGGCAGGGTCAGTCTGCCCACCCACGCGCGTGACGAGACAGGCCGTCAGGCGGGACCCACCACTACCGCGCCTCGGCACACGAACGGTCCGTTGCGGCCGTGCGGGCGGCTGGGGTTCCCACGTCGTAACTACGCGCAGTAACTTCGTGGGTTAAATCGTGGGGCGGGGGTCCCGGCGCGAGCAATCCATCGCCCGCCCCATCGGCTTCTCAGCCCATGAGCCTATAAGTAGGTGGGAGGAGGGGGGCGGCGAAGCACGCGCACCCATCTCCCTGCTTCCCCCGCTTCCTCTTGCTTCTTCTTCCTCTTGCTTCTTCTTCCTCTTGCCGCCGCCGCGCCGAACCACGCCACGCCGCGGAGATGAGTCCTTCCTCCGCTGCTGCACCTCCTGCCGCACGCTCCGGCGTGTGGGACGGCTCCGAGGTGGACGACGACCACATCGAATTCCTCCGCCAGACGCGCCGCTTCCCCGGCAAGAGCCTAGTGCGACGGACCAGCCACGGGCGGGTGAAATAACGCCGGCGCCGGAGGAGAGCGAGCGGGTCGTATTCCGCTCACACCTCATGCGCGGCCTAGGGCTGCCGACGAGCGGCTTCTTCCGCGCCTTCTTGGAGTTCCACGGGCTCCAGCCGCACCACCTTACTCCGAACACGGTGGTGCTGCTGCTGCCTTCGCCACCTTGTGCGGCGGCTTCTCGGCGTTCTCCCCACCATCGAGCTGTGGGGGGAGTTCTTCCAGTCCAAGCTCGGCACGCACGTCGCCGGTGTGCCGGCTCTGTGCGGCACCTTCATCGTGATGCGGAGATCGGTGGCCGACAACCCGTTCCCCACCATTCCGCTGATCAAGTCGGTGAAGATGTGGCAACGATCCTATTTCTATGTGAAGAACATCGCCCGTATATGATCGGTCAATCTGCCGCCTTACGAAGTCTGGCGTCTTCAAGGGAGGCTCCCCAGCAGGTCCCACCGGGCCAGGACGCTGACTCCCGCTGGTGCCGCCGCCGTCGCGCGACTCCGAGTGCTGACGCAGTCGGAGGGCTTGACCGGGGCCGACCTGCTGGCCGCCTTCGTGGCGCGCCGAGTCCTTCCGCTCCAAGGCCGACCTCATATGATCTATTAGATGAGCGGCCACCGGGACCCCAGTCGGCTGTGCTCCAAGGATATGCCCCACGCGGAGGTGGCGGACACGGTGAACTACATTGCGAACTGCAATCTCACGGCGGATTGGCAGTTCGGCAAGGAGCCGTGACTCATGGCGTAACCCCCGCCTGTGGTAAGTCGCCTCTTCCTCTTCTGCTTTTCTTTTCAGCCGAATCCGACTTGATCTTTTTTGGTTTTTTCGAGTTAGAACCCCCTCATGCAGCCTTCAGCCGGCACCACGGGGCCGACCCATGAGTTTGTCCCCGACCGGGCGGAGAGCAACGTCGACGACCCTGACTTGGGGGCGGCGGCGATGGAGGTCGACGCCGAAGGAGGAGGAGGAGGAGCTGACAACTTCAGGCCCTCGGCTAACTTTGCCGACTGGCTTGAAGATGAGGCGAGGGGGAAGTCGCCCCGCGCCGCCAACCGAAGGTCGGCCAGCCGAGCGCGAGTTCCTCCGCCAGCTTGGGTGGTCGAGGCGGCGCGAAGAAGCGCCGGGCCGGGCCGAGCTTGCTTGGCGGCCGGTCGAAGAAGTTCATGGGGACGGCCGCCGCGACCAAGCGGGAAGAGCCGGTCGCAAAGGCCAACCGCTTCCGCAAGGAAGTGAAAAAGCCGCCACTGGTCTCCGCGTAAGTGCTTCCGCTTTTGTCTTGTTTTCTTCTGGTGAATCTTGTCCAAATCTTTTACACGTCTTCCTCGCATCAGGGCTCCCCTTACTTTAGAGAGGGTCGCCGCCGCCTCCGTCATGGGGTCGGCAAAGACGTCCGCCACTACTCGGCGAATTGACCCCGCTGCCGACCTCTGGGAGGCGACGGAGCGGAACGCGCAGGAGAAGCGCGACGAGGAGGAGGCCGCCCGTATGGAGAAGGCGGAGGCCGAGAAGGCGGCGGCCTCGCCCAGCGGAAGCTGGATGAGGCTGGTTATTGTCGCGCGCGGCGGCGAGCCGAGGAGGTCGCGCCTCAATCGGCGTTGCTCGTCACCCCGCTGAGCCGCGCCGCCCCGGAGTTCACGGGCAGATCGAGGAGCCGCGGCGAGCACCCCATCATGGAGAAGGAAGGCGGCGAGGTTTACATGTCGGCACGGTTGCAGCGCCACCGCCGCCGTCGGGAGCGCTAAGGTAAACAGCAGCGGACCCGCCGGTGCCGCCGATCAAGACGAGGCCGTGGTGAAGCTGATCCTTCAAGTCGCCTCGCCAGGCGCCGCCGCTTGAGAAGGCGACTTGGCGCCACGCCTTGAGACCGGGCGCCGCCAGCTTCGCCATCCCAGACGCCGAGGCGACAAGCGCCGCGCCGTTGGGTGCGAGCGAGGCGGCACAGAGCCCGCTGAACCAGCGCTCGACGCTCAGCGGCTGCGAGCCGAGGGCGACGCCATCCGAACTGCACCAAGGCGCATCTGGCGTCCGCGAGCCGCCGTCGGGTATGTTTTCTTCTTTGAATTTTTCTTGTTCTTCTCTTCAGAAGGCGCCAGCACCCACTGGGTGTAGTCCACGAGTTTCGGGCGGTGAGCAAAGCGGCTCGAACTCCATCCGTGAATTCCAAATATTTACCTTTGTCTGAAATGCTTATCACAGGAGTATCACAACCTCCGCATCACTGCCTTCAACCGCAATGTTGAGGAGCTGGGAAAGCGGACCGCCGACTTGTCGAGGAGCCGGGGTGAGTTTTCTTTCTTCTTCGCGGGGGCGCGCTGGCGCACCCGCGGGCTGTAGTCCCCGAGATTTGGGCCGACTGCTGAGCAGTCGGGCCGGATCTTCCCAACGACCTTCTTAGTTGACGACTTTAACGTCCTTTCCTTTTTATTCTTCAGAGGCTAACGCCACTCTCCGACGGCAGCTGGGCGAAGCCGACACCGCCTTGCGTGCCAAGGGGGAGGAGTGCAACAAGCTCGCCGCAGAGCGCGACCTGTTAGCTACGCAGCTGGCGGAGCAAAGGGAGCTGCTTAAGAAGGCGCAGGATGAGGCGGAGAAGAAAGAGGCTGCTCTCCTGTCCGAGTTCGAAAGCGAGCGCTCCTCCTGGACTGACAAGGAGGCACAGCTGACCTCCGGCTTCCATGAAATCGGGGACATCATCGACGGTGTGTTTCTTTACTTTCTTTCTTTGAGCCGCTGACTATAGGTCGGGCTGGCTCCTAATTTTTTGACTTGCTTCTTTTCCGTCTTGGCAGACTTCTTCCCCGGCCATACACAGGCGACCAATCAAGCCATCGAGGCTGATCGCCAGGCGCGGAGGGCAAATGGTGCGGAGATTGCTGTCAACGCCCCCGGACCCTTGACGAGCAGCTTCTGAGCATCGAGGCTCGTCTACGGCCGGCCCATCGGATGCTGCACCGGCTTCAACGTGTCGGTGCCCAGGCGATCGCTGCCCTATGGCCAGACATGCCGGTTCTGCGCCTCGGTCGGATCGCCGACCGGCCGGAGGTCGCGCTGGCCGCCTTGAGCCCTAGAAGGTTCCGCGTCAGGCTAGAGCGCGCCGGGCCTTGGAATTCGTCAAGGCGTGGTATCCAGGGCTGGATCTGGACCGGCTGGCCGCGTTCCGGTCAGAGGCCCAGGCGGAGCTGCTGGCTGCGGAAGACGCCCTCATTGAGCGTGCGGTGGCGATCGCCGACTACACGGACACCAGCATCTTCGTCCCTGAGCGGGCTGGGGATGACGGGGAAGCGCCGCCGGAGTGGTTCGGGATGAACCCGGATTATGACGAGGACTCGGCGGAGGTGATTGGCTCCAGCGCCGAGAAGGAAGGCGAGGAGGAGGACGGAGGTGAGACGGAGGCGCCAGAAGACGGAGCGGGCGACCAGCCTCAGCTCGACCGTGCCTCCAAAGAACAAGCCGCGCCGATCGGGCGGCTGCCGCCGAGATGATCAAGCCGAGATTGTCCAGCCGGGCGCCTCCCGCGCCTCGACACCGCCGTCTCCTCCGCCCTCAAACCCATCTGCCGCTTCTGGGCTGCCGTCCCGCCTTTATTTTATCTGCTTTATAGTCTTTGAAAAACTTGTTAATTAAGACATTCCACCCGCGGGGTGTATTTTGAACTTCTGCTTGAAGATTCGGCCAAGGGCCTATGCTATGTAAATATTTATCCTAATTCTATCTTTCCTTGCTCATTGCTCCTATGGCTTTTTCCTTTGCCGCCTTCCTTTAGTCACCGCCTTGCCAGTCGGACAACCACTCTGCGGACTGCCGTTTGGATCAAGTGCTTGGCTACTCTTGGGAAGGCAAGTACTTGGCCATTTTTTAGAGTCTTTTTAACAAGTTGGATAGAAAGCGGCAAGCCGTCTACTCAAGAGTCGGCTTTGCGAAGAGAGGCTGGAAGCCGGCTTAAGCTATGTTTATGCTTTGGGTCCTTAGCCATTTTTCATGTGGGCGCCCTTTCTTCCTTACTCCTGCCCACCAGACAGTCGCTCTGTGAGCTGCGGCTTCGACGGGAGACGGCTTAGGCACCACACACTACTTGTCCGACTACAGGAAGCATTCCATAGCGCGAGGCGGCGAGTCCCCGGGTCGACTAGTCGAAACCGGTGCCAAGCAGCATAACAAAGAGTAACATACTCGAAGGCATAATTCTTATCATACAGATAACAAAAAAGGGCAGTCCCCGAGCTTGTCTCGGGGGGCCCGAAGTCTTGGTACTTTAACACAAAAGGTAGCGTGGTACATACTGCATTAACTGTAAAATCTTCGGAGAAGATTTGCATTCCATGGCCGTTCCGTCTCTTTGCCGGAGTCGTCCCTCTTGCGTGCTCGGGGCTTCTGAGCGTTGATCAGGTAGTAGGAGTCGTTGCCCAGCACTTTGCTGATAATGAAGGGGCCTTCCCAAGGCGCCGACAGCTTGTGCTGGCCGGCTGTTCGCTGGATCAGTCGGAGCACAAGGTTGCCCTCTTGGAAAGATCTCGGCCTGACCTTCCTGTTGTAGTAGCGACGCAGGCTCTGCTGGTAGATGCTGGACCGGCTGAGTGCCAATAGCCGGCCCTCTTCCAGCAGATCGACGCCGTCTTGACGTGCTTCTTCTGCTTCCTCCTCGGTGTACATGGTGACTCGCGGGGAGTCGAACTCTATGTCCGTTAGGATGACGGCTTCAGCACCGTAGACGAGGAAGAAAGGTGTGAAGCCGGTTGACTTGTTTGGAGTCGTGTGCAAACTCCAGAGGACGGCTGGTAACTCATCAAGCCAACAGACGGCCGAACGCTCCAGTGGTTCGACCAGTCGAGGCTTGATGCCAGACATGATGAGGCCGTTTGCTCGTTCTGCCTGGCCGTTTGACTGCGGATGGGCAACGGACGCTAAGTCCAGTCGAATGCCTTGTGTCGCGCAGAAACGGGCCAAGGCGCCTTTGGCAAAAATTTTGCCATTGTCGGTGATGATGCTGTGTGGTACGCCGTATCGAGTCGTGATGTCGGCGATGAAAGTCACTGCAGTTGGACCATTCAACTTCTTGATGGGCTTTACTTCTATCCACTTGGTGAACTTGTCCATCGCGACAAGTAAGTGAGTTAGGCCGCCTCGTGCTGCTTTGAATGGTCCCACCATGTCAAGGCCCCAAACAGCAAAGGGCCAGGCGATGGGGATAGTCTTGAGTGCAGAAGCCGGCTGATACGGCTTGGAGCGGAACTGGCACCCCTTGCATTTTTGGACTAATTCCTTGGCCTCTTCTAGGGCAGTTGGCAAGAAGAAACCGTGTCGGAAGGCTTTGGCGGCGAGTGCTCTTGCGGCCGCATGGTGGCCGCACTCGCTTTGATGAATTTCTTTGAGAATCGCTTGGCCTTGCTCTGGCTCGACGCAACGCTGGTAGACACCAGTGACGCTGCACCTGACCAGCTCTCTGTTGACTATGGTGTAATCTGCCGCTCGGCGTTGTACTTGCCGACCCAGGATTTCGTCGGTTGGTAGCTCTCTGCTTACTAGGAACTTCAGGATGGCCTGGGCTCATGAGGGTGCTGCTATTTCTTCAACTGCCAGTACTGCTACTTGGACGAGGGCGGCTGGGCTGGGAGGCGGTGGGCTGGAGTCCGTGGCCGCTTGCTGGGTTGATGAAGTGTCACATCCCTAGTACTGGTATGCTCAAGGCTAGCTAGTCATTTGTGCATCATGTTTAAATTCCATTTAAATTTTGAAATGGGGATTTGTGAAACCCTCAGAATCACTTTTGGAAATGACCTAAATAAAAATTGCTCCAAAAGGTCCAAGAAAATGCTCATGTTGCCCTCTGAAAATATTGGACAGAGATAATAATCAAACCAATATTTTTGGGAGTTCATAAGTATTTATATTTGGGCATTTGGAATTAATGCATACCTAATTGCATTGGATATATATTTTTATATATATAAAATTTTGTCCAAAAATGGTGCCCTTTTGTTGAAGAGCTCTGGAATATTACCACTAGCTCATGTAAAAATTGGCATAATTAAATAAATTGGTTTAGTATTTTATTTAAATCAAAACAAATGTCAGAATATTAAAAAAGGAACAAAATAGGTAAAAACCCTTAGCTGACTTACCTCCCCACAGCCCAGCCCAGCTCTGTGCGGCTGGCTCTGCCCAGCCCACCCGATCGCTAAGCGCCACCGTCCCTTTCCTCGCGCCCGGGAGGGCGGGCACGTGCCTGACGCCTGCGCCTTGGCCAAGGCCACCTCCTCCTCCCTACCTGCCTGTCCTCCCCCTCGCCCGCTCTGGATGATCCCAGCGACGCCACGCCGCCCGGTCCTTCCCCCACTCTCTCTCGTTTTCCCTCCTCCTCTGGTTCCTCCCCTCTCTTCACCGACCGCACCAGAGCGCCTGCTGCGCCGCCAGTGCCACCGTCTCCCTCTCGCTCTCTCCGTGTTCGCAAGATCCGCGCCCCGTCCGCTACCTCCCGTCGAGCCACGTGGCGGGAAGCCTCGAGCGCCGCCATCGCCATCGTCTCCGTCTCCGGTCGCGGAGATCCCTCCGCCGCCACGACCGCTTCGTTCCTCCCGACCTCGCCGACCCGTTAAATCAGAACCGCCGTGAGCTGCTGCTCCTCCTCCCCCTCTTCGTTCGCCCTTGCACACCGCAGCCACCGCCCGCTTGAGCGAGCTCCGGCCGCCGCCGCGAAGCTCCGCTCCGCGAGCCCCGCAGCCCCAGCTCTTTCCGCTTGCTCCGCCAGTCGCGAGAGCCGGCTACGCCCGGTGCTCTCGAGACGCCACCCGTGGCTGTGGCACGGACTCGCCCGGCGTCCGTAGGTCGCCGCGATGAGCCCCGTCGCTGAGCCTGCGCCACGGGTCCGGCTCGTCGGTGATTAGCTTAAGCTAATCACCAACTAACCTACCCCTCGACAGCGACAAAGGGCCCCAGCGCCACTAACGACTTAGATTAGAATTAAACCCCCTGTTAACTAATTCGAGACAACGGCGTGTGGGCCCCACACGTCGAGTTTGACTCCAACCAGCCGCAGTTGACCTGTCGACGTCATGCTTAAGCGATCTTGGCGCAATATTTTATTTTCTCGGATTTAATTAAATCAGGAAATTCCGAATATATTCAAAACTTCAAAATTCATAGAAATTCAACCGTAGCTCAGATTTAAATAATTTATATATGAAAAATTATCAGAAAAATTCAATCTATCCATCTGTACTAGTTTCATGCATGACAAACCAACTTATACATGCTGTATAAGTGAAACTCTAAAATGGCATTTATAAGAGCTTACTTTGGACTTGCATTTGAACCTTTGGTTCAAATGGACTTCATTCAAATCGAATACCAGTTGCATTAACTCAAACAGCATCACATCTACATGCCATGTTCATGCATCATATTGTTGCATATGATTGTGTATTGATTGCGGCACTGCTTCCTTCTCGATAGGTCACTGCTCCGGAGGCGTTCAGTACTGCTATGAAGCGGTGCCTCCTTGTTGATTTACCGAGCAAGCAAATCTCCTTGTTCATTCCGATACAATCCTACTCTCTCGCTCCTGCTCTCAGTTATTGCATTAGGACAACAGCGATTCACACGCTACTTTGTCTGCGGTAGTTGAACCCATTCCTCTGCATGACCTGTCATTGCCACGATAAATAGTTAAAACCCACTAGCATGTGTAGGAGTTGATTGAGCCATGTTGTGTTCCTACCATGCTATGCCTGCTATTGCTTAGAGTTGTGTCGGTCTGATTCATTGGGAATGAATTGGAGTACAATTCTATGTTCGATCTTTGAGAGTGAAGTGTGTGAACACGATTTGGTAAAGGTAGCGGTGAGAGGCCATGTAGGAGTACATGGTGGGTTGTCTCACCGGAACCGTCCTTAAGCACTGAAGTTCTATGTATGTTGTCCAATGACTCGATACTACCACACATTGGGTTCGTGGTAACTCGACCCTCTCGACTTATTAATCAACTTGATCTCTGTCCGAGTCGCAACTAGTTTCGGTGTTTGTAGGTAGTGCTATTTTTCTACCAAGTGGCACCCGCGAGGGTGGGCTTAGGGACAGACTAAACACAGTGTGCACGGTGTACCAAGTGGCACCGGATGGTGGGCTTGGGAACCCTGCTCACATCGTTTGGGGCCGTGGCGACACCCGGCGGATCTCCTTGCGGATGGAACCGAATAGGCGATAAGCACTGGACTAGAGTCTTGTGTGGTTAGTCGGTCGTGGCCGACACCTCGCCCGAAGCTTCCGCTTGAAGGTTGCGAGATACATGACGTGTATATGGCGGTAAGTGGCGAGGCGTGTGTGAAGAAGTACACCTGCGGGGTTATCATGATCTATTCGAATAGCCGTGTCCTCGGTTATGGACTTCTTGGATGCTTACGTGGTACATAGACAACTTGAAGTGGATACTCTAAAATGCTCAAGACAAGTGTGAGTGCTATGGATGGCCTTCCCGTATGGAGACGGGAATGAATCCGTAGTGGTGTATTGATGTGGTGATTAGTGGACTCGTGTACGTTGTCTCACCTCAAGAGTTTCTTGTAGTCGTAGAACAGGATAGCCACAGAGTCAAAGCTGGCTTGCTGCAACTAAACTCCACATTACCTTCTTGATACTAATGCATGTATGATAGGATCTGATGTAAGTCTTGCTGAGTACCTTTGTACTCACGTTGCTTTATTTATGTTTTGCAGCGGAGACTTCGGTCTTACTAGTAGTTCCGCTTGGACTTCGACGAGTAGCTTGTTACCTCAGCTACGATCTTGTACCCTTGGGAGGGTCTTGTAGATAGTCAGGCTTCTCAGCCTTTTTCTTTTGTAGTTGTCTGTACTCAGACATGTAATGCTTCCGCTTGTTGTTTGTATGCTCTGAATGATGGGTCATGTGACCCTGTTTGTACTTATTGCTATGTGGCTCTTTCTGAGCCTTTATCTATATGAGTTTGCGTTATGTTGTGATGCCATGTTGTACAACACATACTTGCATGTTATGCGTACGTGTAACTTGTATTGCTATGTGTGGGATCCGACAATCTAGTTGTTTATCCTTGGTAGCCTCTCTTATGGGGAAATGTAGTCTCGTGCTCTGACGATAGTAGTCCGCTACAGCCCGGTTCACGGAGTCCTGCTAGCCCACACTACTGCTTGGATACTTGACTGGCGGCATGTGTTTCGCCGTTCCTATGTCTGTCCCTTGAAATGTCACGCGTGTTATTGAGTCCTGCCTAGCCTGCTACAGCCGGGATACGAGTCTGTTAGCCAGTGCTACAGCCGAATATATACGTTGATGACCGACATGCTCGATGTGATTCATGTATGCTGTCCCCATAGGTTAGCGCCGCTTTGGGTTCACGACTAGCCATGTCGGCCGGGTTCTTTGTCATATGGATGCTAGCGACACTATCATATCGTGAGCCAAAAGACATAAGCGGTCCGGGCCATGGTAAGCGACACCGTGGGGATACCGTGCGTGAGGCCGCAAAGGGATATGATGTGTTACATGCTAGATCGGTGTGACTTAGGATCGGGGTCCCGACATGAAGTCCCCGGGCCGACTGATGCAGTCCCCGGGCCGAGCTCTGGGGTCTTTGCAACGGTTGCTGCAGTCCCCGGGCCGGCTTTGACTGCGGCATTCTTGGACCCATCTGTAAGAATTCTCATGCCGTCTGCTGAGGCTCTTGAGTCGGGTCTGACTTCTTCGGGGGGTGCCGGCACAAAAATGGAATCTGATTCTGGTGAAGGCTTGACAGATGGCTTGAGGAGGCGCTGAAGGGCGACGCCGGATGGTATTGCCTGGTGGGTGGAGCCGATTCGTGCCAGGGTGTCTGCTTGGTCGTTGTCATTTCTTGGCACGTGAAGGAACTCGCACCCCTCAAAATATCCACTGAGTTGCTGTACAAGGAAACGGTAGCTCGCCATGTTTGCATCTTTGGCATCCCAATCGCCAGATGACTATTGGACCACCAAGTCGGAGTCGCCATAACACAGGATCCGGCGAATGCCAAGTTCTTTAGTGGCCGGAGCGTGAATGGCGCCTCGTATTCGGCGACGTTGTTGGAGGCGGCGAAATGGATCTGCAGCGCATACTTGAGCTTGTCGCCTTTGGGGGAAGTGAGGACAACGCCGGCTCCCAAGCCGGTGCGCATCTTCGAGCCATCGAAATGCATCTGCCAATGGGTGGAGTCGGGTGCTGGCGGCAGGTACAGGGTCTCGGCCAAGTCGACGAGGAAGTCGGCCAGTGCTTGTGACTTGATGGCGGTGCGGGGCTGGTAATAGATGGTGTAGGGTGCCATCTCTATGGCCCATTTGGCCACTCGGCCAGAAGCATCTCGGCTTCCGATGATCTCGGCTAGTGGGGCTGTGCAAACCACAATGATTGGATGCTCTTGAAAATAAGGCTTCAACTTCTTGGCGGCAAAGTGCACGCCGTAGCACATCTTACGGTGGTGGGGGTAGTTACGCTTGGAGGTCGGCGATTGCCGCTCGGGTAATATACGGTCTCGGACAGGTGGCGCCTTGCCTTCCTCCTTGCGCTCAACTACAATGGTGTCTTGACTACCCGGCTGGTGGCGGCAATGTACAGAGAGCATGGGCTCTTTAGGAGTCGGGCCGCCCGACCGCAGGGGAGTAGTCAGCATTTTCTTCAAGCTGGAGAAAAGCCGTCCGCCTTGTGGTTCCATTCGAAGAAGGTGGTCTTCTTCATGAGCTAGTATAAAGGAGAGCTTTCTGCCCAACCGTGATGAGTCGGTGATGGGCGCAAAGCAGCGGTGAACTTTTGCACATCTAGCGGTCGGTGGGTACTTCCATCCTCTTGATGGCCTTGATCTTCTGAGGTTGCACTCTATGCAGCGTTCGAGACCGGAAACCAAGGAGTTGGCGGTTGGTACTCCAAAGGCGCACTTCTCGGGGTTGAGCTTGATGCGGAATCGGCGCGCAGTTCTCAAAGGTTTCCTTAAGGTCTTCAGGCGGTGTCCCTCATTTTTCCGTCTTCACCACCACATCGTCCGTACGCGTGGGCGTTTCTGCCAGTTGCTTGAGGAGGCATTCTGCATCCACGCTGAAAGGTGGCGCCGACATTCCTTAAGCGAGCGTCATGGTCGGTGGCGAAGGCTCCAAGCGGCGTGATGAAGGCGGTCTTGATCTGTCGGCCGGGTTCGACTTGATCGGTGATATCCTGAATATGCATCTAAAAAGCTCAACAGCTCGCATCCGGTTGTGGAGTCTATCACTGGTCAATTCTCGGCGAGCAAGCGGGTCCTTAGGGCAAGCTTTGTTGAGGCTTGTGTAGTCAATACACATCCGCCACCGCTTGTTCTTCTTGATTACAGGACGGGTTTGCTAACCATTCTGGAAGAACACTTCCATAATGAAACCGTGCGCTAGGAGCAGGCTATCTCTTCTCCAACAACTCTTCTCTTCTCTTGACAAGCGGCGCAAGGGCTGCTGACGGGCTTCACATCGGATCGGACATGTAACTTGTGCTCGGCGAATTCCGTCGGTACACCTGGCATGTCTTTAGGGGACCATGCGAAAATGTCCCGATTCTCACGAAGGAAATCGACGAGCTCGCCTTCCTATTTGCTGTCAAGGCTTGCACCTATGACAGCATACCTCTCCGGGTGCTCCGGGTCCAAGGGTATCTTCTTTGTTTCTTTGGCCGGCTTGAACGAGCCCTCAGCTTCCGACTCCTTGGGGTTGGGCGATATTTCGGGCTGATTGCCGGCCATCGCCATAACCCGATCAAGAAGCTACTTCTCAGCTGCGATCACCAGGGACTCGGCTAGCCAACAGCTTTCAGCTGCGCAAGCGGATGATTTTCTGTAGTCGCCGGCTACGGTCAGAATCCCCTTGGAACTCGGCATCTTCATCTTGAGGTAGGCTTAGTGGGGGACCGCCATGAACTTGGCCAAAGCAGGTCGGCCAAGCAGAGCGTGGTACGGACTTTCGAGGTCCACCACTTCGAACCAAACTGGCTCTCGGCGGAAATGATCTTTGTCCCCAAAGAGGACATCTATCAAGATCTTGCCGATCGGTGAGCAGGAAAGGCCAGGTACAATGCCGTGGAACACAGTCCGGCTGCTCTGAAACTGTCTTTGCTTGATTCCTAACTTCTCCATCGTGTCCTTGTACATGATGTTGATGTTACTGCCTTCGTCTATCAGTACTCGCGAGAAGCGAACGGCCCGCCTATCCGCGGCAAGGGTGGCTCCCAAGACCAGAGCATAGGAGCCCGGACTCGGCATCACCTCTGGGTGATCAGCTCTACTCCAACTGATAGGCCTCTCGGACCAGTGCATGAACTCTGGAGTATCTGATGCTACTGCATTCACCTCTTGCTGCTGCAGCCGCCTGCTGCGTCGATCGTCGGCCACACTGATGAACACCACATAGGCTCCGTGCTCTTACGGGTTTCGTCTTGCCTTCTTGCCCGACTTTGACCCGACAGCCGGCTCTTTGGGCGATGGTGGAGGCGGCGGCCCGTAAGGCGGGGAGGCAGGAGGCCGTCTCCTTGGCGATCTGGTGAGCGGTGGCACTTCCGGGTGGTGTGGTTTGGCGGCTTGGCGCGCTATGGAACTTGCGAGGACCATCTAGAGTCTGCTCATAAGAGAAGGCCGTCAACCAGTTGGACTTGCCGCCTTTACAGCCGGCTTGGCGGGGCTGCCCCTCCGCTGCTGGTCTTCGGTATCGCAACCTGCCGGCTCTTGGAAGCCGGTGTGGGGCCTTGCGCTTGTGATTGTTCTGTTGCTCTCGCCATTGGTGTCTCATGCGGAGTTACGGGAGCACGAGGAGCCACTTTGCGGTCGCTTTTAACTTCAATCTCCGCCTTCATGGAGGAGTCGGCTATAGCGCATTTGTTCGCTATGATCAGCCTTCGTCGAGGTCTCGGCTCGTCACAAAGGAGGTTGTGGTTGAGGAGGTGCCTTCTCTGCACCCGGCGGTGAAGTACTCGATGGCTTGCACCTCGTTGCGCCCGCAGGGAGTTCGGCTCGGCCCAGTAGCGTGAGGTAATCATGAAATCGACTCGTTGGGGCCTTGCACGCACAAGGAAAGCTGGCGAGGCTTGGGAGGTCGCTTATGCGTGCTTGTGAAGTTGCGGACAAAGGTTGGTGAGATTGACCCAGCTGTTGATCTTGCGGGCTTCAGTTGTTCAACCATGTCCGGCCGTGCCACGGAGCATGGCGGAACATACTTTACGACAACACGCTTGTTGGCGTTAAGCTATGTTGACGGCCGTGGAGTAGTCGCCCAGCCGTCTTCGGCTTTCTGGGCGGTGTACTTAAGTGTATCTCGGGGGAGCGTGAACCCTCTGGGAAAGGGCTCGTCTCGGATGCGAGGTCCGAAACAGGGCAGACCCAACTCGTCCTCTTCTTCCAGCGCCAGGGATCGGTGGACTCGGTCGATCCGGTGGCGGGCGTTGTTTTCTCCGACTCCCTCTCGGCGGCCAAGGCGGTCGCCGAGAGTCGGATGCTCGAAGGGTGGCGGGGAGACTCGCCTTTCTTTGCGAGGAGGAGGAGGCAGATAATCGTCCCGCCGTTCCACTGCTCTTGGGCGGCCGTCTTGGTCGCGCTCGATGGAGATGTGAGTCCGACTGTGGCTGACAGCCGGATCCTTGTTTTTTCTTCCGCGGACACCGCCAGTCGGTGTCCGAGACGTCGCGCCTTGATCTCGGCGGGGAGGCAAGTCGTCGTTTTGTCGTTCTTGGCGCCTCAGGCAGCCGGCCTGGTTCGCTTCTGCGGCAGCGTCGAGGAGCTGCTGGACTCGCTCCGTCATCAGGCGTTGCTCCTCACCCTCGAAGTTGTCCAGCTCGTCCGCCACCGCCTCGGCGGCGCGGATGTTCTCCGCATGCATGGCGTACACAGGGCGATTGGCCCCGAACAGGTTGGCGATAGCTACGCCCTTGTTGGACCGCTCCTAAGCGGCTAGAACCGGATCGGGGCGGCGAGCCGCCAGCGCGATCCATCTCACGCTGGTGGCTTCGACAAGCGTCTCATGCTTGCCCGGCTTCTTGGCGCCGGCGAGCTGAAGGCGGCGTGCCTCCGACATCTCGGCGTCGGCGTCTTCCGGAATAAGCGCGGTCGGGTCTTGCGAGCCGCGTCGATAGGTCATGAGCTCCTTGGCGGAATGCTGCGCCATGACCGATGGCGAAACACTTCAGCAGCGGTGCTTCGCCGCTCTCCGCGAGGGAGCGGCTCATCGTGAACCAACACGTTGGTGGGGAACAGCGTCGGCGGCAGCGGTGTCGAGTCGACCAACGCCGGGTCGGTGGAGCCTATGAACTCAAGTCCGTGGCAGGCTCACCAGCGGCGTGGAGTTGGCCGAGGAGGTCCGCGAGGAGGCTCTCGGGGCCGCCCGTGCCTGCGTGGGATGCAGGCTCGTCGGAGAGGCGAACCTCGCTGATAAGTTCGGCGAGGCAGCTGGCCGCGCAGGCGATCTCAGTGCCGTGCAGCGTCGGTATGACTTCCGTCTGGCGTCTTGCGGGCTGGCTGCGCTTCGCCGAGGAGAAAAGGGTTCGATCGAGCAGGTCCCCAGACGACGGTGCACCTAGCCCAATGGTGGGCGCCAAATGCCGGGGGTTGGGTGCGACATATGCCAAAGGATGGCTTATCATGGTGGGGGTGAGTAGAACGTCGCCGGTGCCTGGAAACGGGATGAGGCGAAGGCATGCATGCCGGCGGATCTTACCCAGCTTCAGGGCTCTCCGTGGAGATAATACCCCTACTGTTGCTCTGCGGGGTCTCCGCATGATCACTATGGCAAAGTGGGTCCAAGGTTGCTCCTTGAGCTGTTCGGGGTGAGGAATGAGAAGGGCACGGCTAGCTCTTCTCTTCCCTCTATGTGTATCTAAAACTATTAGGGTCCAACCCGTTGCATGGGTGCCCCGGGGGGTTTATATAGGCCTACCCCCCGGGGGTACAATGGTAATCCGGCTGGGCGCGGGTCCCAGCCGTCGGTCTCTCAGTCGCCGTCTTCTCCGGCTGACTGGGGCCGCTACTGGACGGAGCCCGGCATGGGGCCGACAGGCCTGTCCGCCCGTGGCGGGTCTTGCCGGCTGCAGATTCTTAGCCGCCTCTAATGGCGCTGGCTTGGTCATGGGGTCATAGCAGCGGTCGCCGCTGACAGGCGAACACATTGCCATTCCTGTCTTATTCAGTTAATGGCGTGCGGGGCCGTGTGGAGGGCGGCCGACTCTGAGGCTGACTCCCAGCGGTCCGTCTTATGGCGCTCTCGCGTCTTACGCACCCCACCGGCGAGGCAGGTCCCGCCGTCTGGGTCGTGCAGAGCGGGCCGTCGTGGGCTGTGAGCGCCGCCTCTGAGGGCTGATGTGCGGGCCCGCATGGCAACAATGCGCGCCGGATGGAGATCTCCGTCGATGCGGCCTGCTGGCCATGCACGCCCGCCGTGAGCAGGGCGGGGATGGGCCGCGCGGCGGCCGCACCCCATCCCGTCCGTAGTTGCGTAGGCAGGAGGTGGTTGGAGTCACGGGCCGACTCCCCATAGCCGGCCCCTCTGGAAGCCGCCAGTTGGGAGTCGCCTTATCTCGAAGTCGTCTCTGGGTCTCGGCCGTGAGGGGCAGTCGGCGGCTCTGCCGCCGACTCTCAGAAAGCGGCTCTTCGTCTTGGGGTCTCGAGGGGCACAGCCTGCCCCGATGTCTTGAAAGGTCTGGGGGCTCGGGTTTGCCTACCCGTGGCCCATTACTCCGACACTAATGCTTTGTTCCGGTTCTCTATTAAAAGGAGGCCTTAATATCCCTTAGTTTCCAATAGGACCCCGCTGCCACGGGAGGGTAGGACAAAAGATGTCATGCAAGTTCTTTTTGAAGGAAATATGCCCTAGAGGCAATAATAAAGTTATTATTTATTTCCTTATATCATGATAAATGTTTATTATTCATGCTAGAATTGTATTAACCGGAAACATAATACATGTGTGAATACATAGACAAACAGATAGTCACTATTATGCCTCTACAAGACTAGCTCATTAATCGAAGATGGTTATGTTTCCTAACCATAGACATGTGTTGTCATTTGATTAATGGGATCACATCATTAGGAGAATGATGTGATTGACATGACCCATTCCGTTAGCTTAGCACTTGATCGTTTAGTATGTTGCTAATGCTTTCTTCATGACCTATACATGTTCCTGTAACTATGAGATTATGCAACTCCGTTTACGGAGGAACACTTTGGTACTACCAAACGTCACAACGAATCGGGTGATTATAAAGGAGTACTACAGGTGTCTCCAAAGGTACTTGTTGGGTTGGCGATTTCGAGATTAGGTTTTGTCACTCCGATTGTCGGAGAGGTATCTCTGGCCTTCTCGGTAATACACATCACTTAAGCCTTGCAAGCATTACAACTAATGAGTTAGTTGTGAGATGATGTATTACGGAACGAGTAAAGAGACTTACCGGTAACGAGATTGAACTAGGTATTGGATACCGACGATCGAATCTCGGGTAAGTAACATACCGATGACAAAGGGAACAACGTATGTCGTTATGCGGTTTGACCGATAAAGATCTTCGAGAATATGTAGGAACCAATATGGGCATCCAGGTTCCGCTATTGGTTATTGACCGAGAATGGTTCTAGGTCATGTCTACATAGTTCTCGAACCCGTAGGGTCCGCACGCTTAACGCTTCGATGACAATTCATTATGAGTTTATAAGTATTGATGCACCAAGGTTGTTCGAGTCCGGATGTGATCACGGACATGACGAGGAGTCTCGAAATGGTCGAGACATAAAGATTGATATATTGGAAGCCTATGTTTGGACTTCGGAAGGGTTCCGAATGAAAACAGGAAGTTACCGAACACCGGGGGGTTACCGGAACCCCCCGGGGGGTATATGGGCCTTAATGGGCCACAAGGGAGAAGAGGAAGGGCCGGCCAGGGCAGGCGCGCCCTCCCCCTCTAGTCCTAATAGGACAGGAGAGGGGCGGCCTTCCCTCTTCCCCCCCAATCCTACTCCAACTAGGAGAGGGGGAGTCCTACTCCGGTGGGAGTAGGACTCCTCAGCGAGCTCCCTAGGGCCGGCCGCACTCCCCTTGCTCCTTTATATCTGAGGGCAGGGGCACCCCATGACACACAAGTTGATCTACGGATCGCTCCTTAGCCGTGTCGGTGCCCCCTCCACCATATTCCACTTGGTCATATCGTCAGTGAGCTTAGGCGAAGCCTGCGCCGAGAAGTCATATCGTCATGAGCTTAGGCGAAGCCCTCGCCGGTGGAGCATCAACATCGTCACCACGCCGTCGTCTTGACGGAACTCATCCCGACACTTTGCTGGATCGGAGTCCGGGATCGTCATCGAGCTGAACGTGTGCGAACTCGGAGGTGCCGTCGTTCGGTGCTTGGATCGGTCGGATCGTGAAGACGTCGACTACATCAACAGCGTTGTTATAACGCTTCGCTTTCGGTCTCACGAGGGTACGTGGACGGACACTCTCCCCTCTCGTTGCTATGCCATCACCATGGTCTTGCGTGTTCGTAGGAATTTTTTGAAATTACTACGTTCCCCAAATGGGCATCCGAGCCTGGTTTTATGCGTTGATGTCATATGCACGAGTAGAACACAAGTGAGTTGTGGGCGATATAAGTCATACTGCTTACCAAAGATGTCATACTTTGGTTCAGCGGTATTGTGAGATGAAGCGGCCGGACCGACATTACGCGTGACGCTTACGCGAGACTGGTTTCACCGCTCCGAGCACTCGTTGCTTAAAGGTGACCGCGGTGTCTGTCTCTCTCACTTTAGTTGAACTGAGTGTGGCTACGCCCGGTCCTTGCGAAGGTTAAAACAGCACCAACTTGACAAACTATCGCTGTGGTTTTGATGCGTAGGTAAGAACGGTTCTTGCTCAGCCCGTAGCAGCCACGTAAAACTTGCAACAACAAAGTAGAGGACGTCTAACTTGTTTTTGCAGGCATGTTGTGATGTGATGTGGTCAAGACGTGATGCTATATTTTATTGTATGAGATGATCATGTTTTGTAACCGAAGTTATCGGCAATGGCAGGAGCCATATGGTTGTCGCTTTATTGTATGAAATGCAACGCCATGTAATTGCTTTACTTTATCACTAAGCAGTAGCGATAGTCGAGAAGCAATAGTTGGCGAGACGACAACGATGCTACGATGGAGATCAAGGTGTCGCGCCGGTGACGATGGTGATCATGACGGTGCTTGGCGATGGAGATCACAAGCACAAGATGATGATGACCATATCATATCACTTATATTGATTGCATGTGATGTTTATCCTTTATGCATCTTATCTTGCTTTGATTGACGGTAGCATTATAAGATGATCTCTCACTAAAATTATCAAGAAGTGTTCTCCACGAGTATGCACCGCTATGAAAGTTCTTCGTACGAGACACCACGTGATGATCGGGTGTGATAGGCTCTACGTTCAAATACAACGGTGCAAAACAGTTGCACACGCAGAATACTCAAAGTTAAACTTGACGAGCCTAGCATATAACAGATATGGCCTCGAACACGGAGACCGAAAGGTCGAACGTGAATCATATAGTAGATATGATCAACATAGTGATGTTCACCATTGAAACTACTCCATCTCACGTGATGATCGGACATGGTTTAGTTGATTTGGATCACGTAATCACTTAGATGACTAGAGAGATGTCTGTCTAAGTGGGAGTTTTAATATGATTAATTAAACTTAAATTTATCATGAACTTAGTACCGATAGTATTTTGCTTGTCTATGTTTATTGTAGATAGATGGCTCGTGCTGTTGTTCCGTTGAATTTTAATGCGTTCCTTGAGAAAGCAAAGTTGAAAGATGATGGTAGCAATTACACGGATGGGTCCGTAATTTGAGGATTATCCTCATTGCTGCACGTAAGAATTACGTCCCGGAAGCACCGCTGGGTGCCGTGCTCGCCGCAGAGCAACGCCGAAGTTGTGAACGTCTGGCGAGCAAAGCTGATGACTACTCTATAGTTCGAGTGTGCCATGCTTTACGGCTTAGAACCGGTCTTCAACGACGTTTTGAACGTCATGGAGCATATGAGATGTTCCAGAGTTGAAGTTAATATTTCAAGCAAATGCCCGGATTGAGAGATATGAAGTCTCCAATAAGTTCTATAGCTGCAAGATGGAGGAGAATAGTTTTGTCAAGGAACATATACTCAAAATGTCCGGGTATAATAATCACTTGATTCAACTGGGAGTTAATCTTCCGGATGATAGTGTCATTGATGAATTCTCCAATCATCGCCACCAAGCTACAAGAGCTTCGTGATGAACTATAATATGCAAGGGATGACTAAGACAATTCCCGAGCTCTTCGCAATGCTAAAAGCATGGAGGTAGAAATCAAGAAAGAGCATCAAGTGTTGATGGTCAACAAGACCACTAGTTTCAAGAAAAAGGCAAAGGAAAGAAGAAGGAACTTCAAAAGAACAGCAAGAAAGTTGCTGCTCAAGAGAAGAAACCCAAGTCTGGACCTAAGCCTGAAACTGAGTGTTTTTACTGCAAGCAGACTGGACACTGGAAGCGGAACTGCCCCAAGTATTTGGCGGATAAGAAGGATGGCAAGGTGAACAAAGGTATATGTGATATACATGTTATTGATGTGTACCTTACTAGAGCTCGTAGTAGCACTGGTATTTGATACTGGTTCTTGCTAATATTTGCAACTCAAACAGGACTACGGAATAGACGAAGATCGGCAAAGGACGAGGTGACGATGCGCGTGGGAAATGGTTCCAAAGTCAATGTGATCGCGGTCGGCACGCTACCTCTACATCTACCTTCGGGATTAGTTTTAGACCTAAATAATTGTTATTTGGTGCCAGCGTTGAGCATGAACATTATATCTGGATCTTGTTTGATGCGAGACGGTTATTCATTTAAATCAGAGAATAATGGTTGTTCTATTTATATGAGTAATATCTTTTATGGTCATGCACCCTTGAAGAATGGTCTATTCTTGTTGAATCTCGATAGTAGTGATACACATATTCATAATGTTGAAGCCAAAAGATGCAGAGTTGATAATGATAGTGCAACTTATTTGTGGCACCCGCTTAGGTCATATCGGTGTAAAACGCATGAAGAAACTCCATACCGATGGGCTTCGGAATCACTTGATTATGAATCACTTGGTACTTGCGAACCGTGCCTCATGGGCAAGATGACCAAAACGCCGTTCTCCGAACTATGGAGCGAGCAACTGATTTGTTGGAAATCATACATACCGATGTTTGTGGTCCAATGAATGTTGAGGCACGCGGTGGGTATCGTTATTTTCTCACCTTCACAGATGATTTGAGCAGATATGGGTATATCTACTTAATGAAACACAAATCTGAAACATTTGAAAAGTTCAAAGAATTTCAGAGTGAAGTGGAAAATCATCGTAACAAGAAAATAAAGTTTCTACGATCTGATCGTGGAGGAGAATATTTGAGTTACGAGTTTGGTTTACATTTGAAACAATGTGGAATAGTTTCGCAACTCACGCCACCCGAACACCACGGAGAAATGGTGTGTCCGAACGTCAGAATCGTATTTTACTTGATATGGTGCGATCTATGATGTCTCTTCTGATTTACCGCTATCGCTTTGGGGATATGCTTTAGAGACGGCCGCATTCACGCTAAATAGGGCACCATCTAAATCCGTTGAGACGACACCTTATGAACTGTGGTTTGGCAAGAAACCAAAGTTGTCGTTTCTTAAAGTTTGGGGCTGCGATGCTTATGTGAAGAAACTTCAACCAGATAAGCTCGAACCCAAATCGGAAAAATGTGTCTTCATAGGATACCCAAAGGAGACTGTTGGGTACACCTTCTATCACAGATCTGAAGGCAAGATTTTCGTTGCTAAATTCGGATCCTTTCTAGAAAAGGAGTTTCTCTCGAAAGAAGTGAGTGGGAGGAAAGTAGAACTTGATGAGATAATGTATCTGCTCCCTTATTGAAAGTAGTTCATCACAAGAAATGGTTCCTGTGACAACTACACCAATTAGTGAGGAAACTAATGATGATGATCATGAAGCTTCAGATCAAGTTACTACTGAACTCGAGGTCAACCAGAGTAAAATACGCACTGAGTGGTATGGTAATCCTATTCGGAAGTCATGTTACTTGACCATGGCGAACCTACAAACTATGAAGAAGCGATGGTGAGCCCAGATTCGCAAAATGGCTGGAAGCCATGAAATCTGAGATGGGATCCATGTATGAGAACAAAGTATGGACTTTGGTTGACTTGCCCGATGATCGGCAAGCCATTGAGAATAAATGGATCTTTAAGAAGAAGACCGCGCCGATGGTAATATAACTGTCTACAAAGCTCGACTTGTTGCGAAGGTTTTCGACAAGTTCAAGGGTTGACTACGATGAGACTTTCTCACCGTAGCGATGCTTAAGTCTGTCGAATCATGTTAGCAATTGCCGCATTTTATGATTATGAAATTTGGCAAATGGATGTAAAACTGCATTCTTGAATGGATTTCTAGAAGAAGAGTTGTATATGATGCAACCAGAAGGTTTTGTCGATCCAAAGGGTACTAACAAAGTGTGCAAGCTCCAACGATCAATTTATGGTCCAGTGCAAGCCTCTCGAGTTGGAATAAACGCTTTGATAGTGTGATCAAAGCATATGGGTTTATACAGACTTTTGGAGAAGCCTGTATTTACAAGAAAGTGAGTGGGAGCTCAGAGCATTTCTAATATTATATGTGGACGACATATTATTGATTGGAAATGATATAGAATTTCTGGATAGCATAAAAGGATACTTGAATAAAAGTTTTTCAATGAAAGACCTCGTGAAGCTGCTTACATATTGGGCATCAAGATCTATAGAGATAGATCAAGACGCTTAATTGACTTTCACAAAGCACATACCTTGATAAAGTTTTGAAGAAGTTCAAAATGGATCAGGCAAAGAAAGGTTTTTACCTGTATTACAAGGTGTAAGATTGAGTCGACTCAATGCCCACCACAGCAGAAGATAGAGAGAAATGAAAGATGTTCCTATGCTTCAGCCATAGGCTCTATCATGTATGCAATGCTGTGTACCAGACCGACGATGCTTAGCTGTAAGCTTGGCAGGAAGGTACCAAAGTAATCCAGAGTGGATCATCGACAGCGGTCAAGAACATCCTGAAATACCCGAAAAGGACTAAGGATATGTTTCTCGATATGGAGGTGACAAAGAGCTAGTCGTAAATGGTTACGTCGATGCAAGCTTTGACACCGATCCGGACGATTCTAAATCGCAAACCGGATACGTATTTTTATTAAACGGTGGAGCTGTCGGTTGGTGCAGTTCTAAACAAAGCGCCGTGGCGGGATCTACATGTGAAGCGGAGTACATAGCTGCTTGGAAGCAGCAAATGAAGGAGTCTGATGAAAGAGTTCATTTCCGATCTAGGTGTCATACCTAGTGCATCGGGACCAATGAAGATCTTCTCGTGACAATCTTGGTGCAATTGCCTTGGCAAAGGAATCCAGATTTCACAAGAGGACCAAGCATATCAAGAGACGCTTCAATTCCATTCGGGACCAAGTCCAAGTGGGAGACATAGAGATTTGCAAAATACATACGGATCTGAATGTTGCGGACCCGCTGACTAAGCCTCTTCCACGAGCAAAACATGATCAGCACCAAGACTCCATGGGTGTTAGAATCATTACTGTGTAATCTAGATTATTGACTCTAGTGCAAGTGGGAGACTCAAGGAAATATGCCCTAGAGGCAATAATAAAGTTATTATTTATTTCCTTATATCATGATAAATGTTTATTATTCATGCTAGAATTGTATTAACCGGAAACATAATACATGTGTGAATACATAGACAAACAGATAGTCACTAGTATGCCTCTACAAGACTAGCTCATTAATCAAAGATGGTTATGTTTCCTAACCATAGACATGTGTTGTCATTTGATTAATGGGATCACATCATTAGGAGAATGATGTGATTGACATGACCCATTCCGTTAGCTTAGCACTTGATCGCTTAGTATGTTGCTAATGCTTTCTTCATGACCTATACATGTTCCTGTAACTATGAGATTATGCAACTCCTGCTTACGGAGGAACACTTTGGTACTACCAAACGTCACAACGAATCTGGGTGATTATAAAGGAGTACTACAGGTGTCTCCAAAGGTACTTGTTGGGTTGGCGATTTCGAGATTAGGTTTTGTCACTCCGATTGTCGGAGAGGTATCTCTGGGCCTTCTCGGTAATACACATCACTTAAGCCTTGCAAGCATTACAACTAATGAGTTAGTTGTGAGATGATGTATTACGGAACGAGTAAAGAGACTTACCGTAACGAGATTGAACTAGGTATTGATACCGACGATCGAATCTCGGGTAAGTAACATACCGATGACAAAGGAACAACGATGTCGTTATGCGGTTTGACCGATAAAGATCTTCGTAGAATATGTAGGAACCAATATGGGCATCCAGGTTCCGCTATTGGTTATTGACCGAGAATGGTTCTAGGTCATGTCTACATAGTTCTCGAACCCGTAGGGTCCGCACGCTTAACGCTTCGATGACAGTTCATTATGAGTTTATAAGTATTGATGCACCAAGGTTGTTCGAGTCCCGGATGTGATCACGGACATGACGAGGAGTCTCAAATGGTCGAGACATAAAGATTGATATATTGGAAGCCTATGTTTGACTTGGAAGGGTTCCAATGAAAACAGAAGTTACCGGAACACCGGGGTTACGGAACCCCGGGGGTATATGGGCCTTAATGGGCCACAAGGAGAAGAGGAAGGGCGGCCAGGGCAGGCGCGCCCTCCCCCTCTAGTCCGAATAGGACAGGAGAGGGGGCGCCCTTCCCTCTTCCCCTCCCAATCCTACTCCAACTAGGAGAGGGGAGTCCTACTCCCGTGGGAGTAGGACTCCTCCAGCGCGCCTCCCTAGGGCCGGCCGCACCCCTTTGCTCCTTTATATACGGGGCAGGGGGCACCCCATGACACACAAGTTGATCTACGGATCGTTCCTTAGCCGTGTGCGGTGCCCCTCCACCATATTCCACTTCGGTCATATCGTCGTGAGAGCTTAGGCGAAGCCTGCGCCGGAGAAGTCATATCGTCGCGAGCTTAGGCGAAGCCCCGCGCCGGTGGAGCATCAACATCGCCACCACGCCGTCGTCTTGACGGAACTCATCCCCGACACTTTGCTGGATCGGAGTCCGGGATCGCCATCGAGCTGAACGTGTGCGAACTCGGAGGTGCCGTCACGCTCGGTGCTTGGATCGGTCGGATCGTGAAGACGTCGACTACATCAACAGCGTTGTTATAACGCTTCGCTTTCGGTCTCACGAGGGTACGTGGACGGACACTCTCCCTCGTTGCTATGCCATCACCATGGTCTTGCGTGTACGTAGGAAATTTTTTGAAATTACTACGTTCCCCAACACTTTTCCATAAGCACGTATGACTATTTACGGAATACATGCCTACATTACATTGATGAATTGGAGCTAGTTCTGTGTCACCCTATGTTATGACTGTTACATGACCAACCGCATCCAGCATAATTATCCATCACTGATCCGGTGCCTACGAGCTTTCCATATACTGGTTCTCGCTTATTTACTTTTCCGTTGCTACTGTTACAATCACTACAAAAATAACCAAAAACATTACTTTTGCTGTCTTTACTTTTGTTACCGTTACCACCACTATCATATTACTTTGCTACTAAACACTTTGCTGCAGATACTAAGTTTCCAGGTGTGGTTGAATTGACAACTCAGCTGCTAATACTTGAGAATATTCTTTGGCTCCCCTTGTGTCGAATCAATAAATTTGGGTTGAATACTCTACCCTCGAAAACTGTTGCGATCCCCTATACTTGTGGGTTATCAAAGCCCAGTGTGGCGCCTTTGTCGCAGTGCACCGTCCGTCCGCAAGGAACGCCTTCCCCGCCATCAAGCTGCCACAGTCGGTCAAGATGTGGCAGCAATCTTACTTCTATGTGAAGAACGTCGACCCGACCGTCGACTTCCTCAACCTGCCGGCCTATGAAGCCGGCCCACCGGCTGAGCCTCGGGCAACCCCAGGGCTACAAGTCAAGCTCAGATCAGCGATCACGTAGCCGCCATGAACCGACTCCGGGTGCTGACCGAAGCCGAAGGTCTCAAGGCGTCCGACCTGCTGGTCGCCTTCGTCGCGCGCCGGGTTCTCCCGCTCCAATGCCGTCCTAACTTGATCAGCCGGATGAGAGGGCACCGCGACCCATGCCCGCTGAGTACCAAGGAGATGCCGACTGCTGAGGTGGTGAACTTGGTGAACGAGATCTCCGACCTCAAGCTGGAGGTGCCCTGGCGGTTCGGCAAGCAGCCGTACTCTCGTGCGGACCCGCCACCAGCCGTACTCTTGGTGAATGAGATTTCCTTCTTCAGTACTTCGTCTTGATTCCATCTTGCGGTCTTGAACAATCGGCCTCTTTCCCAATTGAAACAGATTTATATGTCGGAAGTGACGGCCGCCGTTGTGGGGGCGGGCGGCCCCTACGAACCAGACCGAGCTGTGAGCGACGTGGACGACCCCGACCTGGGGGTGGCCGCCTTGAAGGACGATGCCACAGGCGGCGTCTATGAAGCTGGCGGCTCCGAAGAAGGTGGCATCGAGACTTGGCCTGACGATGATGATGAGGAAGACGAGCCGTGCCCTGCACGATGCGCCGGCAGGGTGGACGCGGGCCCCTCCGCCGAACCGACTGCTCGAGGCGGCACGCGAAAGCGAAAACCGGGCGCCGCCTTGTTCGGCAGCGCCCCGAAGAAGGCCAAGAACCCGACTGCCGCGACTAAGCGGAAGGAGGCCGCCATGAAGGCGGCCAAATTTCAGAAGCTCCCGAAGGCGCCTCCCATGGTGTCAGCGTGAGTATCTTTTCTTGTGCTTTCCTTCTTTGCTGATTCTTTCTGATCTTCCTTTACTTTATTTCCTTGAGTTAGGGCTCCACTCTCTCTTGAGAAGTCGGCCGCTGCCTCCGTCATTGGGTCGGCGGAGACCTCTACCACCACCTGGCGAATCGATCCGGCCGCTGATCTCCAGGAGGCACAAGGGCGAAACACACGGGAGGCGCGCGAGGAGCGGGAAGCCGCCCGTCTGGAGAAGGTGGAGGCAGACAAGGCGGAGGCCGCCGCTTTGAAGAAGCTGGCGGAGGCCGAGGCTGCCGCCGCGGCGAAGGAGCGGCTTGAAGAAGCCGTGCGTAGCCAGGAGCCGCTATTCGTCGCCCCTCTGAACTCCGCGCTGCCACCGCCAGAGTTCGTGGCGCCGACTGGAGGTGCCAGTGATGAGCACCCGATCATGGAGAAGGAGAGCGGAGACGTCGTCATGCCGGACGTATTCGTGCCTCCGCCACCACCATCCGGAGACGTGCACGGCGAACAGCCGGCTGCCCCGCCGGTGCCGCCAGCCGGAGACAAGATGGTGACGGGACCGACTCCTGAGGTCCGCACAGCATCACGCCGCCGGTTTGCGAAGGCGGCTTCGGCACCACGCCTGCTGGAAGTCGGTGCCGCGAGCTCTTCGATCCCGGATGCCGAGGCGACCAGTGCCACGCCCGCTGACTGGGTGCGGGGAGGCGGGACAGGCCCTTTGAACCAGGCGATCCTGGACATCCAAGGCAAACTTCGAGCCGAAGCCGACACCCTGAAGAGGTGCAACCAAGCGTTCCTGGACTCGCGAGTGGCCATCCGGGTATGTTTCTTCTTTATTTCTGATTCTTGTACTTCTCCGTGGGGGCGCGCTAGCGCACCCACTGGGTGTAGTCCCCGAGTTTCGGGCCGGCTGCTGAGAGGGCGGCTCGGAACTTTAATTGGCAAGCTCCGAGTTCTAACATTGTCTGATATCTTCACTATAGGATTATCATAACCTTCGCGTGGCTACCTTCAACTCTAACGTCCGAGAGCTGGACCAGCGGACCACCGACTTGACGGAGAGCCGGAGTAAGTCTTCGTCTTCTCTCTATGCGGGGGCGCGCTGGCGCACCCACGGGTTGTAGTTCCCGAGATCTGGGCCGACTGCTGAGCAGTCGGGCCGGTCTCCCTGGCAACTGTTCTTTCTCTTTGCTGATACTGATAACTTTCTTCTCTGCGGACGCGAAGCGGCCCACGGTTCAGTAGTCCCGAGATTCGTGCCGATCACGAGCGATCGGGCTGATCTCCCAGCGACTGTACTTCTTCTCTGTTGGTTGCCGACGTCTTTTTCTTTCTTCGTTCTTGCAGGGGGCAACGCTACTTTGAGGCAGCAGCTGGGCGAAGCCAACAGCGCGTTGCGTGCAAAGGCGGAAGAGTGCAACGAACTGGGCCAGGAGCGTGACTGGCTGGTCAAGCAGCTGACGGAGCAGGCGGAGCTTCTCATGAAGGCACAGAAGGAGGCGGAGGTCAAAGAGTCCAACCTCCTAGCTGAGTTGGAGACCGAACGCTCCGCCTGGACCGACAAGGATGTGATGCTGACTGCCGGCTTCGGCCAGATTGAAGACATGGTTGACGGTAAGTTTCTTCTTTTCTTCTTTCTTTTGGCTGACGACAGTTGATTGGGCCGGCCTCTAGCCTCTGACGTCTGGCTCTTTGCTTTCTGATTGAGCAGACTTCTTCCCTGGTCACTCTAGCGCTTCCAATCAGGCCATTGAGGCTGGCCGTGAGGATCGGAGGGCGGAAGGTGCGCAGATTGCTGCCAACGCCCCCCGGACCCTCAGCGAACAGCTTCTCGGCATCCAGGCCCGTCTTCGTCCGGCTCATCGGATGCTGCGCCGTCTTCAGCACGTCGGGGCACAGGCCATCTCCGCTTTGTGGCCACACATGACGGCTCCGCGCACTCCCTGTCGGACTGCCGACTGGCTGGAGGTGGCGGCCGGCCGTCTTGAGGCCTGGAAGGGCTCCTCGGCCCAGGCCGAAGCACGCCGGGCGTTAGAGTTCGTCAAGGTGTGGTACCCTGGGCTAAACTTAACCCAGTTGGCCATGTTTCAGCAGGAGGCTCAGGAGGAGCTGGCGGTGGTGGAGGAGGTGCTTGTCAAGCGTGCCGCGGCGATCGCCGAGTACACCAACACCAGCATCTTCATCCCGGAGCTGACCGAGAATGGCGCCGAGGCGCCGCCAGAGTGGTTCGGGCTGAACCCGGAGTCTGGCAAGGACTCGGCCGAAGTGATCGACTCCAGCGACGAGGGAGAAGACGAGGAGGATGAGGAAAGTGAAGAGGAGGCGCCAGAGATTGGAGCAGACGACCAACCTCAGCTCGACCGCGCCTCCAGCAACGAGCCACGCCCGAGTGAGCCGACTGCTGCTGAAGGCGACCAAGCGGACTGACCAGTCGGCCGCTCCACCAACCGGCACCGCCGACTCCATCATTCCGCCGAACCCGTCTGCCGCTCCCTAGGCCGCCAAATTATCTTTACTTTTCCTGTTTTACCAGTCTCGACAAACTTTGTTAAATTTGCGCAATTCCACCCGCGGGGTGTATTTCAAACTCTGTTGAATGCTGGCCAAGGGCCTTTTGATATGTAAATATTTTTTTCCAAGTTCTATCTTTTCTTGCTTTCTACTCCTTGGCCTTTTTCCTTTGCCGCCCTCCCTCAGTTGCCGTCTTGCCAGCCGAATAGCCGCTCTGCGAGCTGTGGCCGGGTCAAGTACCTAGCCACTTTTGGGAAGGCAAGTACTTAGCCGGTTAGAGCTTTTGGAAAGTTAAGTAGAAGCCGGCCGGCCGGATGCTCAGCAGCCAGTCGGTGAGGCGGGGAGCCGGCTTGAACTATGTACATGCTTTGGTTCCTTAGCCATTTTTCATGCGGACATCCCTTCTGCCTTAACTCCTGCCCGCGAGACAGTCGCTCTGCGAGCTGCGGCTTCTGGCAGGAGAAAGCTTAAGTGCCAACACATTACTTGTCCGGCCGCAGGAAGCATTACATAGTACAAGGCGGCGAGTCCCCAGGCCGACTGGTCGAACCCGGTGCCAGGCGGAATAATCGAAATAACACATTGATAGGCATAATACTTATCATATGGATAAAAGATGGCAGTCCCCGAGCTCTTCTCGGGGGACCCGGAGTCTTCGTACTTAATACAAAAGTTGGCGTGGTACATACTGCATCAACTGTAAAAACCTTCGGAGGAGGTTTGCATTCCATGGTCACTCCGTCTCCTTGCCGGAGTCGTCTATTTTGCGTGCTAGAGGCTTCTGAGCATCGATCAGGTAGTAGGAGTCATTGCCCAATACCTTGCTGATGATGAAAGGGCCTTCCCAAGGTGCCGAGAGCTTGTGCTGGCCGGCTGTTCGCTGGATCAGCCGGAGCACAAGGTCCCCCTCTTGGAAGGACCTTGGCTTGACCTTCCGGTTGTAGTATCAGCGCAGGCTCTGCTTGTAGATGGTGGACCGGCTGGCAACTCGTCAAGCCAGCAGCCGGCCGAACGCTCCAGAGGTTCGACAAGTCGGGGCTTGATGCCGGACAAAATGAGGCCATTTGCTCGCTCCACTTGGTCGTTTGACTGCGGATGGGCAACGAACGCTAGGTCCAGTCGGATGCCCTGCTGTCAGGACCTTGATTCCAAGTCACATCGATCTAGCCGGTAACACCTCATATCACTTTGCGGCCTCAGCACGGTATTCCCACGGGTGTCGCCTTACCATGGCCCGGGACCATTTGCGCCTTTTGGCTCACATATATGATAGTGTCGCTAGCATCCATATGACAGAGAACCCGGGCCGACATGGCTAGTCATGAACCCAAAGCAGCACTAACCCATGGGGACAGGCATACATGAATCACATCTAGCATGTCGGTCCACAACAGCGTGTGAATCCGGCCGTAGCAATGGCTAACAGACTCAGGGAACCCGGCTGTAGCAGGCTAGGTAGGACTCGGATGTCACCGCGTGACATTTCCCGAAGGGCGATGAACACGTGAACGAAGTGAAACACATGCCGGCCAGTCAAGTGTCCCGAGCAGTAGTCTTTGGGCTAGCGGGACTCCGTGAACTGGGCTGGCGGACTACTATGGCTCAAGGAAGCACTAGACTACATTTCCCCATAAGAGAGGCTGCCAAGGATAAACAACTAGATTGTCGGATCCCACACATACCAAGCATTTCAAACATACACACAATATGCTCGATATGTCTAAATGCAACATGGCATCACAACATAACTCTACGACTCAAGTATTTATTCATTAGGCTCCGAGGAGCAAGATATTACAAGCATGGGTCTCATGACCCAACATTCAGAGCATACAAATCAAAGCACATGTGTAAGTGCATCTAGTGCCCCTTAGTGATTTTGGTGTATTGAAGACTTATTGGTTAAGGGACTAATGTGTTTATGAGTGTACACAGGTCTATAAGTCTATGAGGAGTTTGATATTTACAGAGAAAGTCAACCCCTAAAAATGAAGTTCTTCGACTGAAGACTTTGGTATTCTGAAGACTTTCTGAAGACTTTGAAAGTGAAGAAATTGGTGTGACCTTGAAGACTTGGTATTCATTTGAGGAACATGAAGTGTGAAGACTTTTGTTTTCATAGTCTTGTTTTCTCTTTCTTGAGTCATAGGAAACACCGTACTGTTAAATGGGGTCGAGGAAATACTAAGAAAAAATTTCCATGTGATGCTCAACTCAAAATCCTACACCTACCAATCCCTTCGAGTGAAGCCTTTGGAAATCTCATACAGCTCAGTCAATTTCTTTAGTGACAGAGACGAAGTTCTTCTGGTCGCTGAGGAATTTGTTCTGACTGAGGAGTTAGGAATTCGCCAGTGCGGATTGCCTACACAGTGAGGAACATGATAGCCCTGAGGAATTTGAGAGTCAAATTTCCGACTTACCACGAGTGATTGGACGAGGTCTGTGTGACCTTAGTTCAAGGAGAATACGGTGAGGACTTGGTGTCCTGAGCTGCGTTCTCGGATCGGGTGTCCGGGACTGTGTGTCCTCGAGTTTAAATACTCAGCCCGCTCCAACAGCACGTACAACCGAGACATCGGTTGGAACTGGTCTACCAAATCATTGTCTTCACCAACCTAACTGGTTCTATTTCCTCAACTATTTCATTTCCTCATTCTTGTGTTGAGTGTTCGTTCATATCTGTGTTTGAAGACTTTAACTAAAGACTTTCTCAATTTCCTCGCCCAATTCTTCATCTGTTCGTCTTCATCTTGTGCTATCCTCGTGTACGCTTTCGCATCTTTGATTGTCTTCATTTCATCATGATGACCATGCCCGCATTCTCTTATGCTTACTTCTGAGTACTTATTCCGCTGCAAGTAGTTCTTCGCTAAGGAATTTCCTCACCAGCAAATTCCTCAGTGAAGAATTCATAAAAATCGCCTATTCACCCCCCTCTTGTCGATATAATGCACTTTCAACATGCGGAAGCTTAACATGTCTGAGTACAGACATCTACAAATGAAAAAGGCTTGGAAGCCTGACTATCTACCAGATCCTGCCGAGGGCATAAGATCGTAGCTGAGGTAACAAGCTAAACGTTGAAGTCCACGCGGAACTACTAGCGAGACTGAAGTCTCTCTGCAAAAACATAAAATAGGCAAACGTGAGTACAAATGTACCCAGCAAGACTTACATCAGAACTAACTACATATGCATCGGTATCAACAAATGGGGTGGTGGAGTTTAACAGCAGCAAGCCAGCTTTGACTCAGTGGCTATCCTAAACTACGACTGCAAGTAACTCTTTTGAGGTGGCGCACACGAGTCCACATATTCACCATAACAATACACCACTATGGATCCGCCTCCGCCTCTCCCTATGAGAAGGCCATCCATAGCACTCACGCTATCTTGCGCATTTTAGAGTATCCACTTTCACTTGTCTATGAACTGTTATAGGCAACCCGAAGTCCTTTACCATGGACACGGCTATTCTAATAGATGATGTTGACCTGCAGGGTGTACTTCTTCACACGCTCCCACCACTTACCGCCGCTTACACGACATGTACTGCAACCTTCAAGCGGAAGCCCAGCGAGGGTGTCGGCCACGACGACTAAACACACGAGTCCCTAGTCCAGGTTTATCGCCTATTCGGGTTCCATCCGCAGGAGTCCGCCGAGGTTTCCACTAACGGCCCCGAATGATGTGTGCAGGGTTCCCGAGACACCAAACGGGCGAATCGGTACACCGTGCCACGTGCCTACCGCAACACAGCCCCACCCCTAAGGTCAAGGTCTTTGCGTGCGCCCCCAAAGATGCTACAAACACCGAAACTACTTTGCAACTCCCTACAGAGGACAAGAGTGGTTAATAAGTCGAGAGGGTCAATTAAGGATCCCAATGTGTGGTAGCACTGTTTCATGGATCACAAACACAGAACTCAGTTCCTGAGGACGGCTGGAATGAGACAACCCACCATATACTCCTACATGGCCTCTCACCGCTACCTTTACCAAATCGTGTTCACACACTTAGCTCTCAACAGTAGGACATGTTCACACACCTCCGATTCATCCCCGATGAATCAGACCTGACTAAACTCTAAGCAGTAGCAGGCATGACAAACAAACATGAATGAGTAGGCACATCAGGGCTCAAACAACTCCTACTCATGCTAATGGGTTTCATCATTTACTGTGGCAATGACAGGTCATGCAGAGGATAAAGGGGTTCAGCTACCGCAGCAAGTAACAGATGAATCATTGTTGTCCTAATGTAGTAAAAGAGAGCAGGAGCGAGAGAGTGGGATTGTATCAGAATGAACAAGGGGGTTTTGCTTGCTTGGCACTTCTGAAGATAGCATTGAGTCTTCATCAGTGTCAACGATCACAACGTCGGTACAATGTCTACCGAGGGGGAACAACACCGGCAACAGAGAGGAAACACGATCAATGCAATGCACATTTGAACCAAAGATTCAAATGCAAACCCATTTTAAGAGGTCATAATAGTGCATTAACTTGTTTCACCTAAACAGCAAGGTTAAAGTGTTCTAACATGCATGAAAACAGTACAGATGGATAGATTGGATTTTTTTGATCATTTTTCATATATGAATTATTTGATTTGGAGGTACGGTTGATTTTCTATGAATTTTTGAAGTTTGCAACATCTTCTGGAATTTCCTATATAAGAATAAATCCAGAAAATAAGTTAATGTGTCAGCATGACATAGGTGTGACGTCAGCAGGTCAACTGGGTCGGCTACGTCAAACCTGACCTATGGGACCCATACGTCAGTGTCTTAGGCTGGTTTTGGGTCTATGACAGGTGGGACCGGTCAACGTTCACTTGACCAAAGTCAAAGCTGACACGTGGGGTCCACACAGATTAGTACTAATCTTAACATAAAATAAAGCTAGAGTTAATTAGGGAGTGGGGCCCAGGTGTCAGTGAGCTAGGTGGGTTAGTTAGGGCGTCATTAGTGGCTAATGACAGCGCCACGTCGGCTTCGCCGGAGTTCACTGGGCGGCCAAAACCGTGGCGGAAGATCGCCGGAGTGGCGCTATGGGCGGTTTTGGGCCAAGCCAAGGGCACCAGGGGGTTGCCCTTGCTCGCGCGCATCGAGGGGAGGCACGCGGGAAGCGCAGGGTGGAATGAGCTCGCTGGAGTTGAGCTCGTGGCGGCGGCCGGCGTTCGGGCACCTGCGGGTTTGGCGTTGTGGTGCACGGGAGGGGGAGGTGGTGGGTGAAACGTGCTCCTGGGGGTGTACTAAGTGCGGTGACGTGCTTGGTTTGAACGGAGGCCGGCCAAAACGACGACGGCGACATGGCCGGCGCCGGCGAGGCCTCGGTCTCGACGGAAATGAGAGCTAGAGCTCGAATTAGCGCACGGGAGTAGGGGGAAACGGTTCAGAGGCTCACAGCGCATCGCGTGGATGGGTCGGCAACTCGGGGCAGGCTCTGGAGACGACGGAGTGGCGACGGCGATCGCCGGAGTCCGAGGAAGAAGACGGAGCCGATGGCGGCGTTGTAGGGGCTCCCGCGGGGCGTGGCTCAGTGAGGAGGAAGAGGGGATCGAGGCGGAGCCTCTGAGCGCATCGGCGAGGCGAGGCAGTAGCTGTGGGCGCGCGGTTAAGGCGGCGCGTCCATGGAGGTTTCGGCCATGGCGGGGAACGGGCGAGGGAGAGGAGTTGGGGGCGAATGGAGGGGTCCAGGGGGTCGGGGCGACGACGTGGAGGTCGTCCAGACGTCCAGGGGCGCGGGCGGCAAGCAGGAGGTGGCGCACGGCGGTGCGCGCGCGTCGGACACGCGACCGTCCTCCTGGCAAAGGAGGAAGACGACAGGGGAGGTGGCGGTGGTGGGCTGGGCCAGTTGGCTGGGCCGGCCAGCTGCGGTGCTGGGCCGCACAGGCAGGTGGGCTGCTCAGGTGAGGCCAGGTAAGCTCTCCCTCTCTTCTGTTTTCTAATTTGTTTTTGTTTTCTAATTATTTGCCTCTGTTTTGAGCTTAGGAAAAATACCAAGGCATTTCCTAAAATCCTGAAAATATTCATGGACACTTGCTGAATTATTTCAGTGGCCCAAAAATAGTTACAACATTATTTTAACATTTAAATATTTATAGTATTTAAATGCCCAAAGTCAAATACAATAAGATTTAATTCAAATATCCAGAATGGCCTAGAAATATGTGCATCATTTTTGGCAGAGGTTTTCACCTTTAACAAAAATCATGAACTTTTCTAAAGGGCATTTGGGTTCATTGAAGATATTTTTATTGAACCTAGTTGAATTCATTTGGTGTTAGGGTTTCAACAATCCCCATTTCAACTTTAACTGAAATTTAAACATGATGACATGGATGAAGATGCAACTAATTACCAACAAAGATCTAGGGCTGTGACAACTCACCCCCACTAAACAAGAATCTCGTCCCGAGATTCAAGACGTGAGGTAAGAAGACAGAGGGGGCACAAACTAACACGGTCTTCACGATCCAGGTTGCACTTCATAAGAACGTTGACATGATCACCATCTTTGTCTCGACGTCTTGCCTTGAGAACTACATCCAACATGACCACGAGAAGAAATGAAAACTCTAGAGGAATCCATCCTCTCGAGGATCGAGCAAGTGAAGATAAACTCACAGAATGAGGCACAGAACACCTCTTGAGCTGAGATGATCAAACACACTTCGGGAGGGATGGAAGAACAGATGACGGGGGTTCAATTTGGTGGGCAACAATTCCATGCTTAGAAAGATGGTGGACGGTGTCAAGGTGGCGAGGAAATAATTGCCATGATCCCGTAACGGGGCATCTTGGAAGAGGTGACTCGTTGGGCTGTTCCCTTAAGTGGCAAAAAGAATTACTTTTGATCCATAGATCATTGAAACTCTTCATACCATCTTAAGGAAACTTATAATTGATCATTTGGCGGAGTTCAAAGGAATGGCATATCTAGATTTGAATGGATGATGTGGACTACCTTGTTGAAGACAACGCGATGGATGATTTTGCTTATCATCGGAAATGGATGCGACCCAAGGTAGGGCCACTTTTGAAGATTTTCTTGGACAGTAACTGCTGAGAAGGGCAGCCCATGGGACATGGCACAATGGCGGTGCAAGCTGGGAACAAGACGCAACTGTTGGGAATGTTCCAACTATCATATCTGCCTGAGATTCAGATCCGATTGGTGATAGGATACTTCAGGCTCAACATGTCTGAAAGAAAGTTTGCAACACAATTCGACGAGATGGCGTTGCGAGATTCTCGGGGAGTGAACTACGATAGCAAGGTCCAAAACATGAGCTGGTTCTGCTACAACATGTGAACACGTTGTCCGAGACAAGCATGACCACATAGTAGTCTTATAATAAAACACTACCGAGTTCCGGTTGGGAACCATCATTGCGGAGAGCGAAGCCCTTGCATAAGTCATATGATTAGCTCTTATGAAGGAACTTCTTCTCCTTGAATAAGTCAATCAGTTGCTTGGTGTGCTAGGAACACATATGGTGTGGAGGCGGCCAACCTATCAAACCATAGGGCACTTTGCACGTGCATGACTAGCTTGGGATGACTCCAGAGGAAGTAAAAACAAACTTTCTCGAATTCACGATGGCAACTTACATCGTATACACGTGAATTAGAGGAAGTCACTTCTCTCATCCAAACATAGGCTTCATGAACGGAACACGAAGGCATTGCTTACAAAGTTTTCAACACTAGGTTGATGTTCAACATGAATCATGGGGGAGACAAAATGCTGCTGTTGGGCTCAACAACAACTCATCGGAATTTCCATATCACTGGACTTCCACCATCACGTGAACACGGTGATAGCATTGGTCAGACCAAAAGATGTAATGGTGTATGCTCGAGGGATCAACCACGAGTAAGACAACATTACGAACATCGTTGGTGCTGATTTGACTTGACGATAGCCCATACTCAAGTCAAGTTTTGACAAGGCAGTAGATTCAACAACTGATCACGGGGATCAGTCGATGAAGATATCATCCTTCTTCAACACACACACACACACACACACACTCAAGATATCCCTTTGGAAATGATCTAAGTGGATTAAGCTTTTATCTTCCAACTCTCCAAGTTGTTGTTTGGCTTATCCATCTAGCTCAGGGGTATCCAACATAGATTCTTGGAGAATGGGTGGTTTGGAGGAAAACCAGCATGATCACGAACTCAACATAGCGGTCAGGTGACAACCTGGTAATACTTCCGAGAAGATATTCGGAACATCATGAACCGCCGGTATGTTACTAAGCTCGAGAACAATCTTGCTTTTGAGGGCAAGATGATATGATCAAAAGAGTGAGGGATTGCCACAATCCTAACTCATTGATTGAAGAGTGCACCAGAAATAAGGACTAGGTAGCATGATCAATCTTAGGATGATGATTTAATAACCAACACGCTAAGAATGAGAATATTGTCCATTTACTACCAAGCAACGAGTTGCTCGGAGTATTGATTTCACACATCACAATTCACTTGTCGGCATTCCGGTTACAACGAGGACCGAGGAATGAATGATGATGGTGAGAAGTATCACTACGTCAAGAATTCATGAGAGTTGGTGCAGTTCTCATGACAATTCTGACATAAAGGGGGTAATACTCCGAGGTAGAATAGAGCAAAGCTGGATTGGCATTTTGATCTGCGGGATACAACTACTTTGACCCAATCCTAGATATGGATGAGGTACTGGAGTTTGTTTCTCCTAGTCATTCTAGAATAGAATGGCTTGACGGACCACCAGAATAATAGGCATCGATGAACACGATCGTACACATACTCTTGACTATCAATTGATAGATGAAGGTCAGAAAACAACTAAAAAGAGCAACTCAAAGGAACATATAATTTTCTGAGTTGTGGATGCGTGGTTAGTATGTCGAGCGAAGCTCAATATTTCTTCCGGATAACCCATGCAGAAAGGGTAGAACTGGCAGATTCACAATTATGGATGGAGAACTCCTCAAGAGTACTCTGATTGTGATCCTTCGGTTCAGCGAGGAGCTTCTGCCATAAGCAGTTCATAGTATTTGGAAGAAGGAAATACCACGGACCTCGAGGTCTAATGCAAAGGTTACTAATAACCTAACGGAACGAGCAACACTATCAACATGAAGTAAGTAGGGTGAATCTCGGGTTCAAGAACCCAGGAATAGAATACCTACTAACTAATAACATCACGGGATGCTTTCGGGAATAATGGCCAGAATCTTCACACCGGGAACACAAAACATGGCTAGATTACTAGGTGACTCCCTAAAACACCTAGGTTCATAATAATAGCTCCAACATATATGCCGAGGCAGCGGAGTACCTCAACACACTAATTTGTGTGATTAATCTGGCCCAAATGAACATTAGAAATGGAGAGAAAGGATTTGCAAATGCATCATATTATTTAGAAATCTGGGATGACCCGGACAGCTAAATGCTCAAAATGATTTGAGACATCCTGCAAAATAGTGGCATGACCACTCAACATCACAATATCAAGGTTCCGAGACCAACTATGAACACACGGAAGTAGTAGAAACTGAACTGGGCTTAAAACCAACAATCTTAATGAAGGAAATGTGCCCTAGAGGCAATAATAAAGTTATTATTTATTTCCTTATATCATGATAAATGTTTATTATTCATGCTAGAATTGTATTAACCGGAAACATAATACATGTGTGAATACATAGACAAACAGATAGTCACTAGTATGCCTCTACTAGACTAGCTCATTGATCAAAGATGGTTATGTTTCCTAACCATATACATGTGTTGTCATTTGATTAATGGGATCACATCATTAGGAGAATGATGTGATTGACATGACCCATTCCGTTAGCTTAGCACTTGATCGTTTAGTATATTGCTATTGCTTTCTTCATGACCTATACATGTTCCTCGTAACTATGAGATTATGCAACTCCGTTTACCGGAGGAACACTTTGGTACTACCAAACGTCACAACGAATCGGGTGATTATAAAGGAGTACTATAGGTGTCTCCAAAGGTACATGTTGGGTTGGCGTATTTGAGATTAGGTTTTGTCACTCCGATTGTCTGAGAGGTATCTCTGGGCCTTCTCGGTAATACACATCACATAAGCCTTGCAAGCATTGCAACTAATGAGTTAGTTGTGAGATGATGTATTACGAACGAGTAAAGAGACTTACCGTAATGAGATTGAACTAGGTATTGGATACCCACGATCGAATCTCGGGTAAGTAACATACCGATGACAAAGGAACAACGATGTCGTTATGCGGTTTGACCGATAAAGATCTTCGTAGAATATGTAGGAACCAATATGGGCATCCAGGTTCCGCTATTGGTTATTGACCGAGAATGGTTCTAGGTCATGTCTACATAGTTCTCGAACCCGTAGGGTCCGCACGCTTAACGCTTCAATGACGAGTTCATTATGAGTTTATAAGTTTTGATGTACGAAGGTTGTTCGAGTCCCGGATGTGATCACGGACATGACGAGGAGTCTTGAAATGGTCGAGACATAAAGATTGATATATTGGAAGCCTATGTTTGACTTGGATAGGTTCCGGATGAAAACAGGACGTTATGGAACACCGGGGTTACTGAACCCCGGGGGTCAATGGGCCTTGATGGGCCATAAGGGAGAAGAGGAAGGGCCGCCAGGGGCAGGCCGCCCCCTCCCCTCTAGTCCGAATAGGACAAGGAGAGGGGGCGGCGCCCTTCCTCTTCCCTCCCCAAGTCCTAGTCCAACTAGGAGAGGGGGGAGTCCTACTCGGTGGGAGTAGGACTCCTCGGCCGCCCCTAGGGCTGGCCGCACCCCCTTGCTCCTTTATATACGGGGGCAGGGGGCACCCCATGACACAAGTTGATCTACGGATCGTTCCTTAGCCGTGTCGGTGCCCCCTCCACCATATTCCACTTCGGTCATATCGTCATGAGCTTAGGCGAAGCCTGCGCCGTGAAGTCATATCGTCACGGGCTTAGGCGAAGCCCTGCGTCGGTGGAGCATCATCATCGTCACCACGCCGTCGTCTTGTGGAACTCATCCCCGACGCTTTGCTGGATCGGAGCCCGGGATCGCCATCGAGCTGAACGTGTGCAGAACTCGGAGGTGCCGTGCGTTCGGTACTTGGATCGGTCGGATCGTGAAGACGCATCGACTACATCAACCGCGTTGTTATAACGCTTCGCTTTGGGTCTCACGAGGGTACGTGGACGGACACTCTCCCCTCTCGTTGCTATGCCATCACCATGGTCTTGCGTGTGCGTAGGAATTTTTTTGAAATTACTATGTTCCCCAACAGTGGCATCCGAGCCTGGTTTTATGCGTTGATGTCATATGCACGAGTAGAACACAAGTGAGTTGTGGGCGATATAAGTCATACTGCTTACCATCATGTCATACTTTGGTTCAGCGGTATTGTGAGATGAAGCGGCCCGGACCGACATTACGCGTACGCTTACGCGAGACTGGTTTCACCGCTTGAGCACTAGTTGCTTAAAGGTGACCGGCGGTGTCTGCTCTCTCACTTTAGTTGAACCGAGTGTGGCTACGCCCGGTCCTTGCGAAGGTTAAAACAGCACCAACTTGACAAACTATCGTTGTGGTTTTGATGCGTAGGTAAGAACGGTTCTTGCTCAGCCCGTAGCAGCCACGTAAAACTTGCAACAACAAAGTAGAGGACGTCTAACTTGTTTTTGCAGGGCATGTTGTGATGTGATGTGGTCAAGACGTGATGCTATATTTTATTGTATGAGATGATCATGTTTTGTAACCGAGTTATCGGCAATCGGCAGGAGCCATATGGTTGTCGCTTTATTGTATGAAATGCAAGCGCCATGTAATTGCTTTACTTTATCACTAAGCAGTAGCGATAGTCGTAGAAGCAATAGTTGGCGAGGCGACAACGATGCTACGATGGAGATCAAGGTGTCGCGCGGTGACGATGGTGATCATGGCGGTGCTTGGCGATGGAGATCACAAGCACAAGATGATGATGACCATATCATATCACTTATATTGATTGCATGTGATGTTTATCCTTTATGCATCTTATCTTGCTTTGATTGACGGTAGCATTATAAGATGATCTCTCACTAAAATTATCAAGAAGTGTTCTCCCGAGTATGCACCATTGCGAAAGTTCTTCGTCTTTGAGACACCACGTGATGATCGGGTGTGATAGGCTCTCGTTCAAATACAACGGGTGCAAAACAGTTGCACACGAGAATACTCAGTTAAACTTGACGAGCCTAGCATATAACAGATATGGCCTCGGAACACGGAGACCGAAGGTCGAACGTGAATCATATAGTAGATATGATCAACATAGTGATGTTCACCATTGAAACTACTCCATCTCACGTGATGATCGGACATGGTTTAGTTGATTTGGATCACGTAATCACTTAGATGACTAGAGAGATGTCCTGTCTAAGTGGGAGTTTTAATATGATTAATTAAACTTAAATTTATCATGAACTTAGTACCGATAGTATTTTGCTTGTCTATGTTTACTGTAGATAGATGGCTCGTCTTTGTTGTTCCGTTGAATTTTAATGCGTTCCTTGAGAAAGCAAAGTTGAAAGATGATGGTAGCAATTACGGACTGGGTCCGTAACGAGGATTATCCTCATTGCTGCACGAAGAATTATGTCCTGGAAGCACCGCTGGGTGCCGTGCCTGCTTCAGAGAACAACGCCGAAGTTGTGAGCGTCTGGCGAGAGCAAAGTGATGACTACTCTATAGTTCAGGTGTGCCATGCTTTACGGCTTAGAACCGGGTCTTCAACGATGTTTTGAACGTCATGGAGCATATGAGATGTTCCAGGAGTTGAAGTTAATATTTCAAGCAAATGCCCGGATTGAGAGATATGAAGTCTCCAATAAGTTCTATAGCTGCAAGATGGAGGAGAATAGTTTTGTCAGTGAACATATACTCAAAATGTCTGGGTATAATAATCACTTGATTCAACTGGGAGTTACTCTTCCGGATGATAGTGTCATTGACAGAATTCTCCAATCACTGCCACCAAGCTACAAGAGCTTCGTGATGAACTATAATATGCAAGGGATGACCAAGACAATTCCCGAGCTCTTCGCAATGCTAAAAGCCGCGGAGGTAGAAATCAAGAAAGAGCATCAAGTGTTGATGGTCAACAAGACCACTAGTTTCAAGAAAAAGGGCAAAGGAAAGAAGAAGGGGAACTTCAAAAAGAACAGCAAGAAAGTTGCTGCTCAAGAGAAGAAACCCAAGTCTGGACCTAAGCCTGAAACTGAGTGTTTTTACTGCAAGCAAACTGGACACTGGAAGCGGAACTGCCCCAAGTATTTGGCGGATAAGAAGGATGGCAAGGTGATCAAAGGTATATGTGATATACATGTTATTGATGTGTACCTTACTAGAGCTCGTAGTAGCACCTGGGTATTTGATACTGGTTCTGTTGCTAATATTTGCAACTCGAAAGAGGAACTACGGATTAAGCTAAGATTGGCTAAGGACGAGGTGACGATGCGCGTGGGAAATGGTTCCAAAGTCGATGTGATCGCGGTCGGCACGCTACCTCTACATCTACCATCGGGATTAGTTTTAGACCTAAATAATTGTTATTTGGTGCCAGCGTTAAGCATGAACATTATATCTGGATCTTGTTTGATGCGAGACGGTTATTCATTTAAGACAGAGAATAATGGTTGTTCTATTTATATGAATAATATCTTTTATGGTCATGCACCCTTGAAGAGTGGTCTATTTTTATTGAATCTCGATAGTAGTAATACACATATTCATAGTGTTGAAACCAAAAGATGCAGAGTTGATAATGATAATGCAACTTATTTGTGGCACTGCCGTTTGGGTCATATCGGTGTAAAAGCGCATGAAGAAACTCCATCTTGATGGACTTTTGGAATCACTTGATTATGAATCACTTGGTACTTATGAACCGTGCCTCATGGGCAAGATGACCAAAACACCGTTCTCCGGAACTATGGAGCGAGCAACTGATTTGTTGGAAATCATACATACTGATGTTTGTGGTCCAATGAATGTTGAGGCACGCGGCGGGTATCGTTATTTTCTCACCTTCACAGATGATTTGAGCAGATATGGGTATATCTACTTAATGAAACACAAATCTGAAACATTTGAAAAGTTCAAAGAATTTCAGAGTGAAGTGGAAAATCATCGTAACAAGAAAATAAAATTTCTACGATCTGATCGTGGAGGAGAATATTTGAGTTACGAGTTTGGTTTACATTTGAAACAATGCGGAATAGTTTCGCAACTCACGCCACCCGGAACACCACATAGAAATGGTGTGTCCGAACGTCGTGTCGTACTTTACTTGATATGGTGCGATCTATGATGTCTCTTACTGATTTACCGCTATCGCTTTGGGGATATGCTTTAGAGACGGCCGCATTCACGTTAAATAGGGCACCATCAAAGTCCGTTGAGACGACACCTTATGAACTGTGGTTTGGCAAGAAACCAAAGTTGTCGTTTCTTAAAGTTTGGGGCTGCGATGCTTATGTGAAGAAACTTCAACCAGATAAGCTCGAACCCAAATCGAGAAATGTGTCTTCATAGGATACCCAAAGGGGACTGTTGGGTACACCTTCTATCACAGATCTGAAGGCAAGATTTTCGTTGCTAAATTCGGATCCTTTCTAGAAAAGAGTTTCTCTCGAAAGAAGTGAGTGGGAGGAAAGTAGAACTTGATGAGATAATCAGATCTGCTCCCTTATTGGAAGGTAGTTCATCACAAGAAACGGTTCTGTGACAACTACACCAATTAGTGAGGAAACTAATGATGTTGATCATGAAACTTCAGATCAAGTTACTCTTGAACTTCAGAGGTCAACCAGAGTAAAATCGCACTGTGAGTGGTGCGGTAATCCTATTCGGAAGTCATGTTACTTGACCATGGCGAACCTACAAACTATGAAGAAGCGATGGTGAGCCCAGATTCATGAAATGGCTGGAAGCCATGAAATCTGAGATGGGATCCATGTATGAGAACAAAGTATGGACTTTGGTTGACTTGCCCGATGATCGGCAAGCCATTGAGAATAAATGGATCTTTAAGAAGAAGACTGACGCCGATGGTAATGTAATCTGTCTACAAAGCTCGACTTGTTGCAAAAGGTTTTCGACAAGTTCAAGGGGTTGACTACGATGAGACTTTCTCACCCGTGGCGATGCTTAAGTCTGTCCGAATCATGTTAGCAATTGCGCATTTTATGATTATGAAATTTGGCAAATGGATGTAAAACTGCATTCTTGAATGGATTTCTAGAAGAAGAGTTGTATATGATGCAACCGAAGGTTTTGTTGATCCAAAGGGTGCTAACAAAGTGTGCAAGCTCCAGCGATCAATTTATGGTCAGTGCAAGCCTCTCGGAGTTGGAATAAACGCTTTGATAGTGTGATCAAAGCATATGGTTTTATCTGAGACTTTTGGAGAAGCCTGTATTTACAAGAAAGTGAGTGGGAGCTCAGTAGCATTTCGATATTATATGTGGACGACATATTATTGATTGGAAATGATATAGAATTTCTGGATAGCATAAAAGGATACTTGAATAAAAGTTTTTCAATGAAAGACCTTGGTGAAGCTGCTTACATATTGGGCATCAAGATCTATAGAGATAGATCAAGGCGCTTAATTGGACTTTCACAAAGCACATACCTTGATAAAGTTTTGAAAAAGTTCAAAATGGATCGAGCAAAGAAAGGTTTTTACGTATTACAAGGTGTAAGATTGAGTCGACTCAATGCCCGACCACAGCAGAAGATAGAGAGAAAATGAAAGATGTTCCTATGCTTCAGCCATAGGCTCTATCATGTATGCAATGTTGTGTACCAGACACGACGTATGCTTAGCGATAAGCTTGGCAGGAAGGTACCAAAGTAATCCAGAGTGGATCATCGGACAGCGGTCAAGAACATCCTGAAATACCGAAAAGGACTAAGGATATGTTTCTCGATATGGAGGTGACAAAGAGCTAGTCGTAAATGGTTACGTCGATGCAAGCTTTGACACTGATCCGGACGATTCTAAATCGCAAACCGGATCGTGTTTTTATTAAGCGGTGGAGCTGTCGGTTGGTGCAGTTCTAAACAAAGCGTCGTGGCGGGATCTACATGTGAAGCGGAGTACATAGCTGCTTGGAAGCAGCAAATGAAGGAGTCGGATGAAAGAGTTCATTTCCGATCTAGGTGTCATACCTAGTGCATCGGGACCAATGAAGATCTTCTGTGACAATCTTGGTGCAATTGCCTTGGCAAAGGAATCCAGATTTCACAAGAGGACCAAGCAAATCAAGAGACGCTTCAATTCCATTCGGGACCAAGTCCAAGTGGGAGACATAGAGATTTGTAAAATACATACGGATCTGAATGTTGCAGACCCGTTGACTAAGCCTCTTCCACGAGCAAAACATGATCAGCACCAAGACTCCATGGGTGTTAGAATCATTCTTGTGTAATCTAGATTATTGACTCTAGTGCAAGTGGGAGACTGAAGGAAATATGCCCTAGAGGCAATAATAAAGTTATTATTTATTTCCTTATATCATGATAAATGTTTATTATTCATGCTAGAATTGTATTAACGGAAACATAATACATGTGTGAATACATAGACAAGCAGATAGTCACTAGTATGCCTCTACTAGACTAGCTCATTGATCAAAGATGGTTATGTTTCCTAACCATAGACATGTGTTGTCATTTGATTAATGGGATCACATCATTAGGAGAATGATGTGATTGACATGACCCATTCCGTTAGCTTAGCACTTGATCGTCTAGTATATTGCTATTGCTTTCTTCATGACCTATACATGTTCCTGTAACTATGAGATTATGCAACTCCGTTTACGGAGGAACACTTTGGTACTACCAAACGTCACAACGTAATCGGGTGATTATAAAGGAGTACTACAGGTGTCTCCAAAGGTACATGTTGGGTTGGCGTATTCGAGATTAGGTTTTGTCACTCCAATTGTCGGAGAGGTATCTCGGGCCTTCTCGGTAATACACATCACATAAGCCTTGCAAGCATTGCAACTAATGAGTTAGTTGTGAGATGATGTATTACGGACGAGTAAAGAGACTTACGTAACGAGATTGAACTAGGTATTGGATACCGACGATCGAATCTCGGGTAAGTAACATACCGATGACAAAGGAACAACGATGTCGTTATGCGGTTTGACCGATAAAGATCTTTGTAGAATATGTAGGAACCAATATGGGAATCCAGGTTCCGCTATTGGTTATTGACCGAGAATGGTTCTAGGTCATGTCTACATAGTTCTCGAACCCGTAGGGTCCGCACGCTAACGTTTGATGACAGCTCATTATGAGTTTATAAGTTTTGATGTACGAAGGTTGTTCGAGTCCGGATGTGATCACGGACATGACGAGGAGTCTCGAAATGGTCGAGACATAAAGATTGATATATTGGAAGCCTATGTTTGGACTTGGAAAGGTTCGGATGAAAGCAGGGCGTTATCGGAACACCGGGTTACGGAACCCCGGGTCAATGGGCCTTGATGGGCCATAAGGGAGAAGAGGAAGGGCCGGCCAGGGCAGGCGCGCGCCCCCTCCCCTCTAGTCCGAATAGGACAAGGAGAGGGTGCGCGCCCTTCCCTCTTCCCCTCCCCAAGTCCTAGTCCAACTAGGAGAGGGGGGAGTCCTACTCGGTGGGAGTAGGACTCCTCGGCCTTAGGGCTGGCCGCACCCCCTTGCTCCTTTATATACGGGGCAGGGGGCACCCCATGACACAAGTTGATCTACGGATCGTTCCTTAGCGTGTCGGTGCCCCTCCACCATATTCCACTTCGGTCATATCGTCATGAGCTTAGGCGAAGCCCTGCGCAGTGAAGTCATATCGTCATGGAGCTTAGGCAAAGCCCTGCGTCGGTGGAGCATCATCATCGTCCTGCCACGCCGTCGTCTTGTGGAACTCATCCCCGACGCTTTGCTGGATCGGGCCGGGGATCGTCATCGAGCTGAGCGTGTGCGAACTCGGAGGTGCCGTGCGTTCGGTACTTGGATCGGTCGGATCGTGAAGGCGTCGACTACATCAACAGCGTTGTTATAACGCTTCCGCTTTCGGTCTACGAGGGTACGTGGACAGACACTCTCCCCTCTCGTTGCTATGCCATCACCATGGTCTTGCGTGTGCGTAGGAATTTTTTTGAAATTACTACGTTCCCCAACACTTAAAGGTCTATGGATTAGTAACACGTCATCCTGATAGATAGATGAGAAGCCTAGTTCTTAATCCCCGTAGAAGAGAAGAGGATGACTTAGATCAGAAGGCCATGAGGTATAAGGAGTAAAAGAGCCTTACGTTCCCTTCCACAATCAATTCCCTTATATAACTAAAGCATTTCTAGACTCAAATTCGACCAGTTTGGCTTGGTAATCCTACAGGCAGTCAGGCTCTGATACCAAAGCTGTCAGGACCTTGATTCCAAGTCACATCGATCTAGCCGGTAACACCTCATATCACTTTGCGGCCTCACGCACGGTATTCCCACGGGTGTCGCCTTACCATGGCCCGGGACCGTTTGCGCCTTTTGGCTCACGTATATGATAGTGTCGCTAGCATCCATATGACAGAGAACCCGGGCCGACATGGCTAGTCGTGAACCCAAAGCAGCACTAACCCATGGGGACATGCATACATGAATCACATCAAGCATGTCGATCAATAGCATGTGAATCCGGGCTGTAGCACTGGGTTAACAGGACTCCGGGAACCCGGGCTGTAGCAGGCTAGGCAGGACTCGGATGTCACCAAGTGACATTTCCCGAAGGACACACACAGAACGAAGTGAAACACATGCCGGCCAGTCAAGTGTCCCGAGCGGTAGTCTTTGGGCTAGCGTGACTCGGTGAACCGGGCTGTAGCGGACTACTATGGCTCAAGGAAGCACTAGACTACATTTCCCCATAAGAGAGGCTGCCAAGGATAAACAACTAGATTGTCGGATCCCACACATACCAAGCATTTCAAACATACACACAATATACTCGATATGTGTAAATACAACATGGCATCACAACATAACTCTACGACTCAAGTATTTATTCATTAGGCTCCGAGGAGCGAGATATTACAAACATGGGTCTCATGACCCAACATTCAGAGCATACAAATCAAAGCACATGCGGAAGCTTAACATGTCTGAGTATAGACATCTACAAATGAAAAAGGCTTGGAAGCCTCACTATCTACCAGATCCTGCCAAGGGCACAAGATCGTAGCTGAGGTAACAAGCTAAACATCGAAGTCCATGCGGAACTACTAGCGAGACTGAAGTCTCTCTGCAAAAACATAAAATAGGCAAACGTGAGTACAAATGTACCCAGCAAGACTTACATCAGAACTAACTACATATGCATCGGTATCAACAAAGGGGGTGGTGGAGTTTAACAGCAGCAAGCCAGCTTTGACTCGGTGGCTATCCTAAACTACGACTGCAAGTAACTCTTTTGAGGTGGCGCACACGAGTCCACATATTCACCATAACAATACACCACTATGGATCCGCTCCCGTCTCCCTATGAGAAGGCCATCCATAGCACTCACGCTTATCTTGCGCATTTTAGAGTATCCACTTTCACTTGTCTATGAACTGTTATAGGCAACCCAGAAGTCCTTTACCGCGGACACGACTATTCGAAAAGATGATGTTGACCCTGCAGGGGTGTACTTCTTCACACACGCTCTCACCACTTACCGCCGTTTACACGACATGTACTCGGCAACCTTCAAGCGGAAGCCCAGCGAGGGTGTCGGCCACGACCTGACTAAACACACGAGTCCCTAGTCCAGGTTTATCGCCTATTCGGGTTCCATCCGCAGGGAGTCCGGCCGAGGTTTCCACTAACGGCCCCGAATGATGTGTGCAGGGTTCCCGAGACACCAAACGGGCGAATAGGTACACCGTGCCACGTGCCTACCGCAACACAGCCCACCCCTAAGGTCAGTGCTGCATGCGGCCCCCAGCATGCTACAAACACCAGAAACTACTTCGCAACTCCCGGACAGAGGACAAGAGTGGTTAATAAGTCGAGAGGGTCAACTAAGGATCCCAATGTGTGGTAGTAACTGTTTCATGGATCACAAACACAGAACTCAGTTCCTGAGGACGGCTGCAATGAGACAACCCACCATATACTCCTACATGGCCTCTCACCGCTACCTTTACCAAATCGTGTTCACACACTTAGCTCTCAACAAGAGGACATGTTCACACACTCCGATTCATCCCGATGAATCGAGACCTAACTAAACTCTAAGCGATAGCAGGCATGACAAACAAACATGAATGAGTAGGCACATCAGGCTCAAACAACTCCTACTCATGCTAGTGGGTTTCATCTATTCTTGTGGCAATGACAGGTCATGCAGAGGATAAAGGGTTCAGCTACCGCAGCAAGTAATGATGAATCGTTGTTGTCCTAATGTAGTAAAAGAGAGCAGGAGCGAGAGAGTGGGATTGTATCGAATGAACAAGGGGTTTTGCTTGCACGGCACTTCGAAGATAGCATTGAGTCTTCATCGATGTCAATGATCACAACGGTACAACGTCTACCGAGGAACAACACCGCAATGAGAGAGAAACACGATCAATGCAATGCACAATACGATGCATGTTATGACATGGCAATATGAATGTGTTTTGGGCTAATGCAAGCTAGAACAGATTGAGATGAGTCCATTTGAACCAAAGATTCAAATGCAAACCCATTTTAAGAGGTCATAATAGTGCATTAACTTGTTTCACCTAAACAGCAAGGTTAAAGTGTTCTAACATGCATGAAAACAGTACAGTTGGATAGATTGGATTTTTCTGATCATCTTTCATATATAAATTATTTGATTTGGAGCTACGGTTGATTTTCTATGAATGTTTGAAGTTTGCAACATTTTCTGGAATTTCCTATATAAGAATAAATCCAGAAAATAAGTTACTGTGTCAGCATGACATAGGTGTGACGTCAGCAGGTCAACTTGGTCAGCCAGGTCAAACCTGACCTGTGGGACCCATACGTCAGTGTCTTAGGCTGGTTTTGGGTGTATGACAGGTGGGATCGGTCAACGTTGACTTGACCAAAGTCAAAGCTGACACGTGGGGTCCACACGGATTAGTACTAATCTTAACAGAAAATAAAGCTAGAGTTAATTAGGGAGTGGGGCCCAGGTGTCGGTGAGCTAGGTGGGTTAGTTAGGGTGTCTTTAGTGGCTAATGACAGCGCCACGTCGGCTTCGCCGGAGTTCTGCCGGCGGCGACCAAAACCGTGGCGGAAGATCGATGGAGTGGCGCTATGGGCGGTTTTGGGACAAGCCAAGGGCACCAGGGGGTTGCCCTTGCTCGCGCGCATCCAGGGGAGGCACGCGGGAAGCGCGGGGTGGAACGAGCTCGCCGGAGTCGAGCTTTTGGCGGCGGCCGGCGTTGTGGTGCATGGGAGGGGGAGTTGGTGGGTGAAACGTGCTCCTGGGGGTGTACTGAGTGCGGTGACGTGCTTGGTTTGAATGGAGGCCGGCCAAAACGACGACAGCGTCATGGCCGGCACCGGCGAGGTCTCGGTCTCGAAGGAAATGAGAGCTAGAGCTCGAATTAGCGCACGGGAGTTGGGGGAAACAGTTCAGAGGCTCACATCGCATCGCATTGATGGGTCGGCAGCTCGGGGGAGGCTCTGGAGACGACGGAGTGGCGACGGCGATCGCCGGAGTCCGAGGAAGAAGACGGAGCCGATGGCGGCGTTGTAGGGGCTCCCGCGGGGCGTGGCTCGGTGAGGAGGAAGAGGGGGTCGAGACGGATCCTCTGGCGCGCGGGCGACGCGAGGCGGCAAGGGCTGTGGGATTCTGACGGCAGCGTCCATGGAGGTTTCAGCCATGGTGGGGAACATGCGAGGGAGAGGAGTTGGGGGCGAATGGAGGGGTCCAGGGGGTCGGGCGACGACGTGGAGGTCGTCCAGACGTCCAGGGGCGCGGGCGGCAAGCAGGAGGTGGCGCACGGCGGTGTGCGCGCGTCGGACACGCGACCGTCCTCCTGGCAAAGGAGGAAGACGACAGGGGAGGTGGCGGTGGTGGGCTGGGCCAATTGGCTGGGCCGCCAGGCTGCGATCTTTGGGCCGCCTGAGCAGGTGGGCTGCTCAGGTGAGGCCAGGTAAGCTCTCCCTCTCTTCTGTTTTCTAGTTTGTTTTTGTTTTCTAATTATTTGCCTCTGTTTTGAGCTTAGGAAAAATACCAAGGCATTTCCTAAAATCCTGAAAATATTCATGGACACTTGCTGAATTATTTCAGTGGCCCAACAATAGTTCCAACATTATTTGAACATTTAAATTATTTATAGTATTTAAATGCCCAAAGTCAAATACAATAAGATTTAATTCCAAAATCCAGAATGGCCTAGAAATATGTGCATCATTTTTGGCAGAGGTTTTCACCTTTAACAAAAATCATGAACTTTTCTAAAGGGCATTTGGGTTCATTGAAGATATTTTTATTGAACCTAGTTGAATTCATTTGGTGTTAGGGTTTCAACAATCCCCATTTCAACTTTAACTGAAATTTAAACATGATGACATGGATGAAGATGCAACTAATTACCAACAAAGATCTAGGGCTGTGACACCTGCGTCGCGCAGAAATGGGCCAAGGCGCCTTTGGCAAAGTTTGTATCGTTGTCGGTGATGATGCTGTGTGGTATGCCATACCGGATGGTGATGTCGGAGATGAAATTCACAGCAGTCGTACCATTCAACTTCTTGATTGGTTTTGCTTCTATCCACTTGGTGAACTTGTCCACCATGACAAGCAGATGAGTCATGCCGCCGCGTGCTGTCTTGAATGGTCCTACCATGTCCAGGCTCCAGACGGCAAAGGGCCAGGCAATGGGGATAGTCTTGAGTGCAGAAGCCGACAAATGTGGCTTGAAGAAGAACTTCTGGCACCCTTTACACTTCTGGACCAAGTCTTTGGCATCTTCTAGAGTAGTCGGCCAGGAAAAACCGTGGCGGAAAGCTTTGGCAACAAGTGCTCTTGAAGCCGCGTGGTGACCACACTCGCCTTGGTGGATATCTTTGAGGATTGCTTGGCCTTGCTCCACCTCCACACAGCGCTGGTAAACACCAGTGACGCTGCGCCTCACAAGTTCACTGTTGACGATAGTGTATGCTGCTGCCCGACGTTGCACTTGTCGGGCCGAGATCTCGTCAGTCGACAGCTCTTTGTTCACCAGAGAGTTGAGGATGGGCTGAGCCCAGGAGGGTGCTGCAATTTCTTCGGCTGCTAGGACGGCTACTTGCACGAGGGCGTTGGGCCGGGAGGCGGCGGGGTGGAGCCGACAGCTGCCTGCTGCATCGATGAAGTCCCCGGGCCGACTGCTGCAGTCCCCAGGCCGTGTTCTGAAGTCCCCGGGCCGGGTGCGACTGCTGCAGTCCCCGGGCCGCCTACCGAAGTCCCCGTGCCGGCTGATGAGGTTTTCAAGTCGGATCCGACTGCTTCGGGAGGAGCCAGCATGAAGATTGAGTCTGGTTCTGGCGACAACTTGACAGACGGCTTGAGGAGGCACTACAGGGCGACGCCGGCTGGTATTGCTTGCCGGGTAGAGCCGATCCGTGCCAAGGCATCTGCTTGCTCATTTTCATTTCTTGGCACATGGAGGAACTCGCAGCCTTCGAAGTATCCACTGAGTTACTGGACAAGGAAGCGGTAGCTTGCCATATTTGCGTCCTTGGTGTCCCAGTCGCCTAACGACTGCTGGACCACCAAGTCGGAATCCCCACAGCACAGGATTCGGCGAATGCCGAGTTCCTTGGCAAGCCGAAGCCCGTGTATGAGTGCTTCGTATTCAGCTACGTTGTTGGAGGCAGCAAAGTGGATTTGTAGCACATATCTGAGCTTGTCGCCTTTGGGAGAGGTGTGGACGATGCTGGCTCCCAAACCGGTGCGCATCTTGGAACCATCAAAGTGCATCCGCCAGTGGGTGGAGTGTGGCGCTGGCGGCAGGTACTGGGTCTCGGCCCAGTCGACAAGGAACTCGCCCAGTGCTTATGACTTGATGGCGGTGCGAGGTTGGTAGTAGATGGTATAGGGGGAGATCTATGGCCCATTTGGCCACTTGGCATGAAGCATCCTGGCTTCCAATGATCTCGGCAAGCGGAGCAGTGCAAACAACAGTGATTGGGTGCTCTTGAAAGTATGGCTTCAGCTTCTTGGCAGTAAAATGCACGCCGTAGCACATCTTCTGATAGTGGGGGTAGTTCTGCTTGGAGCCGGACAACACTTCACTCAGGTAATACACCGTCCTCTTGACTGGTAGTGACTTGCCTTCTTCCTTGCGCTCCACAACTATAACTGTGCTGACCACCCGGCTGGTGGCGGCGATGTAGAGAAGCATGGGCTCCTTAGGAGTCGGAGCCGCCAGGACGGGCGGAGTAGTCAACATCTTCTTGAGCTGGAGAAAAATTTCATCCGCTTTGTCGTTCCACTCGAAAAAAGTGGTCTTCTTCATGAGCTGGTACAGGGGAAGAGCCTTCTCGCCCAGCCGACTGATGAAACGGCTGATGGATGCCAAGCAGCCGATGAACTTTTGCACGTCCAGCAGTCGGGTGGGCACCTCCATCCTCTCGATGGCCTTGATCTTCACAGGGTTGCACTCTATTCCGCGCTCTGAGACTAGAAGGCCAAGAAGCTGGCCGGCTGGTACTCCAAAGACGCATTTCTCCGGGTTGAGCTTGATCTGAAATCGGCGCAAGTTTTCAAAGGTCTTCTAGCAGCGTTCCACGCTTGTCCATCTTCACCACAACATTGTCCAAATAGACGTGGGCGTTTCTACCGAGTTGCTTGAGGAGGCACTTCTGCATGCAACGTTGAAACATTGCCCCGGCATTTCTCAAGCCGAACGTCATGGTCAGGTAACAGAACACTCCGAATGGTGTGATGAAGGCGGTCTTCAGCCTATCGGCCGGGTTCAGCTTGATCTGATGGTACCCTAAATATGCATCCAAAAAACTCAATAGCTCGGATTCGGCTGTGGAGTCAATTACTTGGTCGATTCTTGGCAAAGCAAATGGATCTTTGGGGCAAGCTTTGTTGAGGCTGGTATAATCGATACACATGCGCCACTGCTTCTTCTTCAGCACAAGGACTGGGTTGGCCAACCACTTTGGAAAGAACACTTCCATGATGAAGCCGGCTGCTAGAAGCCGGGCTATCTCTTCCCCGACAACTCTTCTCTTCTGTTCCGACAGGCGGCGCAAGGGCTACCTGACCGGCTTGGCATCAGGTCGGACATGTAGCTTGTGCTCGGCGAAATCTGTCGGAACACCCGGCATGTCCTTGGGAGACCATGCAAAGATGTCCCGATTCTCACGGAGGAAATCGACGAGCTCGCTTTCCTATTTGCTATCAAGGTTCGCACCTATGGCAGCGTGCCTCTCCGGGTGCTTGGGTCAAAGGGTATCTTATTTGTTTCTTTTGCCGGTTTGAACGAGTCATCAGCTTTCGACTCCTTGGGGTTGGTGACATTTCCGGCTGCTTGCCTGCCATCGCCACAACCCGGTCAAGGAGCCGCTTCTCAGCCGCGATCACGAGGGACTCGGCTAGCCGGCTGCTGTGTGCTGCGCAGGCGGACGACTTCTTGTAGTCCCCTACTATGGTCAGGATTCCCTTGGAGCTCGGCATCTTCATATTGAGGTAAGCATAGTGGGGGACCACCATGAGCTTGGCCAGAGCAGGCCGGCCAAGTAGGGCATGATAAGGGCTCTCAAGGTCCACCACCTCAAACCAGACGGGTTCTCGGCGGAAGTGACCTTTGTCTCCGAAGAGGACGTCTATCAGTGTCTTGTCGATTGGTGAGCAGGAAAGGCCAGGAACTATGCCATGGAATACAGTCCGCCTGGGCTGAAGCTACCTCTGTTTGATTCCTAACTTCTCCATAGTATCTTTGTATAGGATGTTGATGCTGCTGCCGCCATCTATTAGAACTCGGGAGAAGCGAGCAGCCCGCTTCTCTGTGGCAAAGGTGGCATCCAGAACCAGGGCATAAGAACCGGGATTGGGCATCACCTCCGGGTGGTCATCTCCGCCCCAGCTGATGGGCTTCTCAGACCAATGCATGAACTCGGGGGTCTCTGATGCTACCGCATTTACTTCTTGTTGTCGTTGCCGTCTGCTGTGCTTATCGTCGGCCACGCTGGTGAACATGACATAAGCTCCATGCTCTTCAGGGTATTCGTCTTGTATGGCACCGACTGGTCGAACCGCCGGCTGCTGGGGAGGAGGAGGAGGCGGAGGCCCAGCAGGTGGAGGGGGCTAAAGCCCGTCACCTTTGGCGATCCTGGTGAGCCAGTGGCACTTCCGAGTGGTGTGGTTGGACGGCTTCGCGCCGCTGTGAAACTTGTAGGGTGCATCAAGAGTCTGCTCGTATGAGAAAGCAGGCAACTAGTTGGGCTTGCCGCCCTTCTGACGCTTGGGTGGAGGCTACCCTTCTGGCTGCTGGTCTTCGACTGTCGCCACCTGTCGGCTTGTGGAAGCCGTCTGTGTGGCCTTGCGCTTGTTGTCGTTTGGCTGCTGACGCCGACTGGTGTCACCAGCCGGAGTCCGAGGAGCTTGGGGTGCCACCTTGCCAGATGCATCAACTTGGATCTTCGCCTTCAAGGAGGAGTCGGCTGTGGCGTACTTGTCTGCTATGATCAGCAGTTCATCGAGGGTCGCCGGCTCGTCGCAGAGAAGCCAGTGCTTGAGGAGGGTGCCTTCTCGGCACCCGGCAGTGAAGTGCTTGACGGCCTTGCACCTCGTGCACGCCTTCGCAAGAGTTGCGCAGCTCGGCCCAGCGCGTGAGGTAGTCGCGAGTCGACTCGTTGGGGCCTTGGACGCATAAGGAGAGCTGGCGAGGCTTGGGCGGCCGCTTGTACATGCTGGTGAAGTTGCGGATGAAGGCTTCAGTGAAATCAACCCAGCTGTTGATGCTGCGGGGATTCAGGTTGTTCAGCCATGTCCACACTGTGCCCTGAAGCATGAGGGATACGTACTTCACGGCGACACGCTTGTTGCCGTTTGCGATGCTGACGGCTATGGAGTAGTCGACCAACCAGTCTTCTGGCTTCACGGAGCCGGTGTACTTGGGCGTATCTCTAGGGAGCGTGAACCCTTTGGGGAAGGGCTCATCTCGAAAGGGGGGGGGGGGCAAAACAAGGCGGACCCAGCTCGTCTTCTTCTTCTAGTACCAAGGATCGGTTGAGGCGGTCGATCCGGTGGCGGGCGTCGTTTTCTCCGACTCCTTCTCAGCGGCCAGGCGGTCGCCGAGTGTCGGGTGATCAACAGGTGGCGGGGAGGCACTTCTCTCCCTGCCGGGAGGGGGGGGGGGAGGCGGACAACCATCCCGTCGTTCCACTGCTCTTGGGCGGCCGTCTTGGTCGCGCTCGATAGTGATGCGAGTCCGGCTGCGGCTGGCAGCCGGCTCCTTGTCTCTTCTGTCACGGACGCCACCAGTCGGTGTCCGGGATGTCGCGCCTTGATCTCGGTGAGGAGGCGAATCGTCGTTCTGCCGGGTGGCGCGAGCGGCGGCTTCTTCCTGCTCGGCAGCCGCGTCTATGAGCCGCTGGACACGCTCCGTCATGTGGCAGCGCTCGTCGCCTTCGAGCTTGTCCAGCTCGTCTGCTGCCGCCTAGGCAGCTCTTATGTTCTCTGCGGGCATGGCGTATACAGGGCGATCTACCCCGAACATGCTAGCAATGGCCCCACCGCGCTATTGGACCGTGCCGATGCGGGTAGGCCCGCCAGGAGGCGGCGTGCCGCCTACCGCGCGGTCCATATCGCGCTGGTAAGCATCCGAAAGGCGTCTCATGCTGGCCAGCCGGTTGGCGTTCTCGACGAGCTGGACACGGTGTGCCTCCAGCGTCTCAGCGTCGGCGTCTTCTGGGATGGGCGCAGTAAGGTTTTGCAGCGCCACCTCGAGCGGGTCTCGCGCTCCTCCGCCGGAGTACTCACCGTGGCTGATGACGAGCACCTCCGTTACGGTGCTTCCGCCGCTATCCGCGCGAGGAAGCGGCTCGTCGTAGACCACCACGTTAGTGGGGAACGCGTCAAGCGATGCTGTGTCAGAGTTGACAAGCATCGGGTCGCTGGAGCCGACCGACTCCAAGTCCACAGCAGGCTTGCTGGTGACGTGGAGCTGATCGAGGAGGCTGACGAGGCGGCTCTCGGGGCCATCGGTGCCCGTATCAGACGCGGGCTCGTCGGAGATGCGAATCTCGCCAACGAGATCGGCAAGGCAGCTTGCCGCGCCGTGCAGCGCGTCGGCGCAGACTCCGTCTGGCGTGCCGAGCTGGCTGCGCTCACCAGGGAGGAACAGGGTTCCCGTCCAGAGCAGGTCTCCGGACGATGATGCACCAAGACCCACGGTGGGCGCCAAATGTCGGTGGTTGGGTGCGACATATGCCAAAGGATGGCTTATCATGGTAGGAGCGAGTAGAACGTCGCCGGTGCCTGGAAGCGGGATGAGGCGTAGACACGTATGCCGGCGAACTTTACCCAGGTTCAGGGCTCTCCTTGGAGATAACACCCCTAGTCCTGCTCTGCGGGGTCTCCGCGTGATCACTAAGGCACTAGTGGATACAATGGTGCTCCTTGAGTTGTTTGCTAGAGGTGGGAGAAGGCAAGGCTAGCCCTCTCTTCTCTCTACGTATGAGTCTAGTTCTAACAGGTTGGGAACCCTTTGCATGGGTACCCTGGGGGATTTATATAGGCCTACCCCCCAGGGGTACATTGGTAATCCGGACGGGTGTTGGACCCGGCTGTCAGTGTCTCTGGTCGCCGGCTTCTTTGCCGGCTGCTGGGGCCCGCCGACTGATTTGGTACGGAGCCGACATGCCGCTCCCGCAGCTCGCGGGTCTTGCTGGCTGCTGATTACTGTAGTCGTGATGCTAATGACGTATGCTTGGTCAGGGTAGCGTGGCTACAGTCCCGCCGCATGGTGGGAGATCACTGCAGCCACACCGTGTCTCATCTGGTTAATGGTGCACGGGACCCGAGGGAGGAACAGGCCGCCTGCTGGAAGCCGGCCTCCCTCAGGTCCGACTGGCCAGGCCTCTGCCGTCTTCCGGGCTCTCACTGCCCGGTAGGGCCCACCGTCTGCAGGCCGTACCGACAGGCCGTCGTGGGGACAAGACTCCGCCTGCCAGTAGTGACGTCAGGGGTGGAGTGGCAACAGTGCCGCGCCGGACGGAGATCTCCGCCTGTACGGAGCATGTGGCCACGCCCGGCCCTGGATTCGAGGGGGGGGGGGGGGGGGATGGGCTACACTGTAGCCACACCGGGTCTTGTCTTCTTAATGAAGGTGCAGACTTTGAGGGCGTCGTGGGCTGATTTGTAGGAGCCGGCCTCTCTGGAGGCCGCCTGCTAGGAGTCGGCCTGTCATGATGCCGCCCTCCGGAGGTCGACCGTCTTCTGGCAGCCGGACGTTCGGACAACCGGCCATCAAAAGACGACACTTCATCTTGATGTCTTGAGAGGCGCAGCCAGCCCCGATGCCTTGAAAGGTTCAGGGACTCGGGTTAGGCTACCCGTGGCCCATTACTCCGACAGCTAGTGTAGTCGTGTCCCGGCCTGCCGGGCTTGGCTACCTTTGTTTGACCTCGACCAGTTTGTGCATGGAAGATTCGTGTAAAGCTCTTCTTCCCACAGGGCCGCCGAGTGGAGTGGAGTGGAATGGAGCAAGTTGGTCATCTCTCGGTCTCTGGATTTTTCTTCCATCTCTGCGGGTTCCACCTTGGACAGCTCCATCCAGCTTCACACAAGTTGGAAATTATTAGTAACTTTTTAGCTTGATGATATATACTAAGGTCGTAATCGAGAGTGTGTTCATCACACATAGAGGCCACGTGTAATACCCTGGGCCTGAATTTGCCGTCCGAAATATCTCCAAATTCGTCGAAAATTTGTGAGAACTTGATCTAACATGATGTATTCAAACTTCAAAGGGATAGGGATAGGAACAACGATGGATGCCGGTCGTATGGTGATCCAAGTCTCAAAATGCGTCCAAGATTTCGAAAACTTGCTTCTAAATACCGCGACCACTGACCTCTTTATCTCGACCATGTGCATGTCTTTAGGATTGCGGTTTTCGCATTTATTGCTTGTAGTATAGCTATCTCTTCATTTGTATTCAGAAACTTGTAGTATTCATCCTCCATCTCCATGTTTTGGTACAAGTTCTTTTAAGTATGACATTTATTGCTTATAGCTTCAAGTACCAAGTTTGGTCCCGGTCCATGGCAGCTATCACACGACGCACGCCCTACATGGACGAACGTCATCTCTATAAGCATTTGTTAATTGAAGTTTAGTAGCAACACTTTTCACAACCATATTTTCAAACTAAGTTGTGTTTTGGCTACAGAATTGCTCATTTTATGCTCATATTAATGCTAAAAACAAGTCACGCATAAGTAGAAGTCGCCTACACAACCGGCAGCTCTCCAAACAGTGATATCCTTCCTGCTAAGCTCAAGTATCCTGTCAAGATTACTGGCCACTTGCTCAAACATTGATATGTATTTAAAAAAAATTGAGAACATTTAAACATGTATATTTTTAATAAAAAATCGATCTTGTGATCTCATTTAGGGCCTGTTCGGCCCTCCTCCGCTCCACCCTCTCGCTCTGGGAGCTGGCGGAGCGCAAGTTAAAAATCCCGGGGCGGGGGAATAGGTGCTCTGCAGATCCTCAAATTTGACGGAGTTAGTGGATCACCGAACAGCTCCTTAATGTGAGATTTCACACAAGTCTAGAGAACTCGACAGGATTCGTCGTAGTTGTACTACCGAAAGAGCTGGCGTTGAATTTGGTGGAATCATAAAAGAAAGGAAAATGGAAGCCAATCACCGAACCACGACACTTCCGAGCTTGTACGGGACAAAACGCACGGAAATTTCTCCCGAGACTTTGTTGTAAAAAAAAGCTCCAAAGTACGACAGGATAAGAAAGAGGTTAAGTAGCAGATAAGTCTTCTTAAGCATTAAAAATTGCAGCTTGACCTTGCATTATGAGCTGGCTGGTAATCTGGTCGTTGGTTACGCCACAGCTATACCTGTGCGTCGTCCTCGGACCCTTCCTGCCCCGATCAATCAATCGATGCATACGGCATCAAGCAATTAATCTTGATCCGTACGGAGCACTACAAATTACTCCCTCGGTTTTCAAATACAAGTCTTTTTAGAGATTCCAACAAAAGACTATATACAAAGTAAAATGAGTGAATCTAGATTTTAAAATATCTCTATATACATTTGTATGTTGTAGTTTATTTAAAAATTTTAAAAAATTTATATTTAGAAACGGAGGGAGTAGGTGCGATGACCAACGTCAGCCCTTATCCTGTGTCTGCGTATTGGCGCCGGCTGCCTGAGGGAGGGTGTTCGTTATAATTGTTAACGATCATTTCGATCACGGACGTCAGGAAGATAAGTGATTGACCCGTGTGTGGTCTTCTAACAATTGGCTGCAATTCGGAGTGGATAGTGATTGAACAGCCTAATTAAGTCTATGTGTACGTATTGTATAACATAAAAAGTGTATGCGTATGTGGTGGCATTGCCTCCATCATGATGATTCAGTATGCTGACGACAAGCATGAGTCTACCAGCAGGACGTGGGTTAATAATGGGCTGAGAGCAGGAAGCGCACTTTTGGCTCCGGGCGACGCGTGGCCCTTGTATCTTGCCCGTCTGTATGTGCTTTGAGATATGCAGATAAAGTAGTATTTTTATTAGTTAAAAAAGCTTTTATTCTTTACATAAATCAGTATACAGAGAAATACGATCAGTTCAGGCAGCACAACATCAGACAAATAAATGCACAGTCAATCAAAAGCTACACACTGTCTCCGTCTTCAAGGCACCATATAACGGGCGCGGGCAAGGTAGAGAGCTACAGTACCCTGCCTTTGCCCCACAGCCGTTGGATCGGGAGGGGGGGTCAGATCGGGTGAAACGCTGTAGTACGCACACTGTTCATGGTACTGTTTGACGGGCATGTTTGCATACTGTTCACGCTACTGTAGCACGGGTACTGTTCCATCAAATCTGGTCGGTCCATTCACGATCCAACGGACGAAAGGGGGAAAGGCAGGGTTACTATACCTCTCTACCTTGCCCATGGCAAGGTAGAGAATCTGAATCCCCATTTAACATGCCATTTGATGCCGCTTAATCAGTGAACAAGCAAGCTTGCTTGCCGCTTGTCTTAGTGGGAGTAACATAGGTAGTAACATCACACATATCTAGATAAAATAGATGATGTGGCAAGCAATAAATGAAAAAGAGAGGAAAGTGATAACATAGCTAGTTACTAGTAGTATGAGTAACATCACACATATATCAAGGCAAGATGAGTCTATAGCCTAATAAATGAAGTGTTGCATGTTACTACACATATGTTACTCCCCACTATAAAGGTAGTAACATAGATTAGTAACATGTCTATGTTAATAGTCTATGTTACTACCCATTGTGGGGTTAATGCCTCGACTAAATGACCCATTCCACTGCATGCGGCTCAATCCACTGCATATGCCGTCTAATGCCATGATCAGTGGATATACTCCTGCTCAAGAATGTTTCGGAAAACAAATTGAAGTATTTCCGATATATTAGCCATCTGATCCTTAATTAGAGAAAACCGAGGTGATTAATTATTGGAAGTATTTCGGCTCAAACAAGTCTTGGTTCAAAAAACAATATGAAAGCATTTTGGATGTATTAGTCGTTTGGTCCTTAATTAGAGAAAAACAAAATGATTAATTAATGTTTGCATATAGTCAGTGCCGTGAAGGACTCACCATGCAGGAGTTAATCCAACTATTAATCAAGACATGTTAATTGAGGCACTATCGATATGCGTGGTGGTTGGCTAAATTCGCACGATGCAATTAATTTGCTTCTGGTCGTGGTGCAGGAGATTGCAGAGAGTACAGGATTCTTTTAATGATGACATCAGGAGGACCCACTTTAGATGCAAATACAAGTGATATACAAGGAGGCTGTGATAGTTATACACACAAAAAAATCTTGGTGATACTAGTTATGGACGGCTGTTGATGACCACTCAATGGTGAGATTGAGGGGGGTGGCGTGAGCAGGTTCTCCTTCGTATTTTCCGCTGGGAGCATCTCTAACCGGGCTGGACCAAAAGCCCATAGCTTGGGAGCTGCTTATTGAGTGTTTGATAGCTCATCTTGTTAACCTAGTGGCAGGCTTTTTTAATGAATAGAGCCAATAACCGATTAGAGCTCGTGAACCATAATGAGTTTAGCGAACGAGCTAATGAGTTTCACGAGCAGCTCGCTACGTTCACTAGTACAACACAAAAACATATTCTTATCTTAGATGACAACATTTCGTGACACCCTTAACCATCTACTTAATCTGATCGACCCATCACAACTCATAAGAGACAAGAAACTAGCGCACCTATGAGTTTATAGCCGGAGGAAGACCGATCCGCCGTCGCACCCATCCTTATGCCATGAATGCAGGAGGGGATTGGCCTCTTAATTTTACCGACAATTGCTCTTCTCACAGAAAAATAGGCTAGATGGAAAATTTTGACGGTATGAAAAGCTATTTATTTGAGAAACTAAATGAAAATCTATGCCCCATGTATATAACTATTTGGGAATCTACCATAAAAGCTCTAATACACATTTCTGTACATCGCTGCCCTCGCAACACAGGGGCAAAATCTAGACGCCGCTAAAAAAAAGTCATGCACGACCATGTCTCGCCGCAATTGCATGATCTCGATCTCTTAGGGCGTGTTTGGATGGTTGGCTCGCACCTGGCCCGCATCTCTGATGCAAAATAGCCCATGTTTGGTTTGCTGCATGGCCTCCTCAGCCTGACCCAGGCGATGCAAAAGTAAGCCTCTCTCAGCCATGTTGAGATGAAAGTAGGATTCGAGCGTTTCTGTCGTGCAGGCTCGTCCGTTCCTGAAAGCCAGCACCCGCGATGCAACCTGTTCGCCTCTCTATCAACCCCATCTTCTTCCCACCGCCACCGCCACCGCCCTTGCCGTAGGATGCCGCCTCTAGCCCTCCTCCCTGCCCTCGCCGGAGGACGATGCATCCGACGCTCCTCCACGCCCTCCTCGAAGGACGACAACGTCAGGATCCACCGCCGCCGAACTCTGCCATCGTCCCACGCACCCACGCTTGTCGACGAGCTTGCCGGACCTCGCCACGCCGCCCGCCACGGTCCGAGAGGAAGAAGGGGGATGAGGGGGAAGGGAGCACCTGCGCGCGAACTGCAACCGGCGCCATGTTTCTCCCCATCTCTTCTCTTGAACTGTGCCACCACCGCCAATACAGGTGATGCAATCGAATCTGCACTGCCGGAATGTTTTCTGGCCGACCCATCCCCGCCACGACCATCTCCTCCCCATAGCCCAATCTACGATCTACCGAAGGCGTCACCCTTGGACAATGTTGTTTTACTTGTTTCTCTATTCACGGAATGATCCAGATCCAATTGAAATGATTAAAATTGAAAGAGAAGAGTTAACAAAATTAATCACCAGTGCAGCCAACCAAACAACATCTGTCGTATACAACATGTCTCAAGCACCAATATCATACAGTCCACCAAACACAAATCTCAAATCATCCTTGCATCACCTCAACCAGGTCACACTCAGTCAACACCCCCCATGCGATGCAGCCTAGAGCAACCCAGGCAACGAAACACACCCTTAGGTGCATTGTGGCGGGGTAGAGTTGCATGATCTGAATCGAAATCGTCTCCTCTAATTTTCTGTCGGGGTTCAAATGGTAGGGTTAATTAGCAGTGTGGTTGTACTACGCAAGTGTGCTGGTTAGGCGCACTTCCTACCGTGCTTGTCATCAGATCGGTTGGTACAGTTGCAGGGTCTTGATCGTAATGGTGGTTTCGATAGCTGACTGCTCAGTGGTTTATCTTTCGTTTCTCTTTCGCGGACGCATAGGGGTCGGATTCGCCAAGTCCGGCTATAGATGCACTAACCTGCATCACAAGGTGAGTAGGTGGCGCTGCCTTCAGCTGCAAGTGCAAGCTCTCTTTGTGTAGACTAGCTGTGCATGCAAGGATAAGCCACTAGATCGAGATTTTTCACGTTGCTTCGTGGGATTGAACAGTCGTGCCCCTGAAGGCTCTGTCACGTTGCTTTCCATCCAAAAGTTGTTTTTCTTGCTCACATCTTGAAAAGGGCCGTTTTAACATTTGTTTATCATGCCTGATTGGCATCATTAACGTTTTTCGTAACAAGAAACACAGTTGTAAGATTGATCTAACTGCACTACTTGTCCGTCAGTATGATTGATCTCATCAAGATTCAACTCTTTTCCCTCGAAAAAAGTAGCTATATCCCTATCATTTTGCTACTACGAACCCACAAAAACAAAGATACGACAAGTTATACGTCCATTTGTACTAAGTACTACCTCCGTCCTAGAAAAAGAAGGCCCAGTCAAAAACGCAATCCCGGGCAGCCCATTCTAGCAATCCCAGGCACGAACGAACGCACGTAGCTCCTGTAGCCCGTCTGTTTGCTTCCGTAACTCCCATCCTAATTCGATCACACACACTCGAAAGGGCAGCAGGGGTCGACGGTGCCTGGGTGCGTGGTCGACGGCGGCAGAGCCACAGAGGCATCGAGCAGGCAGGCGACGTTGCGTACGCGACTACGCGGCCGCGGACCGGCCATGCCCCAGCGCGCATCATCCCTTCCATTGCCAGTGTAAGTCAGGGTTTGAATTGATTCAGATTATGTTTGGGTGGAGTCATTTTCTATTTTCTTATAGCTATAATTCTTAGAGTTTGAATTGATTCAGATTATGTTTTGTCTTATTAAATAGAAAGAGTCATGCATCCGGGGAGGAGGTATGATTCTGGTGCTTCAAAGCAAAGGAAGAAACAAAAACTAGAAGAAGATGCTCGAACACAAAAGGGTGCTTTCAATAAATTTGTTGTGAAAGAATCTCAACCCAATTCTGAAAACCAAACTCCAGATGCTAATAGTGATGATGCATGTGGTGGTGATCCAGAAGAGGCTGAGGCTCATATTGGAGAAATTGATGAAGGTGATGATATTAACAATGTTGACGAAGGTGCTGATTCTAATCATGTTGATGAAGGTGCTAATATTGCTGATAACACAAATAATTAAGTTCAACCTGATATATTTGATCCAAGAACATGGGATGCACTTGATCTTACAATGATTGATACTTTGGTGCAAAAAGGTCCTAAAACAGACATGTCTATTGAGCATGGTCGTACAAACATATCTGGTAGAAGGTTTTCTGCACTAACATACACTAGAGTTCTCTCAAATGGAGAAAAGTGTGATAGAGGGTGGCTTGTGTATAACAAATAGCTTGAGAAAGTATTTTTTTCTGCAAATTATTAAGGAAGGGACATGTGAGAGGTCAGTTAGCAAATGATGGCTTCAGTGACTGGCATCATCTTATCAGTAGACTCAAAGAGCATGAATACGGTAGAGAACATGTCACAAATATGAGTGCTTGGTATGACCTGCACCTTAGGTTAGAGAAGAATCAATCAATTGATAAAGTTGCTCAGCAAGAACTTGAAAAAGAAAGGGAGCATTGGAGAAATGTTTTGCTCATGATTCTTTTGATTGTGGAATTTCTTGCGGGACATAATATAGCATTTGGTGGCAGTAATAGCAAGGTGTACCAAGATAGTAATGTCAATTTCTTAGGATTGGTTCAAATGTTGGATGAATTTGACCAGTTATAAAAGAACATGTTGACCGCATCACAAATGATAAAATTCGTGATCATTATCTCGGCCCTTCCATCCAGAATGAACTAATAAATTTGCTCGCTGTTGCAATCAGGTCTGAAATCATTAAAAAGGTAAAAGAAGCAAATTACTTCTCTGTTTTACTTGACTGTACTCCCAATGCAAGCCACAAAGAGCAGATGTCTTTGATAATTAGGTATGTTGATGCATCTTTAGGTTGTTTTTGCATTGAAGAATCATTCTTAGGTTTTTTGGATGTGAATGATACCACTGGGCAAGGATTGTTTGATGCTCTAAAAATGAATTGAAAAGTCTTGACCTTAATATTGACAATCTGAGAGGTCAGGGATATGATAATGGGTCAAATATGAAGGGAATACATAAAGGTGTACAAACTAAAGTTTTGAAAATAAATCGGAGAGCTTTTTATTCAGCTTGTGGTTGTCATAGTCTGAATTTGACAATATGTGATATGTCAAAGTCTTGCCGTAAAGCATTCGGGTTTTTTGGAGTTATCCAACGCATCTACACAATATTTCCTAATTCTACTAAAAGATGGCAAATTCTAAAAAATAACATATCAGGAGTGACTCTCAAGTCATTGTGGAGAGTTGAGTTGATAGTGTTAAGGCTATAAGGATTCAACTACCAAAAATAAGGGAGGCTTTACTACAAGTGGCTGAAAACGATAAAGATCCATCGACAAGTAGTGAAGCTCAATCATTGGCATAAAATGATCTTCACGACTTTGAATTCTTAGTGTCAATAATCATATGGTATGAAATATTATCAACTGTTAATTTGATCAGCAAAGAGTTGCGGTCAAAGGATATGCTTATTGATATTGCAATTGAGTCTGTAAAGGGCTTGATTTCCTTCTTCACTAAGTATAGAGAATCTGGCTTTTCAAAAGCATTGGAAGCTGCAAAAGAAATTGCAACGGAGATGGATATTAATCCAAAGTTCCGCACCAAGCGTAAAATCAAGAGAAAAAAAGCAATTTGGTGAGGGTGCAGATGATCAATCTATTGTTTCACAATCAGCAGAGGAGTCATTCAGGGTCAATTATTTTCTGCATAATGTTGATCAAGCCATAGTTTCACTTAACACGAGATTTGAACAGTATGAGGGGTATGGAAATATATTTGGTTTCTTGTTTACTTGTAGATAGGCTGCGATCCTTGGATGACAAGGGTTTATTGGCTGCTTGTGTTAATCTTGAAGATCCACTTAAGAGTGGAGAACATAAAGATATTGATGGACTTGAATTGTGTTGCGAGCTACTTTTTCTACAGTACTCACTTCAAAAATCTATGGGTCCACTTGATATTCTGAATTTTTTGCAGAAGCGCTCCTTAATCTATCCTAACGCGGTTATTGCATACATAGTTTTTTTAACCATTCGGAAAGGAGATTTTCTAAACTGAAGTTGTTGAAATCCTACTTGCGTTCTACTATGACACAAGAAAGACTCAATGGATTGGCAACAATAGCACTTGAAAATGATGTCTTGGAGAAGATTAACTATGAAGATTTGATTTCAAGAAATACTAGAAGAATGTTACTTTCTGGTAGAAAATGAGGTCAGTTTATAAGTGTATTGCTTTAGTACCATCTTTACTCTTTTACCGCTAATATTTGATATATGTCCTAAATATTGTAACAAATAAGATATATTTGAAGTTAAATAATTAGTTCTTCTGTTATATGGTTTTAAAAAAATAGTGCCCGATTTTGATTTTCGTCACGAAAAAGGGTTTCCCCTCTCTTTGTATTACAAAGCAACCACCGATACATTCGAACGATAGGTGCTGGGGCCGCAGCACAAACAAGCCCAAAGAAAAACAGAGAAAAAAGAAAGAGAAACTAATGCCAACAGCGGCAGTTCAACGAACGGAGACGACCGGCGACCGCTGCACCCTCCAGAGAAGTACCACCACGCTTCCAGCACTCCGAAGCGCCGCGTACGAAGCAACACCTTCAAGAAGGAGAGGACGATGACACCGCTGTTGCCCGGACTAGTCCTAGGGTTTCCTCAGGTACGCGGGGGGCAGTGGGGGGAGGGTGTACTCGACGCCCTTCAGGAAGGTCTGGCGGCACCCACAGGCGTCGCCGCGTCGGGGCCGGACGAGCCGCCAGAGATTTCTCCCAACCCAAACTCCCACCACCACCCAGACGAATCATAGTGCACCGCCCATCACGCCGCCCACCAACATATGCCACCACGGTCACCGAATCAACTTCGCCGTCTCCCTGAGGTCACCGACACGAGATCTGGAGGACGGGAGAAGAGCTAGAGGCCTCGGGGGCATCCGCAACATCGCCGACATGAGGGGACAACCACCGCCGCCGCCGCGGAGCCGACCGGACGCACGGACAAGGGGCCTGCCAGGCGCCGAGGCCTGGCCGGACCCAAAACGATCCAGACAGCCCCTGCCGTCACGCTGCAGCTCGCCGGCAGACGAAGCCGCCACCTGTTGGGGAACGTTGCAGAAAATTAAAATTTTCCTACGGTTTCACCAAGATCTATCTATGAGTTCTACTAAGCAACGAGTAACGAGAGAGAGTTTGCATCTACATACCACTTGTAGATCGAGTACGGAAGCGTTCTTGAGAGTGGTGATGATGAAGACGTTCCCAACGTGATTCCGATCACCGATGACCTAAGTGCTGAAAGGACAGCACCTCCGTGTTCAACACACGTGCGGAGACGATGGCGTCTCCTCCGTCTTGATCCAGCAAGAGTGAAGGAGAGGTTGAAGAAGACAATTCAATGGCAGCACGACGGCGTGGTGCAGCTGGTCTGATAGTTCTCCGGCAGGGGCTTCGCCAAGCTTGCGTGGAGAAAGAGAGGTGTTGGGAGGGAGGGCTGCGCCTTCAATTGTGTTTGCAGCCTCCCCCACCCTCTATTTATAGGAGGAGAGGGTCAGGGGGCGGCCATCTAGGGTAAACCCTAGATGGGGCGGCGACAAGGAGGAGGGAGGTGGCTTGCCCCCAAGCTGAGGCGCCCCTTTAGGGTTTACCCTCCCAAACCCTAGCCGCATGGGCCTAGGTGGGAGGTGCGCCCAGCCACCGGGGCTGGCTCCCTCCCACTTAGCCCATGTGGCCCCCGGAGGGGTGGCCCTCCGGTGGACCTCCGGAACCCTCCCGTGGCCCGGTACTTTACCGGTATACCCCCGAAACTTTCCGGAGTCCGTTTAACCACTTTCCATATATAAATCTTTACCTCCGGACCATTCCGGAACTCCTCGTGACGTCCGGGATCTCATCCGGGACTCCGAACAACATTCGGTAATCACATACTTGTCTTCCTATTAACCCTAAGCGTCACCGAACCTTAAGTGTGTAGACCCTACGGGTTCGGGAGACATCTGAGACATGACCGGGACTACCTCAAGTAAATAACCAACAGCGGGATCTGGATACCCATGTTGGCTCCCACATGCTCCTCGATGTTGTCATCGGATGAACCACGATGTCAAGGGTTCAAGCAACCCCGTATTCTATTCCCTTTGTCTGACGGTATGTTACTTGCCCGAGACTCGATCGTCGGTATCCCAATACCTCGTTAGTCTCGTTACCGGCAAGTCACTTTACTCGTACCGCAATGCATGATCCCGTGACCAGACACTTGATCACTTTGAGCTCATTATGATGATGCATTACCGAGTGGGCCCTAGTGATACCTCTCCGTGTCTGGAGTGACAAATCCGATCTCGATCCGTGTCAACCCAATGGTCACTTTCGGAGATACCTGTAGTGCACCTTTATAGTCACCCGATTCGTTGTGACGTTTGATACACCAAAAGCACTCCTACGGTATCCGGGAATTGCACGATCTCATGGTCTAAGGAAGAGATACTTGACATTGGAAAAGCTCTAGCAAAACGAACTACGATCTTTGTGCTATGCTTAGGATTGGGTCTTGTCCATCACGTCATTCTCCTAATGGCGTGATCCGTTATCAATGACATCGATGTCCATAGTCGAAACCATGACTATCTGTTGACCAACGAGCTAGTCAACTAGAGGCTTACTAGGGACGTATTGTAGTCTATGTATTCACACGTGTATTACGATTTCCGGATAATACAGTTATAGCATGAATAAAGACAATTATCATGAACAAGGAAATATAATAATAATGCTTTTATTATTGCCTCTAGGGCATATTTCCAACAGTCTCCCACTTGCACTAGAGTCAATAATCTAGTTTACATTGTGATGAATCGAACACCCATAGAGTTACGGTGTTGATCATGTTTTGCCCATGGAAGAGGTTTAGTCAGCGGATCTGCGACATTCAGATCCGTATGCACTTTACAAATTTCTATGTCTCCATTACGAACATTTTCACGGATGGAGTTGAAGCGGCAACTTGATGTGCCTGGTCTTCTTATGAAACCTGGGCTCCTTGGCAAGGGCAATAGCTCCAAGTTGTCACGAAGAGTTTGATCGGCCCCGACGCATTGGGTATGACTCCTAGGTCGGTGATGAACTCCTTCACCCAAATTGCTTCATCGCTGCCTCCGAGGCTGCCATGTACTCCGCTTCACATGTAGATCCCGCCACGACGCTTCGCTTGCAGCTGCACCAGCTTCTGCTCCACCATTCAACATATACACGATCCGGTTTGTGACTTAGAGTCATCGGATCGTGTCGAAGCTAAGCGTCGGCGTAACTTTGTTCTGACGAGCTCTTCGTCACCTCCATAAACGAAAACATGTCCTTTGTCCTTTTCGGTACTTCAGGATATTCTTGACCGCTGTCCGGTGTTCCTTGCGGGATTACTTTGGTACCTTCCTACCAAACTTACGGCAAGGTTTACATCAGGTCAGGTACACAGCATGGCATACATAATAGATCCTATGGCTGAGGCATAGGGATGACACTCATCTCTTCTTTATCTTTTGCCGTGGTGGGGCATTGAGCTGAGCTCAATCTCACACCTTGCAAAACAGGCAAGAACCCTTCTTGGACTGATCCATTTTGAACTTCTTCAAAATCTTATCAAGGTATGTGCTTTGTGAAAGACCTATGAGGCGTCTCGATCTATCTCTATAGATCTTGATTCCTAATATATAAGCAGCTTCTCCAAGGTCCTTCATTGAAAAACACTTATTCAAGTAGGCCTTAATGCTGTCCAAGAATTCTATATCATTTCCCATCAAAAGTATGTCATCTACATATAATATGAGAAATGCTCTGAGCTCCCACTCACTTTCTTGTAAACGCAGGCTTCTCCATAAGTCTGCATAAACTAAACGCTTTGATCATCTCATCAAAGCGAATGTTCCAACTCGAGATGCTTGCACCAGCCCATAAATGGATCGCTGGAGCTTGCATACTTTGTCGACATTCTTAGGATCGACAAAACCTTACGGCTGTATCATATACAGCTCTTCCTTAAGATAGCGTTAAGGAACGCTGTTTTGGCGTCCATCTGCCATATCTCATAATCATAGTATGCGGCAATTGCTAACATGATTCGGACGGACTTAAGCTTCGCTACGGAGAGAAAGTCTCATCGTAGTCAATCCCTTGAACTTGCCGATAACCCTTAGCGACAAGTCGAGCTTTATAGATGGTGACATTACCATCCGCGTCCGTCTTCTTCTTAAAGATCCATTTGTTTTCTATCGCTCGCGATCATCGAACAAGTCGGTCAAAGTCCACACTTTGTTTTCATACATGGATTCTATCTCGGACTTCATGGCTTCTAGCCATTTGTTGGAATCTGGGCCGCCATTGCTTCTTCATAGTTCAAGGTTCACCGTTGTCTAACAACATGATTTCCGGGACAGGGTTGCCGTACCACTTTGGTGCGGAACGTGTCCTAGTGGACCCTCGAGTTCAAGTAGCAACTTGATCCAAGTACCTTGATCATCATCATGAATTTCCTCTTGGTTGGTGTAGGCATCACAGGAACATTTTCTGAGCTGCACTACTTTCCTGTTCAAGAGGTAGTACTTCATCGAGTTCTACTTTCCTCCCACTTACTTCTTTCGAGAGAAACTCTTTTCCGAAAAGATTCCGTTCCTGGCAACAAAGATCTTGCCTTCGGATCTAAGGTAGAAGGTATACCCAAAGGTTTCCTTAGGGTATCCTATGAAGACGCATTTTTCCGACTTGGGTTCGAGCTTTTCAGGTTGAAGTTTCTTGACATAAGCATCGCATCCCCAAACTTTTAGAAGCGACAGCTTAGGTTTCTTCCCAAACCATAATTCATACGGTGTCGTCTCAGCGGATTTAGGCGGTGCCCTATTTAAAGTGAATGTAGCTGTCTCTAGAGTGTATCCCCAAAATGATAGCGGTAAATCGGTAAGAGACATCATAGATCGCACCATATCCAATAAAGTGCGATTCTGACGTTCGGACACACCGTTCTGTTGAGGTGTTCGGTGGCGTTAGTTGTGAAACGATTCCACATTTTCTTAAGTGTGTACCAAATTCGTGACTTAAATATTCTCCTCCACGATCTGATCGTAAGAATTTTATCTTTCGGTCACGTTGATTCTCTACTTCATTCTGAAATTCTTTGAACTTTTCAAAGGTCTCGACTTGTGTTTCATCAAGTAGACATACCCATATCTACTCAAGTCATCTGTGAGAGTGAGAACATAACGATATCCTCCATGAGCCTCAACGCTCATTGGACCGCACACATCGGTATGTATGATTTCCAACAAGTTGGTTGCTCGCTCCATTGTTCGAGAGAATGGAGTCTTGGTCATCTTGCCCATGAGGCATGGTTCGCATGTGTCAAATGATTCATAATCGAGAGACTCCAAAAGTCCATCAGCATGGAGCTTCTTCATGCGCTTGACACCAATGTGACCAAGGCGGCGAGTGCCACAAGTATGTGGGACTATCGTTATCAACTTTACATCTTTTGGTATTCACGCTATGAACATGTGTAATACTACGCTCGAGATTCATTAAGAATAAACAATTGACCATCGAAGCATGACCATAAAACATATCTCTCATATAAATAGAACAACCATTATTCTCGGTTTAAATGAGTAGCCATCTCGCATTAAACGAGATCCGGATACAATATTCATGCTCAAACTTGGCACCAAATAACAATTATTAAGGTTCATAACTAATCCGTGGGTAAATGAAGAGGTAGCGTGCCGGCGGCGATCACATCGACTCGGAACCATTCCCGACGCGCATCGTCACCTCGTCCCTTCGCCAGCTCCGCTTATTCCGCAGCTCCTGCTGTGAGTTACAAATATGAGCAACGGCACGGTATCAAATACCGGGGAGTTACTACGATTCTTGGTAAGGTACACATCAATTACATGTATATCAAATATACCTTTGGTGTTGCGGCCTTCTTATCCGCTAAGTACTTGGGGCAGTTCCGCTTCGGTGACCCTTCCCTTGCAATAAAAGCACTCAGTCTCGTGCTTGGGTCCATTCTTTGACTTCTTCCGGCAACTTGCTTACGGGCGCGGCAACCTCCTTGCCGTCCTTCTTGAAGTTCTTCTTGCCCTTGCCCTTCTTAAACTTAGTGGTCTTATTGACCATCAACACTTGATGTTCTTTCTTGATTTCAACCTCGGCTGACTTCAGCATAGAGAACACTTCAGAATGGTCTTTACCATCCCCTGCATGTTGTAGTTCATCACAAAGCTCTTGTAGCTTGGTGGGAGCGATGGAGGATTCTGTCAATGACCGCCTCATCGGGGAGGTTGATATTCAATTGGGTCATACGGTTGTACAACCTGACATCTTGAGAATGTGCTCCTTGACAGAACTGTTTTCCTCCATCTTACAACTATAGAACTTGTCGAGATGTCATATCTCTCGACCGGGCGTGAGCTTGGAAAACAAGTTTCAGCTCTTGAACATCTCATATGCTCCGTGGTGCTCAAAACGCTTTTGGAGCCCGGTTCTAAGCTATAAAGCATGCCGCCTGAGCGAGGGAGTAATCATCGAGACGAGACTGCCAAGCATTCATAATGTCTTGGTTCTCTGGGACGGCAGCGTCACCTAGCGGTCCTTCTAGGACGTATTGTTTCCTGGCAGCTATGAGGATGATCCTCAGGTTCCGGACCCAGTCCGTATAGTTGCTGCCGTCATCTTTCAGCTTAGTTTTCTCTAGGAACAGCGTTGAAGTTCAAGTTGACATGGCGTTGGCCATTTGATCTACAAGACATATAATTCAAAAGTTTTAGACTAAGTTCATGATAATTAAGTTCATCTAATCAAATTATTAATGAACTCCCACTTAGATTAGACATCCCTCTAGTCATCTAAGTGTTACACGATCCGAGTCAACTAGGCCGTGTCCGATCAACACGTGAGACGGACTAGTTTGCGTCGGTGAACATTCTCATGTTGATCGTATCTTCCATACGACTCGTGTTCGACCTTTCGGTCTCCGTGTTCGAGGCCATGTCTTCACATGCTAGGCTCGTCAAGTTAACCCTAAGTGTTTCTGCGTGTGTAAATCTTGCTTACACCCGTTGTATGTGAACGTAAGAATCCATCACACCGATTAACACGTGGTGCTTAGAAGCGACGAACTGTAGCAGCGGTGCACAGTTAGGGAGAACACTTCTTGAAATTGTTCTAAGGATCATCTTATTTACTACCGTCGTTCTAAGTAAACAAGATGCATAATCATAATAAACATCACATGCAATTATAAAGTAGTGACATGATATGGCCAATATCATATAGCTCCTTTGATCTTCATCTTGAGGCTCCATGATCATCCTGTCACCGCATGACACCATGATCTCCATCATCATGATCTCCATCATCGTGCCTCCATGAAGTTGTCACGCCAACGACTACTTCTACTTCTATGGCTAACGCGTTTAGCAACAAAGTAAAGTAAATTACATGGCGTTCTTCAATGACACGCAGGTCATACAAAAATAAAGACAACTCCTATGGCTCCTGCGGTTGTCATACTCATCGACATGCAAGTCGTGATTCCTATTACAAGAACATGATCTCATACATCACAATATATCATCATTCATCACAACTTGGCCATATCACGTCACATGACAATTGCTGCAAAAACAAGTTAGGCGTCCTCTAATTGTTGTTGCATCTTTTACGTGGCTGCAATTGGGTTCTAGCAAGAACGTTTTCTTACCTACGAATAACCACAACGTGATCTTGTCAACCTCTATTTACCCTTCATAAGGACCCTGTTCATCGAATCCGCTCCAACTAAAGTAGGAGAGCAGACACCCGCCAGCCACCTTATGCAACTAGTGCATGTTAGTCGGTGGAACCGGTCTCACGTAAAATGCGTGTAAGGTTGGTCCGGGCGCTTCATCCCACAATACCGCGGAAGCAAGAAACAACTAGTAACGGCAAGTAAGTTGACAAGATCCACGCCCACAACAAAATTGTGTTCTACTCGTGCAAAGAGAACTACGATAGACCTAGCTCATGATGCCACCGTTGGGGAACGTTGCAGAAAATTAAAATTTTCCTACGGTTTCACCAAGATCTATCTATGAGTTCTACTAAGCAACGAGTAACGAGAGAGAGTTTGCATCTACATACCACTTGTAGATCGAGTGCGGCGTTCTTGAGAGTGGTGATGATGAAGGCGTTCCCAACGTGATTCCGATCACCGATGACCTAAGTGCTGAAAGGACAGCACCTCCGTGTTCAACACACGTACGGGACGATGGCGTCTCCTCCGTCTTGATCCAGCAAGAGTGAAGGAGAGGTTGAAGAAGACAATTCCAATGGCAGCCGACGGCGTGGTGCAGCTGGTCTGTAGTTCTCCCAGGGGCTTCGCCAAGCTTGCGTGGAGAAAGAGAGGTGTTGGGAGGGAGGGCTGCGCCTTCAATTGTGTTTGCAGCCCTCCCCCACCCCTCTATTTATAGGAGGAGAGGGTCAGGGGGCGGCCATCTAGGGTAAACCCTAGATGGGCGGCGGCCCAAGGAGGAGGGAGGGTGGCTTGCCCCCAAGCTGAGGGCGCCCCTTAGGGTTTACCCTCCCCAAACCCTAGCCGCATGGGCCTAGGTGGGAGGTGCGCCCAGCCACCAGGGCTGGCTCCCTCTCCACTTAGCCCATGTGGCCCCAGGAGGTGGCCCTCCAGTGGACCTCCGGAACCCTCCCGGTGGCCCCGGTACTTTACCGGTATACCCCCGAAACTTTCCGGAGTCCGTTTAACCACTTTCCATATATAAATCTTTACCTCCGGACCATTCCGGAACTCCTCGTGACGTCCGGGATCTCATCCGGGACTCCGAACAACATTCGGTAATCACATACTTGTCTTCCTATTAACCCTAGCGTCACCGAACCTTAAGTGTGTAGACCCTACGGGTTCGGGAGACATCTGAACATGACCGGACTACCTCAAGTCAATAACCAACAGCGGGATCTGGATACCCATGTTGGCTCCCACATGCTCCTCGATGTTGTCATCGGATGAACCACGATGTCAAGGGTTCAAGCAACCCGTATTCTATTCCCTTTGTCGACGGTATGTTACTTGCCCGAGACTTCGATCGTCGGTATCCCAATACCTCGTTAGTCTCGTTACCGGCAAGTCACTTTACTCGTACCGCAATGCATGATCCCGTGACGGACACTTGATCACTTTGAGCTCATTATGATGATGCATTACCGAGTGGGCCCTAGTGATACCTCTCCGTGTCTGGGAGTGACAAATCCATCTCGATCCGTGTCAACCCAATGGTCACTTTCGGAGATACATGTAGTGCACCTTTATAGTCACCCGATTACGTTGTGACGTTTGATACACCAAAGCACTCCTACGGTATCCGGAATTGCGATCTCATGGTCTAAGGAAGAGATACTTGACATTGGAAAAGCTCTAGCAAAGCGAACTACGATCTTTGTGCTATGCTTAGGATTGGGTCTTGTCCATCCGTCATTCTCCTAATGGCGTGATCCCGTTATCAATGACATCGATGTCCATAGTCGAAACCATGACTATCTGTTGACCAACGAGCTAGTCAACTAGAGGCTTACTAGGGACGTATTGTAGTCTATGTATTCACACGTGTATTACGATTTCCGGATAATACAGTTATAGCATGAATAAAAGACAATTATCATGAACAAGGAAATATAATAATAATGCTTTTATTATTGCCTCTAGGGCATATTTCCAACACCACCGCCCGCAGATCACCGCCTCCTCGCCACCAACCAGGGAGCAGTGTCGCCGCGCACCGAGCCGCCAGCCCGCCCAAGCCCAGATGGAGCCCGAAAGGGACCAGATCTGGGTCGCCCGGGCGCCACTGCCCACCAGCACCGCCACGCCGTCCCGCGACCAGCCTTCGCGCCGCCAAGACGGAGAACCTCGAGGCCCGCCACCGTGCCGCACGCTGCTGGCCAAGATGCACCGCCGCCCTCGAGGCCCTGCGCCTCTCCAAGCACGCTTGAGAAAGAATGGCCCGCCGCCCTTGGAGCTTCTTGTGAGCAGGGCCAGCGGACCTGGCGGCGGCGAGGGAAGAAGGACGGGAGGTGGGGCGGAGGAGAGGCGGATCCGGGTTCGCCCGACGCCATGGGCGCGGGAGGAGGCGGACTGGAAGGCGAGGAGGAGGGGGAGAGCGCGCGCCAGCGCCGGAGGGAGGGTGGCCGGCGGCGCCGGCGGGAGCGGGAGGAGGAACCCTAGTCGCCGCTAGCGGTGGGGTTGCTTTCGTCTGGAAAGTCACAACGGCCCGTTTTCCTCCGTTCTTTGATTTTCGTCCCGGGCCCCAAATCTCTGGAGACGGCCCTGCTAGCTAGCAGTTTATTTCTTCATAAACTCCGGCCTACATAGTTGTGCCGCCGCCTTCGCTAGCTCTATGTACACTAGCTAGGCTAGGACAGATGTTTGGATATGACAGCTCCAAGAGCCATCCATTTTCCACACCTATTCCTCCACAAGATCCAACCTAAGGGTGGCGTGCCGACTGCCGCCTAGCTCACATGACACAAACCAAATTTTGGAACTTCCAGATGGAAGCTAGGGCGCATCGACCGGCGAGGCAAGAAACCGGACTCGCGTATTAGATAAGGCAGGCTAGCTTGTTTTGTGCGAATAATTGGCCAGCCAAGGAAATAATATCCTTCCACTCCATTCTATACATATGCATGCATGCGCTTGGACATATTAGTTGATAGGACATGCAATGATGCAAGGCTAAGGCTTGCTCTTGTTTAACATGCCATTGGCCAAGAAACTCGTATTTCAGACGACCACGCCAATATGGGTGGTCCATCCCGAGAACACGACAGCTGATCAGAGTAGATGCTTCTGGTTAGAAGATGGCATATATAATTGACGATCGGCCAGCGTTGTCCAGAGCAGGCAAAGTTGAGCTGTGTGTGTGACCTAGGCGAGAGTTTGTGTTGTGCAAGCATGTGCTAAGCATATTACGCCTGCATGCTACGCGCCTCGCGCCCGGCGTCTTGTCCATGATCGACCGGCCAATCGGACGAGGAGATAGCATATGCTCCACGATGATGCCACCGCCGTATTCGGTCAAGCTAAAATGCTTGAAGTGTGGTGCTTGTTGTATATGTATATATACTTGGCGTTGGCGATAGGTTTGGTGTGGGTATATTAACTTTTGGAGTGAGTATGCTTCCATGGTGCTTGCCCGTGCTTTATCGCGAGAGGGACTTTCTCCGAGTGGTCCGTGCCACTAAAAACCGATAAAATATCCTCCGTTGACATACGCTAAGGTCTTGTTCGGCACTGGTTCTTGGAAAATGAAGTTTTGTACTTCCACTTGATTTGACATTCTTTTTTCATTTGTACCTCCCACTTGATAGGCACTATCCAGTTGCGCATCTCCGAATCTTTGATTGGCACTATCCAGTTGCGCATCTCCGAATCTAAAAATCACATGCAACTTCTGAATGTGAAAATATCTACTCCCTATTATAATATAAGAGCGTTGTTGACGCTAGTTGTGGTTTGTATTGAAATATCTAAAGATACTTATATTTAGAAACGGAGGGAGTATTTGTGGTTTTCTTGGTTGTAGTCTGGACACTCCAGTAAGATCTAAAACCTCAAACCTTGACATATACTTTCTTCGTTCTGTATATAAGTATATTTAAAGATTCCAATAAGAGACTACATACAAAGCAAAATGAGTAAATTTACACTCTAAAATATGTCTATATACATATGTATGTAGTTTGTATTGAAATATTTAAAAATACTTATATTTAGAAATGGAGTGAGTATTTGTTAAATTGTCGTCTAGTTTTGGCTCGGACACTCCATTAAGAAAATATTTAACTATTTTTTTATATTTTTCAGTGGAAACAACGCTTCTCTAGAGAATTTGCACTAAAATGTCATTTTGCTTGACTTCGTTAGTTGGGCTGATATGTTGGCTTAATCAAGTTGTGGCTCGATGTAAACTAGACCAAACTTCGGAAGTTAAATAAGAGACCTCACTAGATTTCTTGAACTCGTTTGCTATCTGCAAGAACAAAAAGCTGCTCATGCAGATTTGGCATCTGCTTTGCGTGAAGGGAAGGTGGTTTCAGCGGAATTCCATCCATGCAGTATTTTGGACCATATTTGTCTATGTACGCATGGTACGATCGTACTAGGGACGGTCAATTTTGTCAGGCGGTCTACCCCAGGTTTCCTTAGGGAAAAAGGATGAAGGATTTCACAGCGTGCAAGGCAAGAAGACCAAGATGGAGGATGACAGCCAAAGACCAAGACCTACATGTGTAAAGAAGCCCGATCAAGACGAAGGCGATCTCCGCATTCAATCGAAGCCCACCTTTGGCGTAGGGTCGTTAAGCGTTTGTTTGCGGCTCAACCATGGGCTCTTTGGCTAAGCGTTTGTTTATTGTGCCATTTCCTAGCTAAGCTGCACTCTGTACTTTCCCGGTGGGGTCAACGGTGACGCACGTTGTAAGGTCGGGAGAGTACCGTTCCACCACGTCGTCTTTGCCGGAGACGGGAGACGAAGCCGTCCTCATCACCACCATGGCCGCAACTTTCTCTGGGTTTTGTTTCCGATCGACACGTACGTTCGTTTCACCATGCATTTCGACCCCTCTCTCTGTCGCCTGTTTAATTCTACCCCGTTGTCCGCGCCAGTAATTCCGACGTTGCGCTCATGCCGGGAAACATCCAACCGGACGCGAAGCCGACATCGGCGTCGTGCAGTGCACGGGCAGAGAAAAAGGTCTGCACCGACCGCTCGTCGCTCGATGGGCGCACGTTTCAGGCCAGATTTTGCAGAATTTTCGTCGCACGAGCGAGTGAACGCATTGGACTGCACGCTGCGGTGTCGCGCGCTCCGTGGTCATGAGTTTGGAACTTGGGATAGGATCGCGGGGAACAGCTTTGCCACGGAACCGACGCCAACCACGTACCACAGATGCGCGTGTAAAGCTTTACACTGAGCAATCGAACACTCCCACACACCTTGCCAACTAAGTGTTCCTGGTGTCCACATTATTTATTTATTTTGAGAATTTTTCATTCAAATCACGAAATAGTACAAAGTAGTTGACCCTTACAAACACACTGAAACGCAAACACAAAGGACCATGAACACCTAGAGTACCCTAAAACAACCATAACACAAGAAGATCTTCGGAGCCCTGTGTCATCATCCCTGGATCTTGAGAGAAGACCCCTGCGGCTGAAAGATCTGCAACCAGGTGCAACCAGGTCATCATCTTCGACCACGGTACAATTGCCGCCATGTTGCTTCCTCCTTTCTTGACACCAGCGCTGAGAGGGCATGGACATCAATCCAACACACCTGGAACAGCCGTCGCCATCTTTGGCTTTGAGTACCGCGAAAAGTGTCCCTTCTGGATGGAAGAGAACTCGAGTCATCCGACCGGTCCAGCACCACGGCCCGGCCATCCGCCTGGACAAAGCAGGATCTCCCACCAACATCGGCGCAGAGGAAGGAGAAGAACAGCAGCAACAAATCATACCGACAAGGAAGAAGAAGGGTCTTCGTCTCCCTGCATCCATCGCCCATCTGAGGACCCATACGACCAGTGCCAATGGACCTCCATCCACCATAGCCCGCGACCTCGACGAGATCCGGGGATCTCCCACTCCGCTGGCTCCTAGACGAAGGCAAAAGCCTCGCCTGACCGCGAACAAAGCCCGGAGAAACTTATTCCGACGCGACGCCACCGCAACGGCCTTGGCAGCGTCTCCCTCAACCCTAACCCTACCACACACCCACCAAGCGAACAGACCCGAGGTTCCCCCTCCCTCCCGCCGCCGGAGCGTCCGACGGAGAGAGAGGGAACAGGCGGCGCCACCGGCGGCGCGCAAGGGAACCCTCGTCGCCTCCCTAGATCGCCTCGTGCGATCCTACTTTTCCGGAGCCTGGTGTCCACATTATTACTCGCGTTTTTTGGTGGGGAAGACATGCTGTCGACTTGCAGAAAAAAAAACAGCCCTTCCTCTTTCATCATCTCCAAGAAACTAGGTAGCCAGCTACTAGTAGAAAGAGATTGAAGTGGTGCGTTGGTTAGAGATAGATAGATCCTGGTGTGGGATACAGACTCTAGAGTGCCTTTGCTGCAAAGCAATGCACGGCGGCTGTGGATTCTCTACCTTGCCATGGGCAAGGCAGGGAGCACCTTTGCCTTTCCTCTTCTTTCGTCTCTTGGATCGAGAACGGACCACCCAGATCTGATGCAACAGTACAGTTGCTACAGTACCAAAACAGTTATCTGAACAGGAACATTAAACAGTGTGTTCGCTACAGTCTTTACCCGATGTGGACCGCCCGCTTTTGATCCAACGTCTCTCGGACAAAGGTAGAGCACTGTAGCTTCCTGCCTTGCCCATGGCAAGGTAGAGAATCCGCGCCCATGCATGGCACGGTGCCTGCTAGTGCCAGTTCTCAACGATTCAGCTTGAAAGATCAAGGTGGCGAGGTGTCCGAGAGCCAGCCGACCGTTCGCCGTGAGAAGAAAGAAAGAGATTGAAGTGAAAAGTGTGATTTCATTGATGTACTGTTCAGGCCTTATATAGCATCTGAACAGGCGTGTTTACATTGTCGGTTCCAGAGCTCACATCCCTTCGAAGAAGCACAGATGCCTGTTCGGGGTGTTTGGAGTTTGGACAATGCTAAGATAAGGCAACCGCTATCAGTTGTTACTAACACAGTCCCAACTGCCTACTTAGCCTAAATAGAACTCTCAATTATTTCCTAACACCCCCCCTTGGACAAACGCGGTCCTTTTAATACTTCGTCAAGTTGAAATTCTTCACATATCCTTGAGTGCCGAAAAATCTTGAATGATCTTCATAATCCTTTATCTTGATCTTGTATAATTGATATCCACCGACGATCTTGTGAAAAATATAAGGAGCAAATATAGGAATTTGATATACCGTCGGTATAGTAACTGACTCAATAGAACCCATATGAGAAACCAATATTGGAAAACTCATAAGGAAAGAATACATTATATTATTATCGGATGATAATTAGTAAGTTTAGTTCTTGGAGTTTTCTCCCCTGAACTTTGCAAAATTTCAATTTTCAATATTGTTATGTATATAATTGTATGCATTTGAGCAATACAAGTGGTATTATCTTGAAAGATAATGGAAGATGATTCTGTTGAATCTTAACTACATAATAACCGTCTTGATATGATTGTGAGCACTTTTCATGCGTTGTATAGACTTCGATGATAAAATCATCGGCATATACATAGGTCATGTAGAATCCAGGGAGGGATTTTGTTAATAACTACATGTAAGCAATCTTTATCCGAGTATCCTTTTGAATAAGGAACTCTCATAGTCGATTGTACCACACAATTTTCGACTCTTTTAAGTCATGAAGTGACTTGATGTTTTTACACAATATATGTTGCGATTGGTTTTTGGATTCGGATTTTATGTATTTTAAGGATATTTATTTATATATCCGAATTGAGTGATCCATATGTAATCACCGTGTCTATCAACTGCAGGGATAGTTTATTTGTAATTGCCAATAATATTAATATCGAAACTTAATTCCACTTATACCAAGAGGGTATTTTTACATCATAATTAATGTTGGGTCTATGCGTGAACCCTTGTGCTACAAGGCTCGCTTTTTTACCACCTCACTGCTGGGGAACGCAGTAATTTCAAAAAAAATCCTACGATCACGCTAGATCTATCTAGGTGAAGCATAGCAACAAGCGGGGAGAGTGTGTCCACGTACCCTCGTAGACCGAAAGCGGAAGCGTTTAGTAACGTGGTTGATGTAGTCGAACGTCTTCGCGATCCAACCGATCCAAGCACCAAACGTACGGCACCTCTGCGTTCAGCACACGTTCAGCTCGATGACGTCCCTCGTACTCTTGATCCGGTTGAGGACAAGGGTGAGTTCCGTCAGCACGACGGCGTGGCGACGGTGGTGATGATGTTACCGGCACAGGGCTTCGCTTAAGCACTACGACGATATGACCGAGGTGTGTAACTGTGGAGGGGGGCACCGCACACGGCTAAGACAAATCTTGGGGTGCCTTTGGGGTGCTCCCCTCCTTCGTATATAAAGGAGGGAGGGAGGAGGCGGCCGGCCTAGGGGGCGCGTGCTACGTCTTGAGCTTGCGTTGGTTTTCCCCGAAGAGGAGAGGATGATGCACAAGATGGCGTAAGTATTTCCCTCGGTTTTGAGAACCAAGGTATCAATCCAAGAGGAGGCCACACACAAGTCCCTCGTACCTGCACAAAACGATAGCTACTCGCAACCAACGCGATTAGGGGTTGTCAATCCCTTCACGGTCACTTACGAGAGTGAGATCTGATAGAGATAATATTTTTGGTATAAAGATACAAAGTGAAAAGTAAAAGCAAAGTAAAAACAAAGCAAGTATAAAAGTGATGGAGATTGATATGATGAGAATAGACCCGAGGGGCATAGGTTTCACTAGTGGCTTCTCTCAAGAGCATAAGTATTCTACGGTGGGTGAACAAATTACTGTTGAGCAACTGACAGAATTGAGCATAGTTATGAGGTTATCTAGGTATGATCATGTATATAGGCATCACGTCCGAGACAAGTAGACCGAAACGATTCTGCATCTACTACTATTACTCCACTCATCGACCGCTATCCAGCATGCATCTAGAGTATTAAGTTAAAGACAGAGTAACACCTTAAGCAAGATGACATGATGTAGAGGAATAAATTCATGCAATATGATAAATACCCCATCTTGTTATCCTCGATAGCTACAATACAATACGTGCCTTGCAACCCTTTCTATCACTGGGTAAGGACACCGCAAGATTGAACCCAAAGCCATGCACTTCTCCCATTGCAAGAACTACCAATCTAGTTGGCCAAACCAAACGGATAATTCGAAGAGACTTGCAAAGATAACTCAATCATACATAAAAGAATTCAGAGAAGATTCAAATATTATTCATAGATAAGCTGGATGATAAACCCACAATTCATCGGCCTCAACAAACACACCGCAAAAAGAAGATTACATTAGATCTCCACGAGAGAGGGGGAGAACATTGTATTGAGATCAAAAAAGAGAGAAGAAGCCATCTAGCTACTAGCTATGGACCCGAAGTTCTGAAGTAAACTACTCACACTTCATCGAAGAGGCTATGGTGTTGATGTAGAAGCCCTCCATGGTGGATGCCCCCTCGGCGGAGCTCCGGAGCAGGCCCCAAGATGGGATCTCGTGGATCTGAGGAAGATGCAGCGGTGGAATTAGGTTTTGGCTCTGTTACGATCGTTTGGGGTGCGTGAGGTATATATAGGAGGAAGAATGCGTCGGTGGAGCTTCGAGGGGCCCATGAGGCAGGGGGCGCGCCCTAGGGGGGGCGCCCTCCACCCTCGTGACCGCCTCGTGGCTTTCTTGACGGAGGGTCCAAGTCTCCTGGGTCTTATGTGATGAGAAAATCACGTTCCCGAAGGTGTCATTCCGTTTGGACTCCGTTTGATATTTTGTTTCTTCGAAATACTGAAAAAGGCAAAAAATAACAATTCTGGGCTGGGCCTTCGGTTAATAGGTTAGTCCCAAAAGTAATATAAAAGTGGAAAATAAAGCCCAGTCCAAAACGATAGATAAAGTAGCATGGAGCAATCAAAAATTATAGATACGTTGGAGACGTATCAGCGCGCCAAGCATAGGGAGTCCTACTAGGACTCCCAAGTCCTAGTAGGATTCCCTTTCCTATTCGGAGTAGGAGAGAAGGAAAGAGAGGGTGTCGGTGTCAAAATCGGCGGATCTCGGGTAGGGGGCCCCGAATTGTGCGTCTAGGCGGATGGTAACATGAGACAAGGGACACGATGTTTTTACCCAGGTTCGGGCCCTCTCGATGGAGGTAAAACCCTACTCCTGCTTGATTAATATTGATGATATGGGTAGTACAAGAGTAGATCTACCACGAGATCAGAGAGGCTAAACCATAGAAGCTAGCCTATGGTATGATTGTTGTTCGTCCTACGGACTAAAACCCTCCGGTTTATATAGACACCGGAGAGGGCTAGGGTTACATAGAGTCGGTTACAATAGGAGGAGATCTACATATCCGTATCGCCAAGCTTGCCTTCCACGCCAAGGAAAGTCCCATCTGGACACGGGACGAAGTCTTCAATCTTGTATCTTCATAGTCCAGGAGTCCAGCCAAAGGTTATAGTCCGGCCATCCGGACACCCCGTAATCCAGGACTCCCTCAGTAGCCCCCGAACCAGGCTTCAAAGACGATGAGTCCAGCGTGCAGATTGTCTTCGGCATTGCAAGGCGGGTTCTTCTCCAAATTCTGTGTACCTGTTGAATAGTGTCTGGCTTCTCGTGAATATTGCGCTCCTTGGCTTCCACGCCCAATAATGGCCGTCTTCCACGTGTCAAACGAATGCGAAAAGCCAGGGTGTTTTTACTTTTACCCCCCCCCCCCCCTAGCTGCACAAATAAGCTGCCTTATAAAAGAGACGAGGATTTAGATCCGAATCACACCATCTTCCCTTCCCGAGCATTCATCGGAGTGCATCAAGCGAGATCCATTCCATCATGGCGGTCGGCGCAGCTCCTCCTCTCGCCCTTCCAGCCCTCGGCCTAGAGGTTGGGAGAGATGTTCCGTCCCTTTGGCGAGCTAGTGGCGCTCCAAACCAAGGGATTCCTTCCCCCAGCCTTCATGGTCCCGGTTCGAGCCGGACTTGCCACCTATAATGGCGGAGAGCAAGCAGAGAGCGTCCCCAGTCCCTCCAAAGGAGAGCGGGTATTCCTTGTCCCTTATGTGATAAGAGGGCTCAGATTTCCAATTCATCCGTTTCTTCGGCGGCTCCTGGAGTTCTACGGCCTCCAGTTGCACAACCTTACGCCTGCCTCCATATTGCATATTGCGGGCTTCGTAGCCGTTTGCGAGCTGTTTTTGGGCATCGAGGCTCATTTCGCGTTGTGGAAGAAGCTGTTCTGCCTTATGCCCCGTTCTCAGGAGGGTCGATATATCAAGTGGGCGAGCGAACTATGGCGCATCGCCGGGACGGATATCTATCCGGAACCCCAAGGAAGGCGTCCAAGACTGGCCTTGAAATGGTTTTATAGAAGACGCCCCCGCGGGACCTGCTGGATCGGCCTCCCGAGTTCAATAATGCTCCTTTGAAGAAGCGCCTAAGCTGGTGTCCACGGAGCCCTCGGAGGAAAATGACAAGGGCGTCCTTTACGATGAGCTGGATAAGGTTGTTAGCTCATTCCGACCGACCATGATCGGGTCATGGCCACATGCATTATCGCGGGGTGTAGCCGCTTGAGATAGAGGCCACCCCATGTGGGATTTCAACGGGGAGGATGATGCCACCCGCTGCGGCCGTAAGGGGCCGGGATCGGTTGCCGCTCTGACGAAGATCTTGTCCGCATTGTACAAGGGAGAAGAGGAGGAGTTCCTCCGCGTCAATCCACAGGGCGGATTTTCTATGTACAATCCTCCAAGCTGGGTAAGCGGACACTTCTTTTTGCCCATCCGTTCCATATTCCCATAGTTAAGTACCTTATCTTGTGATTTCGACGCAGGAATTGCACCGGGCCGTAAAGGATATAAACAGCCCTCCTCCACAACCCGAGGATCTGGAACGGTCCCTCGATCCGGCCTCCCAAGAGGATCCGGACATATCCGTGGAGCTGATCGATGGGGTATTTCACCAACTGAGCATCGACAATGCCTTGGTGGCTATTACAGCCGATTATCCTGGACTGCTCCCCGCCTCACAAGTAATCGAGACCAAAGTCCCAATACTTCGAAGATGATCCATCCGTGCTTATTTTTTATCACCGTATACCAATGATGTTTCGCAGGGGAGGATCCCGAGGCGGAATGCCGAATCGGCGGCGACTAGCCAACAGGGGACCGCAAGGGCGGGTAGGCTAAAGAGACACGCAGTCCGGGTCGAGGCACCGTCGCAGCAGTAAGGCGCGCTGCCTTATTCCAAGGTATTATTCTTACGATGCATAATAACGCCCGTGCTCTCCTTTTTTTAGGAAAAAGAGGGCTCGCCGGACTATATCAGGAGAGATTGCCAATCGAGCCTCCACCAGCCGAGCTCAAAGCCAGGTCCGTAAGCGAGGCGAACACGGGCGTCGTCGGACGCTCCTCCGACAGAGGATGCGGACAGACTGTCCGCCACCAATTCCAGGTGGAGAGTGCCATGAATCACAAGCGTCGCGGATAGTTCTTCGTGGCGCTTGTTTCTCCCAAGAGGCATTGGATGCCTTCAATTCGGGAGATCGTACCTCCGTGCTGCTCAAAATGGTCTAGCGAGCCACGGGCGGTATGTGAAAGACATACGGTGAGAAAATTTGATGGTTATATATGTCAAGAGTAGCCCGAGACTTGAAACAGTTAGAATAACTGATTTAAGGATCATTTGTTATGAAGGATCTTACAAAAAAGAATACCCAACTGTCCCAGGAGCTGGAAGAGTGCAAAGCCCAACTTGAGGCCGCACTAGCCGTGGCAGGGGAGGCCAAGGAGACCCCCTCTGGTAATATCGCTTCAAAAGATAAGTATGTTGTGAAGTGCGGCGTGTGTACAAATCGACAATATCATTGCAGATGGCGCGGAGTAGATCCGGACAAGCAACAACTCTTGCGATGGTTAAAGGCGGCGAGGCGTGCTTACGAGGTGAGGCGAAGAAGAATAATCTCAAGATGCCAACACCCAGTGGGCGAGGAACTAAAGGATGTTCGTGCCCAGCTGTCGGACTCCATGAAGGAGAATCGACGGCTTCGACGCGGCATTTTTAGTAAGTGCTTGAACGAACTTTGAAAAAGAGTTTGGCGAGGAAGTCGACTAACAGAGTTATGTCTATAGGTATGCTCACATGTCGTCCTGCAGAGGAAATGCCCGGTTCTACGGGTGACCTTCTTCCCGAGCTCTTTCAACTGCACGAACGAGTTCGGCAGGTGATGAAAGGCGTCGCCCAGGCCTTGTGGCCATCTGTCTCCATGCCCGAAGGCCTTGGAGAGCTTGCAGAGAGGCTTAAGAGAGCGTGGCGGCGCCTCCGATTATGGAAGATATCGTCCTGCCGTCAAGGTGCCAGGGAGGCCTGGGCCATGGTGAAGACGCGGTACACGAAGGCTGACCCAAACCACATGACCGAGGTCGGACCTGTGGGGGCCGATGGGAAGGAGATCCCTGTGAGCTTAGTGTGCGGCCAAGTAGAGTTGGCATTAAATATTCCCAACAGGATCGTAAACTAGACAGCCTGTTGGATGGTATTGAAGTGGAATATGCTCAGTCAAATTGACTATGTAATTTAAGATGACATGTAAAATGCCTTCTAGACGGATTGTAGATCGTTTGTCATGGCGGACCTTTTCGCTTCAACCTCGGGACCCGATAGTCCGGAGTGTGTCCGAATACCCTCTTTGTTATGTAAGAACCGGGGCATGCATGGAGACCAGGCGTAGGGGTCATTAGTGCTTGAACAGACAAGTGCCCAACTAGTTATGTTATATTACATGGTTAGTAAGAAACATCTTCCAGGGAGAATAGTTCCGTTAGGGGTTCCTTTCCCTGGGAGGCATGCCCTAAAGTGCATGTCCGGACTGCGAAAAAAGCAGAAAAGCATCTGGGGGCAGATAAATAAACAAGTGAGAAATCATCTTTAGTTCACCGACCGAATATTCCCTTAAGAATGCTAGCTTTCGGCTTCACCCAGTCTGAGGTACACATCCGGCTGACCCGGCAGTAACAATCGCAGAGGTGCTCCCTTTACCGCCTAGCCAAACAATCGGGAACGTAGGGGTAAGCACAGGAGCCAGGCAACCCAGCTTGGCCAAAACTTAAGTCATATCGATGCATATAATGGTGAATAAAAGGTACATGCGGAAGTGTGACACATGTGTTGGGCGTGAAGCCCGCATAAGTAAGCTTACATTAAGAAGCCCCAGGTATAACGGCGCGGATAAGCGCGTCAATTGTGTCTGCGAACAAAGCGCGAACGATCCCTTAAAGGCTGTAGAGAAAGGGAGGAGAAGGAGAAAATATAAGACAGCTAATGTGTAAAAAATAGACAGAGGAAGGAGACGAACACAGAGTCCGGCGCTAGGCGTAGAATCTTCGGAGACGGGCTGCGTTCCATGGGTTCGGCTCGAGTCGGTTATCCGATGTATCTCGCAGACGGTACGCTCCACCAGTCAGGACTTGGTCAATAATAAAGGGACCTTCCCATTTGGGCTTGAGTTTGTCCTTTTTCTTGTCCGGCAGGCGTAGAACTAACTCGCCGACATTGTAAGTTTTGGCCCGTACTTCTCTGCTTTGATATCTTCGAGCCTGCTGTTGATAGAATGCGAAACGGGCTTTTGCCACGTCACGCTCCTCGTCCAAGGCGTCCAAACTGTCCTGCCGATCGAGTTCGGCTTCTCTTTCTTCGTACATGCGCACGCGAGGTGAGCCATGAATTATGTCACAGGGCAGAATTGCCCCTGCGCCGTATACCATAAAGAATGGTGTGAATCCGGTGGTGCGATTCGGTGTGTTCCGCAGCCCCAGTCTGGTCGAGCTCCTCTACCCGGTCGTGTTAGATTCCTTGAGGACCGCACTAATCTGGGTTTAATGCCGCTCATAATTAGACCATTTGCTCGCTCGACTTGACCGTTAGTTTGTGGGTGATAGATGAAGCATTGTCGAGCTTGATGCCCATGTTTTTGCACCAGAGTTTGACCTCGTCGGCCGTAAAGTTAGTGCCGTTATCGGTGATGATGCTGTGGGGGCGCCCGTAACGATTATGCGACCCACGATATGAAGTCTATCACGGTCCGGATTCGGCCGTCTTAACAGGCTTGGCCTCTATCCATTTGGTGAATTTATCCACCATGACCAGTAGGTATTTTTGCTTGTGGGTTCCTCCTTTAAGGGGTCCAACCATGTCAAGCCCCCAGACCATGAAGGGCCAGGTGATGGGTATAGTTTGGAGGGCGGTGGGTGGCATGTGGCTTTGGTTAGCAAAGAGCTGGCAGCCGACACATCGTTGGACTAAGTCCTGAGCATCTGCCCGGGCCGTTGGCCAATAAAATCCTGTACGGAAGGCCTTGCTTACAAGGGCTCGGGCTGCGGCGTGGTGCCCGCCGAGTCCGGCATGAATTTCAGCCAAGAGATTCCGCCCTTCCTCTTCGAAGATACACCTTTGAAGGACTCCGGTGGTGCTTTTCTTATAAAGCTCTCCCTCATGGACTTTATAGGCTTTAGATCGCCGCACTATGCAGCGTGCCTCGTTTTGGTCCTCGGGAAGTTCCTGCCTGATTAGGTAGGCTAGGAATGGTTCTGTCCACGGGGCAATGACTGCCATTATTACGTGGGCTGAAGATGTTACTTCGTTGGCAGAGCCTCCAGTTATGTCAGAATGTTCGGTGTCGGGCAGTGCGGTTGGGTCCGGGCTGTTATTTCCGGACTCCTTCCCATAATCTGAGATGGCTTGAACAACCTCTCTAAGAAGATATTGGGGGGCGACATCGCGCTGCGCCAATGCGTGCCAAGGCGTCTGCTGCTGATTGTTTTCCCGAGCTATATGGTCAAATTCGAGCCCTTGAACCGAGCTGACATTTTAGGGCGGTGTTGCGATAAGCTGCCATTTTCGGATCCTTGGCATCAAAGTCTCCATTTATTTGGGATATCGCGAGGTTGAATCCCGCGCTCCTCTAGGCGTTGAATGCCCATGGAGACGCCATCCGAGACCATGTAGAAGGGCCTCGTGTTCGCCGCGTTGTTGAAGTCCGTATACATTATCTCGAGTACGTATTGAACTGTATCTCCTGTTGGGGACGTCAGAACAACGCCAGCCCCCAGACCGGCCAACATTTTGGAGCCGTCGAAGTGCATGATCCGGTTGGAATATGTGCCGTACTCTTTAGGGAGTTCGCTTCAGTCCATTCGGCGAAGTCGGCAAAACTTCGACTTAATAGCTCGTCGTGGCTTATAGGTTTTGTCGAACGGGAGAAGCTCAATGGCCCATTTGGCAATCCGGCCCGTCACGTCGCGGTTGTTTATAATGTCGTTAAGAGGTACTTCGGAGGCTACTGTTATCGAACACTCTTGAAAGTAGTGTCGCAGCTTCCGGGATGCCATAAACACCGCGTACGCTATCTTTTGATAATGCGGATACCGTGACTTGCATGGAGTGAGGACAGTGGACACGTAGTAAACTGGTTTTTGAAGGGGGAACTTTTGTCCGACCGTTTCTCGTTCGACAACGAACACCACGCTTACAACTTGATGAGTTGCCGCAATGTATAATAGCATTGGTTCGCCCATGTTAGGCGCGGCCAGGACCGGGTTTGTTGCCAATATGGCTTTTATTTCTTCTAGTCCGGCCGTGGCGGCATCCGTCCACTCGAAGTGTTCGGTGCGCCGGTGGAGGCGATAAAGGGGTAATGCCTTTTCTCCCAAGCGGGAGATAAAGCGGCTTAGAGCCGCCACGCATCCAGTCAATTTTTGTATTTGTTTGAGGTCCTTTGGGATATCCAATTGTAACAGAGCTCGGATCTTGGCTGGGTTTGCTTCAATTCCTCTACCGGATACAATGAAGCCCAAGAGCTTTCCGGCTGGTATGCCGAAAACGCATTTTCGGGTTAAGCTTGATGTCATATGTTCGGAGGTTTTGAATGTGAGCCTCAAGTCGTCTACTAGAGTTTTGACATGCTTGGTGTTGACGACCACATCATCTCGTATGCCTCCACTGTTTTGCCGATCTGGTTTGCGGACATATACGAATCATGCGCTGATATGTTGCGCCGGCATTTTGAGCCGAAGGGCATTGTGTTGAAGCAGAATGGGCCGTATGGGGTGATGAATGCCGTTGCGGCTTGGTCAGTCTCTGCCATCTTAATTTGATGGTAGCCGGAGTATGCGTCGAGGAAACACAATGAATCATGTCCTGCGGTAGCGTCGATAATTTGATCGATGCGGGGGAGGGGGAAAGGATCCTTTGGGCAAGCCTTGTTGAGGTCCTTGAAATCGACGCATAGGCGCCAGTATTTGTCCTTCTTTGGTACCATCACCAGGTTTGCTAGCCAGTCCGGGTGTTTTATATCTCTGATGAATCCGGCCTCCAATAGTTTGGCTAGCTCCTCTCCCATGGCTTGTCTCTTAGGTTCGGAGAAACGCCGAAGAGCCTGCTTGACTGGGTTGAATCCTTTTAGGATGTTAGGCTATGCTCGGCCAGCCGGCGTGGGATTCCTGGCATGTTTGAAGGGTGCGAGGCAAAAATGTCCCAATTTTCGCGTAGGAATTCTTGTAATGCGGCGTCTACATCAGGGTTTAATTGCGCCCCGATGGAGGCCGTTTTTGTAGGGTCCGTTGGGTGGACTTGGAATTTGACTATTTCGTCTACCGGTTTAGAGGAGGTGGACTTGCATCTTTTATCGAGTATCACGTCGTCCCTGTTCACCGTAGAGCGCAGCGCAGTCAGTTCCTCGGCCGCTAGGGCTTCGGATAGTGCCTCAAGGGCTAGTGCGGCTGTCTTATTTTTGGCGCGGAGTGCTATGTCCGGGTCACTAGCAAGAGTGATGATTCCGTTGGGCCCGGGCATTTTGAGCTTCATGTACCCGTAATGGGGTATAGCTTGAAAAATTGTGAATGCCTCTCGCCCTAATAGGCGTGGTATCCGCTGCTGAGCAGGGCCACTTGGAACGTGACCTCCTCGGACCTGTAATTATCCGGCGTGCGAACACCACATCTAGTGTGATTTTTCCAGACAAGCACGCTTCCCGATGAGGATTATTCCTCTAAAGGTTGTGCTGCTTCGCTCAATGCGGCTCCAGTCTATTTCCATTTTTTGAAGGGTTTCCTCGTAAATGAGGTTCAATCCGCTGACACCGTCCATGAGTACCTTGGTAAGGCGAAAGCCGTCCACTATTGGACTGAGGTGTAACGCCCTCGATGCGGCTATATCGCCCACGTGTCGAAGCACGACTTAGAGGCATAACCGCATTGAAAGCAATGTCGCAAGTGAGGTAATCTTCACACAACCCATGTAATACATAAGGGAAAATATACATAGTTGGCTTACAGTCGCCACTTCACACAATACATAAATAAACATTCATCATTCAGATTACACTCAAGGTCCGACTACGGAACCAAAATAAAAGAAGATACCCCAAATGCTACACAGATCCCGATCGTCCCAACTGGCTCCACCACTGATCATCGGGAAAAGACACATAGTAACGACCACGTTCCTCATCGAACTCCCACTTGAGCTCGGTTGCGTCACCTGCACCGCATCGCCGGCACTGCAACTGTTTGGTAGAATCTGTGAGTCACGGGACTCAGCAATCTCACACCCGCGAGATCAAGACTATTTAAGCTTATAGGAAGGACAGAGTTGTGAGGTGGAGCTGCTGCAAGCGACTAGCATATATGGTGGCTACATTCGCAAAGAGAGCGAGAAAAGGAGCAAAGCACGGACATGAAGCTAGTAGCGATCAAGAAGTGATCCTGAACTACTTACGTCAAGCATAACTCCAACACCGTGTTCACTTCCCGGACTCCGGCGAGAAGAGACCATCATGGTTACACACGCGGTTGTTGTGTATTTTAAATAAGGTCAACTTCGGGTTTTCTACAACCGGACATTAACAAATTCCCATCTGCCTCATAACCGCGGGCACGACTTTCGAAAGATAATACCCTGCAGGGGTGTCCCAACTTAGCCCATTATAAGCTCTCACGGTCAACGAAGGATATTCCTTCTACCGGGAAGACCCGATCAATCACGGAATCCCGGACTACTAGACATTTCGACAGCAATAAAACAAGACCAGCAAAGCCGCCCGATTGTGCCGACAAATCCCGATAGGAGCTGCACATATCTCGTTCTCAGGGCACATCCGGATGAGACATCCTACGAGTAAAACCAAGCCTCGAGTTTCCCGTGGTGGCCCGCAGATCTACTCGTTTGGGCCAGCACTTTCGAAGGAGCACTGGTCCGAGGGGTTAAAATAAAGATGACCCTCGGGCTCGCGAAAACCCGGGGAAAAAAGGCTTAGGTGGCAAATGGTAAAACCAATGTTGGGCCTTGCTGGAGGAGTCTTATTCAAAGCGAACTGTCAAGGGGGTCCCATAGATCACCCAACCGTGTAAGGAACGCGAAATCAAGGAACATAACACCGGTATGACGGAAACTAGGGTGGCAAGAGTGGAACAAAACACCAGGCATAAGGCCGAGCCTTCCACCCTTTACCAAGTATATAGATGCATTAATTATAGCAGATATATTGTGATATCCCCAACAAGTAAACATGTTCCAATAAGGAACAACATCTCCATGTTCAACAAGGAACAAGCTTCATCTTCACCGCAACTAGCAACGCTATAAGAGGGCTGAGCAAAGCGGTAACATAGCCAAACAACGGTTTGCTAGGAAAGGATGGTTAGGGGCTGACATGGCAATATGGGTGGCAAGATAAGCAAGTGATAGGCATCGTAGCATAGGCATAGCAAAAGAGCGAGCATCTAGCATAGCAAAGATAGAAGTGATTTCGAGGGTATGGTCATCTTGCACGCAAAGTTCTCGAGTTGTCGAAAGCTTGATCCTCGTAAGTTCTCAACAGGTTCCTCGTTCACGTACTCGTCTCCGGCTCTACCCAAAGCAAGAACACAAACAAAGGAACCACAATAAATCACGGAGCAATGCACAAGCAACATGATGCAAAACATGACATGATATGCGAGATGTGATATGCAATGCGTATGCGCGCTCCGGAAGGAAAATGATGAACCAGGCATCAACTTGGCAAACCAAGTATGCCGCTGGAAAGATGAGATGATTTCGGTTGAAATCGATATAAAGATCACCGGAATCGGATGCACGGTTTGCAAATGACAAGCAAAACAAGATTGACACAAATCTGCCATTAACAGCATGATGCCACATAGCAAGCAACAAGAAATTAAGCTACTGCACCCAAACGTACTAGAAAAGCATATGGCAGTGATCTACTCAAGATGCTTGGCAAAAGATGAACACTGAGCTACGGCTAAATCACATCATAACAGGTCCAAACAAGCATGGAAAAAGTGCAAAAGATATCAGCTTCACAGACTTAGTGAAATTACTGAACATGGCAAAATCAGCATCAGGAAGCAATGTTCAGAACAAGCAAACAGCATGCTACAGGAACTCATAATAGGAAAACATGGCATGGCATGAATCTACTCAAAGCATAGAACAAAAGTCCCTTACTGACCATAAGCCAAAAAGGATCAGAAAATATAGTAACACCCATGTCAATATAGCAAGTTTCGTTAACAGATTCAGCAACAGGGCATGTCAGAAACAGATAACAAGTAGGCATGTTTAAGAGCTCAAAGCACTCACTACAGAGCCTTTCATGATAAACTAAGAATACATACATCAAGAAGACATGGCATATAAGACATACATGGCAAGAACAACATCATAGCATACACGGATCAACTACAACAACCTTGGCAAAATTGAATAACATGTAAACAATCTGCCAGGAAACATTTTATAGCAAAAGTAGAGCTCGATTGACTCAAGCTATGGCACTCCATAATTGCAAACAAAGGCATGGACGGATAGAGCATAACCATATGTTCAAAACATCCTTAATGAAGTATCTCAAAATATGCATGGATCTCTCGGTAGCATCAAGTTAACATGGCATAAAAATATCAGCAAAACATGGGCTGAATTCAGCAACATCATGACGCCTAGTTTGCATGCTTGTGCTAGTCACCACATAGATCACAAAAATACATGGCATACACCCCTGGAAAGATGGCATGGCATATTACAAAACACATGTAGGACTCAAGATCATAGGATGCACACATCAATCATGGCAAAAATGACAAAAGTGCATGTTCTGTTAAGAAACAGAAACTAACATCACATAGCCCTCTTCTAACAGCATTTCAGGCATCAAGATGAGCTCAAATGAAAATGATGCAATGAGATGAAATGATCTACTCTTCGAGGCGAACATTTTGACATATTGCACGCACGAAACGGAGCCACAGGTGCAAAGTAATGATGCGTTGAAGTTGCCAAAAATTAATCATAGAAAAAGACTGATTCGGGGGGAGGAGAAAGTCAACCCCCTCGAGGTGGTGGATCCAGATCCGATCGGGCGAGGACGACAGGCTCGCGGAGCCGGAAGAGGCCGGAGGAGGGAGAGGAGGCGGGGCCGCCGGAGGAGGCAGGGGCGGGCGACGGACGGGCGGCGGCGGCCGGGGCGCGGTGGCTGGCGGCGGGCGGCGAGGCCGGCCGGCGAGGCGGCGGAGCGGGCAGCGTCGGCGGGCGCGCCCGGAGGCGGCGGCGATCGGGCCGGAGCGGGCGCGAGGCGCGGCGTCTGGCCAGGGGCCGCCTGGGGCCAGGCGGGCGGCGGGCGGGTGGCCGGGCGCCACGTGGCAGGCGGCGATAAGCGCGCGGCGCGGCGCGATTCGTCCGGCCGGACCGGACGTGTCCGGGGGCGCGGGGTGGAAGAAGGCTAGGGTTTGATCCGGAATTTTAGGGGGGAGGCTATATTTATAGGTAGAAGGAGCTAGGAAGCTCCAAATGAGGTGCGGTTTTCGCCCACACGATCGTGGTCGAACGACGGAGAGCATGGAAGTGACTTAGATGGGTTATTGGGCTGTTTTGAAAGGGTGTTGGGCTTCAACTTAAAAGAGGCCTTTGCGAGAGTGCATTTAACCGTTGGAGTACCAAACGAGCTCCAAATGACCCGAAACTTGACCGGTGGTCTACCGGTGGTATACCAAGGCCACTTGACAAGCCTCGGTCCATTCCGAGAAAGTTTAGTGCCCACTCACGGAAAAACGTAAAAGGGGACGCCGGGGGACATAGGAGTGCCGGATTGCAAAACGGACAACGGGGAAAATGCTCGGAAACATGAGACGAACACGTATGCAAATGCGATGCACATGATGACATGATATGAAAATGCATGACATGGACAAAAAGCAAAAAGATGAAAAACCCAACCACGGAGGGAATATCATATCACAATGCCGAAAATGGCAAGAGTTGGAGTTACAAATATGGAAAGTTACATCCGGGGTGTTACATGAGGACCAATGCGGCTGGTGCTCGGGCTGTTCGGAATTTAGGTTCATCACTGGCATTAAAGGTAATATCCGTGTCACTCCACGGGTTTATCGTTGCTACTTGGTAGACTTCGGCAAGGCTGCGGAGTGTTCGTTTCCGCATATTATTTGATGCGAAAGTCTTGAAGATTGTTAATACCGTACTGGTATCCCTGGGCTGGTGCTCTATGGATTCTGGGGTTAGAAGCTCTTCGCCACTTTTGGCCACCTGCCAGAGTATCCAACATGCTCTAAGGCTATGAGTTGGTGTGGCGCCCTCTGTACTATGAATTTTACAGGGTCCATTGAGCCATCCCTCCAGTACGGTTCCATGCCCTGTAGGGGGTTTTTGTTTTTTGGTGTTTAACCCGGGTGACTGTCAATAATGCACCCTTTTATTTCAGATTGGGTTTGTATTCAGGGCCGGATTGTCCCAAAATCTTACTTCGGTTTTCCAGGCGCTTTCCATCGCACAGTACTTTCGTACTATGGACGCCAAGTTAGCAAAGCGTGTAATTTCACGGCGACCTATGGCGTTGAGGATTCCCTTGTCCGTGCAATTATTGCAGAAGAATGAAATTGCGTCTACCTCGCAGTAGTCCTTTATCCTGTTCATAACCAGGAGGAATCTGGCCCAGTAATGATGTACTGTTTCCTCGGGCTCTTGCCTAATGTTGGATAGATCGCATATGTTCGGGTGGGTGGGTGGAATTAAATCTGAAACCTCACCCAATCTGAGACTCAAGGGCAAAGGAGTTTCCAAACTCGGAAGTTTGGATTCTTGGATGTTGTCCAATGAATCTAGCCCGTTGCCTGACTCTAAGTTCAGGTCTTGAGTGGCGTCCTCCCCTCATGGGTATCCGGCTTGGAGGATCGAAATCGGACATAGCTAGTCCTTAAGATAGATGAAGGGTCGCCGCATTGTTCCTTCACCACAGCAACATGATGGGTGACCTAGGGAGAGTTAATCTCTCTCAGATCGGGTTTAGGCCCAATCTGATCGTAGTCTGTAGCGACTCCCAGGGCGGCGATGTGATCCAGGAGCTCGTTTAAAGAAGAGAGCTCCGTCGGATCTAACTGCTCGGCGAGTTCCGAGTTGACGTGAAGATTGCTTTCGATGACCCGAGAAGTCATCATCGGCGCGGCGGCCGAACAGACGGTCATAAGAAAACCGCCTAGCCGGAGAGTTTGGCCGATAGCCAAAGCTCCTTTAGCAACAGTACCGTCTTTAAAGACGGGATGAGGCATCCTTCCGATGGCGGCAACGCGAGAGGAACTCTCAATGAAAGCACCAATGTCGGTGTCAAAACCGGAGGATCTCGGGTAGGGGGTCCCGAACTGTGCGTCTAGGCGGATGGTAACAGGAGACAAGGGACACGATGTTTTACCAAAGTTCGGGCCCTCTCGATGGAGGTAAAACCCTACTCCTGCTTGATTAATATTGATGATATGGGTAGTACAAGAGTAGATCTACCACGAGATCAGATAGGCTAAACCATAGAAGCTACCTATGGTATGATTGTTGTTCGTCCTACGGACTAAAACCCTCCGGTTTATAGACACCGGAGAGGGCTAGGGTTACACAGAGTCGGTTACAATAGGAGGAGATCTACATATCCGTATCGCCAAGCTTGCCTTCCACACCAAGGAAAGTCCCATCCGGACATGGGACGAAGTCTTCAATCTTGTATCTTCATAGTCCAGGAGTCCAGCCAAAGGTTATAGTCCGGCCATCCGGACACCCCCTAATCCAGGACTCCCTCAGAGGGAGAGGGAGAAGGAAAGGGGGGCCGCGCCCCACCCCTTGTCCAATTCGGTTTGTGCAGGGGGAGGCGCGTGCCTACTCTTGGCCCTTCTCCCCTCTCTCCACTAAATCCCAATAAGGCCCATTACTTCTCCCAGTGAATTCCCGTTACTCCCCGATACTCCGAAAAATACCCGAATCACTCGAAACCATTATGATGTCCGAATATAGCCTTCCAATGTATTAATCTTTACCTCTCGACCATTTCGAGACTCCTCGTCATGTCTGTGATCTCATACGGGACTCCAAACAAACTTCGTTCATCAAATCGCATAACTCATAATACAAATCGTCATCGAACGTTAAGCGTCCGAACCCTACTGGTTCGAGAACTATGTGGACATGACCGAGACACATCTCTGGTCAATAACCAATAGAGGAACCTGGATGCTCATATTGGCTCCTGCATATTCTAAGAAGATCTTTATCGGTCAAACCGCATAACAACATACGTTGTTCCCTTTGTCATCAGTTTGTTACTTGCCCGAGATTCGATCGTCGGTATCATCATACCTAGTTCAATCTCGTTACCGGCAAGTCTCTTTACTCGTTATGTAATACTTCATCCCACAACTAACTCATTAGTCACATTGCTTGCAAGGCTTATAATGATGAGCATTACCGAGAGGGCCCAGAGATACCTCTCCGAAACACGGAGTGACAAATCCTAATCTCGATCTATGCCAACCCAACAAATACGTTCGGAGACACCTGTAGAGCATCTTTATAATCACCCATTTATGTTGTGATGTTTGATAGCACACAAGGTGTTGCTCCGGTATTCGGGAGTTGCATAATCTCATAGTCTGAGGAACATGTATAGGTCATGAAGGAAGCAATAGCAATAAAACTAAATGATCATTATGCCAAGCTAACGGATGGGTGTTGTCCATCACGTCATTCTCTAATGATGTGATCCCGTTCATCAAATGACAACACATGTCTATGGTCAGGAAACTTAACCATCTTTGATTAACGAGCTAGTCTAGTAGAGGCATACTAGGGACACTTTGTTTTGCCTATGTATTCACACATGTATCAAGTTTCCGGTTAATACAATTCTGGCATGAATAATAAACATTTATCATGATACAAGGAAATAAAATAATAACTTTATTATTGCCTCTAGGGCATATTTCCGTCAGTCTCCCACTTGCACTAGAGTCAATAATCTAGTTCACATCGCCATGTGATTTAAGAGAAATAGTTCACATCACCGTGTGATTAACACCCATAGTTCACATCGCCATGTGACCTACACTCAAAGGGTTTATTAGAGTCAATAATCTAGTTCGCATCGCTATATGATTAACACCCAAAGAGTGATCATGTTTTGCTTGTGAGAGAAGTTTAGTCAACAGGTCTGCCACATTCAGAGCCGTATGTATTTTGCAAATTTTCTATGTCTACAATGCTCTGCACGGAGATATTCTAGCTAATCGCTCACTCTTTCAATATGTATCCAGATTGAGACATAGAGTCATCTGGATCAGTGTCAAAGCTTGCATCGACGTAACACTTTACGATGAACTTTTTGTCACCTCCATAACTGAGAAACATGTCCTTATTCCACTAAGGATAATTTTGCCCGCTGTCCAGTGATTCGCTCCTGGATCACTATTGTACCCTCTTGCCAAACTCATGGTGAGGTACGCAATAGGTCTGGTACACAGCATAGCATACTTTATAGAACCTATGACCGAGGCATAGGGAATGACTTTCATTCTCTTTCTATTTTCTGCCGTGATCGGGTTTTGAGTCTTACTCAACTTCACACCTTTCAACACAGGCAAGAACTCTTTCTTTGACTGTTCCATTTTGAACTACTTTAAAATCTTGTCAAGGTATGTACTCATTGAAAAATCTTATCAAGCGTCTTGATCTATCTCTATAGATCTTGATGCTCAATGTGTAAGCAGCTTCACCGAGGTCTTTGATACGTCTCCAACATATCTACTTTGTCTCACGCTTTTCCTCTTGTTTTGGACTCTAATTTGCATGATCTGAATAAAATTAACCCCGGAATGACACTGTTTTCAGCAAAACTACCATGGTATTGTTTTTGTGCAGAAATAAAAGTTCTCGGAATGAAACGAAACTTTGCGAGGATCTTTTTATGGAATAAAAGAGGATTTTTGGAGCCAAGACCCACTAGAGAGGGGCCCCTGGGTGGGCACAACCCACCAGGGCGTGCCCCCCTCTCCTGGCGCGCCTAGGTGGTTTGTACCCACCTGGTGGCCCCGCAAACCTCAACCCTGATGCTATAAATTCACATTATTCCAGAAAAAAATCAGGGAGAAAGAGTTATCGCGTTCCACGAGACGAAGCCGCCGCCAAGCCCTGTTCTTCCTCGGGAGGGCAGATCTGGAGTCTGTTTGGGGCTCCGGAGAGGGGGATCTTTGTTCTTCGTCATCACCAACCAATCTCCTTCGCCAATTCCATGATGCTCCCCACCGGGAGTGAGTAACTCCTTAATAGGCTCGCTGGTCGGTGAGGAGTTGGATGAGATTCATCATGTAATCGAGTTAGTTTTGTTAGGGCCTGATCCCTAGTATCCACTATGTTCTTAGATTGATGTTGCTATGACTTTGCTATGCTTAATGCTTGTCACTTTGGGCCCGGGTGCCATGATTTCAGATCTGAACCGTTTATGAATTCATCATTATATCCATGTGTTAGATCATATCTTGCAAGTTATAGTCACGTACTACGTGTTTTGATCCGACAACCCCGGGGTGACAACAAGCAGGCCCACTCTCGGTGATGACCGTAGTTTGATGAGTTCATGTATTCACTATGTGTTAATGCTTTGTTCTGGCTCTCTATTAAAAGGAGGCCTTAATATCCCTTAGTTTCCAATATGGACCCCACTACCACAGGAGGGTAGGACAAATGATGTCATGCAAGTTCTTTTAATAAAGCATGTTTGACTATTTATGGAATACATGCCTACATTATATCGATGAACTGGAGCTAGTGACATATCGCCCTAGGTTATAACTGTCACATGATGAATACCATCCAACAATTCACCGATCCAATGCCTACGAATTTATTTATATTGATCTCGCTGCATTAGTATTTCTATCATCACTGTTACACTTGCTACAAATTACTGCTATCACTGTTACTGTTACCGTTGCTGTTGCTACTACTATCAAAACTATCAAACTACTTTGCTACTGATCACTTTGCTGCAGATAATTAATCTCCAGATGTGGTTGAATTGACAACTCAGCTGCTAATACCTTCAAATATTCTTTGGCTCCCCTTGTGTCGAATCTATAAATTTGGGTTGAATACTCTACCCTCGAAAACTGTTGCGATCCCCTATACTTGTGGATTATCAAGACCATTTTCTGGCGCCGTTGCTGGGGAGCACAGATATAGTTGTTGAGTCACTTGGGATTATTATCAATTTATCACTACGAAGAATCTGAAGGATCCAAAGACTATGATTTATCCCTCAAAGACGAGGGGAAGTAAGGAACTACCATCCAGTTCTGCTTTAGATTCACCTTCTGTTATGAGTAAACTTACAATACCACCACCACATGCTATTAATTCAGATATGTCGCAAGTAATTGATGATGCTACTTCTACTATGAATGATTCTTATGATGATGCTAGTACCATGCTTGATAATGATGATGTGCCACTTGGTGAATTTCTTGATGAACAAATTGCTAGAGTAATACAACATGATGTTGTTGAATCTGATGATGAGCTTGAAACTGAAACTCTTGAAACACTTGCTAGAACTAGCCTTGCTAGATATGAATTGCCTAAGGTATCAGAAGGTTATGTTATGAATGAGGAAACAACTAGAGATATTCTTGCTTGTAAGGATAGAGATGATCTAGAGAAATTATTATGCACGTATAAAGAAAAATCTCTGAATGCTAGAATGATATGTGATCCTAAGTTCGCTACTTCACCTATCTTTATTGATGATAAGGATTATGAATTCTTTGTCAACCCAAAGTTAATTACTTTGGTTGAATCTGATCCTTTCCATGGTTATAAAACTGAAACTGTTGTGGCACATCTTACTAAGTTGAATGACATAGCCACCCTTTTTACTCATGATGAGAAGACTCACTATTACTTTATTCTCAAATTATTTCCTTTCTCATGAAAGGGTGATGCTAAGGCTTGGTACAATACTCTTGCTCCTGGTTGTGTGCGTAGTCCCCAGGATATGATTTATTACTTCCCTAAAAAAAATCCTGCTCATAAGAAACAAGCTGCCTTATAGGAAATATTTAACTTTGTGCAAACTAAATAAGAGAGTCTCCCACAAGCTTGAGGGAGGCTTTGCCAGTTACATAATGCTTTGCCTCATCATCCTCTTAAGAAAAATGAAATACTTGATATCTCCTATAATGGACTAACCGATGCTTCTAGGGACTTCCTAGATAGTTGTGCTGGTTGTGTTTTCAGGGAACAAACTATTGGGCAAGCTAAAGAATTATTGAATAACATATTGAAAAATTATGATGATTGGACTCTTCCTGAACCACCGGCTAAACCCACTCCAAAGAAGAGGGGTATATTATATCTCAGTCGTGAAGATATGCAAGAGGCAAAGAAATCTATGAAGGAAAAATGTATTAAAGCTGAGGATGTTAAAAATTTACCTCCTATTGAAGAAATACATGGGCTTAATACACCACCACTGCCTAAGGTGGTAGAGGTAAATTCTCTTATGAAGTTCAATGATAATGATAATCCTCACAATATGCATCCTAGTCAATGCCTTTACAAGTTTGAAAACTATTGGGGAACGTAGTAATTTCAAAAAAAATCCTGCACACACGCAAGATCATGGTGATGTATAGCAACGAGAGGGGAGAGTGTCGTCTACGTACCCTCGTAGACCGTAAGCGGAAGCGTTATGACGACGCGGTTGATGTAGTTGTATGTCTTCACGATTGACCGATCCTCAGTACCGAACGTACGGCACCTCCGTGTTCAGCACACGTTCAGCTTGGTGATGTCCCACGAACTCACGATCAAGTAGAGCTTCGGGGAAGATCTTCGTCAGCACGACGGCGTGGTGACGGTGTTGATGAAGTTAACGATGCAGGGCTTCGCCTAAGCACCGCTACGATATGATCGAGGTGGATTATGGTGGAGGGGGGCACCGCACACGGCTAGAGATCAATGATCAACTTGTGTGTTCTAGGGTGCCCCCACCCCCGTATATAAAGGAGCAAGGGGGAGGCCGGCCGGCCCTTGGGGCGTGCCAGGGAGGGGGGAGTCCTCCTCCTAGTAGGAGTAGGACTCCCCTTTCCTAGTCCAATTAGGAAGAGGGAAGGGGGAAGGAAAGAGAGGGAGAGGGAGAGGGAAAGAGGGGCCGCAACCCCCTCCCCTTGTCCAATTCGGACTCCTCATGGGAGGGGGGGCGCCACCTCATGGGCTGCTGCCCTCTCTCTCCCGTCAGGCCCACTAAGGCCCAATACTTCCCCGGGGGGTTCCGGTAACCCCTCCGGCATTCCAGTTTTCTCCGAAACCACCCGGAACACTTCCGGTGTCTGAATATAGCCGTCCAATATATCAATCTTTACATCTCAACCATTTCGAGACTCCTCGTCATGTCCGTGATCACATCCGGGACTCCGGACTACCTTCAGTACATCAAAACACAAAAACTCATAATACCGATCGTCACAGAACTTTAAGCGTGCGGACCCTACGGGTTCGAGAACTATGTAGACATGACCGAGACACGTCTCCGGTCAATAACCAATAGCGGAACCTGTATGCTCATATTGGCTCCCACATATTCTACGAAGATCTTTATCGGTCAAACCGCATAACAACATACATTGTTCCCTTTGTCATCGGTATGTTACTTGCCCGAGATTCGATCGTCGGTATCTCAATACCTAGTTCAATCTCGTTACCGGCAAGTCTCTTTACTCGTTCCGTAATACATCATCCCACAACTAACTCATTAGTTGCATTGCTTGCAAGGCTTATAATGATGTGCACTATTGAGAGGGCCCAGAGATACCTCTCCGACAATCGGAGTGACAAATCCTAATCTTGATCTATGCCAACCCAACAAACACCTTCGGAGACACCTGTAGAGCACCCTTATAATCATCCAGTTACATGTGACGTTTGGTAGCACACAAAGTGTTCCTCCGGTATTCGGGAGTTGCATAATCTCATAGTCATTGGAACATGTATAAGTCATGAAGAAAGCAATAGAAAAATACTAAATGATCAAATGCTAAGCTAACAGAGTGGGTCAAGTCAATCACACATTCTCTAATGATGTGATCCCGTTAATGAAATGACAACTCATGTCTATGGCCAGGAAACTTAACCATCTTTGATTCAACGAGCTAGTCAAGTAGAGGCATACTAGTGACACTATGTTTGTCTATCTATTCACACATGTATTATGTTTCCGGTTAATACAATTCTAGCGTGAATACTAAATATTTATCATGATATGAGGAAATAAATAATAACTTTATTATTGCCTCTAGGGCATATTTCCTTCAAAAACTACATTAGGAAACAGGATCACTTCAATGCAAATGTTATGAAACAATTGAAATATAATTCTGATATGATTGCTCGCTTGAGTGACTTGTTATTTAGAATCTCAAATGATGTTAGAGGTGTTGGAAAACATGCTTCTATGGTTCAAACCCAACTAGAACATGTTGCTAAATCACAAAGAGAATTGCTTGATGAAATGAATAATAATATGCTTGACTTTGCTGTTAGAGTTGCAACTAGAGGAGGTAAAATGACTCAGGAACCACTTTATCCGGAGGGAAACCCGAAAAGAATTGAGCAAGATTCACAAAGATCTAATGCTAATTTACCTATTCCTTCTAAAAAGAAAAAGAAAAATGATAGGGCTTTGCATGCTTCTAGCGAACCTGAAATAGAAAAACCTCATGATAATGATAATGATGTCTCTATTTCTGATGCTGAAACTGAATCTGGTAATGAACATCCACCTAGTGATAATGAAGAAGATAATGCTGATGTTCATGAAGATGCTCAACCAAATGAAAAAGAACCAGATAATGATGTTGAAATAGAACCACCTGTTGATCTTGATAACGCACAACCCAAAAATAAAAGATATGATAAAAGAGACTTCATTACTAGAAAACACGGTAAAGAAAGAGAACCGTGGGTTAAAAAACCTATGCCTTTTCCACCCAAGTCAACTAAAAAGAATGATGATGAAGAATTTGAACACTTTGTTGAAATGCTGAGGCCAGTCTTTTTGCGTACTCGCTTGACTGATATCTTGAAAATGCCTCCTTATGCAAAGTATATGAAAGACATCATCACTAATGAGAGAAAAATACCGGAAGCTGAAATCTCCACTATGCTTGCTAATTATACTTTTAAGGATGGAGTACCTAAAAACTTGGAGATCCGGGAATACCAACTATGCCTTGCTCTATCAAAAAGAACTATGTGAAAACTGCTTTGTGTGATTTAGGAGCTGGTGTTAGTGTTATGCCTTTCTCTTTATATAAAAGACTTGACTTGAATAAACTCACACCTACTGAAATATCTTTGCAAATGGCTGACAAATCAACTGCCATACCTATTGGTATCTGTGAGGATGTGCCCGTTGTTGTTGCTAATGTTACTATTTTGACTGACTTTGTTATACTTGAGATGCCCGAGGACGACAACATGTCGATTATCCTTGGTAGACCCTTCTTGAATACTGCAGGGGCTGTTATTGATTGCAATAAAAGCAAGGCCACTTTTCATATCAATGGTAATGAGCATACGGTGCACTTTCCGAAGAATCAATTCAAAGTGAATGGTATTAATGTTTTTGAAAAAACTCCAACACTCACTATAGGAAGTTTTCAAATACCTCTACCTACTATCAAAAAGAAATATGAAATGCTTATTGTTGGGGAGATGCATATCCCCATTGAGATAACTTAGTGATTTACGAAAGTTCTTCGGTTTCATGCTAATAGAAAGTGGTTGTTAATAAGACTTGATCAACCTTATTAATGAATCATTTTTGAGCGGTATGAAGTTGATGAATTTAGTAAGCACTACTTTATGTCCTTACCTTTTGTTTTCTGTTTTTATTAGTCGAATAAAATAAAGTGCCATGTTTAGTCTGTTTTCTGAATTTTCAGTGCAATAAAAAAATGACCCAAAAATAAAATTTCTCAGAATGCCCTGAAAATTTTATACGATTTTTTCTGAATATTTAAGAATTTTTTGTGCAAATAATACCAGAGGGAGGTGCACCAGGTGGGCACAACCCGCCTGGGCGCGCCAGGACCCCCAGGCGCGCCCTGGTGGGTTGTGGTCCCCACGTGGGCCCCCTCACTTATCTCTTTAGCCCACATCATCACTCACCTCCAGAAAAAAAATGCCCATTGCTCTCTCTGCCGTGTTCTTGAGCTCAAACCCGCGGATTTCGATCTCTTTGCTCGAAGCTTCGTTTCTGAAACTGTTTCGGGGGATTGTTGCTTGGTATGTGACTCCACCATTTGTCCAATTAGTTTTTGTTTTAGTGGTTTATACTTTGAATAATTAGCTACTCTTGGTGCTGTTGTAGATGAGCTTGCATGTTGAATTCTTAGTGTTCTAAGTAGTTTGAATGCTTGCTATGGCCTCTATGTATCCCTATGAGTAGTTGCTATCAATTTTGTGAAGTTTTGTTGGTAAAATTTTGTGGACTAAAAATTCAGATTTTTGTTCATAGAAAAATTATATGCGGACATTATGAACTTGTTTGGAAGGAGTTCTTTGAGGATAAGGTCCTCGGGGGCATCTTCGAGTGAAAATTCCGCCCGCCGGTCTTATGTTGAACCAAGTAAAAGTTCTACATGAAGTGCCACTACCAAAACATGCTTATGGCCTTGCGATGAGTATATGATGCGAGTGGGCATTAAGGAGGAATTTGAGCAATATGTTCACAATGTCGGTCTCGGTCCCGACCTTTCAGATAAGTGTGAATAACGCCAACTTCTCACTGAATCATTTGTCAAAGGATTTACATATTTTCCACGTGAGTCTAGGGTGTCGTTTATGCTTTATGATAATCCATATACCATATCACTAGAGAACTTTGCTTACCACTGCAAGCTCTCGTTTTGGGGTTTGCTTGACGAACCACCAAAGGCTGAGTTCGAATCTTTCTTGACTAGTCTGTGTTATGGTGAAAGGAGGGGAGTGACACAAGGTAGAATTAAAAGCATTCATTTTCCTGCAATTCAGTATTTTGCATTATTTAACGGGAAATGTATAGTAGGCAAGCAAGACTATAGTATACTTTGTGCTCTAGACTTGAGCCTCATACGCACCGCTCTTACCAGTCAAAGGAATTACAACCTTGGAGCAATTGTTGCACGTAGACTTCAGCATAACGCTAACAGTGGTTGGTTCTATGGTGGAATTTACGCCACGCGTTTAGCACGAGGGCTGGGTGTTTCACCTTTACTCTTTGATCCCATCCTACCCACGCAGTATTTAGACTTTGACACCTTAAAGGAGCATAAGATTCTAAAGGGAAAGGTTGATAACTTCACTTATAATCTGTTATTTAACCAATCACATGTTATGGACACATATTTGCCTGCGCCTGCTCTTTTTGACTATAACAGCAAGGGGAGACATTTTGTTCTTGAGAGCTCAAGCTCACAACACAGCAGTGAAGGCAGCACAACAGGCCGAGGCCTCCGCACCGAGAGCCTCCGTGAGCTACCACGCCAACTACTATCCAGATTACTGATTGATTACCAACTTAGGCCAAAATCCTAAGCTTCGGGTAGTACGTGTTTCTCACCGACATTATATTCATGTTCTCATATCATTCTACTTGTCGGTGTTCACACTTTTTCATTGTATCATCCATGCTTAGATTTATTTTCTTGCTTTCCTCTTGTGTGTTTGAAAAACTTTAGAAAAACAAAAAAAAATAGTTGTATTAATTTACTTTATATGCATGCTTAGTAGTAGAATTAAAAAGAAAACCCAAAAATATTTCCTTGTTCTTCTTTTGCTTGTTGGGAGCTTTCCCGTGTAAATAGTTTTTCTTGTTTTTGCTTTTCCCTTTTCATTTGCTTGTTCAAGAAAACCAAAAACTCCAAAAATATTTCAGTGTGTTTCTCTTAACTTCTTTTCTTTTTATTCGAGTCTTACCAAGGAGAAGACCACGATGAAAATGTTGAGTGGCTCTCATATGAATAACTGTTGAACTATTAAGAGCACATTTTACCTTGTCTTCTTCTGTTGAATAAAATGCTTTGCAGATTCCATCTTAGTCCATGGCACTCTTGCACTATTATTATTTTCATATCATTCGGTCGTGCAAGTGAAAGGCAATAATGACGATATTCAACGAACTGGCCGTGGCAAAGAGAAACTGGTATGAACTCGACTTGTTCTGTTTGTGTAAATATGTTTAACCTAGTATCCATGATTCAGCCCATTATGATTAAACATGTTTGCAATGACAATTAGAGATTATAGTTTCTCATGCCATGCATAAGTAGCTGGGAGTGAATAATGATTTATCTTGCATATCAACATAGCGTTAAAATGATTGTGATGTAGTATGATGATATGGTATCCTCCTCTGAATGTCCGAGTGGCTTGACTTGGCACATGTTCATGCATGTAGTTGAATCAAAACCAACGTGGCCTCTATGATATTTATGTTCATGGTGTCCATATCCTACTCATGTTAGTGTCCAATGTTACTTATGCATAATGCCTGGTTATGATCAGTGTTGCTCTCTAGCTGGCCGCTTCTCAATCTTAATTGCTAGCCTTCGCCTGTACTAAGTGGGAACTCTGCTTGTACATCAAAAACCTTGAACCCAAAGTTATTCCAGATGAGTCCACCATACCTACCTATATACGGTATTACCCTGCCGTCCTAAGCAAATTTGCATGTGCCACCTCTAAAAACTTCTAAAAAATTATCCTTTTGTGTGCCTGGAGCGTTCATGGAACGTCAGGAGGTGGTCGATATCTTCTGTTCTAAGCATGTTATCCTCAGGTTGAGTGTTTATTCACTCACCATCGCACGAGGAAATGGGCGGTAATAGGGATGCCCAGTCCCAAACTGAAACATGAAAAAGAGTTCATCTCTTGAATAATCAAACAAAAACTCCCAATGGAGTCAAAACCTTTACTTTCCGCTCGAGAACCGCCACTAGCGTGCTTAGCATGGAAGATGTTGATAACTGATGGTCGCGAAGTGAATGAGAAGGGTGCATGTCTCAAAATATCATTTATCTATGTTTTAAAATTGAGCTCTGGCACCATTGCAAATCACTGCTTCCCTCTGCGAAGGGACTTTCTATTTACTTTTATGTTGTGTCATCACCTTCTCAAACAAGCTGTCATGCCCAATATGCGACCCTATCCAAAAGGAACTCGAAGGTCCCACCAAGGATAGACCCGCATATTGAAACGCTTTTGCAAGGTGGATATCATTACATCAACATTACATAATAGATGGGGATACATACATAAGGCATACAATGCCACACGAATACAACATCACATCATATACAAGATCAACATCCGCCTACGGATGAAACATAAACAGAAACTCAAACAATATCCACCCTGCTAGCCCAGGCTGCCGACCTGGAACCTATCCCCTGATTGAAGAAGAAGCAGAAGAACTCCAACACAGGCAAACAGCGCTCTCACGTCATGATAATCGCAAACCTGTACCTGCAACTGGTGGTGTAGTAATCTGTGAGCCACGAGGACTCAGCAATCCCATTACCATGGGTATCAAGACTAGCAAAGCTTAAGTAGGAAAGGAAGGGATAAAGTGGTGAGGTTGCAGCAGCGACTAAGCATATATGGTGGCTAACATACATAAAAGAGAGCGAGAAGAGAAACAAAGGTACGGTCGTCAACTAGTAATGATCAAGAAGTGATCCTGAACTCCTACTTACGTCGACATAACCCGAAACCGTGTTCTCCTCTCGGTCAACCCGAAAAAGAGACACTCACGGTTACGCTACGGTTGGTGTATTTTAATTAAGATCAACTTCGGTGTTCTACAACCGGACATTAACAAATTCCCATCTGCCACATAACCGCGGCACGGCTTTGAAAGTTCAAACCCTGCACGGGTGTCCCAACTTAGCCCATGATAAGCTCTCGCGATCAACGAAGGATATTCCTTCTCCCCGGGAAGACCCGATCAGTCTCGGAATCCCGGCTACAAGACATTTCGACAGCAATAAAACAAGACCAGCAAAGCCGCCTGGATGTGCCGACAAATCCCGATAGGAGTCGCACGTACCTCGTTCTCAGGGCACACCGGATAAGTCAAGCTACGAGTAAAACCAACCCTCGAGTTGCCCCGTGGTGGCCCCAAGTCTTTCCGGTTCGGACCAACACTCGAAGGAGCACCGCCCGGGGCTAAAATAAAGATGACCCTCGGGCTCTGGAAACCCAAGGGAAAAAGGACATAGGTGAGGAAAATGGTAAACCAATGTTGGGCCTTGCTGGAAAAGTCTTATTCAAAGCGAACTGTCAAGGGGGTCCCATAAATCACCCGACCGCGTTAGGGACGCAAAAGCCGGGAACATAATACCGATATGACGGAAACTAGGGCGGCTAGAGTGGAACAAAACACCAGGCATAAGGCCGAGCCTTCCACCCTTTACCAAGTATATAGATGCATTAATTAAATAAGATATATTGTGATATCCCAACAAGTAAACATGTTCCGGGAAGGAACAACATCTCCATGTTCCAACAAGGAACAAACTTCATCTTCACCTGCAACTAACAACGCTATAAGAGGGGCTGAGCAAAGCGGTAACATAGCCAAACAACGGTTTGCTAGGAAGGATGACAACGAGTTAGAGGTTCATGTCAATTTGGGATGGCTTGATAAACAGGTAATAGGTAGCGCAGCATAGCGATAGAACGAAGCAGCTAGCATAGCAATGATAGTAATGAGATCCAGGGTAGCGGTCATCTTGCCTGAAATCCATAAGGAAGAAGAACGAGTCCATGAAGAAGACGAACGGATGAAGCCGAACCAAGCGTAGACGAACGAATCCTCACGATCGCAACGAAATGGGAACTAACAAGAAGAAGCACACAACATGGTAAACAAACCACACATGAACAAGACATGATGCACAACCAAGCATGATGCATGACAAATCTAGATGAAGCTACTCATGGCAAGAGATGATGCAAACAAGAGCAACACATCAAAACAAGTTTAAATGAGGCCGGAAACAACATAGAACAATTCCGGTAAGTCCTCATATGCAAATTTCGAAATTGGTCCAGATCTGGATAACTTTATGTTCAAGTTGTTAAACAGCAATTTAAAATGCACCACGATGATCTACACGAAATTCTAGTCAAGTTACATATAAAGTTCATTTAATTTGGAGCTACGGTCTAGAAGATATGAGCAAAACAAGATAAGCATGGCATTGATGCAAAATGCATACAAACATCAAGAAAACACCTCAAAACATGGATGCAACATGATAATATGAAGCTACATGCAAAATCAAGCAAGATTCATATAGAGCATACTCAAAACGGAGCAACGGATCAACACATACACTCTATACAAGTTATAGCAACAATCTGTCCAAAACAACAACTAAGCATATTGCAAGCACCAAAACAACATGCTACAGGACCTCAACATGAAAACAAAAGGCATGGGCATGATGTACAGGTAAAGCATTACAAAACATGAACACTGATCTATCTCCAGAAACAACTAGAACATGCTCAAAAACACATGACAAGATTGCAACTAATAACAGTTTCAGACTTTGACAGAAATAACATCAGGTTGCAATGTTTAGAGCTATGAAACACCATGTTACAGGAGCTTATCATGGCAAACAAAGGCATGTCATGATACTACTAAATGCATAGAACAAAAGTCCCTTACTGGCCATAAGCCAAAAAGGATCAGAAAATATGATGGCACCCATGTAAACATGGCAAGTTATATTACAGATTCATACATGGCAGGAACAACGATGAGTAGGCATGTTGGTGAGCTTGAACCACTCACCACAGAGCAATACATGGCATGGCAAGGAAACCAACAGTAAGAATACATGGCATAGAAGATATACATGGCAAGAACAACATCATAGCATGCAAGGATCAACCACAACAACCTTGGCAAAATTGAATAACATGTAAACAATCTGCCAGGAAACATTTTATAGCAAAAGTAGAGCTCGATTGACTCAACCTATGGCACTCCATAATTGCAAACAAGGGCATGGATGGATAGAGCAAGACATGTAGAACAAAACATCCTTACTGAAGTATCTGAAAATATGCATGGATCTCTCTGTAGCATCAAGTAAACATGGCATCAAAATATCAGCAAAACAGGGCTGAAATCAGCAACAACAAGACACCTAGTTTGCATGCTTGTGCTAGTCACCACATAGATCACAAAAATACATGGCATACACCCCTGTAAAGATGGCATGGCATATTACAAAACACATGTAGAACTCCAGTTCATAGGATGCACACATCAATCATGGCAAAAATGACAAAAGTGCATGTTCTGATAAAAATCAGAAACTAACATCACATAGCACTCTTCCAACAGCATTTAGGGCATCAAGATGAGCTCAAATGAAAATTATGAAATGATATGAATTGATCTACTCTTCGAGGCGAACATTTTGACATATTACACGCCCAAAACGGAGTAACGATGACAGAGATATGATGCAACGAAAATGCAACAAAATTACTGCAGCTCTCGGGACTTTGATGAAAATTGAAGGGGGGAAAGTCAACCGAATGGCACGGACTTCGATGCAGGCCGGACCTCGCCGGAGATGCACGCGGTGGTGGCCAGAGGACGAGGGAGAGGGCGCCGGCGAGTGGGGCCGCCGGATCCGGTGCCGGGAGGCCGGATCCATGGCGAGGGCGCGAGGACTCGGGCGAGCCGGCGGGCGAGAGACAGGTGGTGGCAGGCGAGCACGGGCCGGCGGCAGCTCGAGCTCCTCCGCGGAGGAAGGCAGCAGTGAGGCGAGGCAGGGAAGTCTCGGCGCGGCGGCGCGCGCACAACCATGGGAGCGCGCGGCGGCGAGTCTGAGGCAGCGGCGGGCAGAGAGCGCTCGCGCCAGCGGCGAGGGCGGCCGCCGTCAGCGCTGGGGAGAGGCGGCGGCGGACCTGGCGGGAGGCGGCGGCGGCGGCGCGCGGCGCACGGGCAGCTCGGGGCCCGTCATGGCAAGGCGGGCGGGCCGCCACGGGCCAGGCGGCGGAGGCGGCGGCGGCGCGCCACGTGGCGGCCTCCGATTGGCGCTGAGGGCGGCGGGACATGTCCGGCAGGCGGACATGTCCGCGCGAGAGGGGTATTTAGGTTTCGACCGAGATTTGATCCATGAATTCGGGAGAGGCATATTTATAGGTAGAGGGAGCTAGGAGAGTCCAAATGAGGAGCGGTTTTCGGCCACGCGATCGTGATCGAACGACCGAGAACATGGAGGGGAGTTAGGTGGGTTTTGGGCCACTTAGAAAGGGGAGTTGGGCTGCAACAAAAGAGGCTTTTGCGGTTACCCGGTTAACCGTTGGAGTACCAAACGAACTCCGAATGGCACGAAACTTGACAGGCGGTCTACCGGTGCTATACCAAGGCCGCTTGACAAACCTCGGGCCATTCCGAGAAAGTTTAACACCCGCACACGAAAAGAGGTAAAAGGGGGCGCCGGGAGACATAGGAGTGCCGGATTGCAAAACGGACAACGGGGAAAATGCTCGGATGCATGAGACGAACATGTATGCAAAATGAAATGCACATGATGACATAATAAAAATGCAGATGATGACATGGCAAAGTGCAACACGCAAGCACATGACATGGCAACGACGGCGAAAAACTGGCGGACACCTGGTGCATCGAATCCGGGGCGTTACAACTCTCCTCCACTAACAAGAGATCTCGTCCCGAGATCTTAGGACCGAGACGGAAGGGAAAAAGAAATGAGGTAAAACAAGAACTCAAGAGAAGAAGCAAAGAATCGAGAGCACTCGAGAAGTAGATAGGAATGACGAGAATGACGAGAATCAAAAGCTCACGGAATCAAATAGACTATGAAACAACTTCGGTTAGAACGAGATAAGAAAAACGAATAAGACTGAAAGGATTTAGGCAGCACTCCGGCTGAAAATGGAAAGAATAGAAAAAGAACTTCACAAAATGGGATGGCACTTGACGAAATGAACAAAGTAATACCTCCGGAAGAATTGAAAGAATGGAGTGAAAAGAACTTAGAAGGAAGGATTGAATGGATTTGAATATCTGAGAAGAACGAAGAAATGTAAAACTCCAATTCTAATTAATACGGAGAATTAATTACACTTAGAGATGCAAGAAGAAAAGATATTTGAATTCCACCAACATATTGATGAAACTTTTGAAGAAAGAATTAAATCATGAAGAACCACCATGAAGAACTCCGGTAACGAAAGAATGATGAGATAGAATAAAAGGATGAAAGAATAAGATGAGCCTTGCGGTGATTTAGATGGAGGTTCCGACGAGATGGACTAGGGAATTTGAACTCCGGAAAAGAAAAGATAAAGACACTTGGAACTAGAATTTATTCCTCAAGAACAAACTCCGAAGGAAGGGATTACTCACTTGGATGAAATAAGAATAAGCTTTATTGTATGCTTATCCTTCATCAAATTAAATTGATGACAAGCAATGGATTTTGCATATTACTTATTCTTCTTGAAAAATGATTATGGATAGAGATATAAGCGCAAACTTGAGAAGGTATTGATGGAACCACCGGTGGGATTTGGAAACAACAAATGAATTGATATGATAAAGAAGGAAGTGAAATCTTGAACGAACCACCGTAAGAATTCGGAATGACTGATGAAAAGAAATAATCACCGGGAAGAATTAGAAACCGCACGAAGATACTTGAGGGAATTAAAATGCAAGAGAACAAAGAGATCATGAGCTGGATAAAGAACACTTGAACGAGGCACCGGGATAAATAGAGAACGATAACTGGAATGATGGCCTCCGGTGAAAAGAAACAGAAATCAACTCCTGAAATACTCCGGATGGATGAAAAGAATTGCACAACTGGAAACATGTAGATAGGATAACATCGAGCTAGCGCCATGATCTCCGGAGAACGGACAAGATTTAAGAGGAACTCTACTTGGTCTTCAAAATTGAGAATGACGACGAGAAAACACCATCAAAATTACTGAGATACTCCGGAAAAAATGAAAAACGAAGAGGTTGAGCCAACAATGAAATGAATTTGAAATTGATCTTGGAAAAGGCATGTGACTGATGGAATCCATTCTTACGTCACACTTGAAAAGAATTGAGAATAACTCCGGGGAAATAGAAGAGTCAGGTAAGATCCTGGGAAAGACCTGTGGGTTAGGGCCCACTAAAAGAAACACCGTTGAAAAGGACTGTAGAACAAATAGATGATGCGCCGGAACAATTGAAATATTTGACTGAGGTGACAACCTCTAATTAATTGGCACACAAACGAATCTCCTGATATGTCTTCCGAACTCCGGAATGATAAACTGGCGAGAGAAGAACGAGCAAAGAGAACACTTCGAAGGACAAGAATATGATTAACCCGAAAAACATGAATTGAGTGCACCGGAAAAAGAAAGGGATGAAGAATGACGAACAAGACGAGAAATCACCGGTAGAAATAATTGAGGGAAGACTGAAGAGGCTCCGCACGAATGAAACTGATGGTCGGAAGAAACTCGAACTCCGGGAAGAAAAGGGTGGGCGGGCGGGAAAAACAAAGACAACTTGGAAGGGGAAACTGACGAATAACTTGAAGAGAAAACACCGATTGAAATCATTGAGGAAAGGGAGCAAAGACTTCGCACGAGTAGGATGGATACTCGATCACGGACTCCAGTTCCAAGAAGAAGAAGGGAGGGCGGGTGGGAAAAACAAGGACAACTTCGGACAAGGAAAAACAACGACGTCGGAGGAAGAACTGAGGATTGAACTTGGCAAAGATGAAGATGGTCGAGTCGACTTGACGAGAAATGCACCGGATAAAAGAGCAGAGGAACAACGATCGGAAAACCAACTGCGTGATCCTAAAGAAAATTTGAAGGGGAAGAGGAGTAGTTCAAAACACCTACGTCAAGATTTCTCACCAGAGCGACGAAGGGGCAGAGGAGTAAAAGAATTCCTACTCTCCGATATAACTAGACTCCGAAAACAGTTTTATTCTAGACTCAACAACGGCCAAACTACACGATCAATCAAGGGGGCTCCTAGGGTCGGTCGAGGCTCTGATACCAACTTATCACGCCCAATATGCGACCCTATCCAAAAGGAACTCGAAGGTCCCACCAAGGATAGACCCGCATATTGAAACACTTTTGCAAGGTGGATATCATTACATCAACATTACATAATAGATGGGGATACATACATAAGGCATACAATGCCACACGAATACAACATCACATCATATACAAGATCAACATCCGCCTACGGATGAAACATAAACAGAAACTCAAACAATATCCACCCTGCTAGCCCAGGTTGTCGACCTGGAACCTATCCCCTGATTGAAGAAGAAGCAGAAGAACTCCAACACAGGCAAACAGCGCTCTCACGTCATGATCATCGCAAACCTGTACCTGCAACTGGTGGTGTAGTAATCTGTGAGCCACGAGGACTCAGCAATCCCATTACCATGGGTATCAAGACTAGCAAAGCTTAAGTAGGAAAGGGATAAAGTGGTGAGGTTGCAGCAGCGACTAAGCATATATGGTGGCTAACATACGCAAAAGAGAGCGAGAAGAGAAACAAAGGTACGGTCGTCAACTAGTAATGATCAAGAAGTGATCCTGAACTCCTACTTACGTCAGACATAACCCGAAACCGTGTTCTCCTCTCGATCAACCCGAAAAGAGACACTCACGAGTTACGCTTTACGGTTGGTGTATTTTAATTAAGATCAACTTGGTGTTCTACAACCGGACATTAACAAATTCCCATCTGCCACATAACCGCTGGCACGGCTTTGAAAGTTCAAACCCTGCAGGGTGTCCCAACAAGCCCATGATAAGCTCTCGCGATCAACGAAGGATATTCCTTCTCCCGGAAGACCCGATCAGTCTCGAATCCGGCTACAAGACATTCGACAGCAATAAAACAAGACCAGCAAAGCCGCCGGATGTGCCGACAAATCCCGATAGGAGTCGCACGTACCTCGTTCTCGTGGCACACGGATAAGTCAAGCTACGAGTAAAACCAACCCTCGAGTTGCCCGTGGTGGCCCCATGAGGTTGCTCGGTTCGGACCAACACTCGAAGGAGCACCGCCCGGGGGCTAAAATAAAGATGACCCTCGGGCTCCGAAACCCAAGGGAAAAAGGACATAGGTGAGGCAAATGGTAAACCAATGTTGGGCCTTGCTGGAAAAGTCTTATTCAAAGCGAACTGTCAAGGGGGTCCCATAAATCACCCGACCGCGTTAGGGACGCAAAATCCGGGAACATAATACCGATATGACGGAAACTAGGGCGGCTAGAGTGGAACAAAACACCAGGCATAAGGCCGAGCCTTCCACCCTTTACCAAGTATATAGATGCATTAATTAAATAAGATATATTGTGATATCCCAACAAGTAAACATGTTCCGGGAAGGAACAACATCTCCATGTTCCAACAAGGAACAAACTTCATCTTCACCTACAACTAACAACGCTATAAGAGGGGCTGAGCAAAGCGGTAACATAGCCAAACAACGGTTTGTTAGGAAGGATGACAACGAGTTAGAGGTTCATGTCAATATGGGATGGCTTGATAAACAGGTAATAGGTAGCGCAGCATAGCGATAGAACGAAGCAGCTAGCATAGCAATGATAGTAATGAGATCCAGGGTAGCGGTCATCTTGCCTGAAATCCTGCAAGGAAGAAGAACGAGTCCATGAAGAAGACGAACGGATGAAGCCGAACCAAGCGTAGACGAACGAATCCTCACGATCGCAACGAAACGGGAACTAACAAGAAGAAGCACACAACATGGTAAACACACCACACATGAACAAGACATGATGCACAACCAAGCATGATGCATGACAAATCTAGATGAAGCTACTCATGGCAAGAGATGATGCAAACAAGAGCAACACATCAAAACAAGTTTAAATGAGGCCGGAAACAACATAGAACAATTCCGGTAAGTCCTCATATGCAAATTTCGAAATTGGTCCAGATCTGGATAACTTTATGTTCAAGTTGTTAAACAGCAATTTAAAATGCACCACGATGATCTACACGAAATTCTAGTCAAGTTACATATAAAGTTCATTTAATTTGGAGCTACGGTCTAGAAGATATGAGCAAAACAAGATAAGCATGGCATTGATGCAAAATGCATACAAACATCAAGCAAACACCTCAAAACATGGATGCAACATGATAATATGAAGCTACATGCAAAATCAAGCAAGATTCATATAGAGCACACTCAAAAGCAGACAACGGATCAACACATACACTCTATACAAGTTATAGCAACAATCTGTCCAAAACAGCAACTAAGCATATTGCAAGCACCAAAACAACATGCTACAGGACCTCGACATGAAAACAAAAGGCATGGGCATGATGTACAGGTAAAGCATTACAAAACATGAACACTGATCTATCTCCAGAAACAACTAGAACATGCTCAAAAACACATGGCAAGATTGCAACTAATAACAGTTTCAGACTTTGACAGAAATAACATCAGGTTGCAATATTTAGAGCTATGAAACACCATGTTACAGGAACTTATCATGGCAAACAAAGGCATGGCATGATACTACTAAATGCATAAAACAAAAGTCCTTACTGGCCATAAGCCAAAAAGGATCAGAAAATATGATGGCACCCATGTAAACATGGCAAGTTATATTACAGATTCATACATGGCAGGAACAACGATGAGTAGGCATGTTGGGAGCTTGAACCACTCACCACAGAGCAATACATGGCATGGCAAGGCAACCAACAGTAAGAATACATGGCATAGAAGATATACATGGCAAGAACAACATCATAGCATGCAAGGATCAACCACAACAACCTTGGCAAAATTGAATAACATGTAAACAATCTGCCAGGAAACATTTTATAGCAAAAGTAGAGCTCGATTGACTCAAGCTATGGCACTCCATAATTGCAAACAAGGGCATGGATGGATAGAGCAAGACATGTAGAACAAAACATCCTTACTGAAGTATCTGAAAATATGCATGGATCTCTCTGTAGCATCAAGTAAACATGGCATCAAAATATCAGCAAAACAGGGCTGAAATCAGCAACAACAAGACACCTAGTTTTCATGCTTGTGCTAGTCAGCACATAGATCACAAAAATACATGGCATACACCCCTGTAAAGATGGCATGGCATATTACAAAACACATGTAGAACTCAAGTTCATAGGATGCACACATCAATCATGGCAAAAATGACAAAAGTGCATGTTCTGATAAAAATCAGAAACTAACATCACATAGCACTCTTCCAACAGCATTTAGGGCATCAAGATGAGCTCAAATGAAAACGATGCAATGAGATGAAATGATCTACTCTTTGAGGCGAAAATTTTGACATATTACACGCCCAAAACGGAGCAACGGTGACAGAGATATGATGCAACGAAAATGCAACAAAATTACTGCAGCTCTCGGGACTTAGATGAAAATTGGAGGGGGGAAAGTCAACCGAATGGCACGGACTTCGATGCAGGCCGGACCTCGCCGGAGATGCACGCGGTGGTGGCCGGAGGATGAGGGAGAGGCGCCCGGCGAGTGGGGCCGCCGGATCCGTGCAGGGAGGCCGGATCCATGGCGAGGAGGCGCGGGACTCGGGCGAGCCGGCCGGCGAGAGAGACAGGCGGTGGCAGGCGAGCACGGGCCGGGCGGCGAGCTCGAGCTCCTCCCGCGGAGGGAGGCAGCGGTGAGGCGAGGGTCGGGAGGTCTCGGCGGCGGCGGGCGCAACAACCATGGGCAGGGCGCGGCGGGGCCGAGGCCGGCCAGGGGCCGAGCAGCCCGCGCCGGGCGAGGGCGGCCGCCGGCGAGGCGCTGGGAGAGGCGGCGCCGGACCTGGCGGGGGCGGCGGCGTGCGCGGGCGACGGGCAGCTCGGGGCCAGTCATGTGCGGGCGGGCAGCCACGGGCCCGGCGGCGAGGGCGGCGGCGCGCGCCACGTGGCGGCCTCCGATTGAGCGGGAGGGCGGCGGACATGTCCGCCGGGCGGACATGTCCGCGCGAGAGGGGAATTTTAGGTTTCGGCCGAGATTTGATCCATGAATTTGGGAGAGGCATATTTATAGGTAGAGGGACCTAGGAGAGTCCAAATGAGGAGCGGTTTTGCCACGCGATCGTGATCGAACGACCGAGAACATGGAGGGAGTTAGGTGGGTTTGGGCCACTTAGAAAGGGGAGTTGGGCTGCAACAAAAGAGGCTTTTGCGGTTACCCAGTTAACCGTTGGAGTACCAAACGAACTCCGAATGGCATGAAACTTGACAGGCGGTCTACCGGTGCTATACCAAGGCCGCTTGACAAACCTCGGGCCATTCCGAGAAAGTTTGACACCCTTTACGAAAAAGAGGTAAAAGGGGCGCGGGAGACATATGAGTGCGGATTGCAAAGCGGACAACGGGAAAATGCTCGGATGCATGAGACGAACATGTATGCAAAATGAAATGCACATGATGACATAATAAAATGCAGATGATGACATGGCAAAGTGTAACACGCAAGCACATGACATGGCAACGACGGCGAAAAACTGGCGGACACCTGGTGCATCGAATCCGGGGCGTTACAACTCTCCTCCACTAACAAGAGATCTCGTCCCGAGATCTTAGGACCGAGACGGAAGGGAAAAAGAAATGAGGTAAAACAAGAACTCAAGAGAAGAAGCAAAGAATCGAGAGCACTCGAGAAGTAGATAGGAACGACGAGAATGACGAGAATCAAAAGCTCACGGAATCAAATAGACTATGAAACAACTTCGGTTAGAACGAGATAAGAAAAACGAATAAGACTGAAAGGATTTAGGCAGCACTCCGGCTGAAAATGGAAAGAATAGAAAAAGAACTTCACAAAATGGGATGGCACTTGACGAAATGAACAAAGCAATACCTCCGGAAGAATTGAAAGAATGGAGTGAAAAGAACTTAGAAGGAAGGATTGAATGGATTTGAATATCTGAGAAGAACGAAGAAATGTAAAACTCCAATTCTAAATAATACGGAGAATTAATTACACTTAGAGATGCAAGAAGAAAAGATATTTGAATTCCACCAAAATATTGATGAAACTTTTGAAGAAAGAATTAAATCATGAAGAACCACCATGAAGAACTCCGGTAACGAAAGGATGATGAGATAGAATAAAAGGATGAAAGAATAAGATGAGCCTTGCGGTGATTTAGATGGAGGTTCCGACGAGATGGACTAGGGAATTTGAACTCCGGAAAAGAAAAGATAAAGACACTTGGAACTAGAATTTATTCCTCAAGAACAAACTCCGAAGGAAGGGATTACTCATTTGGATGAAATAAGAATAAGATTTATTGTATGCTTATCCTTCATCAAATTAAATTGATGACAAGCAATGGATTTTTCATATTACTTATTCTTCTTGAAAAAATGATTACAGATAGAGATATAGCGCAAACTTGAGAAGGTATTGATGGAACCACCGGTGGGATTTGGAAACAACAAATGAATTGATATGATAAAGAAGGAAGTGAAATCTTGAACGAACCACCGTAAGAATTCGGAATGACTGATGAAAAGAAATAATCACCGGGAAGAATTAGAAACCGCACGAAGATACTTGAGGGAATTAAAATGCAAGAGAACAAAGAGATCATGAGCTGGATAAAGAACACTTGAACGAGGCACCGGGATAAATAGAGAACGATAACTGGAATGATGGCCTTCGGTGAAAAGAAACAGAAATCAACTCCTGAAATACTCCGGATGGATGAAAAGAATTGCACAACTGGAAACAAGTAGATAGGATAACATCGAGCTAGCACCGCGAATCTCCGGGAGAACGGACAAGATTTAAGAGGAACTCTACTTCGGTCTTCAAAATTGAGAATGACGACGAGAAAACACCATCAAAATTACTGAGATACTCCGGAAAAAATGAAAAACGAAGAGGTTGAGCCAACAATGAAATGAATTTGAAATTGATCTTGGAAAAGGCATGTGACTGATGGAATCCATTCTTACGTCACACTTGAAAAGAATTGAGAATAACTCCGGGGAAATAGAAGAGTCAGGTAAGATCCTGGGAAAGACCTGTGGGTTAGGGCCCACTAAAAGAAACACCGTTGAAAAGGATGTAGAGACGAGATAGATGATGCGCGGAACAATTGAAATATTTGGTGAGGTGACAACCTCTAATTAATTAGCACACGACGAATCTCCTGATATGTCTTCCGAACTCCGGAATGATAAACTGGCGAGAGACGAACGAGCAAAGAGAACACTTCGAAGGACAAGAATATGATTAACCCGAAAAACTTGAATTGAGTGCACCGGAAAAAGAAAGGGATGAAGAATGACGAACAAGACAAGAATTCACCGGTAGAAATAATTGAGGGAAGACTGAAGAGGCTCCGCACGAATGAAACTGATGGTCGGAAGAAACTCGAACTCCGGGAAGAAAAGGGTGGTAGGGCGGAAAAACAAAGACAACTTGGAAGGGAAACGGCGAATAACTTGAAGAGAAAACACCGATTGAAATCATTGAGGAAAGGGAGCAAAGACTTCATACGAGTAGGATGGATACTCGATCACGGACTCCAGTTCGAGAAGAAGAAGGGAGGCGGGTGGGAAAAAACAAGGACAACTTCGGACAAGGAAAAACAACGACGTCGGAGGAAGAACGAGGATTGAACTTGGCAAAGATGAAGATGGTCGAGTCGACTTGACGAGAAATGCACGGATAAAAGAGCAGAGGAACAATGATCGGAAAACCAACTGCGTGATCCTAAAGAAAATTTGAAGGGAAGAGGAGTAGTTCAAAACACCTCGTCAAGATTTCTCACCGAGGCGATTTAAGGGGCAGAGGAGTAAAATAATTCCTACTCTCGATATAACTAGACTCAAAACAGTTTTATTCTAGACTCAATAACGGCCAAACTACACGATCAATCAAGGGGGCTCCTAGGGTCGGTCGAGGCTCTGATACCAACTTATCACGCCCAATATGCGACCCTATCCAAAAGGAACTCGAAGGTCCCACCAAGGATAGACCCGCATATTGAAACGCTTTTGCAAGGTGGATATCATTACATCAACATTACATAATAGATGGGGATACATACATAAGGCATACAATGCCACACGAATACAACATCACATCATATACAAGATCAACATCCGCCTACGGATGAAACATAAACAGAAGCTCAAACAATATCCACCCTGCTAGCCCAGGCTGCCGACCTGGAACCTATCCGCTGATTGAAGAAGAAGCAGAAGAACTCCAACACAGGCAAACAGCGCTCTCACGTCATGATCATCGCAAACCTGTACCTGCAACTGGTGGTGTAGTAATCTGTGAGCCACGAGGACTCAGCAATCCCATTACCATGGGTATCAAGACTAGCAAAGCTTAAGTAGGAAAGGAAGGGATAAAGTGGTGAGGTTGCAGCAGCGACTAAGCATATATGGTGGCTAACATACGCAAAAGAGAGCGAGAAGAGAAACAAAGGTACGGTCGTCAACTAGTAATGATCAAGAAGTGATCCTGAACTCCTACTTACGTCAGACATAACCCAGAAACCGTGTTCTCCTCTCGATCAACCCCGAAAAGAGACACTCACGATTACGCTTTACGGTTGGTGTATTTTAATTAAGATCAACTTGGGTGTTCTACAACGGACATTAACAAATTCCCATCTGCCACATAACCGCGGGCACGGCTTTGAAAGTTCAAACCCTGCAGGGGTGTCCCAACAAGCCCATGATAAGCTCTCGCGATCAACGAAGGATATTCCTTCTCCCGGAAGACCCGATCAGTCTCGAATCCGGCTACAAGACATTCGACAGCAATAAAACAAGACCAGCAAAGCCGCCCGGATGTGCCGACAAATCCCGATAGGAGTCGCACGTACCTCGTTCTCGTGGCACACCGGATAAGTCAAGCTACGAGTAAAACCAACCCTCGAGTTGCCCGTGGTGGCCCCATGAGTTGCTCGGTTCGACCAACACTCGAAGGAGCACCGGCCCGGGGCTAAAATAAAGATGACCCTCGGGCTCGGAAACCCAAGGGAAAAAGGACATAGGTGAGGCAAATGGTAAACCAATGTTGGGCCTTCTTTGGAAAAGTCTTATTCAAAGCGAACTGTCAAGGGGTCCCATAAATCACCCGACCGCGTTAGGGACGCAAAATCCGGGAACATAATACCGATATGACGGAAACTAGGGCGGCTAGAGTGGAACAAAACACCGGGCATAAGGCCGAGCCTTCCACCCTTTACCAAGTATATAGATGCATTAATTAAATAAGATATATTGTGATATCCCAACAAGTAAACATGTTCCGGGAAGGAACAACATCTCCATGTTCCAACAAGGAACAAACTTCATCTTCACCTGCAACTAACAACGCTATAAGAGGGGCTGAGCAAAGCGGTAACATAGCCAAACAACGGTTTGCTAGGAAGGATGACAACGAGTTAGAGGTTCATGTCAATTTGGGATGGCTTGATAAACAGGTAATAGGTAGCGCAGCATAGCGATAGAACGAAGCAGCTAGCATAGCAATGATAGTAATGAGATCCAGGGTAGCGGTCATCTTGCCTGAAATCCCGCAAGGAAGAAGAACGAGTCCATGAAGAAGACGAACGGATGAAGCCGAACCAAGCGTAGACGAACGAATCCTCACGATCGCAACGAAACGGGAACTAACAAGAAGAAGCACACAACATGGTAAACACACCACACATGAACAAGACATGATGCACAACCAAGCATGATGCATGACAAATCTAGATGAAGCTACTCATGGCAAGAGATGATGCAAACAAGAGCAACACATCAAAACAAGTTTAAATGAGGCCGAAACAACATAGAACAATTCCGTAAGTCCTCATATGCAAATTTCGAAATTGGTCCAGATCTGGATAACTTTATGTTCAAGTTGTTAAACAGCAATTTAAAATACACCACGATGATCTACACGAAATTCTAGTCAAGTTACATATAAAGTTCATTTAATTTGGAGCTACGGTCTAGAAGATATGAGCAAAACAAGATAAGCATGGCATTGATGCAAAATGCATACAAACATCAAGCAAACACCTCAAAACATGGATGCAACATGATAATATGAAGCTACATGCAAAATCAAGCAAGATTCATATAGAGCACACTCAAAACGGAGCAACGGATCAACACATACACTCTATACAAGTTATAGCAACAATCTGTCCAAAACAGCAACTAAGCATATTGCAAGCACCAAAACAACATGCTACAGGACCTCGACATGAAAACAAAAGGCATGGGCATGATGTACAGGTAAAGCATTACAAAACATGAACACTGATCTATCTCCAGAAACAACTAGAACATGCTCAAAAACACATGGCAAGATTGCAACTAATAACAGTTTCAGACTTTGACAGAAATAACATCAGGTTGCAATGTTTAGAGCTATGAAACACCATGTTACAGGAACTTATCATGGCAAACAAAGGCATGGCATGATACTACTAAATGCATAGAACAAAAGTCCTTACTGGCCATAAGCCAAAAAGGATCAGAAAATATGATGGCACCCATGTAAACATGGCAAGTTATATTACAGATTCATACATGGCAGGAACAACGATGAGTAGGCATGTTGGGAGCTTGAACCACTCACCACAGAGCAATACATGGCATGGCAAGGCAACCAACAGTAAGAATACATGGCATAGAAGATATACATGGCAAGAACAACATCATAGCATGCAAGGATCAACCACAACTACCTTGGCAAAATTGAATAACATGTAAACAATCTGCCAGGAAACATTTTTATAGCAAAAGTAGAGCTCGATTGACTCAAGCTATGGCACTCCATAATTGCAAACAAGGGCATGGATGGATAGAGCAAGACATGTAGAACAAAACATCCTTACTGAAGTATCTGAAAATATGCATGGATCTCTCTGTAGCATCAAGTAAACATGGCATCAAAATATCAGCAAAACAGGGCTGAAATCAGCAACAACAAGACACCTAGTTTTCATGCTTGTGCTAGTCACCACATAGATCACAAAAATACATGTCATACACCCCTGTAAAGATGGCATGGCATATTACAAAACACATGTAGAACTCAAGTTCATAGGATGCACACATCAATCATGGCAAAAATGACAAAAGTGCATGTTCTGATAAAAATCAGAAACTAACATCACATAGCACTCTTCCAACAGCATTTAGGGCATCAAGATGAGCTCAAATGAAAATGATGCAATGAGATGAAATGATCTACTCTTTGAGGCGAAAATTTTGACATATTACACGCCCAAAACGGAGGAACGATGACAGAGATATGATGCAACAAAAATGCAACAAAATTACTGCAGCTCTCGGGACTTAGATGAAAATTGGAGGGGGGAAAGTCAACCGAATGGCACGGACTTCGATGCAGGCCGGACCTCGCCGGAGATGCACGCGTGGTGGCCGGAGGACGAGGGAGAGGCGCCGGCGAGGTGGGGCCGCCGGATCCGTGCTTGGGAGGCCGGATCCATGGCGAGGCGCGAGGACTCGGGCGAGCCGGCGGCGAGGAGACCGGCGAGCACGGGCCGGGCGGCGAAGCGAGCTCCTCCGGCGGAGGGAGGCAGCGTGAGGCGAGGGCCGGGAGGTCTCAGGCGGCGGCGGCGCGCGCGCCAACCATGAGCGGGCGGCGGGGGCCGAGCATGGCGGCGGGCTGAGCCTCCCCATGGCCGGGCGAGGGCAACCGAGGCGCGCGTGAGGGCGCGGCCGGACCAAGGCGGGGCGGCGGGCGGCGTGTGGGCAGCCTCAGGGCCAGGCCATGTGCGCAGCAGCCAAACCACGGCCCGGCGGCGGCCACGTGGCGGCCTCCGATTGGCTGGAGGCGCGGGCGGACATGTCCCGCCGGGCGGACATGTCCGCCGGGCGGACATGTCCGCGCGAGAGAGGGAATTTAGGGTTTCGACCGAGATTTGATCCATGAATTTGGGGAGAGGCATATTTATAGGTAGAGGAGCTAGGAGAGTCCAAATGAGGAGCGGTTTTCGCCACGCGATCGTGATCGAACGATCGAGAACATGGAGGGAGTTAGGTGGGTTTTGGGCCACTTAGAAAGGGAGTTGGGCTGCAACAAAGAGGCTTTTGCGGTTACCTTGTTAACATTTGGGTATAAACGAACTCGAATGGCACGAAACTTGACAGCGGTCTACGGTGCTATACCAAGGCCGCTTGACAAACCTCGGGCCATTCCGAGAAAGTTTAACACCCGCATACGAAAAAGAGGTAAAAGGCGCGCCAGTAGACATAGGAGTGCCGGATTGCAAAACGGACAACGGGAAAATGCTCGGATGCATGAGACGAACATGTATGCAAAATGAAATGCACATGATGACATAATAAAAATGCAGATGATGACATGGCAAAGTGCAACACGCAAGCACATGACATGGCAACGACGGCGAAAAACTGGCGGACACCTGGTGCATCGAATCCGGGGCGTTACACAAGCGCCAGAAACTGAGTAGAGCACAGTTTTCATGATTTATGCATTGTTTAAAGCTAATATTGGGTGCATCATGATTGGATCTTTTCTACCATGAATTACAATGTTTAGTCGTTGCTTGAACTTTGGAGCACTACAAAAAAATACACTTCCGTGATGATACGTGTTTGTCACAGTAGGTTGCGTTTTCTGTCATGCATGTACATCCATGACGATTTTGTGACAGAATCAAGATAGTCATACCTGTGATGTCTTAGAAGTGTTCCATGACATTACCAAAATTATCATCACAGAAGTGTCCACTTCCATGACGATAAATCGCGCGTCACAGAAGTGCTTTCCTCATGGGTGACCGACAGGTGGCATCCACCGTAATGAAGCGCCGTTAAGCTACCGGGTCGGGTTTTGGATCCGATAACCCGTTAACAGCCCCGACCAATGGGGATTTTCCACGTGTAAAATTATCATTGGCTGGAGGAAACACGTTCCGCTCATCGTTGGGACGGATGTCATCCACTCATTGGACGTAAAGGCGCCTATGATCGTCGACCGTGGCACGCCCAACAGAGGCCCATTCTGTATAAAAAGCCGCCCGTTTGACTAGGTAAAAGGTGGCGGGCGGCCCATGGAAAGCTTGTTAACGGCTCGTTCGCATATAGCCCATTTACAGCCCGTTCGCCCTATCCGAATTAGGCCCGATGGCGTCATGTAGGCCATCCAATATGATTCCAGCCCATTTCACTTCGGTGCATGTATGGCCCATGGCGTCTTCGCCCATATGAGGCCCTATGTAACTCTTGGCCTATTAAGCTGTGGTGAAATCGCCCGTAATGAACGATGTATCACTTTACACCCATTAACGGCCCATGGTGAAACGGCCCGTAATGAACGAAGCATCACTTTATACCCATTAACGGCCCGTTATTCTGTTGGGCCGTTTCCAGCCCATGTTATCTTTCGGCCTTCTCAGAGCCCATTTATTCTTGGGCTCATTTACAGCATTCGTTTACTTACGGCCCATTACTGTCATTTTCTGCTTGTGGGCCAAATTCAGCTTGTGGTTACAGTCGGCCCGTTCGTGGTCTGTTAATACGTTGGGCCGTTTTCATAGCGTCATCAAAATGGCCTATTAACGATGGCCCGTTATGGTCGGCCCATGAATGGACGATTCCAACTCTAGCCCGTTCGCCATAATGCGTCTATTTGGCCCATGTTTGTGTCGATCATCTGACCCGTATAAGGCCCATTGATGATCTGACCATAGAAAGCCGATTGTTTCTCGCCCGTAGAAGGCCCATCGTTTCTCGGCCGATGGGAGGCCCAAGTCACTACGAAGAATATTAGCCCATGGTTATTGTGGCCTAGTTTTAAAAAATAGGTTATTGGAGCCACTAGCAAACCGCGGAAAAGAACGCAATGACTACAAGCAAACAAATAAACAAGACAACAAGGAAATAAATAAGAAAGCAACTAACGCTAGGCTATCACGGCTATTACACATATTACATCCACTGGGCATCAAAGTTCGCCACCAAAGCAAATATAGGAACAAAGCAGCATATCATATACACTGGTTGTCAAAGTTGGCGACCAGCGCAAATAAACACCGCAGCAAAACAAATCCGAACTAAAACCACTTGAAAGATCTCAAGAAGCAATATCCTGGTTACCCATAATGCTTTGGCAAGATGCTTAGCAAGCTTATTAACTTTCTCTTGTTTGGCGCTTAAATCCTCCAAAGACTTGTCATTGCACGAAAATATGCATCTGAATTCTGCAGGACTTCCTCGGTCCTTGACTTCTGTCGCAAGACATCGATCGATGTCTTTCAACTTGAAGTTCAGACTCAAGAAGACGAACTGATTCAGGCAGCGAGTTCAAGGGCTTGTGCGGCGATGAGTGGCCATGAATCGAACACTACATCAAGACAGGACTTTTGGGTTCCCTCACGATCGTCAAGATAGTTTTATCAGCTTTCTTGGGAGATCAACAGGGATGTCTCACTATCTTGAACCTTATCTGCATTACTTCCATTACCATTGGATAACGCGGTACCGTTCTCCAATATTTTGTCTGCATTCTAAAAGAGAAATAAGCAGACACATCACATGTTTACCATGTTGTATATGAAACTCATTTTGGTAAATGAGTTCAGTAGTAAAGTGGACAGGATAACAGCATGAAACAAACATATATCTATGTACCATGGTCACTTTATGGTCTATATCATTCTAGTTTTGTTGCCAAATTCAAGAAGAGACACAGTTCAAATAATATTTGTTCAAGACAAAGCAGAATAGACAGAATATAAGTGTGGGTAACTATAGAGCAATAACAACACTTGTAATGTGCATGACATGAGAACATAACTGTTTATTCAATTGAAACTGAAATCAACATAGAGCAGGTTACAACAGCAAACCAGTTTCAATTCCATCCTTCAAATTTGAAAATAGTTGGTATGAGTAAATACAGTAATGCAACAACAAAGGAGTATGAACCATAGCTACAGAACCTGACCTGAGAACAAATCTTCTTCTCCTTTAAGCGTTGAGTTGGGATTCGGAGTGGTGGTCCTCGTGCTTTGGGCACTGCAGTTCCCTTACTAACTGCTCGTGTTTGGGTGCTCTGTGGTGGAGACGGTGCTGTGTCAAGCTGGGCTGGGTTACTATCTGCCGGGTTGGGGTTAGAAGGGGTGTAGCTGGTTCTCTGTCCAACTGGGTAGGGGTACAATCTGCGAGTATGGGTTATATGTGGTGGATCTGGTCCTTGGGCAAGTACAACCGTGGTTCTATCTGCATCAACTGGTAGCACTATCTTTTACGAAGACCGTGTTGTTACTCCCTTAGATCTGCCATCACGCTCTCCAATTCAAATGGCTGATAAACAAGAAAAGTAATTGAAAGCATAGACATTGTATGATAGACAGGTGCAATGGATAGTGGGGAATAAAAGAGGGCATGAAATAATTCATATTTATGTTGTCTAACCAAACAGGATAGCATGACACAATTTCACATATATGATGGCTAACTAAACAGGATGGCGTGACACAATTTCACATTATGATGGCTAACTAAAAAAGATGGAAAGACATAGTTCAAAATATGAGACTATGTAAACAGGATGACATGACATAACTATATAATGTGTTTATTAAATAGGTTGGCATGCCATAATTCACATACATTCACGGCTAGAATGCCATAATTCAAAATATGATGACTGTAAACACTAAACAGGATGAGATGATATAACTATATGATGTCTTTATTAAATGGGTTGCCATGCCATAATTCAGATAGATGATGTGTACGTACTATGTAAACATGATGGCATGATATAATTCAAATATATGATTTATATAGTAAGCAAGTAAACAGATGGCAATCCATATATGATGTAAAAACTAAGCAATGCAAGACAACATGCATGACATGGGTAATATAACCTGCCAAGTTTGAGAATAGACCTCGGGGAAATAGGACTGGTCATCGGTCTCTGAATCCTCCTCGAGGAGCTCTCTAGAATCAGCAAGATGTCTGCTTCAGCGAGTAGCATTATCTGCTCTGAATACCTTGTTTTCCTCGAGATACTTCCATCACCGCTTTAAATGGCTGATGCACAGGAAGAGTAGTTGAATATACAAACGTTGTCGACAAATGGAACACGTAATACAAAAAAAAAGATAGCATGATATAATTCACATACATGATGATTGGCTAAACAGCATGGCATTGCATAATTCACATATATAATGCCTTTGCAACAAGATAGCATTGTATAATTCACATATATAATGTCTTGCAACAAGATGGTAATGCATAATTCACATATATGGTAATTAGACACTAAACAGGTGGCATTCACACAAAGCATGTCTAAACTAATCAAATGACATAGCAATGCGAGACACCATACGCACGATATGAGCAACATAACCCTGCCAAGTTAGAGAATACACCTGGGGGGTAGGACTGGTCATCTGTCTCTGAATCCTCCTCCGAGGAGCTATCCGTAACCAGCGAGATATGCGCTTCGTCAGACAGCATAGTCTGCTCTGAAGACCTTATTTTCAGTCCAGAATTTGCCATCACCGTGTCAAATGGCTGATGCATAGGAAGAGCAGTTGAATGTACTAACATTGTTGACAAATGTAATATGTAAATAAAAAAAAGGATGGCCTGATATAATTTACATATAAGATGACTGGCTAAGCAGGATGGAATTGCAAAATTCACATATATGGTGCCTGGCTAAACAAGATGGCGTTGCATAATTCACATAAATGATGAATAAACTAAACAGATGGCATTCACACAAAGGATGTCTAAACTAAGAAGATGACATATTTGATGTATAAAGTAAGAAATGCAAGACACCATATGCATGATATAACCAACATCAGCATGCCAAGTTAGAGCGAAGACCTCAGGGGGTAAATAGGAGTTGTCTTCTCCTTCTGAATCCCCCTCGGAACAGATATCTTCCTCTCGATTACAATCCGAAATGCATGGAGAGGGGTTGCCTTTGCGCCTACCATGGAGCGACGTCTGCATGAAATTTTATTGCCACGCAAGGCTCGTCTCTATTGCTCTACATGTCCAGTTCCATTTTTTACAATAACTGTCATGCATAGGAATAAAACATAGTGAGATTATGTAAGGAGTGCATGCAGAAATTCAGAGTGATCGTAGCAACCTGTGGATAGACCCAAAACCAATAATAGCAGGCAGATAATGGCTTCAGTTAAAAAATACAGATAATGGCTTCTTTACTGTTTGTTTCACACCCAACATGAAACTCATAGTAGACACCGGAGATTAACCAGATAGTAGATAGATACTATTGATAGCGGCCCCGATATGTACCACACAACCATTTAAAAACTCAAGTTTGACCATTAGTTTGGAGCTGACTCAGAGTCTAACCGGTGAACAGGACGATAAAGTAGCATGTAATATTAAGCGATGCATAACGTAAGTAGACACGAAGGAGTGCGACCTCTCTTGCGGACCCGTGTAGTCCTCGAGGTAATCTGCTCGGTTGATGATGGTAATGCAGTTTTCATGGCTGCCAGCGGCGGGGAAGAAGATCTGAGGCGGCGAAAGACAGTCTGGAGGCCGGATCCCTACTGTGCTGGACCCTTCTGTCGTTGGAGCAGCTGAGCTGGGGTGGACAACGGTGCAGCAGGAGCGGGACAAACCACGCAAGGTTTTCTTTGACAACTATCTGTAAGAGAAGTAATTATGTAAGTGCTCGTTTGAATTGGAGGATTCCAACAATGCAGGGATAGGAAATAGACAGTAATAGGATAGGAATGCACGTGCAAAACAGAGAATTTAAAAACACAGGATTTCTGCCAATATGGGTGTTTGATTCACAACAATTGGAAGATCACAGGATGCAAAGAAGCATGGTGAGATTAAGTCAAACCACAAGAAAATGTACGGTTATAATGCTATTATGCTACTATCTCTTAGTCTTCTGCTTCATGAATAGGAATTTGAAAAGGAGGACACGTGAAAATTAAAATTCCTACTTTTTTTCTTTCAAGGAGACACTAAAGGAACAAATCCATGTGCTCAGTGGACAATATATATAACATGTAGAGTAAAAAAAGATGCAACAAGTGTACAACCTCTTTGGCGACGCCATGTCGATCTCAACGTGATTGGGTTGGCCGGTGAGGATGCCCCGGCTGACTTTGCTGTCGGAGGAGGGGAAGAAGATCTTAGGCGTCTGGAGATGGAGCCCGAGGTACTGCTCCGCTGTGATGGAGGGTTTCGTTGTTGGAGCAGCTCCGGTGAGTTGTACGACGACGAGGCTGAAGCAGGACAAGAGAGACAACGAACAACGTTAACCTGAGTGGAATTCTAATAGCATCTCCAATACATGACGTAAAATACATAACCACAAAGTGCTAGATGTAAATACATCAGCCGCTCATCACTGAACTTAACTGTCGAAACAGAACTTAACTGTCGAAACTGAACTTAACTATCGAAACTGAATTTTGCTGTCGAAAATGAACGCACTAGCAAGGTGAGGCTACACGTCGGTCGACTGACTTTTTCATCTCTGGTCAGTCGATTTTGTAGCCGTTGGATACGAAATCAAGGGCATGCGGTTCATCTTCAACCTCCACCCCACGAGCCGCCACCACCACCGGCCAAACAGCAGCCCCGCGCCGCCCATGCGGCGGTCGCGCCGCCTCCCCACCCGAAAACACTCCCCACCGCCGGTCCGCCGCCGCCTGGCCATCCTCTAGCCCCCCGTGCGAGCTTTTCTCCGGCGATCCCCACGCCAACGCCCCGCCACCGCCGGCAACCACCGCCCCCATCCTGAACCGTAAGATAGATAGTGGGGTACCTCTCCGGCGAGCCCCCCTCCCCGCTGCGGCTGGCTCTTCCTTCACCCCGACGAGCCCCCCCCCACCCCCTGAAAATCGACTGACCCAAAAGTCGATTCAGTCGACTGAAGTGTAGCTAAATCGGAGCAGCATCGCAAGCAAGAGCAAGAGCGAGAGCAGCAGCGCGAGCAAGAGCAATAGCAAGAGCAGACCAGGCAGGGGACCGAGAGCAAGAGCAGAGCAGCAGAGCAAGCGAGAGCTAAAGCAGCAACTCCTACTGATGTGGACGTCGCCGCCGAGGGAGCGACGCCATGGAGGAAGTGGCCGGCGACGCCGCCGTGGATGGAGTCACGCCGTATCGGCACGGGACCGAGCGCCGGCAGCACCGTGAGATCGAATCAAGAAGAAAATGCGGCGGTTAGTGTACAACCTCTTTGGTGGCGCCGATTAGGCTGCAACTTCATCCGAGGAAACGATGATGATGATGCTCTTCCGGTGGTGCAGGTGAAGACGGTGGTGTGGGAATGGAGGTGGCGCGAAAGACGAGGGGAACGTCGGGGCAGCTCCTTGGAGGTGGAGGATGGGGTGGCTGAACCAGCGGGACGATGAGATCGACGATGGATCCTCATCCGGTACGGTGGATGAGGGACGTCGAGGTGTTGTTGTGGACGACGTCGTCGGGGAAGAGGCTCCGGCTGGGTGGCGAACGGAGCAGGGTGTGGGGTTTCATCGCGGGTTTTCGTGGCCTCGGTGTACGAATGGGTGGGCGGATGGGATGGCAGTGGGGAACCATGGCTTAGAGACGTGCTTGTCCTAAATGTGGGGTAAGTTACGAAACTACACCCACCGATTTGAGGCGGTTCTTTCGGTTCAGGGGTACCACGGGCATTTCGAGTGTCGGGATTTCACAGGAGGTGGGAGTTTTCGCGCGCGTTGTAATTTCGGAATAGCAAGGCGCGGGTTGAGATGGAGGGAGTTGTCGGAGCACAACGAGACAAAGATATATCTTAAATATTTCGGGCTAACAAGGCACGGGTTGAAATTTCCGGACAATACTGTACCAAATCCATGCGCACTACAAATGTCATTCAAAACTTTGAAGTCATGTTATGTTCAATTAAAATATTCCGCTACGTGTATAATGCATGCAACCTACTACTCAAATGAACGTTTTAGTGTATTCCAAACGTATATACTACCGCTTCAATATGAACTAAATTTGAATTAGTTTCTCTTTTTGAATAAGATCTACAGTAATGATTGTTGTGAAGTCAAAGCATTTGAATTCATTTCTCTGTTTTAATAAGATCTACAATCATCATTATTGTCAAGTTAAACCATCGTTTGTGTATTATCTTCACAGCACACCACATGATTAGTCTTGAGTTACATATGAACTATGTGTACTATATGAACTCGAACTAGATTTTTTGAATCCATTTTATTTTGATTTCAAATCACATTACATTTCTAGCTCTAGCTAGATCTTCATAATCTAAACCATGTCTCATATGTATAATGTGTTTATCACATTATGTATGGTGCCCCGCCCCCTACGCCTACAAGTATTTAGATGTGAGTTGCAAACACCACACATTACCACAAATTCAAATAAAATGTGAGAATGTTCGATATATAGTATTGTTTAGATTGTTTGATATTTAGTTGTAAGCTGCAAACGCATACATGTTATCACAAATTCAAATAAAATGTGAGATTGTTTGATGTATAGTATGGTTTAGATTGTTCGGCATTTAGTTGTGAGTTGCAAACGCCATGCATTATCACATTATGGTATAACATGTGCACAACACGTGTATCACCGCTATATTCATGCATGCAATGTTTAAAACACTATGATCTCCTGTTCAAATATATGAATCCGCTTTCATATCAAATTATGATCTTTGTTAGTCTCTTACACCCACACAATCCTCTAACCTTTGTAGCTACCACTAACTTTCTCTCGTGCATGCACACGCCTCCTCGCCCTCCCCTCCCTCGGCTTTCTATCCACGGGCACATTCATTTTTTTCTTTAGGTTGTTCTCCCAGAGTCTCCACAACTCCTTTCCGACACACACCGATCGATAAACCTCTCCAGCGATGCCTGCCTACAACATATACACACACCATCAATCTCCTCCTTTATGTGTCCTTGCCTCGTGTCTCTCATACGGTCAGACACACGTGTAAACTCTCGCCCCTCTTTTCATCGATCTCACAACCGCACACTCCTCCCCCTATCTAGCTAGTAGTTGGGCCTCTCGCACCACCTCCTAGCTCCATTCTCTCTGTCTATCCGTCTCGCTGGGGCTTATTTTCCTCTAACAAATGGACGTACACCGACCGGTCTCTCGCTATACATATAGCAAGCTAGGTCCTTATAACTCGTTTTTACCCACACGTCGATCGATCTACCTCATTAGTTGTGTCTCTCCCTTCCTCTGACAAACAACAATTGATCTACCGATCTAGTTAGGTTTGCTTACCAAACACATGGTTCCCCTTCATCATCCATGGATGCGTCTCGACACATCTATCACGTACAGGCACACACAGAAACACATCCTCACTCTTATTGATAACATTGCATTTCCACCCTCCGTTTGTCTAGTAGGCCTCTCCCACCATTTCTGAGAAGCAACTCCATCACCCATCCAGCACTCTACCCCTCTCCCTCCCTCTCCCTCCCTCTCTCTCTCTCTCTCCTCTCTCTCTCTCTCTCTCCCATCATATTTCCCGTCCTTCAGTTATGTATGGATGTCGTCCGATCTCCCTCAAGACATAGCTGGGTCTCTCCTTCTCAACATATATACAAGTCGTTCTACCTCTATAGTTAGGCCTCTCCCTACCCCTCCCCCACCCCTCCCCCACACACACACACCGATACATCGAGCTCTCTAGTCATGTCTCTCTGCCACACACAAACTTGACATGTGCCCTCTAACGTTCAGTAGGCCAGTCGCCCTATATCTTTGACTTGCACACACACACAATTTCGATGGCTCTCTTCATCGATCTCGCACCCACCCACTTGATCCTCTCTTGACTCTATCGATAGCTATGACCCTCCCTCTCTTCTCGTGGATTGCCCGATCCTCTATGTATGATATGGATAGGCCTCCATTTCACACACATTGCATGCAAAATTTTGTTTGAGATGTCATCGACACATATTCCCACAAATAATTCACGAAATCAACCCCCACCCCACCCCACCCCACCCCAAAACAAAAACACTCACGAACGCGTTTGTATCTCTCACACACACCCACGTGGGTGGGGGCGTGCAGGAAGAGAAGAGGTGCATGCACGGCGCCGCGTACTCCGTCTCTTTCCCAACCACACCCGCTGGTACACGGTGGAGCTCAATTCTGTACGAAAAAGGCAGCCCACGTGGTAATTTCAAGACGTGTCTTGGTTGTCCACTTGGTGGAGGGAGGATCGTCTACCACGGGTGAACAAACAAATTGCGACTTGACGTGTTATGTTAAAAAAAGAGGCAAACCATGTGGGGCCTACCTTAGAGGCAAGACTTTTGATGTGTCCCGTCAACTCGCAGAAAGAGGAGAAGCTTGCTTAGTATGTCATCTCCCCCGCCCAAGGGTGCGGTGGCTCGCAGGATGAGGTGAAGCTTGCTCCGCCTTACGCCCGCTCCTTCGCCCCTGCGCGCGGTGGCTCGCAGGACGAGGAGAAAAATTTACTACTCCCTCCAGTTACTCCTCGTCCCTACTACCTTGGTTATAGAGATTATATCATATTGTTTGGAATATATATGTCCTTTAGTAGATTTCAATATGAACTACTAGTACATACTCCAAACACTGATGTATATAGACGTATTTTAGAGTGTAGATTCACTCATTTTGCTCCGTATGTAGCACTCTCCCTCGCCCCTCGACCCTCGCCCACGTGGTGGACGTGCATCAATTCATTCGGTCTCATATAGCCAGAACGATATATACTGCACTACCATTATTGCTCGACTTCCCGAAGAGGCGAAGAGCCAATCGCAAGGTTAATATTTTGGAGATTCCCAAGCGCAAGGTTATAGGAGAACGAGTAGTAGGTGCCGTCATTTATAAATAAAGTTTTTTCTTCATGGAACGTCACGCAATATGATAGGTTCATATGGAGAAAAAGGAAACCGCTCCACTATATACATTGTCGACGGGCCAGCCTACACGGTTGCTTGCTGGGGTTGCTCTCTTCACACTCTCTCGCACAAAACGATGTGGCCACATCTCTAACAACCCGCGGATCACGTCCGCTTGGGAAGGGGTGGATGCTTAGTGTAGATGCGGTGGCTGTCGCCGACGGTGAAAACCACCGCCGGCACGTCCCGATCAGGGGTCCCCGCGTTCTCTCTCACAAAGCCGGTGAGGTTGCCTTCGTCCCTTGCTCACTGCCGCGACGTGGGCAGTTGCCGCCTCCCGCCGCCCTCCTCAAGGTTGAGCTACGTCCCTCAGGTACAAATCCCTTTACAGTCGGCTTGCACCACTGCTCCAACTGCCCACATCACTCCCTGTGGATATTTCTCTACTTCTTTGCCCCGCACATACCTCTACTGGCTTCTACATACTTTATTTGAGATGAGTTTATGTCTCATCAACTAGTCCCAGTAATCTTATTCTAATCACGCTTCTTCAATTTCTTGCCACAGGGATGCTCATCTCAATTTTGGTGAAACTGCACAAAATAATCCGATGGTCAAAAGGTTGCAAACTTAATTTATTAGGAAGCTCGAACGTTGCCAGCAAATTGAAGGCTGGTCCGGGTTCACGGTTCAAGGGCTAGGGACTGCATGGATCGTTTTTTTTTCTTTAGTTGCCTCTGTTCCAAAATAAGTGTCAACTTTAGTAGTAGTACAATTTTGTACTAAAGTTTGCACAAAGTTGAGTCACTTATTTTGGAACAGAGGGAGTACATATTTGCTATGATCTGTCAATCATTGAGATGCAATAGCATGCATGTTAGTCTCCTTTGTATTTGATGAAATGTTGCAACGGGCAACCTTGGACGCAAGATACATGTAACAGAAGCTGGAAGCTTCATAGCATTGTACAAATTTATCTCGCTGATAAATTACAATACGTACTATACTAGTACTTCCTCCGTTCCTAAATATAAGTCTTTGTAGAGATTTCACCATGAACCACATGCGGATGTATATAGATGCATTTTAAGTGTAGATTCATTCATTTTGTTCCGTATGTAGTTCACCTACTGGAATCTCTACAAAGACTTATCTACTAGTAATAGCTAGCCCCCACTACTAGGAATTCTCTATCCTCTCCTTGAGCCACATCATCAAAATTGATGTAGCCATTAGATGAAGTAAATCAGTCCATAATAGCCGTCTGATCTAGACGTTGAGAGGCTCCACACTAAGCCACATGCAAGCATGCAGAAATACCGTGGCACATGCATGTGAGTGGGTTTTAAATCACATCAACATGTCTGCATGCAAGCATTCACCGGTAGCATGCATGTAAGTGAGCTTTTAAGTCCCATTAACATGTCCAAAAGAAAAATATAATCCCATTATGCAGTAGGAGTTGGCTGATCTTTTTTCCTTACGTGGGATGATCTAAATGATGATGGGAGTTTATTTAGTTTGGCTACCACATTTGTCATGCGGTTATAGAGTTTTTTTAGTTCTGTGAAATCGATAATTTTATGTGAGAGATATACCGTCGTTCATGACAGCGCTGGGACTCATCTAGTAATATTTAGGAACGGAGGGAGTACTATGTAAAGAGTTAGGTGTCGCACGGTGATAGTGTGAGGTGGGCCATGTAATCACTGAGCCTGCGTGTTTTCACTGCTCTTGCGCTCCTCCGCTGTAAGAATGGAGAAAATTGTAATCTAGTAGTAGTAGTACCTCCTTTCCCCGAAAGCGTGGGACACCCAGCAGTCCTACCACCTCAGAAATAAAGACCAATGAGCCATCAAATCACATAGACCCAGCAGTAAGTTGGGCGGATGAAGCAACCATCACTCTTGCGCCAATGAGAGGTCGCGTCCGCTCTGCCCGGGCATGAATGCGGCACCGATTCTTTGGAGCGGCACTGACTGTTTCAGGCGGGAAGCGCACACGGGCGATGGAGGGGCTTTGGGTGGGCCAGGCTGGTCAGGAGCGGGCGTGGCAGTTGTCCGCATGTCCCTACCGGACACGCCCGGAAACGAGAGGATGCATCGACTCTTGCGGCTAAAATCGTACACTACACACCATCTCTTTGTAGGAGTAGGTCGATCTATAGCACTCTCTAACACCCACATGTTGTTAAACACACACACGCACACGCACGCACCTTGGTCTCGTTGCACCTTCTAACTTGAGTTATTACACCTAGACGGAGGGAGTAGTAAGTATACGAGATACGGTGGCACACTAACTTAAGTCGAATACAAGTGCCCAAAATTTGTGTGCATGTTATAATAAGGATTCACTTAAAATAGTACGTGAGCAAACAGAGGGATCAATTGGATAGTGTTCCCGAGCAGTAGCGAGATGTGTGAGGTAAGATACACCGCTGGCGCTTTTAATTTTTCTTATTAATTTGTTTGTTTCACCCTCTGACTGGTGGGACCCAACATACTACATGGAGAGAGGTAAGGTGACTAAGGCTGCATTATTTCTGCACCACTGTGGATAGTCTTACCACCAAAGCCACATGACACGATTATGATTGAAATCCCAATGACTCCCACACACACACAAAAAACACGGCATGCTTGTCACATGAATGCAGGAATGTATAAAAAGTTATTTTCCTCTCGTTGAACATAACAGGAGGGTTGTGTAGCTGGTTAGCCTGTTCGCTCATCAAACTTGAGGTCTCGGGTTCGATAACTACACTTGAGCATAATTTTTGCCAGGAGGAATTCTTTGATTGGTCAAAATGTTTTCTAGGGTTTGCACGCTTCACACTCTCTCTCCAGTATATATATATATATATATATATATATATATATATATATATATATATATATATATATATATATATATATATATATATAGGAAAATCCATCCTACCACCTGGGGTAGTTACCCCACATGTCTCATATACTATCTTATGGTGGTATATATCCTACTTTATCATTTTAAGTATGTTCATATACTATATATAAGATACTCCAAAGTGAGTTGCATGAAAAATTTCAAGTTGGCCCATGGTTTTATTATATTTGTGAAATACGTACATATTTGTACATAAAAGAGAGCATACTCAAAATATGATACATACTACCAAAAAATAGTATATATACTACCTAAACATTCTTATATACTACATACTACGCGTACATACTCTCCGATTTGATAGATACTACATACTACATATAAAACTCAAGTGGTGGTAACTACCACTGGTGGTAGATAAAATTTGTCCTATATATATATATATATATATATATATAGACACACACGCTGGAGCCTTAGCGCTTGTAGTTGCTCTCTTCGCACTCTCTCGCCCTCTCCTGCTGGAGCCTTAGCGCTTGTAGTTGCTCTCTTCACACTCTTTCGCCCTCTCCAGATCTAACCAAGACTTCGTTGGCCTCTCTCTCTCTCCCCTCACTGCTGCTCAAAGAGCAGGCATGATCCGCCCGCCGTGAAGGGAAGGAGGCTTAACGTTGTCCCCGTCGGCGAGGGAGGGAATCCACTACCGGCGCAGTTGTTCACTTTCCACCCGGCGACGGCGCGGGAGGGCCTCCGACCCCTTCTTCTTCACCGCCGTCCCATCGCCCACCGAACCACGCCCCAAGAACCTTAAGGCATAATTTACTTACTCCACATGCATTGCTCTAGCTGCATGTATACCATGAACCTAGGACGTGGTTCAAAGAGGAAAAGAGTGGGGGAAAGTAGTGGGAAAAGTTGTACTCCCTCCGTTCCTAAATATAAGTCTTTGTAGAGATTTTACTATGACTACATGCGGAGCAAAATGAATGAATCTACACTCTAAAATGCATCTATATACATCCGTATCTGGTTCATAGTGGAATCTTAACAAAGACTTATATTTAGGAACGGAGGAAGTATATAGCATGAATCTAGGACGTGGTTCAAAGAGGAAAGGAATGTGGGAAAGTAGTGGGGAAAGTTGTATCGCATAAATCTAGGACGTGGTTCAAAGAGGAAAGGAAGGGGCGAAAGTACTAGTTCAAAAAGGAAAGGAAGGGACAAGGCTGTAGAGTTTGAGCAGGACTAGATTTGCTGCGCTCACATAGGGAAAGGTGTCTAAAGATAACAAAACTGGGACCAACACAAATATGCTCCTTGGTTGTTTGTTATTTGTTGCAACAGACTGTGCATGACCACAATACATCAGTAGATGCACATGGTGCGGGTGCGTCCACTGCCCCGTGCAACTCATTAGTTGTTGTTAATCTAAGGCCCTGTTTGGTTAAAAACTCCCTAATCCCTACCTACTTGGTTCCAGGGACTAAACATGGACTATAGGTTATTAAATGACATGCTAAAAGACCATGTTACCCCTAGTAACGAACTAATAGAAACAAGGTGCGATGCGTGGCAGGCGCAACTGTTGGAAAAAGTCCCAAAAAGACTCCCTCGGGGTCTTCTTTCTTTAGTCCCAAATGCCCGCTTTTAGTCCCTAAATGTGTTGGGGAACGTAGTAATTTCAAAAAAATTCCTACGCACACGCAAGACCATGGTGATGGCATAGCAACGAGAGGGAGAGTCTCGTCCACGCACCCTCGAGACCGAAAGCGAAGCGTTATAACAACGCTGTTGATGTAGTCGACGTCTTCACGATCCGACCGATCCAAGCACCGAACGTCGGCACCTCCGAGTTTCTGCACACGTTCAGCTCGATGACGATCCCGGGCTCCGATCCAGCAAAGCGTCGAGGATGAGTTCCGTCGAGACGACGGTGTGGTGACGATGATGATGCTCCACCGACGCAGGGCTTCGCCTAAGCTCATGACGATATGACTTCACCGGCGCAGGCTTCGCCTAAGCTCCGCGACGATATGACCGAAGTGGAATATGGTGGAGGGGGCACCGCACACGGCTAAGGAACGATCACGTAGATCAACTTGTGTGTCATGGGGTGCCCCCGCCTCAGATATAAAGAGCAAGGGGGTGCGGCCAGCCCTAGGGGGCGCTGAGGAGTCCTACTCCCACCGAGTAGGACTCCCCCTTCCTAGTTGGAATAGGATTGGGGAGGGAAGAGGGAAGGGCGCCGCCCCCTCCTTGTCCTATTCGGACTAGAGGGGAGGGGGCGCGCTTGCCCTGGCCGCCCTTCCTCTTCTCCCTATGGCCCATCAAGGCCCATTGACCCCCGGGGTTCCGTAACCCCTGTTCGGTAAAATCTGTTTTCATCCGAACCCTTCGAAGTCCAAACATAGGCTTCCAATATATCAATCTTTATGTCTCGACCATTTCGAGACTCCTCGTCATGTCCGTGATCACATCCGGGGCTCAACAACCTTGGTACATCAAAACTTATAAACTCATAATAGACTCGTCATCGAACGTTAAGCGTGCGGACCCTACGGGTTCGAGAACTATGTAGACATGACCTAGAACCATTCTCGGTCAATAACCAATAGCGGAACCTGGATGCCCATATTGGTTCCTACATATTCTACGAAGATCTTTATCGGTCAAACCGCATAACGACATCGTTGTTCCCTTTGTCATCGGTATGTTACTTACCCGAGATTCGATCGTCGGTATCCAATACCTAGTTCAATCTCGTTACGGTAAGTCTCTTTACTCGTTTCAGTAATACATCATCTCACAACTAACTCATTAGTTGCAATGCTTGCAAGGCTTATGTGATGTGTATTACCGAGAAGGCCCAGAGATACCTCTCCGACAATCGGAGTGACAAAACCTAATCTCGAATACGCCAACCCAACATGTACCTTTGGAGACACCTGTAGTACTCCTTTATAATCACCCGATTCGTTGTGACGTTTGGTAGTACCAAAGTGTTCCTCCGTAAACGGAGTTGCATAATCTCATAGTTACGGGAACATGTATAGGTCATGAAGAAAGCAATAGCAATATACTAAACGATCAAGTGCTAAGCTAACGGAATGGGTCATGTCAATCACATCATTCTCCTAATGATGTGATCCCATTAATCAAATGACAACACATGTCTATGGTTAGGAAACATAACCATCTTTGATTAATGAGCTAGTCTAGTAGAGGCATACTAGTGACTATCTGTTTGTCTATGTATTCACACATGTATTATGTTTCCGGTTAATACAATTCTAGCATGAATAATAAACATTTATCATGATATAAGGAAATAAATAATAACTTTTTATTATTGCCTCTAGGGCATATTTCCTTCAGCCTCCCACTTGCACTAGAGTCAATAATCTAGATTACGCAAGAATGATTCTAACACCCATGGAGTCTTGGTGCTGATCATGTTTTTCTCGTGGAAGAGGCTTAGTCAACGGTCTGCAACATTCAGATCCGTATGTATTTTGCAAATCTCTATGTCTCCCACTTGGACTTGGTCCCAATGGAATTGAAGCGTCTCTTGATTTGCTTGGTCCTCTTGTGAAATCTGGATTCCTTTGCCAAGGCAATTGCACCAGATTGTCACGAAGATCTTCATTGGTCCCGATGCACTAGGTATGACACCTAGATCGGAAATGAACTCTTTCATCCAGACTCCTTCATTTGCTGCTTCGAAGCAGCTATGTACTCCGCTTCACATGTAGATCCCGCCACGACGCTTTGTTTAGAACTGCACCAACCGACAGCTCCACCGCTTAATAAAAACACGATCCGGTTTGTGATTTAGAATCGTCCGGATCGGTGTCAAAGCTTGCATCGACGTAACCATTTACGACTAGCTCTTTGTCACCTCCATATACGAGAAACATATCCTTAGTCCTTTTAGGTATTTCAGATGTTCTTGACCGCTGTCCAAAGATCCACTCTGGATTACTTTGGTACCTTCCTGCCAAGCTTATCGCTAAGCATACGTCGGTCTGGTACACAGATTGCATACATGATAGAGCCTATGGCTGAAGCATAGGAACATCTTTCATTTTCTCTCTATCTTCTGCTGTGGTCGGGCATTGAGTCCGACTCAATCTTACACCTTGTAATACAGGTAAAAACCTTTCTTTGCCGATCCATTTTGAACTTTTTCAAAACTTTATCAAGGTATGTGCTTTGTGAAAGTCCAATTAAGCGTCTTGATCTATCTCTATAGATCTTGATGCCCAATATGTAAGCAGCTTCACCGAGGTCTTTCATTGAAAAACTTTTATTCAAGTATCCTTTTATGCTATCCAGAAATTCTATATCATTTCCAATCAATAATATGTCGTCCACATATAATATCGAAATGCTACTGAGCTCCCACTCACTTTCTTGTAAATACAAAGCTTCTCAAAAGTCTCAGATAAAACCATATGCTTTGATCACACTATCAAAGCGTTTATTCCAACTCCGAGAGGCTTGCACTGACCATAAATTGATCGTTGAGCTTGCACACTTTGTTAGCACCCTTTGGATCAACAAAACCTTCTGGTTGCATCATATACAACTCTTCTTCTAGAAATCCATTCAAGAATGCAGTTTTACATCCATTTGCCAAATTTCATAATCATAAAATGCGGCAATTGCTAACATGATTCGGACAGACTTAAGCATCGCTACGGGTGAGAAAGTCTCATCGTAGTCAACCCTTGAACTTGTCAAAACCTTTCGCAACAAGTCGAGCTTTGTAGACAGCTACATTACCATCAGCGTCGGTCTTCTTCTTAAAGATCCATTTATTCTCAATGGCTTGCCGATCATCGGGCAAGTCAACCAAAGTCCATACTTTGTTCTCATACATGGATCCCATCTCAGATTTCATGGCTTCCAGCCATTTCGCGAATCTGGGCTCACCATCGCTTCTTCATAGTTTGTAGGTTCGCCATGGTCAAGTAACATGACTTCCGAATAGGATTACCGTACCACTCACAGTGCGTATTTTACTCTGTTGACCTCTGAAGTTCAAGAGTAACTTGATCTGAAGTTTCATGATCAACATCATTAGTTTCCTCACTAATTGGTGTAGTTGTCACAGAACCATTTCTTGTGGTGAACTACCTTCCAATAAGGGAGTAGATACTGATTATCTCATCAAGTTCTACTTTCCTCCCACTCACTTCTTTCGAGAGAAACTCCTTCTCTAGAAAGGATCCGAATTTAGCAACGAAAATCTTGCCTTCAGATCTGTGATAGAAGGTGTACCCAACAGTCTCCTTTGGGTATCCTATGAAGACACATTTCTCCGATTTGGGTTCGAGCTTATCTGGTTGAAGTTTCTTCACATAAGCATCGCAGCCCCAAACTTTAAGAAACGACAACTTTGGTTTCTTGCCAAACCACAGTTCATACGGTGTCGTCTCAACGGACTTAGATGGTGCCCTATTTAACGTGAATGCGGCCGTCTCTAAAGCATATCCCCAAAACGATAGCGGTAAATCAGTAAGAGACATCATAGATCGCACCATATCAAGTAAAATACGATTATGACGTTCGGACACACCATTTCTCTATGGTGTTCGGGTGGCGTGAATTGAAACTATTCCACATTGTTTCAAATGTAAACCAAACTCGTAACTCAAATATTCTCCTCCACGATCAGATCGTAGAAACTTTATTTTCTTGTTACAATGATTTTCCACTTCACTCTGAAATTCTTTGAACTTTTCAAATGTTTCAGATTTGTGTTTCATTAAGTAGATATACCCCTATCTGCTCAAATCATCTGTGAAGGTGAGAAAATAACGATACCCTTGGCGTGCCTCAACATTCATTGGACCACAAACATCGGTATGTATGATTTCCAACAAATCAGTTGCTCGCTCCATAGTTCCGAGAACGGCGTTTTAGTCATCTTGCCCATGAGGCACTGTTCATAAGTACCAAGTGATTCATAATCAAGTGATTCCAAGCCCATCAAGATGGAGTTTCTTCATGCGTTTTACACCGATATGACCCAAACGGCGAGTGCCACAAATAAGTTGCATTATCATTATCAACTCTGCATCTTTTGGTTTCAACACTATGAATATGTGTATTACTACTATCGAGATTCAATAAAATAGACCACTCTTCAAGGGTGCATGACCATAAAAGATATTATTCATATAAATAGAACAACCATTATTCTCTGTCTTAAATGAATAACCATCTCGCATCAAACAAGATCCAGATATAATGTTCATGCTTAACGCTGGCACCAAATAACAATTATTTAGGTCTAAAACTAATCCCGATGGTAGATGTAGAGGTAGCGTGCCGACCGCGATCACATCGAATTTGGAACCATTTCCCACGCGCATCGTCACCTCATCCTTAGCCAATCTTCGCTTAATCCGTAGTTCCTGTTTCGAGTTGCAAATATTAGCAACAGAACCAATATAAAATACCCAGGTACTACTGCGAGTATTAGTAAGGTACACATCAATAACATGTATATCACATATACCTTTGATCACCTTGCCATCCTTCTTATCCGCCAAATACTTGGGGCAGTTCCGCTTCAAAGTCCAGGTTTGCTTGCAAGAAAACACTCGGTTTCAGGCTTAGGTCCAGACTTGGGTTTCTTCTCTTGAGCAGCAACTTTCTTGCTTTTCTTTTGAAGTTCCCTTCTTCTTTCCTTTGCCCTTTTCTTGAAACTAGTGGTCTTGTTGACCATCAACACTTGATGCTCTTTCTTGATTTCTACCTCCATGCTTTTAGCATTGCGAAGAGCTCGGGAATTGTTTTGGTCATCCCTTGCATATTATAGTTCATCACGAAGCTCTTGTAGCTTGGTGGCGTGATTGGAGAATTCATCAATGACACTATCATCCGGAAGAGTAACTCCCAGTTGAATCAAGTGATTATTATACCCGGACATTTTGAGTATATGTTCACCGACGAACTATTCTCCTCCATCTTGCAGCTATAGAACTTATTGGAGACTTCATATCTCTCAATCCGGGCATTTGCTTGAAATATTAACTTCAACTCTGGAACATCTCATATGCTCCATTACGTTAAAAACGTCGTTGAAGACCCGGTTCTAAGCCGTAAAGCATGGCACATGAACTATAGAGTAGTCATCGACTTTGCTCGCCAGACGCTCACAACTTCGGCGTTGCTCTCGCAGCAGGCTCGGCACCCAGCGGTGCTTCTAGGACGTAATTCTTCCAGGCAGCAATGAGGATAATCCTCAAATTACGGACCCAGTCCTTGTAATTGCTACCATCATCTTTCAACTTTGCTTTCTCAAGGAACGCATTAAAATTCAACGGAACAACAAAGACGAGCCATCTATCTACAAATAAACATAGACAAGCAAAATACTATCGGTACTAAGTTCATGATAAATTTAAGTTTAATTAATCATATTAAAACTCCCACTTAGACAGACATCTCTCTAGTTATCTAAGTGATTACGTGATCCAAATCAACTAAACCATGTCCGATCATCACGTGAGATGGAGTAGTTTCAATGGTGAACATCACTATGTTGATCATATCTACTATATGATTCACGCCGACCTTCGGTCTCCGTGTTCGAGGCCATATCTGTTATATGCTAGGCTCGTCAAGTTTAACTCTGAGTATTCCGCGTGCGCAACTGTTTTGCACCCGTTGTATTTGAACGTAGAGCCTATCACACCCGATCATCACGTGGTGTCTCAAAGACGAAGAACTTTCGCAACGGTGCATACTCAGGGAGAACACTTCTTGATAATTTTTAGTGAGAGATCATCTTATAATGCTACCGTCAATCAAAGAAAAATAAGATGCATAAAGGATAAACATCACATGCAATCAATATAAGTGATATGATATGGTCATCATCATCTTGTGCTTGTGATCTCCATCGCCGAAGCACCGTCATGATCACCATCGTCACCGGCGACACCTTGATCTCCATCGTAGCATCGTTGTCGTCTCGCCAACTATTGCTTCTACGACTATCGCTACTGCTTAGTGATAAAGTAAAGCAATTACATGGCTTTTGCATTTCATACAATAAAGCGACAACCATATGGCTCTCGCCATTGTCGATAACTCGGTTACAAAACATGATCATCTCATACAATAAAATATAGCATCACGTCTTGACCACATCACATCACAACATGCCCTGCAAAAACAAGTTAGACGTCCTCTACTTTGTTGTTGCAAGTTTTACGTGGCTGCTACGGGCTGAGCAAGAACCGTTCTTACCTCGCATCAAAACCACAACGATAGTTTGTCAAGTTGGTGCTGTTTTAACCCTCGCAAGGACCGGGCGAGCCACACTCAGTTCAACTAAAGTAAGAGAGACAGACACCGCCGGTCACCTTTAAGCAACGAGTGCTCGAGCGGTGAAACCAGTCTCGCGTAAGCGTCGCGTAATGTCGGTCCGGCCGCTTCATCTCACAATACCGCTGAACCAAAGTATGACATGCTGGTAAGCAGTATGACTTATATCGCCCACAACTCACTTGTGTTCTACTCGTGCATATGACATCAACGCATAAAACCAGGCTCGATACCATCTGTTGGGGAACGTAGTAATTTCAAAAATTCCTACGCACACGCAAGACCATGGTGATGGCATAGCAACGAGAGGAGAGATGTCCGTCCACGCACCCTCGTGAGAACGAAAGCGTAAGCGTTATAACAACGCGGTTGATGTAGTCGACGCCTTCACGATCCGACCGATCCAAGCACCGAACGTCGGCACCTCCGAGTTCTGCACACGCTCAGCTCGATGACGATCCCGGGCCCGATCCAAAGAAAGCGTCGGGGATGAGTTCCGTCAAGACGACGGCGTGGTACGATGATGATGCTCCACCGACGCAGGGCTTTGCCTAAGCTCCGCGACGATATGACTTCATCGGCGCAAGGCTTCGCTTAAGCTCCGCGACGATATGACCGGTGGAATATGGTGGAGGGGCACCGCACACGGCTAAGGAACGATCACGTAGATCAACTTGTGTGTCATGGGTGCCCCCGCCTCGTATATAAAGGAGCAAGGGGTGCGGCCAGCCCTAGAGGCGCGCTGAGGAGTCCTACTCCCACCGGAGTAGGACTCCCCCCTTTCCTAGTTGGAATAGGATTGGGGAGGGGGAAGGGAAGGCGCCCCCTCTCCTTGTCCTATTCGGACTAGAGGGGAGGCGCGCCTGCCCCCTGGCCGGCCCTTCCTCTTCTCCCTATGGCCCATCAAGGCCCATTGACCCCCAGGGGTTCCGTAACCCCGGTGTTCCGTAACCCCGGTGTTCCGTAAAATCCTGTTTTCATCCGAACCTTCCAAGTCCAAACATAGGCTTCCAATATATCAATCTTTATGTCTCGACCATTTCGAGACTCCTCGTCATGTCCGTGATCACATCCGGGACTCGAACAACCTTCGTACATCAAAACTTATAAACTCATAATAGATCATCATCAAACGTTAAGCGTGCGGACCCTACGGGTTCGAGAACTATGTAGACATGACCTAGAACCATTCTCGGTCAATAACCAATAGCGGAACCTGGATGCCCATATTGATTCCTACATATTCTACGAAGATCTTTATCGGTCAAACCGCATAACGACATCGTTGTTCCCTTTGTCATCGGTATGTTACTTACCCGAGATTCGATCGTCGGTATCCAATACCTAGTTCAATCTCGCTACGGTAAGTCTCTTTACTCGTTCCGTAATACATCATCTCACAACTAACTCATTAGTTGCAATGCTTGCAAGGCTTATGTGATGTGTATTACCGAGAAGGCCCAGAGATACCTCTCCGACAATCGGAGTGACAAAACCTAATCTCAAATACGCCAACCCAACATGTACCTTTGGAGACACCTGTAGTACTCCTTTATAATCACCCGATTCGTTGTGACGTTTGGTAGTACCAAAGTGTTCCTCCGTAAACGGAGTTGCATAATCTCATAGTTACAGGAACATGTATAGGTCATGAAGAAAGCAATAGCAATATACTAAACGATCAAGTGCTAAGCTAACGGAATGGGTCATGTCAATCACATCATTCTCCTAATGAGGTGATCCCATTAATCAAATGACAACACATGTCTATGGTTAGGAAACATAACCATCTTTGATTAATGAGCTAGTCTAGTAGAGGCATACTAGTGACTATCTGTTTGTCTATGTATTCACACATGTATTATGTTTCCGGTTAATACAATTCTAGCATGAATAATAAACATTTATCATGATATAAGGAAATAAATAATAACTTTATTATTGCCTCTAGGGCATATTTCCTTCAAAATGTCCCTCCTGTTTGGTTTAGATGGGACTGACACGGAGTTTTTTAGTCCGTACACCAAAATGTCCCTGTAAACAAACACCCTCTAATAATGTCGCTGGAAAATTGATGCAATGCCATAGTTAAAAGCAAATTACATGTTTAACGAATTTTATTGTTAATATAATCTCTATGTTAATATTACCCAATGCCCCCGTTTCAGAAATGCTACTGTCTTGCTTTCTTTCCCATTTAGATAAGGTAGATGCTTCTTTTTGTTGGCTTCTGTGTCATCCACCGTTATTGACCACTAGTTGTTTCCTTTGCACCTCTGTGTAAACAGGGTTATCTACTTCACCTCGTTGCCATTGTGACCTTTTGTTTCACTGCACAAAACACTTTTGTTTTAAGAGTGTTTTGTGCAGTTCAACCAAAATGTCACACCAACAACGTTGCTTGATTGCTTGATCTTAGTGGAACTGCGCAACAGGAGATCTTACTTCCTATCCGTTAAGGCGAATTTGGTTCAGATCTTCTTCTTGTGAGTTGTTTGAATTCCGCATCATGAGAGGTTAGTACTAGCCTTCTTTCACATGATTCTGCAGTGTGCTTTCATATGTTGTGCTACTTGTACGATAATGTTGCTTGATTTTAGTGAACTGCACAAATGGAGACAAGACTTCCAATCTGTATGTGCACCGTAATATCCCATTGAGGTATGACAAGGATATTTCACAACTGCTGGCCTGTATTTTGCCACTTTCATCAGAAAATTAAGTTTAGTACTATACTTGTGCTCCCTAATTGACATGCCAAATATTACATTGAAGGCGAAGCTTGTCTGTTATTGAACCAAGTGATGAAGGGAAGAACAAGCGGAAGAAAACAAAATCAACTCCGGTGTTGTAACGGTTAATCTTTGGAACTGTGATGACACAAGTAATGATATAGTTTTGCATCTTAATATATTGCTATGGCTGGAACGAGCAATTGTTTTGCCACTGATTTGATGCCATACGTAAGTATCTCTACTTGTGCAAACAGGGATCTTCTTTGAAGATACCATATATTTTAGTGGAACTGCACAAGAAGATGTTGGAAACATTAAACTAATCGAGGAGTATATAGTAAGCATGGCCACCCCCGTAGATAGCAACAGATGGTTTCGGAGAAGTGCTTCATCTGTATGCTCTACACAATTAGCCTCCTGACAAAGGTTGGTACTCACCCACTGATTTCATCCATATGATTGAGCTTTGTCATCTCTATTGGTGTTGTGCTACTGTTTAGATATTGTCATGAAAAAGTGGTATTGTCCTTGAGAAGTGCTTCGTCTGTGTTGTTTTAAATATTTCCTTTCCTTTTTTTCGAGAAAACATGAATGCTAGCATTTAGTAGTCCCCTTGTCTTTGCACAACAGGATCATCTTCCTCTAAAGAAGAATATGGAGTACATGAAGTGACTAGTTCCGATTATGCCACGATGAAGAAGCCCTGTCTATCTTCTCATCAGAAGGAGCAGTTGAAGGATGGTTAGATTACTCCCCACAAGACCAAACTAACTTCAGCTCAGAAGGACTGACAAATCTCCATTTTATTGATGTGATGCGCGAGTACAATGTTGTTCTAGGATTCTTTCTGGTGAGTTCCATTTTTCTAAAAGTGTGCTCTACATGGACCATGTATGTGCCTGTTGAAACTGTCAAATCATAGTACAGTTTGCTTTATACTAATCACTTTTTTGTATTTGTGCAAACAGGGGTGCTCAGCTTGATTTCAATGGGAACTGGACAAAATGTTCATGAATACATCGAATCATTCATTTCCACCACAAGAAAGGAGGTGCCGATAAGTTCAAGGTGTTGCAACATATAAGGGCGAAATCATACAAGCAACGCGCGAATTTGGTTGATTTTGGTGGAACTGCACAAAAGAACAGCTGGTTTATTTAGCACGAGGTGCCATGTCAATGTCCGAACTGATGGCAAACCCTGCCCATTCCACAATCATAGGCATTTGATATTTTGGAATGGGACAACCTTGTCAAATTTTGCTCATTGATTTTAGCAAGACATGCGTTTGATATTTTCGAATGGGACGCCCTTTGCTGTCAGCAGCGTCGATCAATTTTTTATTTATTCTTTAGTTGCAAAGTAAATATTGCCTCTTACATGTGAGTCGCTGAGATGCATAATCATCGATTGTTTTGAATGTTCTCTATGAATTGCCAGGCCTGTGTGTTTGATTGCAATGTACGTAAATGCTAAAAGCTGCTCAAACTCTTTGTACTCCTTCTTTCCTTTTTACCATGCACGCTGTGAAAGTGCATACTTTTTGAATAAGATTGGTCAAAGTAGAGATACTTTGACTGCAGACAAAACTTGTATGTAGACTAGAAAGGACCGGAGGGAGTACATGTGAAACTGCTGCAAACGAGGTGATCACCCTGAGAATAATGCTAGTACGTATTGTTTTGCAGTTTCATCCAATGCCAGTGATACAGGAATTCGAACTAATCAAAATAAATTCATTAATACACGGTCGAATTTCATTACATTTCATACATTCTTCAACTAAAAAGGGGTGCGCTGGAGGTATAATTAATTAACCGAAGCTACCCACCTGTGTCCCGCTGAGCTGAGCAGAAGCTTGATGACTTAATCTGCAGTGCAGTTGCATAAGCGACATGTGGCATGTTGGGCCCACGTGTCGGTCAACTGCACCAGCGAGCTAAGTAGAAGCAGCGTTTTTCTCAAAGACATCTCTCCGACTCCATCGCCACCGCCAAGAAGCTAACCGCTGTCAATGGTCAACCCGCTTAGCCTTGCTTCAACCGGAGGGTAGCAGCGTGGCCTTACTTGGACCAGCGCGGCGACCTACCGTGTTCTACTCTTCCTCGTTTTCTATGTGGCGCGGCCTTGTTGGCAGCGCGGAGGGGCCTCGGCAGAGCCGACGATGTCCTCTGTCTCGTTACCGGCAGGGTGGGGCCTCGGCTGAGCCGGCGATGTCCTCTGCCTCGTCGACGCCAGCGGAGCGGGACTCGCTTGAGCCGGCATCGTCCTCTGCCTCGTCCTCGGTCTCGCCAAACAGCGCCTCGCCCGCTTCATCGCCCTCTTTGCTAGCCTCTTAGTAGGCAGCCGCAGCCTCCGCCACCCGCATGCGGTATCGCTAGCGCTCGAGGCGGCCCTTGCGGACGAGTCGAGCAGCGCCTCCTGCTCCGCCTGCTCTGCGGCGATCTGCTCCTCCGCCTGCAGGTGCTCCTGGAGGAGATGGTGGTTGTAGGCGGCGTCGGCCTGCGCCTCCCGGAACTGCTCCTCACGATCCGCCTCACCCCGTCCATATATTGGGCACGGGCCTCGCCGATGGTCATGGTGCAATGCACCGCGAGGATGGCGCTGAGGAGGGGTTGGCGCTGGATCGTCGACTACCATGTTCTCCATTGGGATGTCGTCGCCCTCCGCCGCCGCTGCCAGCCGGTCGGCAGCAATGGCTGCCATCTCCTTGTGGTCCGTCGTCCGCCCGTCCCGAAGAGCGCTGGAGCGTGAGGAAGCCATGGTGGGCAGTAGTGTGTGGACAGGAGAAAGGGAACGGATGTGGATGACTGCGGCTATGGCCGGCGCAGCAGTTTATATAGCAATGGTGGGCGGGCGGAGGGACGGACGTGTGGCGCTGGAGTAGCCGCCTCGGCAACCGCGTATCATTAATATGGGCGGCAGATGGACGGACGGCACTTGTGTCGTTTGAAGGCGGAGCAATCGCCGCACTGGAAGCGGGCGGGCGCGCGATCTCGCTTTGAGCAGAGCGGCAAGGGCGAGGAGATGAATTTACTTGGAGAGGATGACAATGGGGACCCACCAGGTCCATAGCCTATATATATATATATATATATATATATATATAGGATAGCACTATTCTAATCCCAGGATTAGAATAGTTATTTGGATCACAACGCCCGTCTATAAGGAGCCGACAGATATCCTCCCGAACTCCCGAACACACGGAATAAAAAGAACCCTCCTGACCTTATCCCCACGCCCGCTCTGTGCCAACCCCGCCCCTCGTCTCCTTCCCAGGCAGAAGGCGCCACCGCCACCACCTCCCTCCCCGGCAGCAAGCACGGCCGCCCCCACCTTCCTCCCCAGCGGCAGGCGCGCCTCCTCCCCTCCCCATCCCATCCCTGCTAGCGGTCGGCTCCCACCCCATCCCCGACCCTCAGCCCCACGGCCGGCGCGCGACCTTCCCTCCTCCCCCATGGCAGGCGCGCGACCTCCCCACCTCCCCGCGGCTGGCGCGCCTACTTCCCTCCTCCCCCGCGGCTGGCGCGCCTCCTCCCCTCCTCCCCTGCGGTCGGTGCGCGACTCCCCTCCTCCCCCGCAGCCGGCGTGCCACCTCCCCTCCTTCCCCGCGGTCGGCGCTCCACCTCCCCTCCTCCCAAACGGCAGCGCGGCTCCGGAATGTCAGCGTGCTTTCGCCGATCCCTGGATACCACGAGCCGCTGTCACCTCCCTCCCCTTGAATCCACCGCGGTGGTGGCCTCTCTCCCTCTGAATCCATCATGGCGGCGACCTCCCTCCCTATGAATCCATCACGGCGGCGCCCTCCCTCCCCCTAAATCTACCGAGGCGGCGGCCTCCCTCCCCTTGAATCCACTACGGCAGCAAGCACCACGCCGGCGCGGATCTGACGCATGTGTCATCCCTGGATCCAGCGCCATCCGAGGACCGGCACCATCATGGGCAGGTCACACGCAGTTCCCTGGGAAGGTTGCGGGCAACGCCTTGGGTAGGTCATGAGTACTCCGTCCGTGGCTACGTGTGCATCAACAGGAGAACCCAACTCCAGAATCCCGCCAGAAAATTGGCCACCATTGCACGTCAGCTTCTCCTGATGGGCAAGTCCAGCTGCAAAAAGAAGAGTGCATGGAAGCTTCTCCAAAAAATTGGCCACGATTACGGTTGTTTTCTGAATCAATATGTTGTTTGTTTGAGAATACAGGGAAGAAGAAGAAAAGAATGGAGAAGATAACGCATCAGCACTTTGTGGATAACGTGAGACAAGATGGATGGATGCAAGTCCGCCACTAGTTAGTGCATTGGGTGCATGTAGTTACTGTGTGGCCAGGTCATTTGAGAATATTGTTTGTAAGCGCGCACTATCTTTTTGCCGCTGATTCTTATGCTCAAATTATACCCAAATTTCTACAGTTTTTGCACACTCATTTTACATCTTCCCTTCTTTTTTGTGCATGTTTTACAACTTCGAAATTGTCGTGTCGAGAAGTTCATGTATTGCTACCAAAGAATTCATGAAACAAATATTTAGAAGTTCAATTTTTTTATTTCAAACCAATTAACTTCTCCGCTTTTGCTCGATGCAGAGGAAAACTGTTAAAAGTAAGATTTTCCTCGTTTCCAAAAAAATAAGAGAGAAGGCCAACTCAAAGTAACAGAGTAGTTCAAAAAAAGGTTTATAAAAAATGGATTTTGAAAAACCTAGAAGTTCAATTTGCAATAACCGAGAAGGTCAAAAAAACGTAGAAGTTAAAATTTGAAAACCCTAGAAGTTCAATTTGAAGTAACCGGGAAGGTCAAAAAACCTAGAAGTTCAAAGGTAAAAACCTAGAAAATTGTTTGCTTATTTAAAACCATATTTTTCCTCTAAGAAGTTCAAAGTAAAATAAGAGAGAAGTTTAAAGGTTAAAAAAACTTAGATGTTTTATCGTTACTAAATAATAAAATGAAGAAGTTGAAATTAAAAAAGGAATTAAAGAATCCACCATGAAGATCAAAAATAAAAAAGTCCAAATCATGTTTATTTAAAATAAAAATAAAAACTTTACTCAAAAAATAAAAGATATGAAGTTTAGATAAAAATAATGAGACAAGTTCAAAGTATATTAAAACCTAGGACTTAGAAGTTCAAAAACAAAAACAAAAAAATGTCATTTTGGGCATTTTTCCCAATACTAAAGATAAAAACCAAGAAGTTCAATTTAAAAAAATGAAGTAGTGCATTGCATATTAAAACTCAATTTTTCTTGTTACCAAATAATCAAACCAAGAAGTTCAATTGTTAAAAGCAGAACAGTTTGATATTTATTTGAAAACTCATTTTTTCCGGTTACTAAAGAATAAGACCAATAAGTTCTATTTGACATAATGAAGAAGTTCTATTAAAATAAACCTATAAGTTCAAATTTAACGAAGCGGCTCGATGTCTATCAAAAAGTAGGATTTTTTCCATTACTAAAAGAAATAAAACCAGGAAGTCCAAATTAGAAAGACGGAGAAGTTCGATGATTATAGAAAACTCAGATTTCCCTCGTTATTAAAGACTGGAAAACAAGAAGTTCAAAAATTAAATAACAAGAAGTTCAACTTTTAAAAATAGAGTGCTTCAAAATTTCATAAAAAAAGATTAAGAAAAAAAAACCTGGAAGTCCATATTAAAAAGATGGCGAAGTTCGATGATTATAGAAAACTCAGGTTTCCCTCGTTATTAAAGAATGGAAACAAGAAATTCAAAAATAAAATAACAATAAGTTCAAATTTTAGAAATAGAGCGCTTCGAAATTCATAAAAAGATTAATAAATAAAACCAGGAAGTCCATATCAAAAAGATGGAGAAGTTCGATGATTATAGAGCGCTTCGAAATTCATAAAAAAGGATTAAGAAATTTCGATAAATATTTATAAAAAACTCATATATTTTCGCGTAACCGAGAGAAGTTCGATTAATAACTGCCAGAAGTTCATGTACTACATGGTGTGCATTTTGTATTAAAAATGAACAAAAAAAGCAAATACTACAAGTTTTGTTGTTATAAATTCAACTCCTCGGTCGGAGATAGTTAAAAATATTATTGTGAACGGGTTTGTACAAAAGGAGTATCATTTGCGTAACACTAACGAATGGATGAGAAAATTACAAATGAAAATACGTCAGAGAAGTTCAACGTGAAAACAGCAAGAAGTTCAACTAATGCACTGAATGAATTTCAGATAAAAACTTTTAAAACCATCGCGAGTATGAAAAAATAATCAACACGGGAAAGTTGCATGTTTACAGCAGCTTTCCATCGGTATATCACTTTCTCAATTATGGTGAGTGTTTTAGTGAGTGAATGAAGAGCTACGAGCAAAAAAAGCACGTGAAAAACAGAGTGAAGTTCAAGATTTCATACCGAGAAGTTCACGTACTTCACGCGATGCATTTTTCACGAATCTGTTTCACGATAAAGGCAGAACGAATGATCTCGCCATTTTCCAAATTACTTGAAAACGGAAGGGAATCACAGAAAACCATCAACATGAAATAGTTTCGCATTTTTCTTTTCTTTTCAACGGTATATTATTTGCTCAATTCCGATAAAGTTTGTGAAAATTACAGAGAAAATACGTTTTTAGCCATTTTGAAAACTGACATAAAACAGTAAGGAATTGGGAGAAATAATATATACCAAAAAGTTTCGCATTTCCTTAAGCTTTCCAACGCCATATCATTTGTTGCGTTCGGACATAGGGTTAAAATAATAGATCGAAAATACGAACTCGGTGAAACTTGTACCGTTTCCTAAATCACTTTTAAACCGTTCAAAATTAGAAAAAACTTTCTACATGAAAAAGTAGCGCATTTTCATAAGCTTTCCAACGCCATATCATGTGCCTCAATTGGTTTAGCCGTTTAGAAATGACATCGAAAATATGAACTCGGCTATTCGGTTTGTGAAATTTTACGATTTTCTAAATTACTCTTTAACCTAGTGAATTAGAGAAAACTTTCAACATGTGGAAGGAGCGGTTTTGCAGCAGCTTTTCAAAGCCATATTACTTGCCTCATTCCGATAAATGGTTTAGAAATGCAATCGAAATTACGATTCACGTTTTTTGTTTGAAGAAAAAACAGTTTTCAAAACTGCTCTTAAGCCGCTTACATTTTGCAAAAAATTTAACTTGGGTCATGATACTCGTGATCATAGCTTTCCAACGGTATATAGCAAGCCCTATTTGGGCAATGTTGCGGGAAGTTCAACCTACCACAGGGGGAAGTTCAGGTCGAACAACTCAGGCAGTAAAATCGCAAAAAACGCGAGTTTTCACGACCCGAGTGCAAAATCCGCCTATGAGCGAGATTCCTATCTAAAACGAGTATTTAGTTGCTAAAAATCGTTTGAAGATTACACTTACATCACATGGAACACGACTAACCAGAAAAGCTCGCGGTAGAAGGCACGATTGCGAAGATAGCCCGAAGGTCGGGTTCGTACAGAGAGAAGTTCAGGCGCGTTACTCGTAGCGGTCCACTTGCGTTGATGCGGTGTGGAAGTGGTGTGCGAATAGTTATTCGCTAATATTAGCGAATAACTATTCGCACACCACTTCCACACCGCACGCTGAACGCAAGTGGACGCCATTCTTGAACCTAGTGTGTCGCGGACTCACACGAGTGAACTTCGCCTCGGAAAAAACTGCACACGTTATTTTTTTCGGTACTGTTTTCGCTCTAATTTTTTAACCGTTTATCGGAATGAGGCGTGTAATATACCGTTGAAAAGCAATGGATTAGGCAAAACTTCGACATGTTGAACACTTTTCGAGATTCCACATGGTTTAAGAGCAGTTTTGAAAATGGTGCGGCCCATGACGAGTGGCAGCGAGCGTTTTTCGCGATTTCTTCTAAACCGCTCGTCGGAATGAAGCAAATGATACGCCGTTGGATAGATATCGTCGAGGCGCATCTTTTTCATATATAAATGTTTCTCTAATTCCTTACGGTTTAAGAGCAGTTTCAAATTTAATAAATCGCGGAATTCTGTTTTTCAAATTTTTTCAAATTTTCGGTACTGTTTTCACTCTAGTTTTTGAACCGTTGGTTGAAACGAGGTGTGTAATACGTCGTTGGAAAGCTATGGACAAGGCTCAACTCTCATATGTAGGAATGATTTTAAGATTCCTTATAGTTTTAAGTTAATTTTGAAAATCATGCGGCGGACGACAAGCGGCAGCGGCCGTTTTTCTTGAAATTTTTACAAACCGGTTGTCGAAATGATTCAAATGATATGCCGTTGGAAAGATATTGACGAGACGCAACTTTTTCATGTAGAACACACTCTCTAATTCCTTACGGTTTAAGAGCAGTTTTAAAATTAGCAAAAAGCGGACACTCTGTTTTTTCGTGACACCAAAATCGTCGTCGGACGTAAGAACGCACTGCTTCAAACTGAAAACCGCCTTTGCAATGCATACAAGTGAACTTCATGATTTCTTTTTGTCGGACATAAACTTTCTCGCACAAGTTTTTGTTGTATTTTTCAACTTTTTCCGAACGAGTGGACCACAACACTCCAAAGTGAACCGTAACACTACCAAAAGTGAACCTCATGAGTACTTGTTGTCTTTTTTATACTTATTAATTTTTACGCCGTTGACCAAGCGAGTGGACCTTTCATCGGACGTAAGAACGACTTTGCTTCAGACTAAAAACAAGATTTCGTCGGTCGACCAAGCAGACTTCATGATTTTCTTTCGTCATTTTTCTAACTATAAAAGTGCATGATTTCTTTTTGTCCTTTTTCTGACTTCTTTATTAACAAGAGTGAACCGCAAAGACAAGAGCAAGTGGATCGCAACACTATCAAAAGTGAACGGCATTACTACTTTTTATCGTTTCCATAAAAAAATTTCCACTTCACATTAGACGTAAGTGAACCAAAACACCGTGGAAAGTGCACTGCATTATTTTATTTTTGTCCTTTTTCATCTAACTCATCTTGGACATCTTTGTGAACGCGAAGTGAGCTGCATTTGTTTTCTGCACTGCAAGAGTTAAATACAAAACAGCACGTTTTTCTTTTTTGTATCTCACAAAGTGGGCCTCACATTTTATTGATGTTAGGAAAACTGACGGGAGTCTTTGATCCAACGCGTAGCACAATGAACCACATCCAAAAGAAAGTGTACTCCTCGTCTTTTTACTAAACAGAAGTGAACCATCAAATTCTTATGAAAAATCGAGAGCAAATTGTGGACTTAATGATACCGAGCTGCATGACGAGGGAACACACTACAGAATCACCGAGGCGATGAAGCCCGTGCTCGAGCGAGCCATTGAGCTGCACCACGGCGACCACTGGAGTGCACTGTGTTGCTCCCGTCGTCGCCGGCGCGCCCACAAACTGCACCCACAGGAGTACTGAGCCGCATCTAATGCCAGCGAGACGCACGTCCGTGGTCGCCGTACTGCACAGAAGCTTCTGAACTGCACTGCACCCAAAAGAAGTCATCAAATTTTCTAAAAAACACCAGAAAAATGCTTCTGAATAGCAACAACCCTGGTTTGGGATTTGACGGCGGCGAACGGCATCTTCGTCTGCATCGCACGCCTTCGCATCGTCGTCTCAGACAGCAGCAAGCTAAATGACGCTAGGTAGTGAAGTGCAGTGCCCTGTTGTGATCCCTCACGAGCAAACTAAACTGAACTTCAGTGCACTGCTAGAAAAAGATGCAGAACGGTTCCTACCGAGCTACAATGCCACATTAGATGAACCACAAAACAAGGGGGGGAGGTGGTAGTGATGTAGTTGAGCACGATCCCGTGCACGCCGATGAGCCGATCTGCAGGTGATGGAGCGCTGGACTGCGTGCTGCATCGGGCCGCAGTGCAACAGGGCATCGGAGATGGCCGGCGAGCGGGTGTTGATGGCTCTGCCAGGGCTCGTGCCGGCCGGAGCGGGTGCTTGGGAGCTGCGGACTGCACAAGCGCACGCGCCACACTACCACTAGTCGGACGCGCGTCGGGGAGGAAGCCGCAGTGCCGCGTCGGAGGCTGAGATGTGGAGCACACCCCTCCTCCCTGGATGTGGCACCGGGGCGGCGCGGGGGGGCTTCGCGGCCTGTCTACGGTGGCGGGTCGCCGCGGCCTGGATCTGGCGTCGGGCGTTGGATCGGGAGGAGGGCCGCGCCGGGCAGGAGGAGGAGGTGGCGGGGCGGCAGTGGCCGGGATTTTGGGGTGTGCGGGACGGGAGGTGGTGGTGTGGTGGGGAGCCGTGGTGGTCGGGATCGATCCCGTGGTTGCCGGCCAGATCCAGGTAGGTGGTGGTGGGCGGCACACGTCCAGGTGCGTGGCGACGCCGGGGAGGTGGCCGCGGGGCCGGCGGGTGAAAAGGCCAGATGGGGGAGGAGGCCACGGTGCCGGCAGGGGAAGAAGCCGGTGGGGGTTGGGCGGGGGAAGAGGCTGGTGGGGGTGGGGCGGCGCGTCGGACGGGTACGTCGGCGTGGCTCCCCGGCAGGGCAGCAGATGGATCGGGGGGAGGTGCGCCGGAGGAGGGAGGGGGAGGTGTTGTCGTGAGGGAGGTGGGGTTGGGATTTTTGCTGCAGTTCAGTTGGGGGGACGGTAAGTAGCCGTAGGTGTTAGCAGAATAAGAAAGTGGGGTGCAGAATAAGACTCTTAAGGGTGTTATCATAATAGACCCACCCTATATATTTATTTTGCTTCCTCCTGGTTTCCTGACATCACGGTCCCATAGCATTGTCAACCTCCTGGAGTAGTCAATAAACGAGAGAATTGCACAAGAAGCGGCCGACAGCTGGGACCAAGCAGCTTGAGCAGTATTTGTGCAGAGTTTTTCGATGTTTAGCCCAGATATTAATTTTCTCCTCGAACAACAACGAAAACATCGCTGCAGGTTTAACTTGGCGGGTTGTGGCCCGTCTAGCCCAAAGCCAGATATCCAGCCCAGATATTAATTTTTTCAAGTTGAAAATGACTAGCCCAGCTATTCTTTTTTAGGAATACCGAGCAAGGTCAAGTTGTTATTCTCGCTTGTTGGGCTGTAAATCTTTCCTAGGAGGGATGCATTAGGCTTAACAAGAAAATGGGCTTTAAGAAATAATAAATGGGATGTAATTGTAAAAACTGGGCAAGAACTATAAAAATGCACCAAACACGTGATTACTTTATAAATTATTATTTTTGGATATTGAAAATTTTAATTTCATTAATTGTTGTGAGCGCAATGTTTTGTTGGATTTTTACGTAATATAAATTTATATTGAAATTGTATTTAATCTGACTAGAAATTTCGGGATAAAAATATTTCGAATCTGATCAAAATGTGAGAAATTTTATTGAATTCTGTTTTGAACGGTTGGTTGAAATGGGATGTACTTTTAACAAACTGTAAATGGGCTGTAGTAAATTCCATTAGAATTCAAAAATGGGCTACACATTATTACAAATCTCAAATGGGCTATAAGTTCTCTGCCACACACTTCTGGCCTTACTAAGTTGACGCGTCCCCTAAAAAAACATAGTTGACGCGTATGCAAGGCTTTGTCAACTTATAATCAACACACGGTTCTAGCAGCAGTGGCCGTTGGATGTCCATCCAAAAGATGCCGTGCTTCTTCAATCTCGGATATTCTAGCTTCACCCGCCCAAAAAATGATTCCTCCCCTTGACATCTGGGGCGCACTGTTTCGGAAGCTGACCTGTGGCCCTACTAAGTTGACGTACGAAGAGATTTGTCAACTTAGTCAATATAAACGATTCTAGATGCAGTGACCGTACGATGTCCATCCAACGGCTGTCGTGCTTCTTCAACCTCTGGTCTTCTTGCTCCAGCCGTCCAAAGCAGCGCCGGTCGTGCCGCCTGCTCCTGCCTCCCATGGCCGGCTCTGCTGCCGCGGAGGCCTCACCGCCCCCTACTACTCCCACCGCTAGCCAGGCCACCCCTCCACTCACCCACACCCCCTGTTATTCTGCGGCGACGGCAGCGCAGCCGAACCAGTGAACCCTCGTACTCCTCTCCGCGTGTGCATCCACTGCCGCGTCTTCCCCGGCTCTGCGTCGTCCCCTTCCTAGGCCTCGTCATTGTCCACCGCCGTGGTGCTCTCGGCGCGGCGTGGTCAACGTGGGCAAGGAACGACTTCCATCGGACGTGGACTGTACGTGGAGAGGCTGACAGCTGGGTCCACGGCAGCCGCAAGGAAGTGCCTCCTTATTGCGCGCAAAATAATTATTCCTCCACCTGACAGCGGGGACCCACCGGACGGGCCACCGTATTTTGCGAAAAAAATGATTCGCCCCTGACTGTTGGGACCCACGAGCTACATATTCGCACGCAAGGAAGTGCGTCCGAGAAAAAAACTATTCGCCCCCTGACTGCTGGGACCCACCAGCTACATCTTCGCACGCAAGGAAGTGCGTTTGAAAAAAAAAACGATTCGCCCCCCGACTGCTGGGACCCACTTGCTACACCATCACACGCAAGGAAGTGCGTTCGGGCAAAAAAAATGATTCGCCCCCTAACTGCTGGGATGCAGCAGCTACACCTTCGCACGCAAGGAAGTGCGTCCGGGCAAAAAAAAACAAAACGATTCGCCCCCCTGACTGATGGGACCCACCATCTACATCTTCGCACGCAAGGAAGTGCGTCCGGGCAAAAAAACGATTCGCCCCCCTGACTGCTGGGACCCATCGGCTACATCTTCGCTCGCAAGGTAGTGCGTCCGGGCAAAAAAACGATTCGCCCCCTGACTGCTGGGACCCACCAGCTACATCTTCGCACGCAAGGAAGTGCCTGACAGTCGGGACCCACCTGGTCGAAGCGTACGTAGCGTTGTCATTCTGGTCGCGAACGTGCACGTACATACTGGTTGTTGTAGAGGCGCGCACATGTCGTAGTAGAGGCGTGCACGTGGCATATACACGTACGTACAACGGCCAGGGTGCAAGAAAGAAAATACGGCCACGTATGTGTAGATACGGGCAGGTCTCGAACGCCTACTCGCGCATACGTACGGCCAGGGCTCGTGTACATGGCTGGGTCGGAACGGAGAAACAGCGTCGTCGTCGTGTTCATGGGGAGGCAACGGAGTGTGTCGTGTTCATGGGGAGGCAACGGAATGCGTCGTGTTCATCGGGAGGCAACGGAACGCGTGGGAGCCAACCGGCTGGGTCGGAACGGAATGCGTGGTCGTGTTCATCGGGAGGGCTTGGACGGAACAGGCGATGGAAACGAGGCCTGGCGTACCGCACAACGGAGGAAACAGACCTCCTACGTTCAGAACGGGGTCCTGTTGATCGGGAGGGGTGTGGCGTACCGCAAAACGGAGGAAATGGACATCCTACGGTCAAAATGGGGGTCCTGTTGATCGGGAGGGGTGTGGCGCACCGCAAAATGGAGGAAACGTACCTCCTACGGTCGAAACGGAGGTGGAGGGGTGTGGCGTACCACAAAAAGGACGAAACGGACTTGTGTTGGAGCGCTACGGTCGAAATGGGGGTCCTGTTCATCGGGAGGTGTGTGGCGTACCACAAAACGGGACTCCACGGGATACTGTTCATCTCCATCGTCGACGTCCTCTAGCCTCCATGGGCTACCGTCGACCTCCTCCAGCCTCCACGGGCTCCTATTCATCCAGCCTCCACCGCGTGCTACTACACCGGCTACTGTTCAACCACCCCTCCACCGTCTACTATTCATCCAGCCCACCACACCACGGGGTCCTGTTCAACCACCCCTCCACAGGCACCCCTCCACCGCCTACTATTCATCCAGCCCTCCACCACACCACGGGTCTTGTTCATCCGAGGCAACGCCACCGCCATCGCTCATCCAACCCCCCCTCGCAAGGCTCACTGCTCATCCCGAGGCAGCATCGATCGGCTTCAGCTAGCGGCGATAGCGAAGAATCGCCGATCGGGTTCGATTAACACCATCGATCGATCGCTCGGGTTCGATAATGGTAGCTGCGGTGCAATCGCTCGGGTTCGATTAGAGCCCAACGCCTCGCTTCGGGTTGATTAGAGCCAACGCCTCACACACACGCATCGTACGAGAGAAGCGCGCATCGCTCGGCCCCCGATCTCCCACCGTAACCGGGAACTCCCCGAAATTTTCCTCCCCCTCGCTTCTACCACGGTTTTTTCCGTCATTGACGGCCGGAAGAATGTCATGCAGCTGCGTCTCCGGCCCACCCTGGACGAAAAGCCCATTTTCTGTCATGATTTTTTGTCATAGAAGTAGGAGCCCACCACATCTATGATGATACCGGGTTTTGTCACAATTATCGTCATAGAAGTGGCATATGTATGACAAAAAAAATTCGTTCGGCCCAAAATGTCACGGTTGTGTCTTTTTTTTGTAGTGGAGGTGCTCTGCATTTATATTTTACGGTCTCAGAAAGGGCTAGCAAGATACCACTATTGTCATATTATATCATGGTTGTTTTGACAACGTGTTGCTGTTTGAGATATATTATTATTGCTCGCAAGCTGATTATGTCATTGATATGAGTCAATATAATCTTTAAGTGTTATTATTGACATGGTTAGTTATAATGTTGGCTGAAAACTTGGGTGCTATTTAAGCTTATTTATGCAAACAAGAGCAAAAGAGTTCGTAAAAGTTTTTCTTTCTCACTTTCTGTTTATCAACTGAATTGCTTGAGGACAAGCAAAGGTTTAAGCTTGGGGGAGTTGATACGTCTCCAATGTATCTACTTTTTCTCACGCTTTTCCTCTTATTTTGGACTCTAATTTGCATGATTTGAATGAAACTAACCCCGGACTGACGCTGTTTTCAGCAGAACTACCATGGTGTTATTTTTGTGCAGAAATAAAAGTTCTTGAAATGAAACGAAACTTTGCGACGATTTTTTATGGAATAAAAGAGGATTTTTTGAGCCAAGACCCACCAGAGAGGGGCCCCTGTGTGGGCACAACCCACCAGGGCGCGCCCCTTCTCCTAGCGCGCTCAGGAGGGTTGTACCCACCTGGTGGCCCCGCAGACCTCAACCCTAACACTATAAATTCACATTATTCCAGAAAAAACAGGGAGAAAGAATTATCGCGTTCCATGAGACGGAGCCATCGCCAAGCCATGTTCTTCCTCAGGAGGGCAGATCTGGAGTCCGTTTGGGGCTCCAGTGAGGGGGATGTTCGTTCTTCGTCATCACCAATCATTCTCCATTGCCAATTCCATGATGCTCCCCACCGGGAGTGAGTAATACCCTTTGTAGGCTCGCTGGTCGGTGAGGAGTTGGATGAGATTCATCATGTAATCGAGTTAGTTTTGTTAGGGCCTGATCCCTAGTATCCACTATGTTCTTAGATTGATGTTGCTATGACTTTGCTATGCTTAATACTTGTCACTTTGGGCCCGGGTGCCATGATTTCAGATCTGAACCGTTTATGAATTCATCATTATATCCATGTGTTAGATCCGAATTTGCAAGTTATAGTAACCTACTACGTTTTATGATCCGACAACCCCGGAGTGACAACAACCGGGCCCACTCTCGGTGATGACCGTAGTTTGAGGAGTTCATGTATTCACTATGTGTTAATGTTTTGTTCCGGTTCTCTATTAAAAGGAGGCCTTAATATCCCTTAGTTTCCAATATGGACCCCGCTGCCACGGGAGGGTTGGAAAAAAGATGTCATGCAAGTTCTTTTAAAAAGCACGTATGACTATTTACGGAATATACGCCTACGGTTATAACTATCACATGATGAATATCATCCAACAAGTCACCGATCCAATGCCTACGAATTTATTTATATTTATCTCGCTGCGTTACTATTGATATCATCACTGTTACACTTGCTACGAATTACTGCTATCACTGTTACTGTTACCGTTGTTGTTGCTACTATCAAAACTATCAAACTACTTTGCTATTGATCACTTGGCTGCAGATAATTAATCTCTAGGTGTGGTTGAATTGACAACTCAGCTGCTAATACCTTCAAATATTCTTTGGCTCCCCTTGTGTCGAATCTATAAATTTGGGTTGAATACTCTACCCTCGAAAACAGTTGGGATCCCCTATACTTGTGGGTTATCAATCTTTCTTTGAAAAACTCCTTTCAAACACTTCTTTATGCTTTCCTGAAAATTCTACATCATTTCCGATCAACAATATGTCACTCACATATACTTATCAGAAAGGCTGTAATGCTCCCACTCACTTTCTTGTAAATCGAGCTTCACCGCAAGTCTCAGATAAAACTATATGCTTTGATCAACTTATCAAAGCGTATATTCCAACTCCGAGATGCTTGCACCAGTCCATAGATGGATCGCTGGAGCTTGCACACTTTGTTAGCATCCTTTGGATCGATAAAACCTTCTGGTTGCATCATATACAACTCTCTTCCAGAAATCCATTCAGGAATGCAGTTTTGACATCCATTTGCCAAATTTCATAATCATAAAATTCGGCAATTGCTAACATGATTCGGACAGACTTAAGCATCGCTACGGGTGAGAAAGTCTCCTTGTAGTCAACTCCTTCAACTTGTCGAAAACCTTTCGCAACAAGTCAAGCTTTGTAGACAGTAACATTACCATCAGCGTCAGTCTTCTTCTTGAAGATCCATTTTTTCTCTATGGCTTGCCGATCATCGGGCAAGTCAACCAAAGTCCACACTTTGTTCCTATACATGGATCCCATCTCAGATTTCATGGCCTCAAGCCATTTCGTGGAATCTGGGATCATCATCGCTTCCTCATAGTTCGTAGATTCGGACATCCAGAACAGGATTACCGTACCACTCTGATGTGGATCTTACTCTGGTTGACCTACGAGGTTCGGTAGTAACTTGATCTGAAGTATCATGATCACTATCATTAGCTTCCTCACTAATTGGTGTAGGAATCACTGGAACCGTTTTCTGTGATGAACTACTTTCCAATTCGGGAGCAGGTACAATTACCTCATCAAGTTCTACTTTCCTCCCACTCACTTCTTTCGAGAGAAACTCCTTCTCTAGAAAGGATCCATTCTTAGCAACGAATGTCTTGCCTTCGGATCTGTGATAGAAGGTGTACCCAACAGTCTCCTTTGGGTATCCTATGAAGACACATTTCTTCGATTTGGGTTCGAGCTTATCAGGTTGAAGCTTTTTCACATAAGCGTCGCAGCCCCAAACTTTAAGAAACGACAACTTGGGTTTCTTTCCAAAACACAGTTCGAAAGGTGTCGTCTCAACGGATTTAGATGGTGCCTTGTTTAACGTGAATGCAGTCGTCTCTAAAGCATAACCCCAAAACGATAGTGGTAAATCAGTAAGAGACATCATAGATCGCACCATATCTAATAAAGTACGGTTACGATGTTCGGGCGCACCATTACGTTGTGGTGTTCCAGGTGGCATGAGTTGTGAAATTATTCCACATTGTTTTAAATGAAGACCAAACTCATAACTCAAATATTCACCCCCACGATCAGATCGTAGAAATTTTATTTTCTTGTTACTCCACTTCACTCTGAAATTCTTTGAACTTTTCAAATGTTTCAGACTTATGTTTCATCAAGTAGATATACCCATATCTGCTCAAATCATCTGTGAAAGTCAGCAAATAACGATACCCGGCGCAAGCCTCAACACTCATCGGACCGCATACATCAGTATGTATTATTTCCAGTAAGTCAGTTGCTCGCTCCATTGTTCCGGAGAACGGAGTCTTAGTCATGTTTCCCATGAGGCATGGTTCGCAAGAATCAAGTGTTTAATAATCAAGTGATTCCAAAAGCCCATCAGCATGGAGTTTCTTCATGCGCTTTACACCAATCTGACCTAAACGGCAGTGCCACAAATAAGTTACACTATCATTATTAACCTTGCATCTTTTGGCTTCAATATTATGAATATGTGTATCGGTACGATCGAGATTCAATAAACCATTTATATTAAGTGTATGACCATAGAAGGTTTTATTCATGTAAACAGAACAACAATTATTCTGTGACTTAAATGAATAATCGTATTGCAATCACATGATCTAATCATATTTATGCTCAACGCAAACACCAAATAACATTTATTTTAGGTCTAACACTAATCCCGAAGGTAAAAGAAGTGTGCGATGGTGATCTTATCAACCTTGGAATCATTTCCAATACACATCGTCACCTCGTCCTTAACTAGTCTCTGTTTATCTTGCAACTCTGTTTTCGTGTTACTACTCTTAGCAACTGAAAGAGTATCAAATACCGAGGGGTTGCTATAAATACTAGTAAAGTACACATCAATAACATGTATATAAAATACAGCTTTGTTCCACTTTGCCATCCTTCTTATCCACCAAGTATCTAGGGCAGTTCCACTTCCAGTGACCATATCCTTTGCAGTAGAAGCACTCAGTTTCATGGGAGTGGCAACTTGATTGCCATTCTTCTTGAAGTTCCCTTTCATTTCCTTTGCCCTTTTACTTGAAACTAGTGGTCTTGTCAACCATCAACACTTGATGCTTTTTCTTGATTTCTACCTCAGCATCGCGAAGAGCTCGGGAATCGTTTTCTTCATCCCTTGCATATTATAGTTCATCACGAAGTTCTAGTAGCTTGGTGATAGTGACTAGAGAACACTATTAATCACTATATTATCTGGAAGATTAACTCCCACTTGATTCAAGCGATTGTGGTACCCAGACAATCTGAGCACATGCTCACTGGTTGAGCTATTCTCCTCCATCTTGTAGGCAAAGTACTGTCAGAGGTCTCATACCTCTCGACACGGGCATGAGTTTGAAATACTAATTTCAACTCTTGGAACATCTCATATGCTCCATGGCGTTCAAAACGTTTTTGAAGTCCCGGTTTCAAGCCGTAAATCATGGTGCACTAAACTATCAAGTAGTCATCATATCGAGCTTGCCAAACGTTCATAACGTCTACATATACTCCTGCAATAGGTTTGTCACCTAGCGGTGCATCAAGGACATAATTCTTCTGTGCAGCAATGAGGATAATCCTCAGATCACGGACCTACTCCGCATCATTGCTACTATCATCTTTCAACTTAGCTTTCTCTAGGAACATATCAAAAATAAAACAGGGAAGCTATACGCAAGCTATTGATCTACTACATAGATATGCAACTACTATCAGGACTAAGTTCATGATAAATTAAAGTTCAATTAATCATATTACTTAAGAACTCCCACTTAGATAGACATCCCTCTAGTCATCTAAATGATCACGTGATCCATATCAACTAAACCATGTCCGATCATCACGTGAGATGGAGTAGTTTTCAATGGTGAACATCACTATGTTGATCATATCTACTATATGATTCACGCTCGACCTTTCGGTCTCAGTGTTCCGAGGCCATATCTGCATATGCTAGGCTCTTCAAGTTTAACTCGAGTACTCTGCATGTGCAAAAATGGCTTGCACCCATTGTATGTGAATGTAGAGCTTATCACGCCCGATCATCACGTGGTGTCTCAGCACGAAGAACTGTAGCAACGGTGCATACTCAGGGAGAACACTTGTACCTTGAAATTTAGTAAGGGATCATCTTATAATGCTACCGCCGTACTAAGCAAAATAAGCTGCATAAAGGATAAACATCACATGCAATCAATATAAGTGATATGATATGGCCATCAACATCTTGTGCCTTTGATTTCCATCTCCAAAGCACCGTCATGATCGCCGTCGTCACCGGCTTTACACCTTGATCTCCATCAAATCATCGTTGTCGTCTCGCCAACCATTGCTTCTACGACTATCGCTACCGCTTGGTGACAAAGTAAAGCAATTACATGGCGATTGCATTTCACACAATAAAACGACAACCATAAGGCTCCTGCCAGTTGCCGATAACTTTTACAAAACATGATCATCTCATACAACAATTTATATATCATCACGTCTTGACCATATCACATCATAGCAAGCCCTGCAAAAACAAGTGTGACGTCCTCTACTTTGTTGTTGCAAGTTTTACGTGGCTGCTACGGGCTTAGCAAGAACCGTTCTTACCTACACATCAAAAACCACAACAATTTTTTTTCAAGTGTGATGTTTTAACCTTCAACAAGGACCGGGCGTAGTCACACTCGATTCAACTAAAGCTGGAGAAACAGACACCCAATAGCCACCTGTGTGCAAAGCACGTCGGTAGAACCAGTCTCATGAACGCGGTCATGTAATGTCGGTCTGGGCCGCTTCATCCAACAATACCGCCGAATCGAAGTATGACATGTTGGTAAGCAGTATGACTATTATCGCCCAAAACTCTTTGTGTTCTACTCATGCATATAACATCTATGCATAGACCTGGCTCGGATGCCACTGTTGGGGAACGCAGTAATTTCAAAAAAAATCCTACGATCACGCAAGATCTATCTAGGAGAAGCATAGCAATGAGCGGGGAGAGTGTGTCCACGTACCCTCGTAGACCGAAAGCAGAAGCGTTTAGTAACGCGGTTGATGTAGTCGAACGTCTTCGCGATCCAACCGATCCAAGCACCGAACGTACGGCACCTCTGCGTTCAGCACACGTTCAGCTCGATGACGTCCCTCGTACTCTTGATCCAGTTGAGGCCAAGGGAGAGTTCCGTCAGCACGACGGCGTGGCGACGGTGATGATGATGTTACCGGCACAGGGCTTCGCTTAAGCACTACGACGATATGACCGAGGTGTGTAATTGTGGAGGGGGGCACCGCACACGACTAAGACAAATCTTGGGGTGCCTTTGGGGTGCTCCCCTCCTCCATATATAAAGGAGGGAGGGAGGAGGCGGCCGTCCTGGGGGCGCGCCAAGCATAGGGAGTCCTACTAGGACTCCCAAGTCCTAGTAGGATTCCCTTTCCTACTCGGAGTAGGAGAGAAGGAAAGAGAGGGAGAGGGAGAAGGAAAGGGGGGGCCGCGACCCCACCCCTTGTCCAATTCAGTTTGGGCAGGACGAGGCGCGTGCCACTTCTTGGCCCTTCTCCCCTCTCTCCACTAAAGTCCAATAAGGCCCATTACTTCTCCCGGTGAATTCCCGTAACTCCCCGGTACTCCGAAAAATACCCGAATCACTCGGAACCATTCCGATGTCCGAATATAGCCTTCCAATATATGAATCTTTACCTCTCGACCATTTCGAGACTCCTCGTCAGGTCCGTGATCTCATCCAGGACTCCGAACAAACTTCGGTCATCAAATCACATAACTCATAATACAAATCGTCATTGAACTTAAGTGTGCGACCCTACGGGTTCGAGAACTATGTAGACATGACCGAGACACATCTCCGATCAATAACCAATAGCCGAACCTGGATGCTCATATTGGCTCCTACATATTCTACAAAGATCTTTATCGTTCAACCGCATAACAACATACGTTGTTCCCTTTGTCATCGGTATGTTACTTGCCCGAGATTCGATCGTTGGTATCATCATACCTAGTTCAATCTCGTTACCGGCAAGTCTCTTTACTCGTTCTGTAATACTTCATCCCGCAACTAACTTATTAATCACATTGCTTGCAAGGCTTATATTGATGAGCATTACCGAGAGGGCCCAGAGATACCTCTCCGAAACACGGAGTGACAAATCCTATTCTTGATCTATGCCAACCCAACAAATACGTTTGAATACACCTGTACAACATCTTTATAATCACCCATTTACGTTGTGACGTTTGATAGCACACAAGGTGTTCCTCCGGTATTTGGGAGTTGCATAATCTCATAGTCTGAGGAACATGTATAGGTCATGAAGAAAGCAATAGAAATAAAACTAAACGATCATTATGCCAAGCTAACAGATGGGTCTTATCCATCACATCATTCTCTAATGATGTGATCCCGTTCATCACATGACAACACATGTCTATGGTCAGGAAACTTAACCATCTTTGATTGACGAGCTAGTCTAGTAGAGGCATACTAGGGACACTTTGTTTTGTCTATGTATTCACACATGTACCAAGTTTCCGGTTAATACAATTCTAGCATGAATAATAACATTTATCATGATATAAGGAAATAAAATGAAAACTTTATTATTGCCTCTAGGGCATATTTCTTTCACTCACTGTTTTCATTATGAACAAAAAATCATTTATCTTCCAGTAGGAAAGATACTTATGAGGAGAATGTATTATCGTGGTAAATACCTCTCTTTTGTTGAACGAGTGCTATTCTTAATTGCCTCCTTCTAGTTGAACCAATATAGGAGTGCATGAGGCACTCTGCCATGGACTTTGGTTCAGGGCCCTAAAGGTTTTAGCAATTCAAGAATAAATATTTGTCGACAAATGTAGTCTTTATGTTATATGATTCTGTTGAATCAATGGAATGTGTGGAAATAATATTACGTCTTTTCACTCCTCATGATTTCCCATAATAATGGAGTCAAGGTGTTTCTATGCCCAACACTTTAAATTGTGTGCACGTTTATGTTGGGTTTGGATGATGAGCATCCGTTATGTGTTATTCAACTTGAGGATGAACTACATTTACTAGCTGAGGATATAATTTCCTTCATTTCCGCGGATGCATATGAGAACTCATTTCTCATGTGACCATGTTTCTCCCCCTTTTGCTCTCATTTAGGGAGAATAGTGGTTGTATGAGGTACTTCCACTTCGTATGTCACATTGCTTGCATGCATAATGTGATTTCATGACGTCTTTGTCATAAGTAAATGTATGTGGCAGATTTGCAATGTGTTGCAAATATATGATTGAACTTCGTGTTCAGATCTTTGAAGTACGTGAATATGATGACTGAAAGTCCATGACATTTCTAATTTATCGGCATTCATTGTGGTACGAGTCTCCCCCTAATGCCAAAAATGTCCTTATTTCAATGTAATCAGCGTATAGGCTATAACCAATTCCCCTGATAGGAGCTTGAGATATTTATGATTGACGGATAAATAAATAGTTATAACTCACATGGATCCCAAATTTAATGTGAGGGTTCGTTAATGTACGCTGGAGTGGTGATATCGGTATATAACCGAATTCTCGCAGATGGGAAATAATTGTTGATTCCCACGTACTTGCTGCAAGGGGAAGCGGTATGATATGCAGTTGGAATGATCTAGAATAGATCTGCGGTGTGTAAGACCGCATGTCTACAACGAGATGTTGCTAAATTAAAATTCTTATAAGTGGTCATTTGATTGATTTGATTCTTTTGATAGAGAATTTAGTTGCACCATTTTGGGTATGTACATGAGGTACTTAGTAAAATCATAAATACTCGTAAAATGGCATTCAAATGGGTTTAACCTATATGTTAGGATAATTTGCTCATAATTTGATACTTTGAGCAATTGATTTAGTAAAATCATGGATTTGTGGAGACTAGAGATCCACATAAAATCATCTATTAGATGTCTATGGATGCCATGAATATATGCCCCAAAAATAGTTGAGTATTCCACATATATCTTCTTGAATGTGTTCAAGAAATTTAAGTGACTATATTCTGAATTTTAAGGTGAGAGAGTCCTTTAAAAAATCATGGCACATGTGGTGAACATAAAAATTGACGACTAGAGAATTTTGCAGCTTTTATGTTGTGACCAAAAGAATTGTCAATAATTTTTCGTATCATCCCTATTTTGGGGTGACTTAGGCATTCATGCCAAAAATCTGAAGTTATAAATATCCGAAAAAATAGTTTGTACGCAACATAAGGTACGGGATTGATATATGTATAATAAAGATGAGAATGAAGGGAATTTTTCAAGGGTTTCTTCCTCGTATCCGTAGCTTTTTGTTAAAAGCAAAAATTCTTTTGTATCCACCTCTACTGTTCTTAGATGGAAATTGTTAGAGCAGATATCTTTGAAACTTATATGTGGAAAGAAAAGTAAGATTGAGCACCCCACCGAGAACACGATCGTGTCGCCCGAGAAAGGAAGGACGTCTGATCTCTTTTTTCATTTTTTGAAGAAAAGAATGTCTGATCTCTGAATATACATGCATTCATGCAAGCGCGAGTTCATCAGTGGTATCGCTCTGTTGAGCCATGTGTGCGCTAGCTGGTGCAGAGGGGCGAACATGATCGGGCTAGCTAGCCAAGTGCTACTGGATTATTGCTGTGATCGGATCAGATGGGTTTGACTCTGTCACTTCCCCGTAGGCAGGCTGCGTGATTCTAGCTATTTTTTCTGAACAACAGATCGTTAATTAACGAACCAACCTGTGGTTGGATGATTAGAGGGACTGAATTTATTTCAGGATTTCCGGCGATACGCATTCAGTGGGAGGAGACGTACCCGTCGACGATGAGGTGCCTGCGGTGACTTCGTAATTTCAAAATGATATGCTGGCTCAGTCTTTCAAATGTGCTCATAGGGATAGGGTGTGCGTGTGTGCGTTCATAGGAGTGAGTGTATGCACATGTATATGAACGCTTGCATCTGTACTGTTCACAAAAACAGATTGTTAATTAGGCGCCCTTAGGATTTACAGCCGGACTAGTCAAATCCAGACTCTCAAACGACCGCGGACAAGCCTGGTCGCGTTCACGGCAGTGACCGGTCAGTTCTTAAATTTGCTCACCTACATCCGGATACCTAATACTAGAACTCTTAACTCCATATAAAAAAGAAAAAAATCCATGTACTTCGTAGATAAACTACGCTAGTCTTCGTTGCAGATGTCCACTATCTCCGTGCCTAACTCCGGGTACATGGGAGGCAGTCGCAGCTCTGGCTCCTCTGGCTCATTCGCGTCGGCCTCCGCATCCATCTCCCTTCGACCTCGTTGAAGAGCGCGTCGATCGCCGCCCGTTCCTACCGGATGAACTTTCGGTTGGCCTCCACATATGCATCATCGTGCATGGACTCCAGGATGGCATGCTGCTCCGCCATCTCATTCGCTTGGGCGACGGCGAACTCCGCCTTCGCGTCCTCCATGTTGAAGCCCGGAGATGGCGCCAGCTCTTACTCTGGCTGCTCCGCCTCGTCCAGCTCCTCCTCCTCCACCTCCATCGGAGTCGAACATGCCCCTCTCCCTTCTCATCCTCTGCCTGCTCCTCCTCTGTCTCCGACGAGTCCGGAGGCAACCCGACAACGATGCGGGCAGCGCGCGCGGCACGCCTTTCCCGGATCTCCTGTTCGATCTGGTACCGGCGCTCCGGCGTGAGCAGTGGTTATCTTTTGCCTGACCATGGCGAAGCCGGAGAGCGTGGGAAGAGCGGCGGAGCGGAGAGATGAGGTGGATGGGCTCAGGCTGGCGGCGCGGAGAGGGAGGAGGTGGATGGGCTAGGGTTGGGGACGTCGGCCGGCTTAAATAGACGGATGTGGCCTCGAGCGGCGAGCCGGAGCGACGCCACACGGCGTTCACACCCCTTCCCCACCGGAGCAGACGTCCGTCAGACCTCGAGTTTCCGGGCGATTCCGTGTGGGACCTCATCGTCAATCCGATGTGGGGGACGCACCCGGACCCCATATCTGCTTCATATTTAAGCTAAATATGAAGGGTGCCAATTAGATTTGGCGTCTGAGGCCCGTTTGAGATGTCTGTCGGTGACCGGGTTATCCGTCTATGCGTTTGAAACCGAAGGTGCCTGGTTATAGATGCTCTTATTTGTCTCCGGTTAGGGAAAATTTGTTCGATCCTAATTTGTCGTGTTCTTCCGGACAACAGATTGGGAGCTAAAGCTGCATTTACTTTGTCGTCGTGGAAAATCTCTCGACGCTAATTAACTAAGACAAGAATGTACTATAAACCCGGACCAATTAATCAAGACGGAGGTAGTACTCCCTCCGTCCGGTAATACTTGTCACCAAAATGGATAAAAGAAGATGTATCTAGACGTATTTTAGTTCTAGATACATCTATTTTTATCCATTTTGATGACAAGTATTTTTGGACAGAGGGAGTACTACCTAGTACCAGGGCCGGTTCTGAGATTTTGGGGGCCCGAGGCGAAACTATAATCTGGGGCCCTTAATATAAATGCCTAATTAATAACCATCATATATACATATAATTTGTATCAAAGAGAATAATTAAGTGCGTCCAAAATGATTGTGCATATCAAATAATGTATTACATATTACCTTCAAAATTTTCTTCTAACATTCTGAGATGCAAAATCACTATCGATAGTATCAATATCAATTTCATCAACCAAATTTTTCTCGATGCATAAAGTTGCCAAGCCATTTAACCTCTCTTGCGACATTGTAGATCTCAAGTAGTTCTTCAACAATTTGAACTTCGAAAAACTTCTTTCAGTTGATGCCACAGTAACAGGCATAGTAAAGAAAATCCAATATGCAATAGCAATATTTGGATAACAATCTGCTTCCCTTGCAAACTCAAAAATCTCCATAGCAGACATTGTTCTATCGGGCAAAGTTGACTGCATAACAATTAACTCAGAAATCAGATCATTTAAATCAACTTCAGATGAACCACCCAAAGAGAAAGCACTTGCAAATTTTGTACAACTGTCTTTAATTTTAGAACGGCCCAATGACTTCAAGGCCGTTGAACTCATTAAAAATCCAAATATATTTTTGAATGACTCAAGTTCGTCAAATCTAATTTTCAGTGAAGTGGCCGCCTTATCAACCATAATCAAAAAATAATTGACTTTAAAATCCTTCTCAGCTTCCAATATGGCTTCATCATTGTCATCTTCATCAAATTGTTTCTTCCTAGAAACACGTCGCTTTACTGGAAATGATGGCTCTACACCCATTTCAGCTGCGATTCCTTTAGCAATGATCACACTAGAATCAAACCCTTCCTCTCTATAAGTGTCAAAATAAGTCCTCATACCATCTATTTGCTTTAAGGCGGTCTCAATGCACATGGATGGTGATTGCAGCTTCCTGCTTACTGAATCTACAGCAAATAGAATGTCATGCCAAATGACCATGCCAAGTATGAACTCATAGCTGCCAAGCACATCAAACAAATTTTTTGCATCACTCCTATCCTTGGGTTCCGTACCACTATCTTCACTTAACTCAAGTAAAGCTGATCTTATGTTAGGAGCTTGAAATCTAATTGCTTTAACACTTTTGATACGACTCTCCCAACGAGTATTGCTCAACGATTTCACAGTCAAATCTGTCACATGGCTAACAAAAACTTTCCATCTTTTCGTAGAACCACTGAATAATACGTATATTCGTTGCACAATTCCAAAAAAAGAAATAGCTCTACCACAAGATTAGCCATATCACAAAGGGTAAGATTAAGACTGTAGCAAGCACGTGGCATATACAAAGCTCTTGGATTTACCTCAAGCAACCGACTTTGCACCCCCTTGTATTTTCCTTTCATGTTGGATCCATTGTCATAACATTGGCCCCTAATATCATCAATATTAAGATCGAAGGACTTCATAGAATCAACCAATACCTTGAAAATTCCCAAACCAGATGTGTCCTCCACTACCAAAAAAGCAAGGAAGTACTCCACAATTTGTATTTTTCCATCAGATATATGAACACATCGAACCAACAAACTCATTTGTTCTTGATGACTCACATCCGGGGTACAATCTAGGATAACAGAGAAATATTTGGCCACTTTGACAATCTTGAGAATAGAATTTGTAATGTCACTAGCCATAAGAGAAATCAACTCGTTTTGAATTTTATGGCTAAGATAATGGTGATGGATCTCTTTATCTTGAATACGCCTAAGATGATCTTGCATTACCAAATCAAACTCTGCAACCATCTCCACACAAGCTAAAAAATTTCCATTACAATCATCATAAAGTTGTTCACTGGATCCTCTAAAAGCCAAATTGCGCTTACCAAGAAATTTCACAATGGCAACAATTCTTAACAAAACTTGCCTTATGCGTTCTTTCTCCTTTGTGATTTGTTGCTGTAAATCTTTGTCAATTGTTTCATGCTTGCTCAATCTAACTCTCAATTCATTCCATGAGTTCATGTTGGTAATATGGTCGACACTAGCTTCGTGCTCTTTCAGTCTCTCATTAATATGCCTCCAATCACAAAACCCATCATTCCCCATTGCACTCTTGCATTTATCAGAATTGAAAAGCTTACAGCAAAAACATAACACTTTCTTTGTGTGTTTTGAAAGCACTAACCATTTTCTATCACACACCTCTCCATTGCTCATCTTTCTTGAGTAATTGCTATACAAAAAATGGCTTAAATTTTCATCCAAAGGATATTTAGTGTTTTCTTCTTCCCTTTTAGGCCCCTTTTCCACTAATATATCCCTCGCTTTGTTATCAAGATTACCCCAATTGCTTAGATCATAAATATCCACACTAACTGGTTCCTCATCAACACTAGTAGATTCTGCCGCAGATGAATTAAATATGGGCTCATGATCACTCACATTGGTATCATCCATGTTGACGTCGGCATTGCCTTCTGTAGGTGTATCGCCATCATCTTCTAAACTGCCATTAGTTCGGTCATCCGCAGGAACTATCGCCAACTCGTCTGGATTTCTTGGCGTGCTCGTATCACTCTTATAATATTTAAAAAAAGATCCGCTCAATGCTTCTTTCGCCTCATCTGCCTCCTTCTTCTTCTTTCTTTTATGACTTCCGGATGGATACTTTCTACCCGTACTCGACAGGACCCTGCTGAAAGTGAAAGAAACAATTCACTTTAAAATTAACGCAAAGCTAATTAAAATATTACATTAAGTACAGAAGATCATCTAATATAATAAAAATCTGGTAGGGCATGGTATAGTACCTTCTCTCTGTAATCTAATCTGGCAACATGGGCGCAATGATTCTAACGCCCTTAAAACGATTCCTTGTTAATCTGTCCGATCGATTGAGAAATTGGGAATCAGGATTAAAAAGAACAGAAATAGGATGAAGATCATGCGAGGGAAGAGGGCGCGCCCAAACATACCTGCTGCAGTCGCAGCCGAGGTCGAACTCGAAGAGATCCTGCTGCTGCAATCGTCGCGTACTCTACTCGCGTGAGTCGCGTCGTTCGTTCGTGAGGAACAGCGGAATAGGAAAAGGGCAGGAAACGATCGATCCTAATTCGTAAGTTACAGGAAATCAACCCAACGATTCCTTTCCTCTCCGATCTCTCCTGACCACGTACGTGCAAACATGGGCCAGGCCCAACAGCGTATTGGTTTTACACTTTTAATTTCCTAGGCTAGCACGCGAGGCTGAGGCGCTTAGCGAGGCGGTGAGAGATTTTTTCCATGGAAGACCTGTACGTATACCTAACGTACGTATACCTGGGAGGGGCCCCCTAACGTACGTACACTCTTCCATGCAGATTTGGCTTTTGGAACCAGTTGATGGGGGAAGGGAACCTTTGTGCGCCGAACACGCCATTGCAGTACTACGGGCACACATAATTTGTCGGGAGCTCCTATACAGCGCTGCAGGCGCCCGTTAACGATCCGGCGCCTGCAGCGTTGCTAGCATGGGCCGGCCCACTAGCGTGCAGCCTAAGTTTTTTTAGTTTTTTTTACGAAAATAAAAATATAAAACGAAAAAAGGTTTACAGATTTAAAGAACAAAAGTTCATCCATTTGAAAAAAGTTCATTCAAATTGAAAAAAGTTCATATCTTTAAAAAAGGTTCATAAAATTTTGAAAAAGTTCATCAATTTGAAAAAAAGTTCATTCAAATTGAAAAAAGTTCATCCAATTTAGCAAAAGTTCATTAAAGTCGAAAAAAGTTCATAGAAGTTGAAAAGAAGTCCATATATTTTTAGAAAAAGTTCATGGAACTGAAAAAAATGTTCATAAATAAAAACAAATTCATCCATGTTCCAGAAAAAATGTTCATTAAATTTCAAAAAAGTTCATCAATATTCAGAAAAGTTCATCAATCTCAAAAAGTTCACAGAATTTTAAAAATTATCAACCGGCGCCTAGATGGGCCAGCCCATTAACAGACGTCACAGGCTCCAGTTAACAAAATGCACGTTAACTGGCGCCTGTGGCGCCAAATAGGAAATGCCTAATTTGTCTCCTTTTCTTGTCGCTGTAATTATCAAGTTGCAAACGGACGATCTTATCTCCAACATCGATCTTGGGCCGTGATCCGATTAGATAACATCTATGGTGCGTCACGGGCGTAGGACAATCATACTACAATTTTTTTAATTTTTTTTTAAATGGAGGAGGACCCCGGCCTCTGCATCTGAACGATGCATGCAGTCACTTTATTAATTGTTCATATAAGACATTGCAAAGTAATACAATAGTAAGAATAAATCCACCGTCTAGGCAACATCTGTCGCTACTCCTATTCAAATGATGAAGGGATGCTGATAGTCTGGGCCTAATACCAAACAGACCTCGCAGCCAAACATAACATCTAAGACCAGAAGTCCCATCCAGAACGCCTGCCGGGTATGGGGAACCCACCGGTCCGGCGCACTCCTCAACCAGGAAGCCTGTCGGGTATGAGGCCGCCGCAGCCACCTGCCACCAATTCATCTTCAGAGTTGTACTGTTGCATCTACCTTGCACGGTCTAGCTACCGTCGACGCCACCATGACACCAGACAACTCCCTCCTCTTGCGCGAGTCCATCTCCGCGCATCGGACGCCGAGTCTCCACTGCGCCATGCCGCCGAGACCCACCGTCGATGATACTGTTGATGCCACACCGCTCCACCTACATGCCATCTCGCGTCGACTCCGAAATACCAGCAACTCCACCACCGTGAGCAGTCCTCGGCCGGCGCCTTCAAGAAGGAACACGACACCAAAGTGCCATCGTCGCCCAAACAGATGAACAGAGGCTTTCGCCTGCGCTCATGGCAGAGGTGGGGGCGTATGATCCAGACCGAAGCCTTCAGGAAGGCAATAACGAACCCTCCCCGCCGGCACACTGGCACAACATAAGGCATGCTTGGATGCAGACGTCGTCGTCGCTCATCGCACCCAACTTGTACTACGTCTCCGTATGGACAAAATTAATTGTTTTTTTTCCTTGAAATTATGGACAAAATGAATTGTTTTTTTCTTTTTTCAAAAGGGGGGTCTTCCCGGCCTCTGCATCAGCATGATGCATACGGCCATCTTATTAACCAACTGTGAGGCCTATGTCGGCGCCCGTGAGGGCAATACATCATCATGATGGTATTACTTCCATCTGAGCGTCCACCAAAAGGGTTGGCCAATCCTATACGACGCCCGTGTATGTGATATAGTTGAAACTGCGCTGAAGACTCCTCTAGGCGAGTCGGCCCATGTAACGGTTGTTATGTTTAAATTTTCCCTTTTCGTTCTATTTTCAGATCTTAGGTTTTCTTTTTTAGGTTCTTTAATTGTTGCAATTTTATAGTTTATTTAATATAGGCTGAACTTTTTTAATATATGATACTTTTTTCAAGTACACACTGAATTTTTTTGTTAATTTACTTTTTATATAAATTGGATATATGATGAACTTTTCAAATTATACGTCATATTATAATAATACGCCCTGAAATTTTTTTAATATAGATAAAACTTATTTTAATATACACTCTAGTTTTTATAAAACAAATACTGAACAAATTTATAAACTTTATTTTTATTTTTAATATGTTTTACAATATATATCTCCTAAAAACAACCAACTATTTGGTGAAAAAGCGACTAAAATCTGAAGAAGAAAAAATAAAAACAGCTCATCTACAAGATCTGCCGGCCCATTTTGCCTTCGCTACAGCAAACCGTCGTATGAAAGAAAAAAGAGTTAAGCCAGGGATTGAAGTGGGTTAATCGCCGAATCTGATGGCCTACTGAAGGAAGGACTTTCAAAGAAGGTCCAGTCCAACTGTGAGGCCTATGTCTTGCCCTTACCGATTTCTAATAGGACTTGCCTACACAGTCACTCGATGCCTTCGCTCGCCCGCCTCTGGTCGCTGCTTTTGATCAGTTAACTCCGGGTTTTCCCCTTTTTCATCTGTTGTTTTTCTCTGGTTTTCTTTGTTTACAGTGGTTCATCTTCTATTTTTTGGACTTTCTTTGTTTTTTCAACGGTTTTCTTTGGTTTATTTCTTCTTTATACTCTGCTTTTCTTTGTTTCTTTCTTCAGATTTTCAGGTTTTTCTATTCTTCACTTATTTTTGTTTCTTTGTCAATACATTTATACTTTTTCATACACATTCTACATTTTTGCGCACATGTAAAACATATATTATACATGTTTAAAAAATTCAAATACATGTTTTAAAATTTCCAAAATATCTTTCAAATACATGTTCAAACTTTTTTGAACTATGAAAACGTTTTTGTACATTGTAAAAACATTTGTTGGAAATGAGACTAGCAAAGTTTTTCAACAAGTGAATATTTTCTTGAATGTGACATATTTGTTTCTCAAATTTATGACATTTTCTAATGTCATACAAAATTCATAAATATAAGTAACATTTTCTTATACCTAATTAATAATTCGTATTTTTATATTTATACTTAGTGTTCTTTGTACACATCAGAAACATTATCCGATACACCTTTAACAGTTTTTAATAATAAGATTTATATTTTCGAAATTTTAATTGAAATATTTTTGTAACATATATATAGAAAGAGTATTTTGTAATATAAAAAGTAATAAAACGAATAAAGAAAAATAAAGTGTGAAGAAGAAACGAGAAAAACGCACATGATGTCATCATGATGTAAGCATGGCCTGGAAATTTGCTACTGGGTTGGTCCTGTTCCACGTCCTGCACGTGAGCCGTGGCTAGGCATCGCAGCGGGTGGCACATAGGGCGTTTCCTATTTGGCGCTTAAGCCGCCCGTTACTTTGTATTTTATGAGTGGGCAGACACACGCTCAGTTGGGCGGCCCATTCACTATTTTTTTCTCTTTTAAAAACCATAAAAAAAGTGTGCCCCGCAGGATTCGAATCATGCTCCTTCAGAATTTAGTACGCCCACACTAATAAACTGGGCAACCTGATCTCACGTCCTAGATTCGTTTTCTTAAAATACAACACTGGAGAAACGCACTCTTTCCTATTTGGTTTTATTTTTTCCTTTTCCTTTTCCCTTTCATTTTCTTTTCTTAAATGCACGTACTTACTTAAATCCATGTTTTTTCTCAAAAACGATGACTCCTTTTCAAGTTAGTGGTTTATCTTTCAAAATTGGCGAACTTTTTTTTGAAAATTGTTGAAGATTTTTCAAAACCGATTAGTTCACGTGCTAGATTCGTTTTCTTAAAATACAACACTGAAAAAACGCACTATTTCCTATTTGGTTTTCTTTTTTTCTTAAATGCGCGTACTTTTTAAAATTCATGATTTTTTTAAGACAACGTCTCTTTTTCAAGTTAGTGGATTATCTTTCAAAATCAGTGAACTTTTTGAAAAAATGGATGAACATTTTTTAAATCAATGAGCTTTTCTCAAATTCAATGAATTTTCTCCAGTTTTCGAATTTTTCGAAAAATTGATCAATTTTTTTCATTCTGAACTTTTTTCCAAAAATTTATGAGGTTTTTTTTAAATCGATGAACTATTTTTTTAAAATCCGTGAACTTTTTTCCAATCTGAATTTTTTTAAAATCCATGAACTTTTCTCCAATTTTTTGATTTTTTCAAAATCGATGAACTTTTATCAAATCAATGAACTTTCTTCGAATCCAATGAACTTTTTTCAAAATCGATGGTCTTTTCTTCAATGGCGAAAACTATCACAACCGCTGAGTGGCACACGCACACGATACCCCATGCACACTACTCCAAAGAGGACCTCGTCGAGACAGCACACATGTATCATCATCATAATCATCACTCCTCCCTTAGAAAGCGTCATCGCCATCTCTAAACATTGAGCTAACGACTGCAACTTCGTCGAGTCAACCCTAACTGTAGAGACCATGTAGACATGTATGAAGATCCGCGCCAGAACTAAGCCACCTGTGACCAGGTAACACAACTTCGATTATCACGAAGAAATACAAAGCACAGACCAGGCACGACTAGTGCCACGGAAGATCGCCGAATGAACCACCTGCAGGCAGTCATCATATGCCACAGCCCAAAGGGACACCGCCACCGCAGTTTCAATTTCACAGCAGGAAACAAATCGAGACAATCCCGTGGACATGCTAGAGAATAGCCGACTACCTCAACCATAGCCGCGTTGCTGACATCGCTCCCATCATTACAAGAAGACTGGACGCCAAATCCACCAGCATCCACTGGTCTCACCCGTTGATGCTGAGCTCCAAAAACAAAGCCCCCAAGAGGGAATACGATGCCAAGGCACCGCAATCGTCCGATCACACAAAATCAAGGGTTTCCCCAGCGAGGCCGTTGACGGAACTGATGTTCCGTCATCACGGCCACGGCAACCACAGAAGCACCAAGGTAAAGCACACCCCACGCTATGGAATGGGGTCGGTGTTTGCGCGCTTTCTTGGGAACCACGAAGCCACTGCGTCTCTAGCTGTTTGCTAATAAGATTCATCTAGATAGATTAGTTAACATTCTCAAATGACACATATCTTGAGGTGACCTCTGATGGCAGATAGGAGTCGAGTCACGGTTCCATGGTTCTCCTAAACATTATTCCTCGGCATTTATGTATCTGAACGGTTTTCCTTATCCCAGCTAAGTATGACGAATGGTTGGATCCACAGATGCCTCAAACAGAGGATGACTTGATGGTCTCGCCGGTGTGCACAATTTGGGGGCGTAACATGTAACGCCACCGCCCTGTGCATCCGTTTGAGGGTTAATTTTATCGTTCTTAATCATATGCTTAACTTATTTTAAGTCTTCAGCTTATGATCGCCCAACACGTCCAGCATGCGTGGACGGGCGACATTTGATTCACTGCATCCCGTGTATTAGTCATGCAGAATTAGTGCTTGGTGGAGCTTAGCTTACTTTACTTACACTTAGTACTATGACAATTTTGCAGCCATTCTCTGTTCTTAGCTATTCTTGTGAACTAGTTGCTTAACAAGTACCTGTGGTATTGATTGATCAACCTTTAGTTTAATCCTTCTGAAACCTCCACACTCGATACAACCGTTGTACCCGAAGCCTTTCGTTTATTTTCAAACATTTTTGCTCCGGACAAAAGCAGCTTCTTGGCGTTGTCTTGAAGTCGAATTTCCATCAAAAGTTAACCTCAAGAGAGCAGAGCTAACCCGCTGACTTCCTTCCCGTGCTCTCTTCTATATAAAGCGTGATGCTTCAGCCTTGAGAGGCATTCCTCCACACACAAACACATCCTTGAGCAGTTGAGCCCCCTTAATTAACAGCCACGAGCCAATAAGCCAAACACTTGCATTACTTTTCCTTGTCTCCACAATGGCGAGCGCCGCCCTCCTTCTCATCACGGTGCTGGCCACTGCCGGTGCCCTTGTTCCAGCCATGGCCGGCACCAGCGCAAGCCCCCGTCCCCCGGCAAGGAGGAGCCGTTTCCTGCTTGTTGGTGGCACCGTCCACCCGCCCCTGCCAGCGTATGATTGCTCCAAGAAGTCGGCCGAAGCATGCCTCGCGACAGGGACGGCGTGCTGCAGCGGCCAGTGCGTGGACACAGTCGCCAGCGTCCAACACTGCGGCGGTTGCAACAAAGCGTGCAAGCATGGCCGGATGTGCTGCGGCGGGCGCTGTGTGGATCTCCTCTCCGATAAGAAGAACTGTGGCACCTGCTCTAACCAGTGCAACAAGAAGTGCAGCTATGGATTCTGCGATTACGCGCAGTAACTAATCAAGTTCAACATTACCGTGCGCCGTCGACCATCGTATCTGAATATTTGCACTAGATATATAGCTATGTGCCCATGCAGAAGCGAGAGTGGGATTGAGCTATATCAGATCAAAACCTATATATATATATTATAATTAATGACTGCCCGTCTAGTACGGCAGGAAATTGTTGTGACTGATATTGTGGCCGTTGAATATTACCAAATCTTGGTGTTGTGGCGATGATATCTCCTAGTAATGTTGTTGATTAATGAAAAAAAACTGCCATCTTAGTGTTTCTACCCATGAATCAGAACGAAGATGGTGAGTCTGAACTGTTCAAATTGTTCAAATTTTGGTAACACATCCGTAAAAAATAGACACGAGATATGTGGAATAGGCTTTCTCTTTATTATTCAGATCTTCAGATAGAATAGAAGAACACTTGTAATGATCGAGGTGAAACCGTATGCTGCATAATTTATAGCATCTAACATCATAGGCTTTTGCAAATAATGCGTCTTCATTGGTTATAAGATGTGAATATTACTTATATAGATATATGAAACTAAAGCTATGTAATTGGTATGAAAAACTTGTTGCTCATCACATTTTGTTAAATTCTATGCAACCATTCATAAATTGTAGCCTATATGAATAACACGCTTTGTTTGGCTATGTAATTTTTGTTGCAGCCCTTTGTTAACCCAGTTTCAGAATTAGGAGTTTACCATTGCCCCGTTATCAGTAGATTAGTTATCTTTCCTTCTTTCTTTTATGTTCTGATTACCCCTTGTAATCTTTGTACATTGTTTCTTCTGTTTTAAATAAAAGTTAAATGCTGTGGGGGGTTCTCCCTACAGTTCCCAGTCAAAAAAAAAAAGAATAGTTGGATAGTGTTTTTGTTGGACATACAGATAATTTCTTGAAATTCTTTTGTCGTCTCATATTTAGATTTCTAAAGTGTTGCCGCTTAGAGAATGTGATGACCACTTAATTCCAATTTATTGTTAGGTTTTGCTATGCTTTGATCCTCTAGTTATATTTGAAATCTTTGTTAAAAAAATTGTTTGTCTATGCCTCCCTCCCTTGGTAAAGCCGATATATGTGTTCCTTAAGAGCAGTTTTAACGTGCTCCCTCTTAACCGTTAATTTTATTAAATAGTGGGGCCAAATAATTAGCATGTGTACATTAGGAAGGTTGCAACCGGTCACCTCTTACCTCGGGCAGATACGGAAACGCTCCATCTGATTTTCCCAAATCTGGCAAGAGTGGATCGTGTATGAGGAAACCTAAGTAATGATTCTTATTATTTTCGTTTTAACCCTGCGCTTTCCACATATAAATAAAATTGTTGAGGAATATTTGTGGAGTGGACAGTAAACCGACCGGTTCACTATAAATCATGTAGTTTAACCGGTTTTTGCAATTTGGTCATGGGACAATCCTTAGCTTAAAAAAACATCAAGAGTAGTTTTGGTTTTTCCCAGTCAGATATATGGTCTGGTCCGTTTTTTCATAAAATACCTAGTATTACAACATTTTCCTAATTGAATTGAAATATCGAATGCCAACTTAAGAGACTATGTCGTGTATTTCTCTGAAATGTAGCCAATGCTGAATAATCAATGAGATATCGTTGAATCAATTTTGAAAAAAGAGAGCGAATGTTATTATTTCAAAAAAAATTAAAATTTTATAATAGCAGATTGTCATATTTTATGCACTATCTCAAAACCAAATGAAATGCCATCCTTAGACCAATCTAGACTGAAGATGAGACAAAAGGATTAAGGATCCGTTGATTGGAGGGGAGTCTTTTGGTACTTGTGATGTGCAATAATTCTACCCCGTGACCATGCTAGCTCAATGTTGGTTGCGGCAGTGTGCCGAAGTCTCTTGTCGCATGACCGGTGGACTGGCTGAAGGTCTAATATATGACAAAGTTGCTTGCCAGTCAGCAGAGACCTCTTCACCTTTAAGGTGATGACTAGTTCATCAACTCTTTCATTAAGTGATAAATAAGAATTGTTTATCCTAGAGTAACATTCTAGGCACCAAGGTGCGCCCTGGTGGGTAGTGGGGCCCACGGGAGGCTTCTCCGCCAACCTTCGCCTCTATAAATACTCTAAAATTCCCAAAACCCTAGGGGAGTCGATGAAACACGATTCCAGCCGCCGCAAGTTCCAGAACCACGAGATCCAATCTAGAGGCCTTTTCCGGCACTCTGCCAGAGGGGTCAACAATCACGGAGGAGTTCTTCATCATCACCCTTGCCCCTCTGATGATGCGTGAGTAGTTTACCACACAGACCTACGAGTCTGTAGGAAGTAGCTAGATGGCTTCTTCTCTCTTTTTGATCTTCAATACAATTTTCTCCTTGATGTTCTTGGAGATCTATTTGATGTAATGAATTTTTATGGTGTGTTTGTTGGAATCTGATGAATTGTGAGTTTATGATCAGATCTATACTTGAATATTATTTGAGTCTTTGTTGAACTCTTTCATGCATGATTGTTATAGCCTCGTATTTCTTCTCCGAAACTTTGGTTTGGTTTGTCCAACTAGATTGTTTTTTCTTGCCATGGGAAGAGGTGCTTTGTGATGGGTTCGATCTTGCGATGCTCAATCTCATGTGACAGAAGGAGACATGACACACATGTATCGTTGCCATTGAGGATAAAAAGATGGAGTCTATTCATGCATGAATAGATCTTGTTTATATCATGTCATCGTTCTTATTGCATTACTCCATTTTTCCATGAACTTAATACACTAGATGCATGCTGGATAGCGGTCGATATGTGTGAAGTAATATTAGTAGATGTAGGCTGGAGTCAGTTTACTAATCTTGGATGTGAAGCCTATATACATGATCATTGCCTTGAATATCGTCATAATTATTTGCTCTTCTGTCAATTGCCAAACAATAATTTGTTTACCCACCCTATGCTATTTTCTCGAGAGAAGCCTCTAGTGAAATCTACGGCCCGGGTCTATTTCCTATCATATTAAAACCAAAAATACCTTGCTGCATTTTTTTCTTTATTTATTTTATTTCGTGTTTTTGCTAGATCTATTTATGCAATCTCATATAATTTAATCTATCAAAAGCGAGGAGGGATTGGCAACCCCTCTTACGCGTTGGGTTGCAAGTTTTTGCCATTTGTGTACAGGTGTTGTTTACATAGTGTTGCTTGGTTTTACTACTGGATTGATAACCTTGGTTTCATAACTGAGGGAAATACTTACCGTTGATGTGGTTCACCATCCTTTCCTCTTCGAGGAATTACCAGCGCAGATACAAGCAACCAGGAAGAATTTCTAGCGCCGTTGCCCGGGAGACATCATCAACATCTATCAGATTTCTACGCACAAACTATCATATCCTTGAAATTAGTTTATTTGCCATTTGCCTCTCGTTTTCATCTCTCCCACTTCTAAAACTTTTTTGAAAAAATACAAAAATACTTTTTTCTTTTGCTTTTTCTTGTTTGCTTTGAACCCATCATCATGAGTGATTTTGGTATGGCAGAAACAGATGATGGCTGAACTCCTAAAATTGGACATTCTGGTAATCTGGATGCTAAAACTTTTGTTTTGAGACAAGGGAATGTTATAGGAAAAGGTTCCATCCAAGAATTCTTTAATTGTGTTGGAACTTTGACTTGTGATGATGCTCCTATACTTGAGATAGATTTATTTGTACTCATCCTACCTTCCAAATATTGTTTTATGAGCTACCCGTTATAAAGGATCCTAGAGCTAAAAAGATAGCCACCCTTGTTCTTATGAATGAATTTGATCACATAGTGCGGGAAGCTAGAGAGATATTTGATTTTTATGGTATGAACCGTGAAATACCGGTAATAGATGAGATCCTTTACAATAATGATTATGTTTTAAGAAATTTCCTTGGCAATGATCACATCTTTGATGAGAACCTTAAAAAGGAAGTTCCCGTTTTGGATATGATCCAACAAGTTTTCGACGATGTTAATCAACAATATTCTTGGATCGTAGCCGGAAATCAAAGGGGGTTAGCAAATGGGCAACTTGATAATGCTAAAATTTCTATGGATAATGTGTTTCAAATTATATTTGAAAAACCTCCCGACAAAAACATATCAATGAAAAATAAAGCTAAAGATGACAATACTTGAATCTATGCATTATGCCTAGCTAGGGGCATAAGACGATAGCGCTTGTTGGGAGGCAATCCAATGAATAAAATAGTTTTTCTCATTTTCTTTCTATTTTTGTGTGTTGACACAATTATGCTACTGTTATGATTGTGTTTTTATTTTTAATTAGTGTTTCTGCCAAGTAAGGCCGGTAGGATCATGTTGGGTGATAGTTGATTTGATCATGTCGAAAAACAGAAACTTTTGCGTCCAATAACAAAATTGTTAAAATTCGCTGGAGCACGATAAAATCTTGAGTTTTTCTCAACATGATTGATATACAAATATACTCTTGATGGTCTTAAGGGCATTAGTCCCACTCTCTGTCAGCACAAGATTAATATGGAACCTGATGCTAAACCGTCGTTGATCATCAACAATGATTGAATCCAAAGACGAAGGAAGTGGTAATTACCTACATTTTCCTAGTTTTTCAGAATTTTTGGAGTTACAGAAGTATGGTCAAAGTCCATATTACTACAGACTGTTCTGTTTTTGACAGATTATGTTTTCGTTGCATTGTTTCCTTATTTTGATGACTCTAGGGATTGTATCGGGGGATATAAGCCATGGTAAAGCTAGAATACAGTATGTATAATGCAATAATAAAATATGGATGGGTTTGCAACAGTAATTAAAGTGGTGATTTTCTTTATTATACTAACGGATCTCACAAAGGTTTTTGTTAATTTTTGTGTGATTGAAGTTTTCAAGTTTTGGGTGAGATCACGATGGATGAATGAATGAGTGAAAAGAGCCTAAGCTTGGGGATGCCCATGGAACCCTAAGGTAATATTCAAGGAGAACCAAGCAACTAAACTTGGGGATGCCTCGGAAGGCATCCCCTCTTTCTTCTAACGACCATCGGTAATTTTACTTGGAGCTATATTTTTATTCGTCACATAGCATGAGTTCTGCTCGGAGCGTGTTGTATTATATGAGTCTTTGCTTGTTTTGCATTTTAGTTTGTCACAATCATCCTTGCTGGACACACCTATTTGAGAGAGCCATAATGATGCTATGATTTGTTAGAATTGCTCAATATGCTTCACTTAAATTTTTTGAGCTATGAAATTGCTCTAGTGCTTCACTTATATCTATTTGAGCACGGTGGTTGTTTAATTTCTGAAGACATGCTCTCATGCATCACTTAGATTATTTTGAGAGTTAGTAGAATTTTGAAGAAATATCCTCTCATGCTTCACTTATATTATTTTGAGAGATGAAAATTTTGAAGAAATATTTATGCTCTTGTTCTTCACTTAAATTTTTTTGAGAGCTTGTTTTAAGAAATGGTAGTATATGAAACTAGTCCCAAAGTGACAGATATTCAAGAGGGACAATAAAAAATATCATGAAGATGATTGGATATTAAAACTTGATTCCTTGCTATAGTTTTGCAATATGGAGATAGTAATATGTGAGTCATGTTGGTGAGTAATTATGCTTTAGTAAGAATATTGGTGTTAAGGTTTGTGATTCCCTATGCAAGCACGAAAGTCAATAGTTATGCAATGAAGTTACATCCTACTTGTGGTGCATTATTCGGTGTTAGTTATGTTTAATGCTCGTGTATGATCGTTTTCGTTTCTTGGTTGGTTGCTTCTCAATCTATTTGCTAGCCTTCCCTTGTACTAAGCAGGAATACTGCTTGTGCATCCAAACTCCTTAAACCAAGTTGTGCAAATGAGTCCACCATACCTACCTATATGCGGTATTTCCATGCCATTCCAAGTAAATTTGTATGTGCTAACTCTAATTTTCAAAATGAATTTCCTTTTTGTGTGTGCCCATACCACTCGTGAAGCGGCAGGGGTTGGCCGATATTTTCCATGCTAGATATGTTATTCTCAAGATGAGTGTTTATGCACTTGTCATTGCATGAGAGTGTGGCCGGTAATAGGGATGCCCAGTCCCGAATTGAAAAAAGAAATTTACTTTATGTTGTCAATAATAAATTCCTGGAAAGTGTTGGTATGGGAGGCACCCATGGATACGGCTAGCCATGGATTGTGAAAGAATGGCGGAAAAGGGAATAAACTTTATTTCTAGCATGGAAAGTATTGGGAATTCTCGGTCGTTTTCGTTGACGGGAAAAGAATGCCTCTCAAAACAATTTTATCTCTCAATTTAAGCTTTGAGCTCTGCACCTCTACAAATATCTGCTTCCCTCTGCGAAGGGCCTATCTATTTACTTTTATGCAATTTTTATTTTTATTGAGTCTCCATATTCTCATCTAAAGCACCAACTAGGGAGCACTATTATCATACTTGTGCATTCGATGTAGCTAATATTTGAGTGTGTTTCATGAATGGATCTATGATTGAGTATCATGGACCACGTATAGCTTTCTTTGGTGTTGATATTTTGAAAGACATGGTTGCTCGTTGATATGCTTGAGTACTGAGGTCTTCATGTCAAATTATAGACTATTGCTATGAATAATCTAAAGTCCAAATGTCCATGTTACAAAAGAAAAGAATATGTGATGAATATGATGGGTAGCATTCCACATCAAAAATTCTATTTTTATCATTTACCTACTCAAGGATGAGCAAGAATTAAGCTTGGGGATGCTGATACGTCTCCAACGTATCTATAATTTTTGATTGTTCCATGCTATTAAAGTATCATTCTTGGATGTTTTATACTCATTTACTAGAAACTTTATATCATTTTTTGGGACTAACCTATTGACATAGTGCCCCATTCTAGTTGTTGTTTTCTACTGTTTTTTTTTTACTTTGCAGAACATCAATACCAAACGAAGTCCAAATGCCAAGAAACTTTTTGGAGATTTTTCTCTAGATAGAATACACCCAGGGAGCCAAAGAAGTGCACCAGAGGAGGCCTGTGGGGCTACTACTTCTTGAGTTGCGTTGGTTTTTCCCTTGAAGAGGAAATGGTGATGCAACAAAGTAGAGATAAGTATTTCCCTCAGTTAGAGAACCAAGGTATCAATCCAGTCGGAGGTACAAGCAAGTCCCCAATCTATGCACCCGCACAAACAATCAAACACTTGCACCCAATGCAATAAAGGGGTTGTCAATCCCTTCACGGTCAATTGCAAATGTGAGATTTGATAGAGATAGGTATAAAAGATTGCTAAAACCTAAAACAAAATAAAAGTAAATAAATTGCAGCAAGATATTTTTGGTATTTTTGGTTTATAGATATGAAAATATATAATGGAAAATAGACCCGACGGCCATAGGTTTCACCAGAGGCTTCTCTCTTGAAGGCAAATAATACGGTGGGTGAACAAATTACTATCGAGAAATTGATAGAAAAGCACAAAATTATGAAGATATCCAAGGCAATGATTATGCCTATAGGCATCACGTCCGTGTCAAGTAGACCGACTCCTGCCTGCATCTACTACTATTACTCCACAGATCGACCGCTATCCAGCATGCGTCGAGTATTAAGTTCATAAAGAATGAAGTAACGCCTTAAGTAAGATGACATGATGTAGAGGGATAAACTCAAGCAATATGATGAAAACCCCATCTTTTTATCCTCGATGGCAACAATGCAATATGTGTCTCGCTACCCCTACTTTGTCACTGGCTGAAATCACGCAAGATTGAACCCAAAACTAAGCACCTATCCCATTGCAAGAAATACCAATCTTGTTGGCAAAACCAAACCGATAATACCAAGAGAAATACAAAGATATCAAATCATGCATATAATAATTCAGAGAAGATTCAAATAATATTCATAGATAATCTGATCATAAATCCACAATTCATCAGATCTCGACAAACACACCGCAAAAGAAGATTACATCGGATAGAACTCCAAGAACATCGAGGAGAACATGGTATTGAAGAACACACAGAGAGAGAAGAAGCCATCTAGCTGCTAGCTATGGACCCGTAGGTCTGTGGTAAACTACTCACGCTTCATCCAAAGGGCAATAGGGTTGATGTAGAAGCCCTCCGTGATCGAATCCCCCTCCGGCAGAGTACCGGAAAAGGCCTCCAGATGGGATCTCACGAGGTCAGAGACCTGCGGCGGTGGAAAAGTATTTTTGTGGCTTGTTCTGAGGGTTTTGGAATATATGTGAATTTATAGGCCAAGGTAGAAGTCGGTGGACTCCCGAGGGGGCCACAAGGCAGGGGGGCGCGCCCTGCATCGTTGCCGCTGCCTCGGGACTCCTCTGACTTGGTTCTCAAGTCCCACGGGTGTCTTCTGGTCCAAGAAAAATCATCGTAAAGTTTTATTCCGTTTGGACTCCGTTTGATATTCCTTTTCTGCAAAACTAAAAAAACGGAAACTGGCACTGGGCTCTAGGTTAATAGGTTAGTCCCAAAAATAATATAAAATAGCATATTAATGCATATAAAACATCCAAAACAGATAATATAATAGCATGGAACAATCAAAAATTATAAATACGTTGGAGACGTATCAAGCATCCCCAAGCTTAATTCCTACTCGTCCTCGAGTAGGTAAATGATAAAAACAAAAAAATTGATGTGGAATGCTACTAACATATTTATCAATGCGATCTCTTTTATTTGGCATGAATATTCAGATATGTATGATTCAAAACAAAAGTCCATTGACACAAAACAATAATACTTCAAGCATACTAGAAAGCAAATCATTAAGCTTCAAAAATAATATGGCTAAAGGAAGTTATCCCTACAAAATCATATATAACTTTTATGCTCCTACTTCTCAGCACAAAGTATAAATCATGGCCACCCTGGTGTTAGCCAAGCAATTGTTTCATAGTTTTTAGCGTGCTTCAGCTTTTTCAACTATTCATGCAATACATGAGCGTGAGCCATGGACATAGCACTATGAGTGGAATAGGAGGTGGTAGTAGACAAAATAAGGGAGAAAGTCTCACATCAACTAAGCAAATCAATGAACTATGGAGATGTTCATCAATTGATATCAATGTGAGTGAGTAGGGATTGCCATGTAATGGATGCACTAGACTATAAGTGTATGAAAGCTCAAAAGAAAACTAGTGGGTGTGCACGAACTTGCTTGCTCATGAAGACCCTGGGCATTTGAGGAAGCCCATCGTTGGAATATGCAAGACAAGTTCTATAACAAAAAAATTCCCACTAGTAATATATGAAAGTAACAAAATAGGAGACTCTCTATCATGAAGAACATGGTGCTTCTGTGAAGCACATGTGTGGAAAAGGGTAGTAACATTGTCCCTTCTCTCTTTTTCTCTCTCTTTTTTTGGTGGGCTTCTTTGGCCTCTTTTTTTATTTGTTCTTATTTGGCCTCTTTTAATTTGATAAACTCACATGGGACAATGTTCTAACAATGATGATCATCACACTTTTATTTACTTACAACTCAAAATTACAACTCGATACTAGAACAAAGGTATGACTCTATATGGATGCCTTCGGCGGTGTACCGAGATGTGCAATGATAAAGAGTGACATGTATAAAAAATATGAACGGTGGCCAAGCCATAAATTATATGCCAACTACATGATCATGCAAAGCAATATGACAATGATGGTATGTGTCATAATAAACGGAATGGTGGAGTTACATGGCAATATATCTCGGAATGGCTATGAAAATGCCATAATAGGTAGGTATGGTGGCTGTTTTGAGGAAGGGTAAAACGTGGGTTTAATGCACCGGCGAAAGTTGCGCGGTACTAGAGTGGCTAGCAAAGGTGGAAGGGTGAGAGTGCGTATAATCCATGGACTCAACATTATTCATAAAGAACTCACATACTTATTGCAAAAAATCTATTAGCCCTCGAAGCAAAGTACTACTATGCATGCTCCTAGGGGAGAGGTTGGTAGGAGTTAACCATCGCGCGCTCCCGACTTTCACGCAAAGGAAAACAATCAAGAATAAATTACGCTCCAACTTCATCACATAACTAGAAGACCATACGTGCATGCTACGGGAATCACAAACCTTAACGCAATTATTTTTTTGACTGCACAATTTACTACTAGCATGACTCTAATATCACCATCTTCATATCTCAAAACAAATGAAAGGAATCAAACTTCTTATGTATCCAATGCTCTATATGAAATTTTTTATTATATCTAAGGGAGTCTTGGACTAAGGGGTCCTCAGGTGTCCGGCCTGTTAGCCATGGGCCGGACTGATGGCTTGTGAAGATATGAAGACCAAAGACTCTCAACGTGTCCAGATGGGACTCTCCTTTGCGTGGAAGGCAAGCTTGGCGATCAAATATGAAGATTCCTTTCTCTGTAACCGACTTTGAGTAACCCTAGATCCCTCCGATGTCTATTTAAACCGGAGGGTTAGGTCTATAGGACCGGATACTCATAACTGTAGTCATACATGCTAGACTTCTAGGGTTTAGCCATTACGATCTCGTGGTAGATCAACTCTTGTAATACTCATATTCATCAAGATCAATCAAGCAGGAAGTAGGGTATTACCTCCATAGAGAGGGCCCGAACCTGGGTAAACATCGTGTCCCCCGTCTCCTGTTACCATCGATCCTAGACGCACAGTTCGGGACCCCCTACCCGAGATCCACCGGTTTTGACACTGACATTGGTGCTTTCGTTGAGAGTTCCACTGTGCCGTCGTCAAGAGGTTTGATGGCCCCTTCGATCATCTACAACGATGCTGTCCAAGGAGAAGTCTTCCTCCCCAGATAGATCTTCATATTCGGCGGCTTCGCACTGCGGGCCAACTCGACTGGCCATCTGGAGCAGATCGAAAGCTACGCCCCTGGCCATCAGGTCAGATTCAGGAGCTTGAATTACGTCGCGGACATCCGCGGAGACTTGATCTTCGACGGATTCGAGACCACGGCAGCCGCTCCCTGTCACCTCGATGAACATGACTTAAATCTCACATCAGACCACATCCAGGAGATAGCTCCTGTAACTACTCTGGCCTTAGATCCAGAGCAAATCGCGCCATCCGAGGGCTGGAAGCTCAACCCTGCCACGGAGGCCACAGATTCCGCGGCGTTGGAGCCGCACACAGACTTAGCCTCATGTGATATTTGTGTCATCGGAACCCCAGACTCTTTTCTGGCTGTGAGTTCCGAACTATGTGCATCCGCGGACACCAAGCTTGATCGGTCATCGATCGCCGAATTCAGCACCGCAAACATCTTCTGGCACTCGCCTTTCGGCGCCATGCTGAACTCATTAAAAAACCTGTGCATGGCGCGGGAATCATAGCCGAATTATGTCCGGTCCGAACTGGAGGCTGATGATGGAGAATTTTGTTTCCCACCCGCCACCCACTTCATAGGGACTGTCGAGGACTTAACCGACATGCTCGATTACGGCTCCGAAGACATCGACGGTATGGACGACGATGCCGATGAGGAGCAAGGCCAAAACCCACCATGTACTGGACACTGGACGACCACTTCTTCACACAATGTATACATGGTGGGTACACCTAAAGAAACTAACGACGACGACAAAGAGGATCCAGTCGAGGATAAACCTCCTGAGAAGCAGCCCAAACACCGGCGTCCGTGGCGTTGCTCTAAGTCGCGTCGCTCAAAAGATAGTAACACTGGCACCAGAGAAAATAATACTCCAGATGATGCCGAAAACATTGAAGAACTTGTTGAGGTAACTTCTGAAAAGGAGGAACAAGGAAATGGGAAAGTTAGCCCTGACGAATAGGCCACAAATGATGACTCGGAGGACGACAATTATCTTCCGCTCCCCGAAGACGAGGAGAGCCTCGGCAACGAGGATTTCATCGTACCTGAGAAACCTCTCGAGCAGGAGCGCTTTAAACGCCGGCTAATAGCCACTGCAAGGAGCCTGAAAAAGAGACAGCAACAGCTTCAAGCCGACCAAGACCTGCTCAACGATAGATGGGAAGATATCCTAGCAGCCGAAGAATACGGCCTCAAGCGCCCAACCAAGGGTTACCCGAAGCGCAGATTGCTATCTCAGTTCGACGAGGAGGCAACAGAACTTATACCACGCGGCCGGGATAATGCGGCCGACCGACCACAACGCGGTCGAGATAAAATGGCAACCCAAGCCGAACAGCAGGCCGCCCCACCGCAACGTAAAAACGGAGATAAGACAGCTCGGGGTTCTACATATGACCTTCGACAGGACCTGGACAGTAGAGAAGGACATACCAGATCGATCTACGAATCGCAAGGACGTGTTTGACACGCGACGACGGCTATCTATTCGGACGTGACAAACCTAGTTGCGCCTGGGCCAAAAACCGCAGACGGACTCCATCTGAGCTACGTCGCGACGTGGCCCGATATAGAGGCGCCGCACACCCACTCTACTTCACTGATGAAGTAATGGAGCATGAATTCCCAGAAGGGTTTAAACCTGTGAATATCGAATCATACGATGGAACAACTAGCCCCGCGGTGTGGATCGAGGATTTTCTTCTCCATATCCATATGGCTCGCGGAGATGACCTCCATGCCATCAAATACCTACCACTAAAACTCAAAGGACCAGCTCGGTACTGGTTAAACAGTCTGCCAGAAAACTCTATTGGCAGCTGGGAGGACTTGGAAAACGCCTTCCGCGACAACTTCCAAGGAATATATGTTTGGCCACCAGATGCCGATGACTTAAGTCACATTGTCCAACAGACCGGAGAGTCAGCCAGGAAGCTCTGGACTAGATTCTTAGTTAAAAAGAACCAAATTGTCGACCGTCCGGACGCGGAAGCCCTAGCGGCCTTCAAACACAGCGTTCGGGACGAATGGCTCGCCCGCCACCTCGGACAAGAAAAACTAAAATCCATGTCAGCCCTTACCGCTCTGATGACCCGCTTTTGCGCGGGCGAAGATAGCTGGCTGGCTCATAAAAGCAGCAGCCTCAGCGATCCGGGCATGTCCGAAGTCCGAGACGACAATGGCAAGCCGCGACGCAGAAAGCACAAACACAATGAAAAAAACGCACGACACAACGGTCAACGCTAGATTCAGCGGTCCCAAACCCAGTCAACGGAAAAAGCCATTCAAGGCAAACAAGGACGGCCCATCCGCTTTAGACAAGATACTGGATAGGCCCTGCCAGATTCATGGCCACCCCGACAAACCAGCCAATCATACCAACTGAAGTTGTTGGGTGTTCAAGCAGGCCGGCAAGCTCAACGCCAGACACAAGGGGAGGAGGCCGCCCAGTGATAGCAACAACGAAGAAACTCACCAAACAAATACCAGGGGTCAAAAGCAGTTTCCCCCCAAAGTAAAAATAGTGAACATGGCATATGTGACACACACCCCTACAGGGGAACGCATGGAACACTCCTTCCGTACAGAAGATCACGCCACGGCTAACTCAGCCGAACTGCACAGCAGCCCTACCACACCGCACACCTTATCGGCCATTAAGCCGCCGGTCTCCATTCAACATGACCGATCAATGTCCATATTGGATTAGCAATTCAGCTTCCGCCGTTCGCCTAAAACGCCTGTTGATGTCTACTACGCAACCTTCTTCTTGCAGACGTTGTTGGGCCTCCAAGTGCAGAGGTTTGTAGGACTGTAGCGAATTTCCCTCAAGTGGATGACCTAAGGTTTATCAATCCGTGGGAGGCGTAGGATGAAGATGGTCTCTCTCAAACAACACTCCAACCAAATAATAAAGAGTCTCTTGTGTCCCCAACACACCCAATACAATGGTAAATTGTATATGTGCACTAGTTCGGCGAAGAAATGGTGATACAAGTGCAATATGGATGGTAGATATAGGTTTTTGTAATCTGAAAATAAAAAAACAGCAAGGTAACTAATGATAAAAGTGAGCACAAACGGTATTGCAATGATAGGAAACAAGGCCTAGGGTTCATACTTTCACTAGTGCAAGTTCTCTCAACAATAATAACATAATTGGATCATATAACTATCCCTCAACATGCAACAAAGAGTCACTCCAAAGTCACTAATAGCAGAGAACAAACGAAGAGATTATGGTAGGGTACGAAACCACCTCAAAGTTATTCTTTCCGATCAATCCATTGGGCTATTCCTATAAGTGTCACAAACAGCCCTAGAGTTCGTAGTAAAATAACACCTTAAGACACACATCAACCAAAACCCTAATGTCACCTAGATACTCCAATGTCACATCAAGTATCAGTGGGTATGATTATATGATATGCATCACACAATCTCAGATTTGATTATTCAACCAACACATAGAACCTCAAAGAGTGCCCCAAAGTTTCTACCAGAGAGTCAAGACGAAAACGTGTGCCAACCCCTATGCATAGGTTCATGGGAGGAACCCGCAAGTTGATCACCAAAACATACATCAAGTGAATCAATAGAATAACCCATTGTCACCATGGTTATCCCACGCAAGACATACATCAAGTATTCTCAAATCATTGAAGACTCGGTCCGATAAGATAACTTCAAAGGGAAACTCAATCCATTACAAGAGAGTAGAGGGGAAGAAACATCATAAGATCCAACTATAATAGCAAAGCTCGCGATACATCAAGATCGTGCCAAATCAAGAACACGAGAGAGAGAGAGAGAGATCAAACACATAGCTACTGGTACATACCCTCAGCCCCGAGGGTGAACTACTCCCTCCTCGTCATAGAGAGCGCCGGGATGATGAAGATGACCACCTGTGAGGGATCCCCCCTCTGGCAGGGTGCCGGAACAGGGTCCCGATTGGTTTTTCGTGGCTACAGAGGCTTGCGGCGGCGGAACTCCCGATCTATTCTGCTCCCCGATGGTTTTAGGGTACATGGAGATATATAGGCGAAAGAAGTCGGTAAGGGGGGCCACGAGGGGTCCATGAGGGTGGAGGGCGCCCCCTGCCTCGTGCTCTCCTCGTTGATCTCCTGACATGCACTCCAAGTCTCATGTATTGCTTTCTTTTCAAAAATAACTTTTCCGAAGGTTTCATTCCGTTTGGACTCCGTTTGATATTCCTTTTCCGCGAAACACTGAAACATGAAAAAAAACAAAAACTGGCACTGGGCTCTGGGTCAATAGGTTAGTCCCAAAAGTAATATAAAAGTGCATAGTAAAGCCCATTAAACATCCAAGATGGATAATATAATAGCATGGATACTTCATAAATTATAGATACGTTGGAGACGTATCAGCATCCCCAAGCTTAATTCCTGCTCGTCCTCGAGTAGGTAAATGATAAAAGAAATAATTTATGAAGTGTGAATGCTAGCAGGTGCACAAGTTTGATCAATGATAATTTCAATCACCTTTTCTAGCATCATTATATAACAGTAGCTCAACTCATAGAACTTTGCATGATCAAGTAACAAACTATTCACATGTTAAAGTATAGATCATAAACTTTCTTGAAAACTAACAAACCGTGTTATTAGTCATCAAACAATTACAATTCATCTTATTGTCAGGAAGAGTCTACGTCAGAGCTTTGATTCAGCAAACTTCACATACTCAACTATCATTTAGTCTTCCATGATTGCTACCACTCAAAGCATATTTTTAGAAAAAATAGTATTCATCGAACACAGAGAAAGATAGGGGCTTAATGTTTCGCCTCCCAATCTTTTACCTCAAGGGTAATGTCAACAGTAATAATTCATGCTCAAATATTTTTGAATGGCCATATATGCTTAGATCTTTCCATCACATGATGCTTGCCAACTAAAGAGTAGGTTGGAATGAGAAGGAACACTACTGACTCTTGCATAAAAGTAAAAGATAGGCCCTTCGCAGAGGGAAGCATGGATTTGCAGAGGTGCCAGAGCTCGAAGCAAAAACAGAGATGAAAATAATTTTGAGAGGTATGCTTTCATTGTCGACATAACGACCAAGAGTTCCCAATATCTTCCATACTAGATACATTATAGGCGGTTCCCAAACAGAAAGGTAAAGATTTTACTCCCCCTCCACCAACAATCACACTCCACGGCTTGTCCGAAACAATGGGTGCCGTCCAACTTCCAACAATCCTGGGGGAGTTTGTTTAAATTATTTGTGAATTTTTTTTGATCTTTTGATCATGGGACTGGGCATCCCAGTTACCAGCCATTTTCTCGTGAATGATGAGCAGAGTCCACTCATCGTGAGAATAACCCACCTAGCATGGAAGGTACTGCTAGCCCCTAGTCGCTACATGAGAGATTCAGGCATACAAAATAGATTATTATTTGATGGTTTAGAGTTTGGCACATGCAAATTTACTTGGAACGGCAGGTAAATACCGCATATAGGTAGATATGGTGGACACTCATGGAAGAAACTTGGTTCAAGGATTTTGGATGCACAAGCAGTATTCCGCTTAGTACAGATATTTTGGCTAGCAAAGGATTCTGAATAGCAAGCACCACATGTTAGAGGATCCATAACAACATAACTTCTATACAAATATACCCAAGCATAACTCATTATGTTGTCTTCCTTGTCCAACTTCAACTAATTTGCTTAGGTTTGAAAATAATTAATGGGGCTCACAATCATAGAAGATGTCCAAGATAGTATATTTATATGTGAAATCTCTCTTCCTTCAATATTCTTTCATGAATTTTTCAAGTGACCAATACAATGTTTGCTAACCTTCAAAAAATTTACCACCTCTACTTCTTATATGTGAAGGCATTACTCCCCATGGTTAAGGCATATGAAACATATATAATTTCAGATTTATGACATTCAAATCATTCAACTATTTACTCATAGGATATAAGTGAAGCACACGAGTAAATGACAAACTACTCCAAAAAGATATAAGTGAAGATCAATGAGTAGTTAAATAATTATTTAGCTATGTGAAGACTCTCTCTCATTTAAGAATTTCAGATCTTGGGATATTATTCATACAGCAAGCAAAACATATTAAAACAACATTTCAAAGATAGCACTCATCATGTGAAGAAGCAAAAACTTAGGCTCAACCGATACTAACCGATAATTGTTGAAGAAGAAAGGTGGGATGCCTACCGGGGAATCCCCAAGCTTAGATGCTTGAGACTTCTTGAAATATTATCTTGGGGTGCCTTGGGCATCCCCAAGCTTGAGCTTTTGTGTCTCCTTAATTCCTCTCATATCACGGTTTCCTAAATCTTGAAAGCTTCATCCACACAAAACTCAACAAGGACTCGTGAGATAAGTTAGTATAAACCAATGCAAAAACCTTATCATACTACACTGTAGCAAATCACTAAAATTATTATTTAACATTGCATACTAAATTACTCTGCATATTTAATACTCCTATCCTCAAATAGAATCATTAAACAAGCAAACATATGCAAACAATGCAAACATAACAGAAATCTGCCAAAACAGTACAGTCTGTAAAGAATGCAAGATTCATCATACTTCCCTAACTCCAAAAATTATGAAAGAAAATTCCCACTATAGTAATATTATCAGAGCTTATCATGCAGAAGGTTTCAACATTTTATCACATTCTTAATTTTCTAGGGAATTTTTGCAACAACGGTAAACTTTATGTTTTGAAACAGCAACATGTATACTTGCAAAATAAGCATAGTAAAAGCTATCCTTGAAATTTTTATTGAAACTAGAGATGAAAAAAATTATTATAAATAACATCGATCAAATACTAACAAAATAAAATGATGCTCCAAGAAAAACACATATCATGTGGTGAATTAAAATATAGCTCCAAGTGAAGTTACCGATGAACGAAGACGAAAGAGGGGATGCCATCCGGGGCATCCCCAAGCTAAGGATCTTGGTTATCCTTGAATATTACCTTGGGGTTCCTTGGGCATCCCCAAGCTTAGGCTCTTGCCACTCCTTATTCCATAGTCCATCGAATCTTTACCCAAAACTTGAAAACTTCACAACACAAAACTTAACAGAAAATCTCGTGAGCTCCGTTAGCGAAAGAAAACAAAACACCACTTCATGGTACTGTAATGAAGTCATTATTTATTCATGTTGGTGTAATATCTACTGTATTCCAACTTCTCTATGGTTCATACCCTCCGATACTACTCATAGATTCATCAAAATAAGAAAACAACACATAGAAAACAGAATCTGTCAAAAACAGAACAGTCTGTAGTAATCTGTATCAAACATATACTTCTGGAACTCCAAAAATTCTAAAATAAATTGGTGGACTTGAGTATTTGTCTAGTAATCATCTTCAAAAATAATCAACTAAATAGCACTCTCCAGTAAAAAGTTTTAGCTAATCTCGTGAGCGCTAAAGTTTCTGTTTTTTACAGCATGATCATAACGACTTCACCCAAGTCTTCCCAAAGGTTCTACTTGGCACAAACAGTAATTAAAACATAAAAACACATTTAACCAGAAGCTAGATCAAATATTTATTCCTAAACAGGAGCAAAAGGCAAAGAACTAAAATAAAATTGGGTTGCCTCCCAACAAGCGCTAACGTTTAAGGCCCCTAGCTAGGCATGATGATTTCAATGATGCTCACATAAAAGATAAGAATTGAAACATAAAGAGAGCATCATGAAGCATATGACTAGCACATTTAAGTCTAACCCACTTCCTATGCATAGGGATTTTGTGAGGAAACAACTTATGGGAACAATAATCAGCTAGCATAGGAAGGTAAAACAAGCAAATCTTCAAGATTTTCAACACATAGGGAGGAAACTTGATATTATTGCAATATGTAGAAGCATATGATCCTCTGTCATAATAATTTTCAGTAGCAACAGGAATAAATTCAACAATATAACCATCACATAAAGCATTCTTTTCATGATCTACAAGCATAGAAAATTTATTACTCTCCACATAAGCAAATTTCTTCTCATGAATAGTAGTGGGAGGAAACTCAACAAAATAACTATCATGTGAAGCATAATACAATTGAAAATTAGAATCATGATGGAAAGTTTCATGGTTATATTTATTCTTTATAGCATACGTGTCATCACAATAATCATCATAAATAGGAGGCATGCTTTCATCATAACAAATTTGCTCATCAAAACTTGGGGGACTAAACATATCATCTTCATCAAACATAGCATCCCCAAGCTTATGGCTTTGCATATCATTAGCATCATGGGTATTCAAAGAATTCATACTAACAACATTGCAATCATGCTCATTTTTCACATATTTTATGCCAAGCATTCTATGTAATTCCTCTTCTAGTACCTGAGCACAATTTTCCTTCCCATCATTTTCACGAAAGACTTTAAAAAGATGAAGCATATGAGACAAACTCAATTCCATTTTTTTGGTAGTTTTTTTTATAGAATAAACTAGTGATAAAACAAGAAACTAAAAGATTCGATTGCAAGATCTAAAGATATACCTTCAAGCACTCACCTCCCCGGCAACGGCGCCATAAAAGAGCTTAGTTGACGGGGTGTGAGTGCCGCTTACCTAGCCTCCCCGGCAACTGCGCCAGAAACAGCTTTATGTCTACTACGCAACCTTCTTCTTGTAGACGTTGTTGGGCCTCCAAGTGCAGAGGTTTGTAGAATAGTAGCAAATTTCCCTCAAGTGGATGACCTAAGGTTTATCAATCCGTGGGAGGCGTCGGATGAAGATGGTCTCTCTCAAACAACCCTGCAACCAAATAACAAAGAGTCTCTTGTGTCCCCAACACACCCAATACAATGGTAAATTGTATAGGTGCACTAGTTCGGCGAAGATATGATGATACAAGTGCAATATGGATGGTAGATATAGGTTTTTGTAATCTGAAAATATAAAAACAGCAAGGTAACTAATGGTAAAAATGAGCACAAACGGTATTGCAATGATAGGAAACAAGACCTAGGGTTCATACTTTCACTAGTGCAAGTTCTCTCAACAATAATAACATAATTGGATCATATAACTATCCCTCAACATGCAACAAAGAGTCACTCCAAAGTGTCTAATAGCGGAGAACAAACGAAGAGATTATGGTAGGGTACGAAACCACCTCAAAGTTATTCTTTCCGATCAATCCATTGGGCTATTCCTATAAGTGTCACAAACAACCCTAGAGTTCGTAGTAAAATAACACCTTAAGACACACATCAAAAAAAATCCTAATGTCACCTCAAGTATCCGTGGGTATGATTATACGATATGCATCACACAATCTCAGATTCATCTATTCAACCAACACATAGAACCTCAAAGAGTGCCCCAAAGTTTCTACCGGAGAGTCAAGACGAAAACGTGTGCCAAACCCTATGCATAGGTTCATGGGCGGAACCCGCAAGTTGATCACCAAAACATACATCAAGTGAATCAATAGAATAACCCATTGTCACCACGATTATCCCATGCAAGACATACATCAAGTGTTCTTAAATCATTAAAGACTCAATCCAATAAGATAACTTCAAATGGAAAACTCAATCCATTACAAGAGAGTAGAGGGGGAGAAACATCATAAGATCCAACTATAATAGCAAAGCTCGCGATACATCAAAATCGTGCCAAATCAAGAACACGAGAGAGAGAGAGAGAGAGAGAGAGAGAGAGAGAGAGATCAAACACATAGCTACTGGTACATACCCTCAGCCCCGAGGGTGAACTACTCCCTCCCCGTCATAGAGAGCGCCGGGATGATGAAGATGGCCACCGGTAAGGGATTCCCCCTCCGGCAGGGTGCCAGAACAGGGTCCCGATTGGTTTTTCGTGGCTACGGAGGCTTGCGGCGGCGGAACTCCCGATCTATTCTGCCTCCCGATGGTTTTAGGGTATATGGAGATATATAGGCGAAAGAAGTCGGTAAGGGGGGCCACGAGGGGCCCACGAGGGTGGAGGGCGCGCCCAGGGGGGTTGACGCGCCCCCCTGCCTCGTGCTCTCCTCGTTGATCTCCTGACGTGCACTCCAAGTCTCCTGTATTGCTTTCTTTGCAAAAATAACTTTTCCGAAGGTTTCATTCCGTTTGATATTCCTTTTCTGCGAAACACTAAAACACGGGAAAAAAAGAAACTGGCACTGGGCTCTGGGTCAATAGGTTAGTCCCAAAAGTAATATAGAAGTGCATAGTAAAGCCCATTAAACATCCAAGATGGATAATATAATAGCATGAATACTTCATAAATTATAGATACGTTGGAGATGTATCACCTGCGAATTTGGTACTACACATACATAAGTATGCACTTGAAATACCCTGGGCATCGGCAGAAGCACACTAGGGAAGGACTTGCAAGCACTTCCACAGCCTCTCCTATTTCTTCTAACTACCTTTTTATTTCTTATGTTCCCTCCACAAGTGACTCACAGGCTGGTTATCTCACAGACTCTATCGGAGTTCGGGTTCGTACATTTATCCAAGGGCCATTCCCGTCAAAGGAGTCCCTTAATCGAGGACAGGCAACACAGAGGTGCGACAGGAGGTCCAAAATAACTTTTTGTAGACCGCACTCTATATTTTGAGCCTGTAAGGTGCCTTTTTCCTCAGCCTTCGACCCCTGGCATGTCAAATAGCTGGGGTCGTGGCGTTTTATCTATAACATGATGATTGGCATATCACTCAGGTCCCAGTGAACATAACCCGTATTCAGTATTCACTTTTTTCTAGAGAACTGAATTTTTCCCTTTTGGTTGTTTCACACACCTCGGCATAACTTGCCAGGGGCTCGGCATGGAACAAATGAGTTGCCGACAAAGTCTGAACAGCTCTATAGCGTACTTCGGCGTCGCGAGTTTGGCCTTATATGCATCAGCTCCAAGTCATGTCTTGGGTCAATAGTTGGGTTGCCCGGCTCCTGTGCTTGCTACCTTACGTTCCGCTCTATCGGCTAAGGTAGTAAAGGGAGAACTACTGCGATCGTGCTTCCGGTTCATCTGGTCAAGCACCTCAGTAGAGAAAGCCGAAAACTGACTGTCATGATGCGGCGAGAGCTGGTCAACTACTCGATGACTTATCGGGATCTGTCGCGATTCCCTTCGTATTATATGAAGGAACTTTTCTCCAGCTCACATATGCAACGCACCATATTGGAATAAGCCGCGTGCATACCAGGGGCTATATCGTAGACCCACCATAAAACTCCTATGGCTAAGTGCAAGTGTTAACGCCCTATAGTCCGATTTCCTAGTTCGCCGCATTGACACCTCCTTAATGGACCAAGACTTTGGGTCAAGAGTGATCAAATGCTTTTCCGAACACCCCCGTATTTTTTACGAGGGGGCTGAAGCCGACGACTAGAAAACTTTCAGATTATACAAAAACGGCCGCATAGGAGGAATAAACGTTTTTAGGCGAAACTAAAAAGAAACTAGCCTTATTATAATATTCTCTTTTACAATTTTCATGCAATTTACTCGAAAATGACATCTTTCAAGCATTGACCTTCTATTAAGCGGGCACCCTCTAAGACATCCTCGAAATAGTGCTCTGGCGCGTGATGATCCTTGCCCTTGGGTGGACTCTTCGCTGCAACATCGGTGGCCTTCATCTTCGCCCATGATGTCTTGACACGGGCAAGGGCCATCCGTGCACCTTCAATGCACGTTGATCGCTTCACAACATCGATACGCGGCACCGTGTCAGCAAGTCGCTGCACCAAACCAAAATAACTATCCGGAACTGGCTCGGTTGGCCACAGCCGGGCCACGACGTCCTTCATGGCAGCACCGGACAGCCTGTGAAGCTCGGCCCATTGGGTCATCTGTTCGTTTAGCAATAGAGGACGCTTCGACGCACCGAATTGTGACCAGAACAGCTTCTCCGTTGCATATCCTTCTTGCACTTGGTAAAACTGCGCCACGTCGGCCGCACTCTTCGGCAAGTCCAATAACACATCTGGAGAACTCGACACTTGGTTAAGCGGGGTATAATTCGGATGTCTGAACTTAGTTTGCAATAAAAAGGGCTTACCAGCCGCGATCTCCCTAGCTTGTCGGATCTCCTCCCGAGCCGCTCTAGACCCGGACCGCACTTCCTTTGCCTCTCGCAAGGTCTTATCAAGATCAGCCGCTTTTGCTTTATTATCCTTCTCGAGGAATTCGCAGCGGCTAGCGGCACCTTCGAGCTCACGTGCCATCTTGGATATTTTCTCCTTGTCCTGACGCCGAGCAGCCTGTTCGGCCTTCAATTCGGCTGATGCCTTTTTAGCAGCCGCATTACTAAACCGGGCCTGCTCCTTGACTCGGAATAGCTCCGCCCGAAGAATCTCAACCGCGGCAGCACCATCTGCAGTTATGCATATTTTAGCATACACTCCTTCATGTCCCGCTTATATTATAAGCACGTGTATATAATGACTGCCCCAAATACATACCTTGTGACTCGTCAAGACGCTTGTGGATAAGCGTGATGTCCTCACTCGCCACATCAAGCTTCCGCTGAAGCTCGGAGACCTCTGTAGTCTGGGCGGTCACTGAGGGGGAAATTGCCTGTGTTTCAATTCAATCACGGTTATTCCCTGAGCATATCTCTTTTTGATCATCTGATCGCCTCCCTTGGGAAGCCAATCCGAGTCTCAGGGGCTACTACCTATATACAGGTGCATTTTGCGAATAAAACGCAGTTGAAAATATTACATCATAAACCTCGAAGCTTCTTAGCAGGCTCGTCAAGGCTTCATGCAATCCGCTCTTCGCGGACAGAACCCTCTCAACAACCGTACCCATCAAGGTACGGTGCTCCTCTGAGACGGAAGCTTGTCGCAGCATGTTCGTCAAGATGTCCGGCGCTTCTGGATCTTCGGAAGCCGCCATTGGAGCACGGTCTCCCTTTGAAGGAACCCGTTTTCTCGTCCCAATGGATAGTCCGGTCCCTACAATCATTGCACTAGTGAAAATATAAAAACAGCAAGGTAACTAATGGTAAAAATGAGCACAAACGGTATTGCAATGATAGGAAACAAGACCTAGGGTTCATACTTTCACTAGTGCAAGTTCTCTCAACAATAATAACATAATTGTATCATATAACTATCCCTCAACATGCAACAAAGAGTCACTCCAAAGTGTCTAATAGCGGAGAACAAACGAAGAGATTATGGTAGGTACGAAACCACCTCAAAGTTATTCTTTCCGATCAATCCATTGGGCTATTCCTATAAGTGTCACAAACAGCCCTAGAGTTCGTAGTAAAATAACACCTTAAGACACACATCAACCAAAACCCTAATGTCACCTCAAGTATCCGTGGGTATGATTATACGATATGCATCACACAATCTCAGATTCATCTATTCAACCAACACATAGAACCTCAAAGAGTGCCCCAAAGTTTCTACCGGAGAGTCAAGACGAAAACGTGTGCCAAACCCTATGCATAGGTTCATGGGCGGAACCCGCAAGTTGATCACCAAAACATACATCAAGTGAATCAATAGAATAACCCATTGTCACCACGGTTATCCCACGCAAGACATACATCAAGTGTTCTCAAATCATTAAAGACTCAATCCAATAAGATAACTTCAAATGGAAAACTCAATCCATTACAAGAGAGTAGAGGGGGAGAAACATCATAAGATCCAACTATAATAGCAAAGCTCGCGATACATCAAAATCGTGCCAAATCAAGAACACGAGAGAGAGAGAGAGAGAGAGAGAGAGAGAGAGAGAGAGAGAGATCAAACACATAGCTACTGGTACATACCCTCAGCCCGAGGGTGAACTACTCCTCCCCGTCATAGAGAGCGCCGGATGATGAAGATGGCCACTGTAAGGATCCCTCCTCGGCGTGCGTAACAGGGTCCCGATTGGTTTTTCGTGGCTACGGATGCTTGCGGCGGCGGAACTCCCGATCTATTCTGCCTCCCGATGGTTTTAGGGTATATGGAGATATATAGGCGAAAGAAGTCGGTAAGGGGGGCCACGAGGGGCCCACGAGGGTGGAGGGCGCGCCCAGGGGGGTTGACGCGCCCCCCTGCCTCGTGCTCTCCCTGTTGATCTCCTGACGTGCACTCCAAGTCTCCTGTATTGCTTTCTTTGCAAAAATAACTTTTCCGAAGGTTTCATTCCGTTTGGACTCTGTTTGATATTCCTTTTCTGCGAAACACTAAAACACGGGGAAAAAAGAAATTGGCACTGGGCTCTGGGTCAATAGGTTAGTCCCAAAAGTAATATAGAAGTGCATAGTAAAGCCCATTAAACATCCAAGATGGATAATATAATAGCATGAATACTTCATAAATTATAGATACGTTGGAGATGTATCACCTGCGAATTTGGTACTACACATACATAATTATGCACTTGAAATACCCTGGGCATCGGCAGAAGCACACTAGGGAAGGACTTGCAAGCACTTCCACAGCCTCTCCTATTTCTTCTAACTACCTTTTTATTTCTTATGTTCCCTCCACAAGTGACTCAGAGGCTGGTTATCTCATAGACTCTATCGGAGTTCGGGTTCGTACATTTATCCAAGGGCCATTCCCGTCAAAGGAGTCCCTTAATCGAGGACAGGCGACACAGAGGTGCGCCAGGAGGTCCAAAATAACTTTTTGTAGACCGCACTCTATATTTTGAGCCTATAAGGTGCCTTTTTCCTCAGCCTTCGACCCCTGGCATGTCAAATAGCCGGGGTCGTGGCGTTTTATCTATAACCTGACGATTGGCATATCACTCAGGTCCCAATGAACATAACCCGTATTCAGTATTCACTTTTTTCTAGAGAACTGAATTTTTCCCTTTCGGTTGTTTCACACACCTCGGCATAACTTGCCAGGGGCTCAGCATGGAACAAATGAGTTGCCGACAAAGTCCGAACAGCTCTATAGCGTACTTCGGCGTCGCGAGTTTGGCCTTATATGCGTCAGCTCCAAGTCATGTCTTGGGTCAATAGTTGGGTTGCCCGGCTCCTTTGCTTGCTACCTTACGTTCCGCTCTATCGGCTAAGGTAGTAAAGGGAGAACTACTGCGATCGTGCTTCCGGTTCATCTGGTCAAGCACCTCAGTAGAGAAAGCCGAAAACTGACTGTCATGACGCGGCGAGAGCTGGTCAACTACTCGATGACTTATCGGGATCTGTCGCGATTCCCTTCGTATTATATGAAGGAACTTTTCTTCAGGTCACATATGCAACGCACCATATTGGAATAAGCCGCATGCATTCCAGGGGCTATATCATAGACCCACCATAAAACTCCTATGGCTAAGTGCAAGTGTTAACGCCCTATAGTCCGATTGCCTAGTTCGCCGCATTGACACCTCCTTAATGGACCAAGACTTTGGGTCAAGAGTGATCAAATGCTCTTCCGAACACCCCCGTATTTTTTACGAGGGGGCTGAAGCCGACGACTAGAAAACTTTCAGATTATACAAAAACGGCCGCATAGGAGGAATAAAAGTTTTTAGGCGAAACTAAAAAGAAACTAGCCTTATTATAATATTCTCTTTTACAATTTTCATGCAATTCACTCGAAAATGACATCTTTCAAGCATTGACCCTCTATTAAGTGGGCACCCTCTAAGACATCCTCGAAATAGTGCTCTGGCGCGTGATGATTCTTGCCCTTGGGTGGACTCTTCGCTGCAACATCGGTGGCCTTCATCTTCGCCCAGGATGTCTTGACACGGGCAAGGGCCATCCGTGCACCTTCAATGCACGTTGATCGCTTCACAACATCGATACGCGGCACCGTGTCAGCAAGTCGCTGCACCAAACCAAAATAACTATCCGGAACTGGCTCGGTTGGCCACAGCCGGGCCACGACGTCCTTCATGGCAGCACCGGACAGCCTGTGAAGCTCGGCCCATTGGGTCATCTGTCCGTTTAGCAATAGAGGACGCTTCGACGCACCGAATTGTGACCAGAACAGCTTCTCAGTTGCATATCCTTCTTGCGCTTGGTAAAACTGCGCCACATCGGCCGCACTCTTCGGCAAGTCCAATAACACGTCTGGAGAACTCGACACTTGGTTAAGTGTGGTATAATTCGGATGTCTGAACTTAGTTTGTAATAAAAAGGGCTTACCAGCCGCGATCTCCCTAGCTTGCCGGATCTCCTCCCGAGCCGCTCTAGACCCGGACCGCACTTCCTTTGCCTCTCGCAAGGTCTTATCAAGATCAGTCGCTTTTGCTTTATTATCCTTCTCGAGGAATTCGCAGCGGCTAGCGGCACCTTCGAGCCCACGTGCCATCTTGGATATTTTCTCCTTGTCCTGACGCCAAGCAGCCTGTTCGGCCTTCAATTCGGCCGATGCCTTTTCAGCAGCCGCATTACTAAACCGGGCCTGCTCCTTGACTCGGAATAGCTCCGCCCGAAGAATCTCAACCGCGGCAGCACCATCTGCAGTTATGCATATTTTAGCATACACTCCTTCATGTCCCGCTTATATTATAAGCACGTGTATATAATGACTACCCCAAATACATACCTTGTGACTCGTCAAGACGCTTGTGGATAAGCGTGATGTCCTCACTCGCCACATCAAGCTTCCGCTGAAGCTCGGAGACCTCTGTAGTCTGGGCGGTCACTGAGGGGGAAATTGCCTGTGTTTCAATTCAATCACGGTTATGTAGCGACCTGACCCAAAATCGGTCAAATCTCTGTGTCTGTACCATCCCAAGATCATGCTGGTACTCACAGTACATCGATAAAGTAATCAAAGTTCAATCACACCTGAATATCATTAAACGATTCTCATATAGAGTTTTTATTACAAGGGAATAAATTCGGCCCAAGGCCAACTCATGAGAAATAAACTACTAATGCTGCGGAAGCGTCGAAGGTAAAGCGAGTCCATCCGACTCAAGGGCAATCGCCAAGCGCGAGCGTAGCCTCACTCCCGATCGAATATATCTCGCAACATAATACGTTGCAGCCATGTAGGTCAGCTTTTGGAATAAGCTGGCAAGTCATGAAGAATAACAATAATAAAGTTACTAACACTATATGCATTTTGGCTGTGGAGCTCTAAGTTTCATCATTTTGCGAAAAGCAAATTTTATCCTACTACAGTGGACTTGCTTGCAAATTACTACAATTGTTGGTAGTTATTGAGATGGTTCCGCCAACCAATATCTCATTCCCAAATTATTAAGTCATAAAACCCCTCAAATTAATTCATTAGTTTAAGTGTTGAGATATCCGAATACTTCCAAGTTCTAGAGGCTCAAATGTCCGTAACCGGGGACACGGCTAATCGATTAGATCTTTAACTCTGCAGAGGGTTGCGCACTTTCCCCGCAAGAATCATTCCCTCCTTTAAAGTCTTCGCACTTCATGGTGTTTGAAGACGGGACGAATGACACAGGTCTTCCAAAGAGTTCTTCCGCTACTGCCGTACCCATCCAATCCTACCGTTCTTCTACTTCTCGTAGTACCGCCCAGCCAGCGTCACTACTAGGGTCAACCCAGCCAGATCCCATAATGGCTTGCGGCTGCACGTAAGCTTCGGTCATGGGGCATCCATCCTTCTCTTCGTGGCTGGGTGAAGCTTTCCGCAAGATGTCATGGCACTTCTCCATGCATCCCGCCACCACTGGTTCTCCAGGTGCCCGTCAACCGCCCTCCACCCAGTAGTGATTTTCGAAGTCCATCTTGATCATTGTAGTTCATGGGGTTGTCATCATCATTGACTCTCACATCTTGCTTATGAATTTCACTCAACCCAAAACCCGCTCTGAGCATAGCAAAGTAACTACTACGTCCGGGGTCATGGTAACAAGGGATTGGTTCATCCTACCACATGATACTACTCAAGTTTAATGACTTCAAGAATTCACTACTGCATGCATGGTGGGGTGGTGACAATTACTAATGCACAAAAACATAGGTATAGGAATAGCATGATCAAAACTTGCCTTGCTTGATGATCCTCGTAAGCTAAAGAGTCGAGTAGCAAGCTTAGCACTCGAAACTCTACCGAGACAAACAATTTCACAATAAGCATATAGCAATAGGATCACATAACACAACATAACAAAAGTAACATAACATAACAAAACAACCAAAACCAAATCCAAAGGAAAACTCAAAGAAAAACCACTCAAAGTTTTCCTACTTCAAACAATAACTAAAATAGTTTTATATAATAAAATTTTCTTAACATAACTTAACAGAAAAGGATTCACTAAGCAACTAGGAGCAAAAGGAATTAATTAAAAGCTATTATAAAACTCATTTTAGGCCTAATCCAATTTCTATTAAGAAAATAAATTAAAACTTTTATTAATTATAAATAAAAGTTCATCTTATAAAGTGACAGAAACTATCCTAGAATAATCAATCACATGTTAAAAATAAATTTATTTACTACTTAAATTAATAAGAAAACAGCATCTAGCTAATTAATTAGGATTAATAAGATTCTGCTTAAAACTAATTATTTATTAATCCTAAAATACCCAAGTTAATTTCTATGGTTTGGCAATGTTAAAATAAAGTTGTGACAAAAAGAATCATCTAAAAATAATTTTTTTAACTAAAGTTATAGCAGATTTACTATTCTGACTAAAACTAAATTAAAGCAATTTTAATTATTTTTAACATAGCTAAATATATATTCTACAGAAACTACATAAAATTTGCAACCCAACAAAAAAATAATCATCTAAAAATAATAAACAGAATAAAAGATATCAATTTTTCAAAACAGAAACTATTCTGCTAAAACAGAAAATCAAAAATAAAAGAAAAAGCCTAATGGGCCTAAACTGTGCACTGGGCGTCAAATAGCCTAACGGGCCTAGTGGTTTTTAACTAAAACGGCCAGGCTAAAATAAATAAACCTAACCTAATAAACCGGAAAGAACCGGCCGGTCTTTTTATAAAAAGATACCCCTTTGGGGGTTCTAATCGTGGCCGTCCGTTTGAGATCGGACGGGGGAGGGTGTTCCCGGTGGCTTACCGGAGTCCGGCGACGGCGGCGGCGGCGGCGAGAGTGCGGCGAGGTCTCCGGGCGTCGGGGAGCTCGACGGAGTGGCTGTCTTGGTCTTGGGAAGCTCGGTGAGGGTTCAGTGGCGTCGGGGTGGCCGGGAGGTCAAGGCCGACGGCGGCGACTTTGGCGGGGGAGCTTGGTCTCCGGCGTGCTCGGGAGAGAGAGAGAGACAGGCTCCGCGAGGCTAGGGGGGGAATGGGGTGCGGAGAGGGTCGGCTTTATAGCCGGGGCCTCGGCGGCTTCGGGAGGCGATCGGGCGATTGGAATCCGGATCCTTGGATCCGGCGATCTCCGCAGTCTGGCGTCGTGGGCGAGGGGAAGAAGATGGGGTGGGCCCATGGTCGAGAGAGAGAGAGGGGCGAGGCGATCGGGTGGCCGAGGCCTGGGGTTTCAGGCGGGGCTGGGCTGGTGGCTGGGCACTGGCCATTGGCCGATTGGCCAGCTGGGCTGGGCAGGCAGGGGCTGGTGGGTCTTGGCACTGGCTGGGCTGGGGTGGCCTAGCTGGCGCCCGGGGTTTTTCTTTTAAATTTTTTTAATAAAACAAAACTGAAATAAAACAATAACTATAAATATTTTATATAGGGTATATATATACCAAAATGATCAGGGGAATATTCCCTTTCATTTGAACATTTTTCCAAAGGCAAAATCCAAACTTTATAAAAATCCATTTTTTTCAAATTCAAATAAAATTCAGATTTGAATCCAAATCTTTTGGCATTGTTTCCTCTGATATTTTTGGAGTGTCATGTTTGCTCCTCTCATACTTTTGATCAAGTATTTATCAGGCTTAGTTTTTGAAATGATTCCCACTTGCCAAAGTTTGAAATTCAAATTCAAAACTCAAAATTCTCTGAAACTTCAAATGGCATTCAAATTCAAACAGGATGCATAGGATGCTTAGCTATAATTGTAAAACATTCCAAATAGGAAATTTGGGATGTTACAAACCTACCATTTTAAGATGAATCTAGCCCTCGAGATTCGGGTTAACTAACAAATAGGTGCGGGTGATCTCGAAGAAGGTCTTCTTGGCGCTCCCAGGTGGCTTCTTCCTCGGTGTGGTGACTCCACAGCACCTTGCAAAATTTGATGACTTTGCTGCGGGTGACTCTGCTTGCAGTCTCAAGAATTCGGATGGGTTTCTCCTTGTAAGTCAGATCACTGTCAAGCTGTATGGCCTCTAGGGGCACTGTATCTCTCAACGGAACATCGGCCATGTCGGCATGACACTTCTTCACCGAGAAACATGGAAGACATCATGAACTCCGCACAATCCTTCCGCAATTCCAACTTGTATGCAACCTCTCCACGACGTTCGAGGATTTTGTAGGGCCAATGAATCGGGTGCTAACTTTCCTTGACACCAAACCTCTTGATTCCACGAAGTGAGACACACGAAGATATGCTCGGTCTCCCACTTCGTAAGTCACTTCCTTGCGCTTCTTGTCGGCATAACTCTTCCGTCTCGATTGTGCTATCTTGAGCCTGTCTCGAATCAGCTTGACTTTCTCTTGAATCCTTGATAAGATCGGAACCGAAAAGTGATCGATCTCCAACACTATCCCACAAATGGTTTTCTCACCTCCTTCCGTATAGAGCTTGAAGGGCCATCTTCAATTGGATTGATAACTGTTGTTGTAAGAGAACTCTGCGTATGGCAAATTATCATCCCAGCTAGACCCATAGTCTAGCACACAAGCTCTCAACATGTCCTCCGAATCTGATTGACTCTCTCGGTCTGTCCATCTGTCCGGATGAAAAGCTGTCTCAATTCCAGCCTCGTACCCAAAGTTTCATGCAATCGCTTCCAGAACTTTGAGGTAAACTGTGTTCCTCTATCGACACGATTTTCCTCGGAACTCCATGCGGACATACGATCCTGGTCATGTATATCTTGGCCAACTTGGCACTGGTATAGGTAGTCTTCACGGAATGAAGTGAGCTACCTTGGTCAAACGATCAACCACTACCCGATAGAATCATAACCTGAGCGTGTCTGGGTAATCCTGTGATGAAATCCATACCAAGTTTCTCCCATTTCCAATCGGGAATCGGCAAAGGTTGAAGTAACCTGCTGGCTTCGATGTTCTGCCTTTACACGTTGACAAACATCGATATTTTCTACGTACTCGGCAATATCCTTCTTCATACCTGTCCACGAAACTTTGCTTCAAATCCGGTACATCTTGGTGTTGCTGGGGTGAATCGAGTACGGTGAATCATGAGCCTCTGAAGAATTAGCTTCTGAGCTCGGGATCATTGGGCACATAAATACGATCCTCAAACCATATAGTTCCATGTTCATCCTTACGGAATCCTTTAGCTTTTCCTTCATCCATCTTTTGATTAATCTCATCAATTTCCTTGTCCGACTTCGGGCTTCACGAATCCTTTCGGTCAAGGTGGACTGAACTTCGAGTTGCAACAAATCCTTTCGAACTATCTCCAATGGAGATCTCGAGGTCATCGACTAACTCTGGGGTAATCCTCCTGCTTGTAAGAGTATTCACATAACTCTTACGGCTCAAAGCATCTGCTACAACATTAGCTTTACAGGTGGTAATGCAATCTCATGTCATAGTCCTTTATCAACTCTAGCCATCTCCTCTGCTCGAGGTTCAATTCCTTCTGCGTGAAAATATATTTCAAGCTCTTGTGATCTGTGTAAACATCACAACGGTTTCCGATGAGGAAATGTCTCCAGGTCTTGAGTGCATGCACTACGGCTGCTAACTCCAAATCATGTGTGGCATAATTCATCTCATGAGGTCGTAGCTGTCTGGAGGCATAAGCTACAACTTTACCTTCCTACATGAGTACTCCTCCGAGTCCTTGACGAGAAGCGTCACAATAAACCTGGTATTCCTTGTGTATGTCCGGCAAAATCAATACTGGGGCTGTGACCAACCGTTTCTTCAATTCCTGAAAACTGGCTTCACATTCCTCGGTCCAAACATACTTGGCTTCCTTCTTCAATAGCTCAGTCATGGGCTTGGCAATCTTCGAGAAGTTCTCAATGAACCTCCGATAATATCCTGCGAGTCCGAGAAAACTGCGGATCTCCTTGACTGTGGTGGGTGACTGCCAATCGGTGACTGATTCAACCTTAGCGGGATCAACTGCTATTCCTTCTCCTGAAATAACATGTCCGAGGAATCCAACTTCCTTCAACCAAAATTCACATTTGCTGAACTTGGCATACAACTGATGTTCTCGAAGTTTCTCCAGAACTAGACGTAAATGTTCCTTATGCTCTTCCTCGCTCTTGGAGAAAATCAGTATATCATCGATGAACACCACGACAAACTTGTCCAGATATTCCATGAATACCTTGTTCATCAAGTTCATGAAGTATGCAGGAGCATTAGTCAATCCAAATGACATGACGGTATACTCATATAAACCATACCTGGTAGTGAATGCTGTTTTGGGTATATCCTTTTCACGGATCTTCAACTGATGATACCCTGATCGAAGATCGATCTTAGAGAATACCTTGGCTCCAACAAGCTTATCAAACAGATCATTAATCATCGGCAGAGGGTACTTGTTCTTGATGGTTACTTCGTTCAATGCACGATAATCCACAACCATCCTCAAGCTTCCATCCTTCTTCTCTACCAAAAGAACTGGGCTCCCAAGGTGATGAGCTTGGGCGAATATATCCTTTCTCCAATAACTCATTAATTTGATCCTTGATCTCTTTCAACTCATTCGGTGGCATCCGATAAGGTCTCTTGGATATTGGGGCTGTGCCGGGCAATAGCTCAATCAGAAACTCAATGTCCCTGTCCGGTGGCATTCCTGGTAATTCCTCCGGAAACACATCGGGAAAATCTTGCACTACTGGCACTTCTTCCTGAACAACTCCCGTGAGGGAATGCACCTGATTCTTCATCTGGCTATGCCTGGCTACATACTTGATCCTCTTCTGCTCCGGGGTGGTGAGCGAGAATAGACTTCTTGAGCACGATCAATGTTCCTTTAAACTTTGACAACCAATCCATGCCTAGGATTACATCCAAGGTCTGGGTTTCCAACACTATGAGGTCCACGGGAAATTTATGATTCCCGATGTTGAGGGTTGCATGACAGCCTACGCCTGCCATCATTTCTCCTCCTGCGGAACTGACGCGAAGGGGGCTTCTAAGGGTTCTAGTGGGCAACCCGTACTTTTCCACAACTACCCTTGATATGAATGAATGCGTTGCACCAGAATCAAAGAGTACCAAAACTGAACGTGAATTCAATAAAAACTTACCAACCACGGTGTCTGGCTGATCATAGACGTCCTCCACGTCGATGTGGTTCACCTGAGCACGAGGGAACGGATTGGGCTTCTTTGCTGAGCCTCCATTGCCATTACCATTCCTCTGCTTGGCCTCCGGGCAGTCGGTGGCATAGTGCCCTGTCTTCTGGCACTTGAAGCAGGTGATGTGGCTCAGATCCTTCGGAGCCGGGGCAGAACGGTGCTGATTGCCATTACCATTGCCATTGCCATTGCCATGGCCTGACTTGTTGTCCTGGCTGCGGTTGTTCCCATTTCCTCCATGGTTATGACCTCCATGGTTATGATGGGTGTGCCCTCCTGAGTATGGTGCATAGCGGGGCTTCTGCTGAGCTCCCGAGTTGTGCTTCCCCTGGCTGTACTTCCGCTTGCGGCTTTCTATCTGCTGCTGCTTGCCTTCAAGAATGGTGGCCTTGTCTACCAGCTCCGGTAGTTGTTGAAAGTAGCCACAATAAGCTGCATGCTCAGTTCATCATTGAGTCCCTCAAGGAACTTCTCCTGCTTGGCGGCATCTGTGGCCACATCATCGGGGCATAGCGAGAGCTTGCTGAATTCATCCATGTCTTGTGCCAAGATCGGTTCCCTGGCGCAAGTTGCGGAACTCACGCTTCTTCGCACTCATGGCTCCAGCTGAGACATGAGCGGTGCGAAGGCCTGCTGGAATTGATCCCGGTGATGGCACCAATGGGAAAAGTGGCGGTGTAATTCTCCCACCAAGAAGCTGCAGGTCCATCCAGTTGATGCGCGACAAAGCGCACCTTCTCAAAGATCGCAGCATCCAACGGTGATTAGCTCTCTTCCGACTTTGCGGAGCCAATCATCAGCAACAATCGGCTCGGTGCTACTAGAGAACACTGGCGGATTCAACCTCGTAAATCGAGTCAAGTTGTCCACGATGGGTGGTGGCGGTGGGTTGTTGGCGTTGTTGTTCGATTCTGAATAAGTAGCTGCATCAAGCATTCGCTGCTTTGGAGCAGCTGGGTGAGCTCGGCGGAAACCAGATGTCACGTCTCGGAGGCATCTGGTGTTTTGGAGTGGATGAGAAGATTAGAATAGAACAATGGTCTATGAGAATAACACTACCCATATGAATGCACAATCATAACACACCAATCATTTATTCATTCCACTCAAACATGGTTCAAACTCGATTACAAAAGCTCATGACTAATCGAAGGGAAAACATCGGCCTAACTGGTCGACGAAAAAGTAAAAGATAACATGGTGGTCGACTAAAAAGTCTTCATCAGTGGCGCCTCCTCTTGGGGTTTCCTTCAGTGGTACTCCCTTCAAAATCCTGATCATTACTCATGAGGGGTCCACTGTCTCCACTCGGATAAAGGTCCTCTCCCAAGTCCATCTTTTCCTCTATCGCGGCAAGCTTCATCTTCAGGTCGTCGACTATCTCCATGAAGTCCGTGATTTCTTCCTCATGGCCAAGGAAGTCTGCGCGTGCCTTCTCCTCCACTTCCAGTTCACGGAACAAGAGCTTCCGTGTGTCTTGAGTTCTGGCGAGTCTGAATCTCTCGCTTCTCGAGAAGACACTCCAAGTCCTGGATGTAAGAGAGAGTGGAATCATCCTCCACGGTACGGATGATATCTCCATTCCTTGCCCTGCGAGAAACCATGGCGAGGTCTGAGTGATCGAGCTCGGCCTGTACTCCCTCGGAGATGTCCAAGTGCTCGATAGATCGCCACGTCCCTTCCGATGATCCAGCTTGAACTCGGTGAACTCAAAGTCAATCGGCTCCGTGTGTCCCGAAGGTTCTCCCGGGATATGCACCTCAATCCTGTAGCGGGTGTCCGTCGGAAGTGCATTAGTGGGTTTCCCGGTGATCGAGGGTAGAGCTATCTTCAGCTGCTTCACCATCTGGACCAGCTTTCTTCCGAAGGGCATCGTCTCATCGGGCTGGCAGAACTCCGGTAGCAAAACTGGGGTGAACTCGACGGCCATCTAGAATGTTGCAAATGGGAGAAGAGTCAGAATTGAACAGGGGAGAATTATGGAATGAAAAGGATTCAAAGTAAATGGTCTCTTCCTATGGCTTTCCGATCCTAGGGGTTACGATCCTACGGTCAGCGTGTGCTCTGATACCATCTCTGTAGCGACCTGACCCAAAATCGGTCAAATCTACGTATGCATACCATCCCAAGATCATGCCGGTACTCACAGTACATCGATAAAGTAATCAAAGTTCAATCACACCTGAATATCATTAAACGATTCTCATATAGAGTTTTTATTACAAGGGAATAAATTCGGCCCAAGGCCAACTCATGAGAAATAAACTACTAATGCTGCGGAAGCGTCGAAGGTAAAGCGAGTCCATCCGACTCCAAGGGCAATCGCCAAGCGCGGAGCGTAGCCTCACTCTGATCGAATATATCTACGCAACATAATACGTTGCAGCCATGTAGGTCAGCTTTTGGAATAAGTGGCAAGTCATGAAGAATAACAATAATAAAGTTACTAACACTATATGCATTTTGGCTGTGGAGCTCTAAGTTTCATCATTTTGCGAAAAGCAAATTTTATCCTACTACAAAGGACTTGCTTGCAAATTACTACAATTGTTGGTAGTTATTGAGATGGTTCCGCCAACCAATATCTCATTCCCAAATTATTAAGTCATAAAACCCTCAAATTAATTCATTAGTTTTAGTGTTGAGATATCCGAATACTTCCAAGTTCCAGAGGCTCAAATGTCCGTGAATCGGGACACGGCTAATCGATTAGATCTTTAACTCTGCAGAGGGTTGTGCACTTTCCCCGCAAGAATCATTCCCTCCTTTAAAGTCTTCGCACTTCATGGTGTTTGAAGACGGGACGAATGACACAGGGTCTTCCAAAGAGTTCTTCTGGCTACTGCCGGTACCCATCCAATCCTACCGTTCTTCCACTTCTCGTAGTACCGTCCAGCCAGCGTCACTACTAGGGTCAACCCAGCCAGAGCCCATAATGGCTTGCGGCTGCACAGGTAAGCTTCCGGTCATGGGGCATCCATCCTTCTCTTCGTGGCTGGGTGAAGCTTTCCGCAAGATGTCATGGCACTTCTCCATGCATCCCGGCCACCACTGGGTTCTCCAGGGTGCCCGTCAACCGTCCTCCACCCAGTAGTGATTTTCCGAAGTCCATCTTGATCATTGTAGTTCATGGGGTTGTCATCATCATTGACTCTCACATCTTGCTTATGAATTTCACTCAACCCAAAACCCGTCTACGAGCATAGCAAAGTAACTACTACGTCCCGGGGTCATGGTAACAAGGGGATTGGTTCATCCTACCACATGATACTACTCAAGTTTAATGACTTCAAGAATTCACTACTGCATGCATGGTGGGGTGGTGACAATTACTAATGCACAAAAACATAGGTATAGGAATAACATGATCAAAACTTGCCTTGCTGATGATCCTCGTAAGCTAAAGAGTCGTAGTAGCAAGCTTCGCACTCCGGAAACTCTACCGAGACAAACAATTTCACAATAAGCATATAGCAATAGGATCACATAACACAACATAACAAAAGTAACATAACATAACAAAACAACCAAAACCAAATCCAAAGGAAAACTCAAAGAAAAACCACTCAAAGTTTTCCTACTTCAAACAATAACTAAAATAGTTTTTATATAATAAAATTTTCTTAACATAACCTAATCATGGTTTTAGGTTAACTTAACAGAAAAGGATTCACTAAGCAACTAGGAGCAAAAGGAATTAATTAAAAGCTATTATAAAACTCATTTTAGGCCTAATCCAATTTCTATTAAGAAAAATAAATTAAAACTTTTATTAATTATAAATAAAAGTTCATCTTATAAAGTGACAGAAACTATCCTAGAATAATCAATCACATGTTAAAAATAAATTTATTTACTACTTAAATTAATAAGAAAACAGCATCTAGCTAATTAATTAGGATTAATAAGATTCTACTTAAAACTAATTATTTGTTAATCCTAAAATACCCAAGTTAATTTCTATGGTTTGGCAATGTTAAAATAAAGTTGTGACAAAAGAATCATCTAAAATAATTTTTTAACTAAAGTTATAGCAGATTTACTATTCTGACTAAAACTAAATTAAAGCAATTTTAATTATTTTTAACATAGCTAAATATATATTCTACAGAAACTACATAAAATTTTCAACCCAACAAAAAAAGAATCATCTAAAAATAATAAACAGAATAAAATATATCAATTTTTCAAAACAGAAACTATTCTGCTAAAACAGAAAATCAAAAATAAAAGAAAAAGCCTAATGGGCCTAAACTATGCACTGGGCGTCAAATAGCCTAACGGGCCTAGTGGTTTTTAACTAAAACGGCCAGGCTAAAATAAATAAACCTAACCTAATAAACCGGAAAGAACCGGCCGGTCTTTTTATAAAAAGATACCCCTTCGAGGGTTCTAATCGTGGCCGTCTGTTTGAGATCGGACGGGGGAGGGTGTTCCCGGTGGCTTACCGGAGTCCGGCGACGGCGGCGGCAGCGGCGAGAGTGCGGCGAGGTCTCCGGGCGTCGGGGAGCTCGACGGAGTGGCTGTCTTGGGTCTTGGGAAGCTCGGTGAGGGTTCTGTGGCGTCGGGGTGGCTGGGAGGGCTGGGGCGTCGGCAATGACTTTGGCGGGGCGGGGAGCTTGGTCTCCGGCGTGCTCGGGAGAGAGAGAGAGAGGCTCCCAGCGAGGCTAGGGGGGAATGGGGTGCGGAGGGGTCGGCTTTATAGCCAGGGCCTCGGCGGCTTGGGAGGCGATCGGGCGATCGAATCCGGATCCTTGAGATCCGGCGATCTCAGCATGTGCGGCGTCGTGGGCGAGGGGAGAAGATGGGGTGGGCCCCTGCAGGTCGAGAGAGAGAGAGAGAGGGCGAGGCGATCGGGTGGCCGAGGCCTGGGGTTTCAGGCGAGGGGGGGGGCTGGCTCATTGGCGGCTGGCTGGCTGGCTTGGGCAGTGGGCACTGGCTGGGCCAGGCTGGTGGTCTTGTGCGGCAGCTGGGCTGGGTGCCCTAGCTGGCGCCTGGGGTTTTTTTTTAATTTTTTAATAAAACAAAACTGAAATAAAACAATAACTATAAATATTTTATATAGGGTATATATATACCAAAATGATCAGGGGAATATTCCCTTTCATTTGAACATTTTTTCCAAAGGCAAAATCCAAACTTTATAATCCATTTTTTTCAAATTCAAATAAAATTCAGATTTGAATCCAAATCTTTTGGCATTGTTTCCTCTGATATTTTTGGAGTGTCATGTTTGCTCCTCTCATACTTTTGATCAAGTATTTATCAGGCTTAGTTTTTGAAATGATTCCCACTTGCCAAAGTTTGAAATTCAAATTCAAAACTCAAAATTCTCTGAAACTTCAAATGGCATTCAAATTCAAACATGATGCATAGGATGCTTAGCTATAATTGTAAAACATTCCAAATAGGAAATTTGGGATGTTACAGGTTATTCCCTGAGCATATCTCTTTTTGATCATCTGATCGCCTCCCTTGGGAAGCCAATCCGAGTCTCAGGGGCTACTACCTATATACAGGTGCATTTTGCGAATAAAACGCAGTTGAAAATATTACATCATAAACCTCGAAGCTTCTTAGCAGGCTCATGAAGGCTTCATGCAATCCGTTCTTCGCGGACAGAACCCTCTCAACAACCGTACCCATCAAGGTACGGTGCTCCTCTGAGACGGAAGCTTGTCGCAGCATGTTCGTCAAGATGTCCGGCGCTTCTGGATCTTCGGAAGCCGCCATTGGAGCACGGTCTCCCTTTGAAGGAACCCGTTTGCTCGTCCCTACAATCATCTCCGACTGTAAACCGTATAGTCCGGGGCCTTCATTGTTGGCCCTCGAACCCTGGGCGGCTGGGGTATCATCTCCGGGTAATGTCTTCTTCATCCCCCGCACTGCTTACTGATCGGGAGGGAGCCTCTGGGACGACACTTCACAGTCGTCCGCCTTATCGGGCGAGGAAGCTGGTGGAGGCGTTTCGCTCTCCATCATCTCCGGAAGAAGGTCCCCCGAGGAGGAGGATTGTTGAAGAGGACGGTGTGCCGGACTGCAAAATATATATTCCCAATGTTACCTTAGCAGCAGGAGAGGAACGAGATATGATTATAACTCCCTTGTTGAACTTACGATTTGGCTAGGGGCTTATCCTCACTATGGAACTGTGCGACGAAGTTGTCTTCCAAGCCCGAGCCGCCTGACGATGGCATCTTTCCTCGCTTAGGAGCCTTTTCTTCCCAATCTTCGGAGGCGCCCCTTTTCTTACCTTGGGGAGAAGATACCTTGACTTCTCCCTCACTTTTGTCTTCGGACGATGGAATTTTGATTCCCCCGGACGCTGTGCCTGATGTACCTTCAGGGTGGGAGCCGCCTCTTGTCTCCCCACTTTCCGCTTTGTCCTCCTCTACAGGCATCTGGTATGGTGTCGGGGCCAGCATCCTTGTTAGTATGGAATCCGCTGAGTCTTCGGGGAGGGGGGCCGAACACCTGATTCGCTCCGCTTTCTTTATCCAGCCCTGGGAAAAGGCAGTTTTGCTTTGTAACATATTACGGCATACTCAACTACAAAGCATTCGGGAGTTAAGCGATTACCGGGGTATCCGGATGGTTGCAGTCGAGGCCGATGTCCTCGGTAGTGTCCGGCCATTGTTTCGTTTCCTGAAGAACAACTTCCACATCCCTTCGTGCATCGTGCCGAAGAAGTGCTGAAGTGTCGGTGGTCCTTCCGGATTAAACTCCCACATACGGAGAGGCCGTCGCTGGCACGGCAGGGTTCGACGAACTAACATTACTTGGACCATGTTGATAAGATTGATGTCCCTCTCAAGGAGGCTTCGGACGCAACTCTGTAGAGTTTGCACTTCATCAATTAATCCCCAGTCTAGACCCTTATTGATCCACGACGCAAGCTGAGTCAGAGGGCTAGATCAAAACGCAGGCGCAGCAGCCCACTTGGAACCACGGGGCTCGGTGATGTAGAACCACTCCCGCAGCCAGAAATTTGAAGATTCTGTAAAGGACCCTTTTAGCCAAGGAGCGTTAGTAAGCTTTCTCACTGCTACCTCTTGAGCACAGCGTTGGTTTTCCCTTGAAGAGGAAAGGGTGATGCAGCAAAGTAGCATAAGTATTTCTCTCAGTTTTTGAGAACCAAGGTAACAATCCAGTAGGAGGCCATGCTCAAGTCCCTCGTACCTACACAAACAAATAAGAACCTTGCAACCAACACGATAAAGGGGTTGTCAATCCCTTCACGGCCACTTGCAAAAGTGAGATCTGATAGAGATGATAAGATAATATTTTTGGTATTTTTATGTTAAAGACTAAAAGTAAAGAAAGCAAAATAAAGTAGATCGGAAACTTATATGATGGAAAATAGACCCGGGGGCCATAGGTTTCACTAGTGGCTTCTCTCAAGATAGCATAAGTATTACGGTGGGTGAACAAATTACTGTCGAGCAATTGATAGAATTGAGCATAGTTATGAGAATATCTAGGCATGATCATGTATATAGGCATCACGTCCATGACAAGTAGACCGACTCCTGCCTGCATCTACTACTATTACTCCACACATTGACCGCTATCCAGCATGCATCTAGAGTATTAAGTTCATAAGAACAGAGTAACGCTTTAAGTAAGATGACATGATGTAGAGGGATAAACTCAAACAATATGATAAACCCCATCTTTTTATCCTCGATGGCAACAATACAATACGTGTCGTTTCCCCTACTGTCACTAGGATCGAGCACCGCAAGATTGAACCCAAAGATAAGCACTTCTCCCATTGCAAGAAAGATCAATCTAGTAGGCCAAAGCAAACTGATAATTCGAAGAGTCTTGCAAAGATAACCAATCATACATAAAAGAATTCAGAGGAGATTCAAATATTGTTCATAGATAATCTTGATCATAAACCCACAATTCATCGGATCTCGACAAACACACCGCAAAAGAAGATTACATTGAATAGATCTCCAAGAGAATCGAGGAGAACTTTGTATTGAGATCCAAAGAGAGAGAAGAAGCCATCTAGCTAATAACTATGGACCCAAAGGTCTGAGGTAAACTACTCACACATCATCGAAGAGGCTATGGTGTTGATGTAGAAGCCCTCCATGATCAATGCCCCCTCCGGCGGAGTGCCGAAAAAGGCCCCAAGATGGGATATCACGGGTACATAAGGTTGCGGCGGTGGAAATAGGGTTTCATGGTGCTCCTGGATGGTTTCGGGGTACGTAGGTATATATAGGAGGAAGAAGTAGGTCGGTGGAGCTACGAGGGGCCCACGAGGGTGGGGGCGCGCCCAGGGGGGCAGGCGCGCCTCCCTGCCTCGTGGCCTCCTCGTTGATTGCTTGACATCCACTCCAAGTCCTCTGGATCACGTTTGTTCCGAAAATCACGTTCCAGAAGGTTTCATTCCGTTTGGACTCTGTTTGATATTCCTTTTCTGCGGAACACTAAAATAGGCAAAAAAACAGCAATCTGGGTTGGACCTCCGGTTAATAGGTTAGTCCCAAAAATAATATAAAAGTGTATAATAAAGCCCATTAAACATCTAAAATAGATAATATAATAGCATGGAACAATAAAAAATTATAGATACATTGGAGACGTATCAAGCATCCCCAAGCTTAATTCCTGCTCGTCCTCGAGTAGGTAAATGATAAAAACAGAATTTTTGATGTGGAATGCTACCTAGCATATTTCTAAATGTAACTTTATTTATTGTGGCATGAATGTTCAGATCCGAAAGATTCAATATAAAAGTTTAATATTGACAAAAAATAAGAATATTTCAAGCATACTAACTAAGCAATTATGTCTTGTCAAAATAACATGGTTAAAGTAAGTTCATCCCTACAAAATCATATAGTTTGGCTATGTCCCATCTTCGTCACTCAAATATCCAAATCATGCACAACCTCGGTTTCAACCAAGCAATTGTTTCATAGTTAAGAATTTTCAAACCTTTTCAACAATACATGAGCGTGAGCCATGGACATAGCACTATGAGTGGAATAGAATGTGATGATGGGGGTTGTGTGGAGAAGGAAAAAAGGGAGAAAGTATCACGTTGACGCGGCTAATCAGCGGGCTATGGAGATGCCCATCAATTGATGTCAATGCAAGGAGTAGGGATTGCCATGCAATGGATGCACTAGAGCTATAAATGTATGAAAGCTCAACAAATAAAACTAAGTGGGTGTGCATCCAACTTGCTTGCTCACGAAGACCTAGGGCATTTGAGGAAGGCCATTGTTGGAATATACAAGCCAAGTTCTATAATGAAAAATTCGCACTAGTATATGAAAGTGACAAAACAAGAGACTCTCTATCATAAAGATCATGGTGCTACTTTGAAGCACAAGTGTGGAAAAAGAGATGGTAGCATTGTTCCTTTTTGTTTCTTCTTTTTTATTGGGACAATGCTCTATAAATGATGACCATCACACTTCTATTCATTTACAACTCAATGATTACAACTCGATACTAGAACAAAATATGACTCTATATGAATGCCTCCGGCGGTGTACCGGGATGGGCAATGAATCAAGAGCGACATGTATAAAATAATATGCATGGTGGCTTTGCCAAAAATACGATGTCAACTACATGATCATGCATGGCAATATGACAATGATGAGGCGTGTCATAATAAACGGAATGGTGGAAAGTTGCATGGCAATATATCTTGGAATGGCTATGGAAATGCCATGATAGGTAGGTATGGTGGCTGTTTTGAGGAAGATATACGGAGGTTTATGTGTGATAGAGCATATCATATCACGGGGTTTGGATGCACCGGCGAAGTTTGCACCAACTCCCAAGGTGAGAAAGGGCAATGCACGACACCAAAGAGGCTAGCAATGATGGAAGGGTGAGAGTGCGTATAATCCATGGACTCAAGATTATTCATGAAGAACATACTTACTGCAAAAATCTACAAGTCATCAAAACCAAGCACTACGCACATGCTCCTAGGGGGGAGGTTGGTAGGAGTTAACCATCGTGCGCCCCTGACCTCCACATAAAGGATGACACTCAAAGAACACTTCATGTTTCAAATTTGTTACACAACGGTTACTGAGGGAGTCCTGGATTAGGGGGTGTCCGGATGGCCGGACTATAGCCTTTGGCCGGACTCCTGGACTATGAAGATACAAGATTGAAGACTTCGTCCCGTGTCCGGATGGGACTTTCCTTGGCGTGGAAGGCAAGCTTGGCGATACGGATATGTAGATCTCCTACCATTGTAACCGACTCTGTGTAACCCTAACCCTCTTCGGTGCCTATATAAACCGGAGGGTTTTAGTCCGTAGGACGAACAACAATCATACCATAGGCTAGCTTCTAGGGTTTAGCCTCTCTGATCTCGTGGTAGATCTACTCTTGTACTACCCATATCATCAATATTAATCAAGCAGGAGTAGGGTTTTACCTCCATCGAGAGGGCCCGAACCTGGGTAAAAACATCGTGTCCCTTGTCTCCTGTTACCATCCGCCTAGATGCACAGTTCGGGACCCCCTACCCGAGATCCGCCGGTTTTGACACCGACATTGGTGCTTTCATTGAGAGTTCCTCTGTGTCGTCATCTTTAGGCCCGATGGCTGCTCCGATCATCAACAATGATGCGCTTCAGGGTGAGACTTTTCTCCCCAGACAGATCTTCGTATTCGGCGGCTTTGCACTGCGGGCAATTAAACAGCCATCTGGAGCAGATTGAAAGCTACACCCCGCCACCAAGTCAGATTTGGAAGTTTGAACTACGGCCGACGTCCGCGGAGACTTAATCTTCGACGGGTTTGAGCCACAGCCAAAGCGCGCCCAGATCACGAGGGCATGATCTAGCTCTGCCGCGAGCAGTGTCCCGGAGGTCGCACCGGTGTCCGCTCCGACCTTTAGCTCGAGCCGATCGCTGTTGATCGAGGATGGTGGCTGGACACCGCCTCGGGGCTGCGATCTCTATGGCGATTGAGCCGTACACCTACCCCTGTCCTTTGCGAAGCTCTTGACTCAAGGTGCGGACTCCTCTCCGACTCCGAGCCTTCAGCGCCGCCAATCGAATCCGATTGGGTGCCGATCATGGAATTCACTGCCGCGGAGATCTTTCAGCACTCGCCCTTTGGCGACATCCTGAACTCACTAAAGTCTCTCTCTTTATCAGGAGAGCCCTGGCCGGATTATGGTCAGGAAGGTTGGGATGCGGACGATGAAGAAATTCAAAGAACACCCACCACCCACTTTGTAGCCACTGTCGATGATTTAACCGACATGCTCGACTTCAACTCCGAAGACATCGACGGTATGGACGACGATGTAGGGGAGGAACATGAACCAGCCCCTATAGGGCACTGGAGAACCACCTCATCTCACGATGTATACATGGTGGACACACCTAAAGGAAGCGACGACGAGGAACAACGGGACGCTACAAAGGATCATTCCCTCGAAAAGCAGTCAAAACGGCGACGTAAGCACCGCTCAAAGTCCCGCCTCGACAAAGACAACAGCCATACAGACCCAGCCATAGAGCAGGGCGAACCGGTGGACGACGAACATGCTATCGAGCAACCGTCCGAAAATGAAAACCTAGATAAACAACCCGTCCCCGGCGAAGATAACAGTCCGGACGATCTCACGCCGGACAAGTTGCTGGAGCAGAAGAACCTCCACAAAAGGCTCGCCGCCATCGCACGTAGCCTGAAAAAGGTAAGCGAAGCTCAAAACAGCGAAGATGCACTCAGAATAAGATGGAGCAAAGTACTCAACACCGCTGACAAATACAGCGACAGTCGCCGAACAAAGAGCTACCCAAAGCGAAAACTACTGCCCGAATTTGATGAGGAGGCCGTAGGGCCCCCGCAATCAAAAAACAAAGAGCCACCCGGTCGGATGGACGACCCCATGGCAAACAGAGAGCGGCAAACGGCACCGCACACAAGCCGGCACGCGATCCGCACAGGGATTCACATCAAAAAGATGGCCCAGTTAGATCTGTCTACGGGCCAAGAAAGCAAGATCTAGTAAGCAATGCAACACATCAAGTATCCGAACATCACAGTACACCTAAATATAGGGGTGCCGCACACCCCCTATGTTTCACCGACGAGGTGCTGGATTATGAATTTCCGGCGGGATTCAAGCCCGTAAACATAGAGGCATATGACGGAACAACAGACCCTGGAGTCTGGATTGAGGATTACATCCTCCACATACACATGGCTAGAGGAGATGATCTCCACGCCATAAAATACTTACCCCTCAAGCTCAAAGGGCCAGCCTGACATTGGTGCTTTCATTGAGAGGAGCTCGAGGATGCTTAAAAGCCTTCCCGAAAACACCATTGGAAGTTGGGAGGAGCTCGAGGATGCTTTTCGGGCAAATTTTCAAGGGACCTATGTCCGACCTCCGGATGCCGACGATTTAAGTCACATAACTCAACAACCCGGAGAGTCAGTCCGGGAATTTTGGAACAGATTCCTTACGAAAAAGAACCAAATAGTCGACTGTCCGGACACCGAAGCCTTAGCAGCTTTCAAACACAACGTTCGAGACGAATGGCTCGCCAGACACCTCGGCCAAGAAAAGCCAGGAACAATGGCCGCATTAACAAGCCTCATGACCCGCTTTTGCGCGGGAGAGGATAGCTGGCTGGCAAGATGCAGTACCAGCGACCCAAGTACATCCGAAGTCAGGGATGGAAACGGGAAACCACGACGCAGCAAGGACCAGTGTCGGACCAAGGGAAACGGCCCGAAGAGCACGGCAGTCAACGCCGGATTCAAAAGCTCTCGGCAGAATCATAAAAAGCTGCCCCTTAAGGATAACAGGGACGAGCTATCTAACTTAAACAAAATCTTGGACAAGATATGCCAAATCCACAGTACTCCCGGGAAGCTTGCAAACCATACCCACAGAGATTGTTGGGTCTTCAAGCAGTCCGGCAAACACAACACCGAACACAAGGGGTTCGACACACCAAGCGAGGATGATGACGAACCCCAAAAGCAGAGCACCGGAAAACAAAAAAATTTCCCACAAGAAATCAAAACAGTAAACTCACTTCACGTGACAAAAGGGAATAATACAGCGGCGCCCATAGAGGTACGCGCCATACGGCCTATCCCGGGGGAGTCTCGCCACTGGTTGTTAAAACCAATCACCTTCGACCATCGGGATTACTCTAGAAGTATACGGAAGGCAGGTTGGACTGCCTTGATATTAGATCCGATAATTGGCGGACTCCAATTTACACAAGTCCTAATGGACGGCGGCAGTGATCTAAACCTGCTATATCAGGACACAATCCGCAAAATGGGGATAGACCCAACCAAATTTCGCCATAGCAACACTTCCTTTCAAGGGGTAATGCCAGGCCTATATGCCAATTGTACGGGCTCTCTACTGCTAAAAGTTGTGTTCGGCTCACCTGACAACTTCCGCCGCAAAAAGTTAACCTTCCACCTCGCCCCATTTACAAGTAGCTATCAAGCACTATTGGGACGCGAAGCTTTTGCCCGCTTTAACGCAATACCGCATTATGCATCTCTTACACTTAAAATGCCCGGTCCACACGGCATCATCTCGTTAAAAGGAAACATCGAGGGTTCCTCGAGTCCGGAAAATCGTGCGGTTGCCTTGACAGCCACACAATAAACTGGCTTCACCAATAAAAGCACTTAGACAGGTCATCCAGACCCCGGACACGGCTGGACAAGTCCGGCGTAAACATACAAGGGCTTACTAGACGCATACCCCCGTACAAGGGGCTCCGCGCATGCACAACAAGAGACAATAAAGCTCAATTTTATTCACTTTTTGAATTGTACTTTGTTTATTTATAACGTACATTTTCGCACGACATTTTTCAACTAAGTTCCTCTCTTTTACAGATGAACACCGTGCTACACCCGTCCAGGATACGGCACAACGGAGACACAGGCGCAGACGTGCAGTAGGGACCTGTTGCAAGGATTCTTTTCAGATTAAGACCCTGCATGAACCTTTTGTACTGTCTCTTGTTGATACACATCCCCCAGTTTCTTGCTATAACCGAGGAGGAGGCTGGCGTTTTGGCATAGGCCACGTCAGAATTTCGCGCGTACCTGGACAACAGGGGCTTATTACCAGATTGTTCGGCCCGTTTTCATAAAGACCGAATACCTTAGGGAGTGTTCGGCGTCTCGAGTTAGGCCTTATATGCATCAGCTCTGAATCATGTCTTTGGTCAAATGTTGGGTTTACCCGGCTCCTGTGTTTTGCTGCCTTACGTTCCGCTCTATCGGCTAATGCGGCACCGGAGAACTATGCGATTGTGCCCGGTTCGCCAAAGCGAGCCCCTCGATGAAAGCCAAAACTGACTGTCATGATATAGCGTGAGACTGGTCAACCACTCGATGACCCGCTGGAATCTTTAGAATTCCTCCGCATTGACGAAGGGCCGTTTCCCGATCAGGCACATACGTGCCCCGAATTCGGGTGAGCGCGGTGCCCCTAGGGGCTATATAGTAGCCCCACTGTCGAACTCATATGGCTAAGTGAAAGTGATAAAGCATTATAGTCCGGTTGCCTAGTTTGCTGCGCTATCACCTCCTTTGTAGGACCAAGACGTTGGATCAAGTGTGAAAAGGCGCTTTCTGCAAACACCCCCGCATTATATGCGTGGGGGCTGAAGCCAAAGACTGCCATCTTTCAGGTTATATACACATATACATTAACGGCCGCACAAGAGGTATTTTAATTCTTGAAGGCACAAGTATAAAAATCTTTTATATTCCATCGAAACATTGTTTCACAATAATACATGTTATTCGAACATAATATCCTTCGAGCACTGCGTCTCTATTAAACGAGCGCCCTGCAGAACTTCCTGAAAATAGTGCTCGACAGGTACTCGGCTGCCGTCCGAATCTTGGGATGCAACATCGGTGGCCTTCATCTCCGCCCAGTATGTCTTGACACAGGCAAGAGCCATCCGCGCACCCTCTATGCATGCTGACCGCCTCATTGCTTTGATATGCGGCACCGCACCAAGGAACTGCTGCACCAAGCCAAAATAACTCTTCGGCTCGGGCCTTTTCGGCCACAAATGAGTCACGACATCCTTCATGGAAAGTCCGGACAACCTATTCAGCTCCGCCCATTCGGCCAAACGATCGGTTAATGGAAGTGGACGCTCTGGATTACGGAACTGCGACCAAAAAAGCTCTTCCATCTCATGATCCTTTTGATCTCCGAAGTGTTCGGCCGCGTCCGCGGCACTCGCCGCCAAGTCCAGATAAGCATCCTCACTACTCCACAGCCGGTCCAACTGAGCATATTTAGGATCCGTGAACTTCCTCCGCAGCAGAAAGGGCTTTCCAGCCGCGATATCTCCGGCCTGACGTAGCTCCTCCTTCATAGCTCTCATCGCAGAGCGAGCATCCTTGGCCTCGGTGGTGGCCTTCTTCAGGTCCTCTTTCCCCGCTCGACCTACTTTTTCAAGAAGCTCGCAGCGGTCGGTAGCATTCTTCAACTTCACGGCCATCTCGGCCATTTCCTTCTTGCTTCGGCAGTGAGCAGCCTGTTCGGCTTTTAGCTCTTCGGCCGCCTTTAAGGCAGCCGCATCACTTTTTCTGGCCTGCTCCTTGGCTCGGGCAAGCTCCGCCCGAAGGTTCTCCATGGCAGCGGCACCATCTGCATCAAGCATACATGTTGTAAGGCACGGGCATCAAGCTCCCTTACCAGGTGTCCGCGGAGAAACCGCATACCTTGTGACTCGTCAATCCGCTTATTGACAAGCACAATGTCGGCATCCGCCACGTCAAGTTGCCGCTTTAGTTTGGCAAATTCATCAGTCCGGCTAGCCACCGGACGCTCCGCCACCTACATAGGAAGGGCGACATATTATAGCTGGGATTATGATCCTCGGCACGCTGTCATTTTTGACAACGCACTGAGTCTCAGGGGCTACTATCTACACAGGGCGCATCTTATATATGCGTAACCGTCAAAAGGTACATCATTGCACATACCTCAATGCCTGTCAGTAAACTCCTGGCGGCCTCGTACAACCCGCTTTCCGTAGACGAAATTTTTTCAATCATCGTACCCATCAATGCACGGTGATACTCTGAGATAGACATTCACCCGAGCAGATCGTTCAACTCCTCCGACCGTGCACTAGGAGGTGCCGGACTCATCTGATGGCCTTTTTCGAAGGCCGGACACGGAGGGCTCTGGGGGGCCCTACGACCGCCCTCTGCCCCTGCCGGATTCGGAGAAACCCTCCGCGACGACACCTCAGGATCGTCTGCCTCGCTAGGCGGTACGACAGGGGGAGGCGTTCCGCTCTCCATCATCGCCGGACGAAGATCCCCTGAAGACGAGCTCTGCTGAGAAGGGTTGAGATCCGAACTACAAGGTAAAATTTCGGTCATCTTCAGAAATAAAACAGGGAAGTCTCTTATTTTCAAACTCCCCTCTCTACTTACGGCTAGCTGGAGGGCTGATCTCCTTGGGGAAATAATGCGGCCGAGGCATCTTCCGGCGCAGGACCCTCTGGCGAAGATTTCTTCCCCCGCTTTGAGGCCTTGGTCTCCGGATCTTCAGAGGCGGTCCTCTTCTCCCCATGGATGGAGGGATTCTCGATCCCTCCTTTCTTGATAACCTCCTTCATGGAGGCAGTAGCTTCCTTGTTCCCCCCTTTGCCTTCTTCCAAAGGCGCAGCCTCCAGCATCTTGGTTAACACGGGATCCGGCGTGGTCTCAGGGAGGAGGGCCGGACACCTTATCAGTTTTGCTTTTGCTATCCAGTCCTGTTTAAGGGACATCTCTTTTAAGGGCAAGTTTATGATAAATATACGGATAGCGTGTCCGGGTACGGGACTACTTACTTGAGCATCCGGGCGATTGCAGCTCAGACCTGCATCCTCGGTCAAGTCCGGACACATTGCTTTCGATCCGAAGAACAGTTTGTACATCTCCACGGGCGTTGCGCCCATAAAATGTTGGAGAGCTCGTGGTCCCTCCGGATTAAACTCCCACAGGCGGAGGGGGCAATGTTTGCAGTGCAGGATGCGACGAATCAGCATGACCTGCGCTACTACGACCAGATTGATCTCTCTCTCTAGGAGGTCTCGAATACGGCCCTGCAACAAGGGCACGTCCTTGGATGGCCCCCAGTCAAGCCCTTTATTGACCCATGACGCCAGCCGCGGTGGAGGACCCGAGCGAAAGGCAGGTGGCGCCACCCATTTGGTGCCCCTGGGAGATGTGATATAAAACCACTCTTGTTGCCATAGACTGAGCTCCTCTTGAAAAGAGCACTCGGGCCATGAAGCGTCAGCATTCTTGCTTATAACAGCCCCTCCGCACTCTGCCTGTTGCCCCTTGATCATCTTCCGCTCCACCTTGAAGGTCTTGAGCCACAATCAGAAGTGAGGAGTAATGCGGAGGAAGGCTTCGCATAAGACGATGAACGATGAGATGTGGAGGATGGACTCCGGATCCAAGTCGTGAAATTCCAGCCCGTAATAAAACATGAGCCCCCTCACGAAGGGGTCCGTCGGGAAGCCTAGCCCCCGAAGGAAGTGATACGCGAACACCATGCTTTCACTGGGCTTGGGAGTGGGAATAACTTGTGGGACGCCCCCGATTCAATCGTACACTAATCATGCACGCAAAATGTGTACGATCAAGATTAGGGACTCACGGGAAGATATCACAACACAACTCTAAAACATAAATAAGTCATACAAGCATCATAATACAAGCCAGGGGCCTCGAGGGCTCGAATACAAGTGCTCGATCATAGATAAGTCAGCGGAAGCAACAATATCTGAGTACAGACATAAGTTAAACAAGTTTGCCTTAAGAAGGCTAGCACAAACTCGGATACAGATCGAAAGAGGCGCAGGCCTCCTGCCTGGGATCCTCCTAAACTACTCCTGGTCGTCGTCAGCGGCCTGCACGTAGTAGTAGGCACCTCCGGTGTAGTAGGAGTCGTTGTCGACGGTGGCGTCAAGCTCCTGGACTCCATCGTCTGGTCGCAGCAACCAGGTAAAGAAAGGGGGAAAAGGGGGAACAAGGCAACCATGAGTACTCATCCAAAGTACTCGCAAGCAAGGAGCTACACTACATATGCATGGATATATGTGTAAAGGGCCATATCATGGACTGAACTGCAGAATGCCGAATAAGAGGGGATAGCTAATCACGTCAAGACTACGCTCGCAGCCTCCTCCTTCAAACATGTAGCGTAGAGTAGATCAAGTCCTCCAAGTAGAATCACATAGCAATAATCCTACCCAGCGATCCCTCCTCGTAACCCTGAGAGAGAGCGACCACCGGGTTGTATCTGGCACTTGGAAGGGTGTGTTTTATTAAGTATCCGGTTCTAGTTGTCATAAGGTCAAGGTACATCTCCAAGTCGTCCCTGTTACGAAGATCATGGCTATTCAATAGATTAACTTCCTGCAGGGTGCACCACATAACCCAACATGCTTGATCCCATTTGGCCGGACACACTTTTCTGGGTCATGCCCGGCCGCGGAAGATCAACACGTCGCAGCCCGACCTAAGCCAACAGAGCGGTCAACACGCCGGTCTAAACCTAAGCGCCAGGGTGCAGGCCCATCGCCCTTAGCACACTTGCACGTTGCGAACGCGTCCGGAAGCAGACCTAGCAACCTCCATTGCAAAGGAAGTCACGTTACGCGGTCCAATCTGGCGCGCGCCGCTCAGTCGCTGACGTCACGAAGGCTTCGGCTGATACCACGGTGTCGGGATACCCATAACTACTCCCGCGTAGATGGTTAGTGCGTATAGACCAAATGGCCAGACTCAGATCAAATACCAAGATCTCGTTAAGCGTGTTAAGGATCCACGAACGCCGACCAGGGCCAGGCCCACCTCTCTCCTAGGTGGTCTCAACCTGCCCTGTCGCTCCGCCACAAAGTAACAATCGGGGCCGTCGGGAACCTGTGCTCACCTCTCTTGGGATGGAGCCACCGTCCTTTCAGCCCCCATCTCCGAACAGTACCACGTAATGTAATAGTGTAAAGTATATAGTATATGCCCGTGATCACCTCCGGAAGTGATCACAGCCCGATAGTATAGCATGGCGGGCGGACAAGAATGTAGGGCCACCGATGGAACACTAGCATCCTATACTAAGCGAGAGGATAGCAGGTAAAGGTAACAACAATGAGTAGCAAGGACAGGCTATGCAGCGGTATAGGATTAATCGAAAGCAATAACATGCTACACTACTCTAATCGAGCAGTATAGAGAAGAGTAGGCGATATCTCGTGATCAAAGGGGGGCTTGCACGTTGCTCGGCAAGGAGGGATCGTCAACACCGTAGTCGAACTGGGGGTCACCGGCAGCCATCGGGGTGTACCGGAAAGAAGTAACGGAGGGGGAACACAATAAATAATAGAGCAATCAAAGCATCACAAAGCGTAACATGGAAATACGCGGTGCTAGAGGTGACCTAACGCAGTAGGAGGTGTTACCGGCGAAGGGGGAAAACATCCGGGAATGTATCCCCGGTGTTTCGCGATTCCGGACAGATGAACCGGAGGTGAAATGTTGCAGGTTCGCTATGCTAGGGACGCGTGGCAGACGAACAGGCTGCGTATTCAGATTCGTCTCGTCGTTCTGAGCAACTTTCATGTATAAAGTATTTTCATCCGAGTTACAGAATAAAAGATATGATTTTCTAAAGATTTAATCATTTTCTGATTTTAATTATTTATTTAAATCCAACATTATCCAAAATAGTTGCTGACGTCATCATGACGTCAGCAGTCAACAGAGGTGTTGACTGGTCAACTGACGTGTGGGTCCCGCATGTCATTGACTGTTAATTAACTTAACAGATTAATTAACTAAACTAGGTGATTAGGTTAATCTAATCAGGATTAATTAAGTTAATTAATTCTTTACTTAATTAACTAATTAATATTTTATTTATTATTATTTTTAAAATCCTTTTTTTTATTTTCGTTCTGGGCGTAGGCCCCACTGTCATTGGCCCGAAGGGCCATAGCGGGCGCGGGCGTAACCCGAACGGGCGCTGGTCGGGCATGCGCCCACTTGCAGGCCCGAGGCCACCAAAGGCGCCCGCCACGGCGGCAACCGAGCAGGCGACACGGCGGGGTTCGGCCCGCGGAAGGTCGAGGAGGCGGGGGCTGAGGCGTCTCGCACGGCCGGATGGAGCGGCGCTGCAGTAGCGCGCCCGACCTGTGACCGCGTCGCGTGAGGGGGAGGCCATGGCCTCGACGAGGCATCGAGGCACCGCCTTGCTGCCTAGGGCTGGCGCGCCAGGGGCGCGCCCGGGCGCGGCGGATGGGCAGGGACGGGCGCCGAAGTGCGGTGAGATCGGGCGAGCAGCAGAGAAAGTAGTTAGAGGCGGCGAGAGATGAGTCTGTGGCGGGGCTCACCGCGAGGTAGGGACAGGCGATGGGCTCGGGCGGAAGACGGGGGCGACGCCGTCGGAGTCGAGGCGAGGAGCTCCGGTGGCGGCGACGAGCAGCGACGGCGGGTAGTCCGTCGATGGGGAGGCCTTGAGCGATGGCGGACGAGGCGTCGGGCGCGACGATCTGGCGGGGGGACGAGGTGGCGCGGTAGAAGGCGAGCGGTGACACGGGCGCGACGTCGGGGCGCCGTTCGTCGTCTGCACGCGGTTCGCGTCGTGGACGCGGTCTTGGCCCGATCCAGATCTGGATCGGGGGTGGAGGGAGGGGATCGTGGGGGGGGGGCGAGAGGTGGGGCGGGGCAGCCCAGCAACGGCGGGGCGGCGTCGGGCTCAGGGCGGCGGCGTCGGTGGTTTGCTAACCCTCCCGATCCAATCGGGAGAGAGGGGGAGGAGAGCGTAGTGGGGGGCAAGTGGGGGAGGGGGTTACGGGTTAGGGTTTGACCGGGATGGGATATGGGGAGTGGGTTAGTAGACAAGGGGTGGGCCGGCCTGGGGTTGGCCTTGTGGCCTAGTGGCCAGCTGGGCCGAGGCCCAGCGGGGTCTTTTCCTTTCTTTTTTTTTGTTTCCTTCTCTTCTTTTTATTTCTATTTTTCTGTTATGTTTTATTTTAGATATACATTGTTTTTAGCTTAGGAAAGAAAATGATAATGACTCCTAAATTCATGTTTGAGAACCACCCACGGCCATAAATGTTTTACCCCAAAATAAATTAGTTTAGAATTTTATTAATTGAAAAAGGTATTCACTTAATTGTTTTGCTACAGTTCTAATCACTTTAGAGTAATTAATTATTTTATAAAAATGGTGTTTCTCCACCAATACTATCGATGATTTAATTGTCACAATAAGAACATTTTAGTTTTGAGAATTGAAAACTTTTATTGTTTGACTTTAATTCGAATTTGAATTTGGATCGGTTTCAAACTAACGCGAGATTTAGTAACGGTAATCGAGGTGACGTGGCATCATTAGCAGAGGGTTACTGTAGCTTAATTACCCGGGTGTCACAACTTGCCCTTGGGCAGGCAGCCTATGCGAGATTTCGCCGGTTAGACACCTGGCATCTCTTAGCTTTAGGACGTCTTCTTCCGTGACGGAGGAAGGCATCCACCAGCCTTGAAGGTCGGAGCCGGACATCATTGAAGGTCCGAAGCGCCTGAATCTGGAGCTTTGGGTGTTGGGACTCGAAGCGAGGGGCGGATTCGATTGAGATTGAGAAAAAATAGTGGGGCCTTGGTCTCTTTATAAAGAGGTCGAATACCAGGAGCCCTCCCCGTGACCGTTCGGGACTCGCCTTCGATAGAGGAGTGCCAGCAACGGCACGATCGGGTTACCCACGCCCGTATTAATGAGAATCCCGGAATAAGGGGACACGATCTCTGCTTTGACAAGACGTGCCAAGGAGACCGCCTCGCTAAACATGCTAAGGTGGGACAGTAAAAACGATTCGAATAAAGGCTTTGGCTGTGGTGTGATGTCACGCTGCGGAATACGTCAGCAGATTGAGTTTGTGTAAATAGTATTCTCTCTACGGTGGTATGTGGAACTTATTTTGCAGAGCCGGACACTATCCTTGTGTTCAAAATCTTCTATGAAGAATTCGGAGGAGGAACCCGCCTTGCAATGCCGAAGACGATATGCGCGACGGACTCGTCGTCATTGAAGCCTGGTTCAGGGGCTACTGAGGGAGTCCTGGATTAGGGGGTGTCCGGATGGCCGGACTATAGCCTTTGGTCGGACTCCTGGACTATGAAGATACAAGATTGAAGACTTCGTTCCGTGTCCGGATGGGACTTTCCATGGTGTGGAAGGCAAGCTTGGCGATACGGATATGTAGATCCCCTACCATTGTAACCGACTCTGTGTAACCCTAACCCTCTTCAGTGCCTATATAAACCGGAGGGTTTTAGTCCGTAGGACGAACAACAATCATACCATAGGCTAGCTTCTAAGGTTTAGCCTCTCTGATCTCGTGGTAGATCTACTCTTGTACTACCCATATCATCAATATTAATCAAGCAGGAGTAGGGTTTTACCTCCATCGAGAGGGCCCGAACCTGGGTAAAAACATCGTGTCCCTTATCTCCTGTTACCATCCGCCTAGACGCACAGTTCGGGACCCCCTACCCGAGATCCGCCGGTTTTGACACCGACAGTTACCATACGTGCATGCTACGGGACTTGCAAACTTCAACACAAGTATTTCTCAATTTCACAATTACTCAACTAGCACAACTTTAATATCACTATCTCCATATCTCAAAACAATCATCAAGTATCAAACTTCTCATAGTATTCAATGCACTTTATATGATAGTTTTTATTATACCTATCTTGGATGCCTATTATATTAGGACTAATTTCAACCAAAGCAAAATACCATGCTGTTCTAAAAGACTCTCAAAATAATATAAGTGAATCATGAGAGATCAATAATTTCTATAAATAAAACCACCACCATGCTCTAAAAGATATATGTGAAGCACTAGAGCAAAAACTATATGGCTCAAAAGATATAAGTGAAGCACATAGAATATTCTAATAAATTCCGAATCATGTGTGTCTCTCTCAAAAGGTGTGTACAGCAAGGATGATTGTGGTAAAGTAAAAGCAAAGACTCAAATCATACAAGACGCTCCAAGCAAAACACATATCATGTGGTGAATAAAAATATAGCATCAAGTAAAGTTACCGATGGACGAAGACAAAAGAGGGGATGCCTTCCGGGGCATCCCCAAGCTTAGGCTTTTGGTTGTCCTTGAATTTTACCTTGTGGTGCCTTGCACATCCGCAAGCTTAGGCTCTTTCCACTCTTTGTTCCATAATCCATCAAATCTTTACCCAAAACTTGAAAACATCACAACACAAAACTCAACAGAAAATCTCATAAGCTCCGTTAGCGAAATAAACAAACCACCACTTTAAGATACTGTATTGAACTCATTCTTTATTTATATTGATTTTAAACCTACTGTATTCCAACTTCTCTATGGTTTATAAGCTCTTTTACTAGCCATAGATTCATCAAAAAAAGCAAACAACACACAAAAAACAGAATCTGTCAAAAACAGAACAATCTGTAGTAATCTGTATATAACGCAAACTTATGGAACCTAAAAAATTCCACAAAATTAGGAAGTCCTAGATAATTTGTTTACTGATCTACTGCAAAAATAATCAACTGAAAAGCACGTTTCTGTGAATTATGAAAACTAATCTAGTGCACGCAAAGTTTCTGTTTTGTATAGCAAGATCAAACAACTATCACCGTTGGTTATCCTAACGGTTTTACTTGGCACAAACACTAATTAAAACACAAAAACGAATCTAACCAGAGGCTAGATGAATTATTTATTCCTAAACAGAACCAAAAAGAAAGAAATAAAAATAAAATTGGGTTGCCTCCCCAACAAGCGCTATCGTTTAACGCCCCTAGCTAGGCATAAAAGCAATGATAGATCTAGGTATTGCCATCTTTGGTAGGCAATTCTTCAATGGAACATTTGTATCCCTTAGGAATTTCCTTCTTTTTGTTAATGATCAATCTCCTAGTCAAGAAATCAAGGAATTCATTTGTAGCAAAAGGTTCCTTAATGATAGCAAAAAAGTTGGGGTGAACACTTATTGATTTGAGCTCCGCAGTATTCTTACTAGAAGATTCACCCTTATTTTTAGGAACATACATAAATTTGGAAGCTTTCGTAGTGGGAGAATTTGGAGTATTTCTTACGGAAGAAAAAGCGGACCCTATATTGGTAATAATCCCCTCAAGTTTATCGATTCTAGAGGAATATTGGTCTATTTTTTCATTAACCATGGGTTCCTTTTCTTTAAAACTTTTCAAAGTAACTCCTACCTTAGATCCATATTGGGTAATTTGATTGTGGATCTTTTTATCCAAATTCTCAATCAATTCCGTAGTGGCAAATTTATTTTCAATAATTTCAAGCCTTTGCATCACATGTTCCAAAGTTAACATAGTTCCATTAACCAAAAGAGGTGGTGAGCCAAATAAATCTATCATAGCATTATAAGAATCAAAAGTATGGCTACCCAAGAAATTCCCTCCGGTAATGGTATCAAGAATATATCTATACCAAGGAGTAACGCCTACATAAAAGTTGCGAAGAAGAACGGAAGTAGATTGCTTTCTAGTAGATCTATTTTGAGCATTGCAAATTCTATACCAAGCATCTTTTAGATTTTCTCCCTCCCTTTGTTCAAAATTAAGAACTTCATTCTCGGGAGACAAAGGAGTAGATAAAGGACTAGCCATAACGACAACGCAAGCGAAAAAGAGGCGAACGGAAGAGAGAGCGAATAAAACGGCAAGGGTGAAGTGGGGGAGAGGAAAACGAGAGGCAAATGGCAAATAATGTAATGCGAGGATAAGAGTTTGTGATGGGTACTTGGTATGTCTTGACTTGTGCGTAGACTCCCCGACAACGGCGCCAGAAATCCTTCTTGCCACTTCTTGAGCACAGCATTGGTTTTCCCTTGAAGAGGAAAGGGTGATGCAGCAAAGTAGCGTAAGTATTTCCCTCAGTTTTTGAGAACCAAGGTATCAATCCAGTAGGAGGCCACGCTCAAGTCCCTCGTACCTACACAAACAAATAAGAACCTTGCAACCAACGCGATAAAGGGGTTGTCAATCCCTTCACGGCCACTTGCAAAAGTGAGATCTGATAGAGATGATAAGATAATATTTTTGCTATTTTTATGATAAAGACTAAAAGTAAAGAAAGAAAAATAAAGTAGATCGGAAACTTATATGATGGAAAATAGACCCGGGGGCCATAGGTTTCACTAGTGGCTTCTCTCAAGATAGCATAAGTATTACGGTGGGTGAACAAATTACTGTCGAGCAATTGATAGAATTGAGCATAGTTATGAGAATATCTAGGCATGATCATGTATATAGGCATCACGTTTGCGAGAAGTAGACCGACTCCTGCCTGCATCTACTACTATTACTCCACACATCGACCGCTATCTAGCATGCATCTAGAGTATTAAGTTCATAAGAACAGAGTAACGCTTTAAGCAAGATGACATGATGTAGAGGGATAAACTCAAGCAATATGATATAAACCCCATCTTTTTACCCTCGATGGCAACAATACAATACGTGTCGTTTCCCCTACTATCACTGGGATCGAGCACCGCAAGATTGAACCCAAAGCTAAGCACTTCTCCCATTGCAAGAAAGATCAATCTAGTAGGCCAAAGCAAACTGATAATTCGAAGAGACTTGCAAATATAACCAATCATACATAAAAGAATTTTCAGGTGATTCAAATATTGTTCATAGATAATCTGGATCATAAACCCACAATTCATCGGATCTCGACAAACACACCGCAAAAGAAGATTATATCGAATAGATCTCCAAGAGAATCGAGGAGAACTTTGTATTGAGATCCAAAGAGAGAGAAGAAGCCATCTGATACGTCTCCAACGTATCTATAATTTTTTATTGTTCCATGCTATATTATATTCTATTTTGGACATTATTGGGATTTATTATACACTTTTATATTATTTTTGGGACTAACCTATTAACCGGAGGCCCAGCCTAGAATTGCTGTTTTTGCCTATTTCAGAGTTTCGCAGAAAAAGAATATCAAACGGAGTCCAAACGGAATGAAACCTTCGGGACGTGATTTTTGGAGCGAACGTGATCCGAGGGACTTGGACCCTCGTCAAGAAATCAACCAGGAAGGCACGAGGTAGGGGCGCGCGCCTGCCCCCCAGGCGTGCCCTCCACCCTCGTGGGCCCCTGTTGCTCCACAGACGTACTCCTTCCTCCTATATATACCTACGTACCTCCGAACTACCAGATACGGAGCCAAAAACCTAATTCCACCGCCGCAACTTTCTGTAATCGTGAGATCCCATCTTGGGGCCTGTTCCGGAGCTCCGCCGGAGGGGGCGTCGATCACGGAGGGCTTCTACATCAACACCATAGCCTCTCCAGTGATGTGTGAGTAGTTTACTTCAGACCTTCGGGTCCATAGTTATTAGTAATAACCCACAAGTGTAGGGGATCGCAACAGCTTTCGAGGGTAGAGTATTCAACCCAAATTTATTGATTCGGCACAAGGGGAGCCAAAGAATATTCTCAAGTATTAGCAACTGAGTTGTCAATTCAGCCACACCTGGATAACTTAATATCTGCAGCAAAGTATTTAGTAGCAGAGTAGTATGATAGTAGTGGTAACGGTAACAAAAGAGTAATGAAAGCAAAAGCAATATTTTTGGTGTTTTATAATGATTGTAACAGTAACAACAGGAAAGTAAATAAGCGTAAACCAGTATGTGGAAAGCTTGTAGGCATTGGATCGGTGATAGATAATTATGCCGGATGCGGTTCATCATGTAACTATCATAACATAGGGTGACACAGAACTAGCTCCAATTCATAAATGTAATGTAGGCATGTATTCCGAATATAGTCATACGTGCTTATGGAAAAGAACTTGCATGACATCTTTTGTCCTACCCTCCTGTGGCAGCGGGGTCCTAATGGAAACTAAGGGATATTAAGGCCTCCTTTTAATAGAGAACCGGAACAAAGCATTAGCATTTAGTGAATACATGAACTCCTCAAACTATGGTCATCACCGAGAAGTATCCCAATTATTGTCACTTCAGGGTTGTCGGATCATAACACATAATAGGTGACTATAGACTTGCAAGATAGGATCAAGAACACACATATATTCATGAAAACATAATAGGTTCAAATCTGAAATCATGGCACTCGGGCCCTAGTGACAAGCATTAAGCATAGCAAAGTCATAGCAACATCAATTTCAGAACATAGTGGATACTAGGGATCAAACCCTAACAAAACTAACTCGATTACATGATAGATCTCATCCAACCCATCAACGTCCAGCAAGCCTACGATGGAATTACTCACGCACGGCGGTGAGCATCATGAAATTGGTGATGGAGGATGGTTGATGATGACGACGGCGACGAATCCCCCTCTCCGGAGTCCCGAACGGACTCCAGATCAGCCCTCCCGAGAGGTTTTAGGGCTTGGCGGCGGCTCCGTATCATAAAACGGATGATTTCTTCTCTCTGATATTTTTCTCTCCGAAACAAATATATATAGTTGGAGTTGGCGTCGGAGGAGCTCCAGGGGGCCCACGAGGTAGGGGGCGCGCTCCCCACCCTCGTGGGCAGGCTGTGGGCCCCCTGGTCTTCATCTTTGGCGAGGATGTTTTATTATTTTTTTCTAATATGTTTCGTGGAGTTTCAAGTCATTCCGAGAACTTTTGTTTTCTGCACATAAAACAACATCATGGCAATTCTGCTGAAAACAGCGTCAGTCCGGGTTAGTTCCATTCAAATCATACAAGTTAGAGTCCAAAACAAGGGCAAAATTGTTTGGAAAAGTAGATACGACGGAGACGTATCAACTCCCCCAAGCTTAAACCCTTGCTTGTCCTCAAGCAATTCAGTTGAAAAATTGAAAGAGAAAAAGAAAAACTTTTACAAACTCTGTTTGCTCTTGTTGTTGTAAATATGTCAAGCCAGCATTCAAGTTTTCAGCAAAAATTATAACTAACCACGTTTGCAATAATTCTCAGGTCTCATGTTTACTCATATCAATGGCATAATCAACTAGCGAGTCATAATAATAAATCTCAGATGACAACACTTTCTCAAAACAATCATAATATGATATAACAAGATGGTATCTCGCTAGCCCTTTCTGAGACCGCAAAACATAAATGCAGAGCACCTTTAAAGATCAAGGACTGACTAGACTTTGTAATTCATGGTAAAAGAGATCCAATCATAGTCATACCCAATATAAATTAATAGTAATGAATGCAAATGACAGAGGCGCTCTCCAGCTGGTGCTTTTAATAAGAGGGTGATGACTCAACATAAAAGTAAATAGATAGGCCCTTCGCAGAAGGAAGCAGGGATTTGTAGAGGTGCCAGAGCTTGGTTTTGAAATAGAGATAAATAATATTTTGAGTGCTATACTTTCATTGTCAACATAACAACTAAGAGATGGCGATATCTTCCATGCTACACACATTATAGGCGGTTCCCAAACAGAATGGTAAAGTTTATACTCCCCCTCCACCAACAAGCATCAATCCATGGCTTGCTCGAAACAACGAGTGCCTCCAACAATCAACAGGTCCCAGGGGGAGTTTTGTTTGCAATTATTTTGATTTAGTTTGCATAAAGCATGGGACTGGGCATCCCGGTGACCAGCCATTTTCTCGTGAGTGAGGAGCGGAGTCCACTCCTCTTGAGAATAACCCGCCTAACATGGAAGATAAGGGCAGCCCTAGTTGATACATGAGCTATTCGAGCATACAAAATAGAATGTTTATTTGAAGGTTTAGAGTTTGGCACATACAAATTTACTTGGAACGACAGATAATTACCGCATATAGGAAGGTTTAGTGGACTCATATGGAATGACTTTGGGGTTTAAGGGAATGGATGCACAAGCAGTATTCCCGCTTAGTACAAGTGAAGGCTAGCAAAAGACTGGGAAGCGACCAACTAGAGAGCGACAACAGTCATGAACATGCATTAAAATTAATAAACATTGGATGCAAGCATGAGTAGGATATAATCCACCATGAACATAAATATCATGAAGGCTATGTTGATTTTGTTTCAATTACATGTGTGAACATGTGCCAAGTCAAGTCACTTAAATCATTCAAAGGAGGATACCACCCCATCATACCACATCACAACCATTTTAATAGCATGTTGGCACGCGAGGTAAACCATTATAACTCATAGCTAATCAAGCATGGCATAAGCAACTATGATCTCTAATTGTCATTGCAAACATGTTTATTCATAATAAGCTGAATCAAGAACGATGAACTCATCATATTTACAAAAACAAGAGAGGTCGAGTTCATACTAGCTTTTCCCATCTCAGTCAGTCCATCATATATCATCATAATTGCCTTTCACTTGCACGACCGAACGATGTGAATAATAATAAGAGTGCACGTGAATTGGACTAAGCTGGAATCTGCGAGCATTCAATAAACAGGAGAAGACAAGGCAATATGGGCTCTTGGTTAAATCAACAATAAAGCAAATAAGGGCCACTTCAACAATTTAATCATGGTCTTCTCCTATCGACCCCCAAAGAAAAGAAAAGAAATAAAACTATTTACACGGGAAAGCTCCCAACAAGCAAAAGAGGAACATGAAATCTTTTTGGGTTTTCTTTTTAATTATTACTACTATAGCATGAAAAGTAAACTAACTAGAAGCTATTACTAATTTTTTTTGTTTTTCTTAAAGTTTAACAAACACACAAGAAGAAAGCAGGAAAAAGGAAATAAACTAGCATGGATATTACAGTGAGTGTGTGTGAACATAAATGTAATGTCGGTGAGAAATACGTACTCCCCCAAGCTTAGGCTTTCGGCCTAAGTTCGTTCATTGCCAGGGATGGCCTGGCGGATACCCGTAGGCGTGGTGGGGTCGTCTCATGATGAATAGGACTCGACGCCATGGCTGGCAGCCACCTCCGGATCCCAAGAATAAATAGACTGGTGTGGGGGCTCGTATTGTGGTTCCGGCTCCGGGGCCGGTGCAGGATTCCGATAGGCTTGAACGGCCGCCCACGGAACGAGATAAAGGCCTTCAGACAAATTAAACAAAGAAGGAGCAGGCAAAGTAATAGTCTCAGGGTGATGTTTATCAAAGTACAATTTATATTTAAGCTCCCCTTCCTTGCCCTTAACAATAAAGTCATGCGCTAGCATACTCTTATAATCTAAACAAGCACTAGGCAACAATTTCTCTTCTTTTTCGTAAAGCCTAATGGGTATGTTAAAATGTGCAGCTAGGCGCGAAGCATAAATACCTCCAAAGATGGGGCCTTTAGTACGGTTCAAACTTAACCGTTTAGCAATAATTCCGCCCATACTAACAGAGTTATCGAGGTATAAACCATGGAACAAAATGATAATATCAGGAACACTAAGGTTTCCACAGTTTCCGCGACCAATCAAGCAACGACTAGCAAATAAGGAAAAGTAGTGTAAAACGGGAAAATGTATGCTAGTGATTCTTGCATCAGAAACCTTCCTGGTTTCCCCCACAGTGATGGTGTTAATAAATTCTTCCACATCGTTACGATGTGGTTCTTCTAAGGTACCCTCAGAGGGTATTTGGCAAACCTTGCAAAATTCAGCTAATGGCATCTTTTTAACAACGTCATATAAATGAAACTCTAATGAAGGAGGTGATTCCTTAGGAAAATAGTAGAAGTTTATCACAAAAGTATTAGTGAGTAAGAGATACTGATGACGCTGGTCGCGGACGAAGTCGGTGAGGCCAGCATTCTCAACCAATGAATAGGTCCTCATAAATTCTGGGTTGTCTAAAGAAGTCGTCGGAAGGCCATTCACACGGCCGGACCTCCGCGGTGTGAGGCAAATTATATTTGGGCCTCTGTGCTTCTTCCTTTTGTTTTTCTTTCGAGCTCCGGCTCGACGAGCCCCTCAAAAGTCTCTTCATTATTTTCTGAAATAATCTGAAATTTTTAGTAACTTCAAACAAAAAAGAACCAACTTCAATAAAATTGATAGCAACTATTCCTACAAGTGCCTAGAGCCTTAATCATGCATTAGAACTACTTGGAACCATATAAAATTGACATGCAAGCTCAAGAACATGGTCACCTATGCAGCACAAATTTGCAATGAATAAAGCACTAGAACAAAAACTAATTGGACCAATGGAGGAGTCACATACCAAGGAACAATCTCCCCAAGCAGTTTTGTGAGAGGTGCTTTGAGCAAGGAGATCGAAAATCACAGCAACGGGGGCTGGAACTCGTGTTTGAGCCAGATATTCGTGTTTGTGGGAGGAAGAAGAAGAGGATGGGTGCAGGAATAAGTGGAGGAGGTCCACCATGGGCCCACGAGGCAGGGGGCGCGCCCTCCACCCTCGTGGCCAGGTGACAGCTCCCCCCGCGGTAATTTTTGCACCAAAAATCCTCATATATTCCTGAAAAAATCATATTAAATTGGCATGGTATTCTGAGGACTTTTATTTTCGGGATATTTTTATATTGCACGGATAAATCAGGAAACAGACAGAAAAATACTATTTTTACTTTATTTCAACTAAATAACAGAAAGTATAAAGAGGTACAGAAGGTTGTGCCTTCTAGTTTCATCCGTCTCATGCTCATCAAAAGGAATCCACTAACAAGGTTGATCAGGTCTTGTTAACAAACTCATTCCGAATAACATGGAACCGAAGAAATTTCTAATAACACTATGTTACCTAAATGGGGATATGCACATCCCCTATAATAAGAATATCATATTTCTTCTTGACAGTGGGAAGAGGAAATTCAAAACCTCCAAAAACAATCGATGGAACTTTTCCCATAGAATTGATACTACAAACTTGAGGTTGTTTCCTCGGAAAGTGTACCGTGTGCTCATTACCATTAATATGAAAAGTGACATTGCCTTTGTTGCAATCAATAACAGCCCCTGCAGTATTCAGAAAAGGTCTTCCAAGAATAATAGACATACTATCGTCCTCGGGAATATCAAGAATAACAAAGTCCGTTAAGATGGTAACGTTTGCAACCACAACAGGCACATCCTCACAAATACCGACAAGTATAGCAGTTGATTTATCAGCCATTTGCAAAGATATTTCAGTAGGTGTCAACTTATTCAAATCAAGTCTACGGTATAAAGAAATGGGTATAACACTAACACCGGCTCCAAGATCACATAAAGCAGTTTTAACATAATTTCTTTTAATGGATCATGGTATAGTAGGTACTCCTGGATCTCCAAGTTTCTTTGGTATTCCACCCTTAAAAGTATAATTAGCAAGCATGGTGGAAATCTCAGCTTCCGGTATCTTTATCTTATTGGTAATGATATCCTTCATATACTTAGCATAAGGATTTGTTTTGAGCACATCAGTTAATCGCATACGCAAAAAGATAGGTCTAATCATTTCAGCAAAGCGCTCAAAATCCTCATCATCCTTTTTCTTGGATGGTTTGGGAGGAAAAAGCATGGGTTTCTGAACCCAAGGTTCTCTTTCTTTACCATGTTTCCTAGCAACAAAGTCTCTTTTACCATAACGTTGATTCTTTGATTGTAGGTTATCAAGATCAACAACAGGTTCAATTTCTACATCATTATCATTACTAGGCTGAGCATCATCATGAACATCATCATTAACATTTTCACTAGGTTCATGTTCATTACCAGATTGTGTTTCAGCATCAGACATAGAGATATCATTTGGGTTCTCATGTGGTTCAGCAATAGGTTCACTAGAAGTTTGCAACGTCCTATCATTTTTCTTTTTCTTACTTTTAGAAGAACTAGGCACATCAGTATTATTTCTCTGAGAATCTTGTTCAATTCTCTTAGGGTGGCCTTCAGGATACAAAGGTTCCTGAGTCATTCTACCAGTTCTAGTAGCCACTCTAACAGCATAATCATTTTTCTTACGATTCATTTCATTGAGCAAATCATTTTGAGCCTTAAGTACTTGTTCTACTTGAGTGGTAACCATAGAAGCATGTTTGCTAATGAGTTTAGGTTCACCTCTAACATTAGCCATATAATCACCCAAGTGTTTAATCATATCGGAATCCTATTTCAATTGTCTACCAAAATAAGCATTAAATTTTTCTTGTTTGACAATAAAATTATCAAACTCATCCAAGCATTGTCTAGCAGACTTATAGTGAGGAATATCACCTTCATCAAATCTATAGAGAGAATTTACCTTTACTACCTGTGTCGGGTTATCGGGATCAGGAGGTTCTTCAATAGGTAATGGATCAAGATCATATGTTTCTTCAACAGGCGGTAAATTAAAACCATGTATTTCTTCAATAGGAGGTAAATTCTTAACATCTTCAGCTTTAATACCTTTTTCTTTCATAGATTTCTTTGCCTCTTGCATATCTTCAGGACTAAGAAATAGAACACCTCTCTTTATCGGAGTTGGTTTAGGAATAGGCTCAGTAATTGGCTCTGGAGATGGCTCAGGAACTGGCTCAGGAAGTGCCCAATTATTTTCATTTGTCAACATATTATTCAATAGAATTTCAGCTTCATCCGGTGTTCTTTCCCTGAAAAGAGAACCAGCACAACTATCCAGGTAATCTCTGGAAGCATCGGTTAGTCCATTATAAAAGATATCAAGTATTTCATTTTTCTTAAGAGGATGATCAGGCAAAGCATTATGTAACTTGAGAAGCCTCCCCCAAGCTTGTGGGAGACTCTCTTCTTCAATTTGCACAAAGTTGTATATTTCCTTTAAAGCAGCTTGTTTCTTATGAGTAGGGAAATATTTAGCAGAGAAATAATAAATCATATCCTGGGGACTACGCACACAACCAGGATCTAGAGGATTAAACCATATCTTAGAATCACCCTTTAATGAGAACGGAAATATTTTAAGGATGTAAAAGTAGCGAGATCTCTCATCATTAATGAACAGGGTGGCTATATCGTTTAATTTAGTAAGATGTGCCACAACAGTTTCAGATTCATAACCATGAAAAGGATCAGATTCAACCAAAGTAATTATATCAGGATAAACATAGAATTCATAATCCTTATCGGGAACACAAATAGGTGAAGTAGCAAAAGCAGGGTCAGGTTTCATTCTATCTCTAAGAGATTCTTTACTCCATTTAACTAAGAGCCTCTTAACTTCATTTCTATCTTTGCAGGCAAAAATAGCTGCAGAAGATTCCATATCAAAAACATAACCCTCAGGAATAACAGGCATATCTTCATCATCAATTTCATCAACATTATCAGTTTCAATAGTTTCTTTCTCTCTAGCCCTAGAAATTTGTTCATCAAGAAATTCACCAAGGGGCACAGTAGTATCAAGCATAGAAGTAGTTTCATCATAAGTATCATGCATAGCAGAAGTGGCATCATCAATAACATGCGACATATCAGAGCGAATAGCAGAAGCAGGTTTAGGTGTCGCAAGCTTACTCATAACAGAAGGTGAATCAAGTGCAGAGCTAGAAGGCAGTTCATTACCTCCCCTCGTAGTTGAGGGATAAATTTTTGTCTCAGAGTCTTTCAAATTCTTCATAGTGTCCAGCAGATATAAATCCCAAGTAACTCAAAGAAAAGAGCTATGCTCCCCGGCAACAGCGCCAGAAATTAGTCTTGATAACCCACAAGTGTAGGGGACCGCAACAGCTTTCGAGGGTAGAGTATTCAACCCAAATTTATTGATTCGACACAAGGGGAGCCAAAGAATATTCTCAAGTATTAGCAACTGAGTTGTCAACTCAGCCACACCTGGATAACTTAATATCTGCAGCAAAGTATTTAGTAGCAGAGTAGTATGATAGTAGTGGTAACGGTAACAAAAGAGTAATGAAAGCAAAAGAATATTTTTGGTGTTTTATAATGATTGTAACAGTAACAACGGGAAAGTAAATAAGCGTAAACCAGTATGTGGAATGCTCATAGGCATTTGATCGGTGATGGATAATTATGCCAGATGCGGTTCATCATGTAACAGTCATAACATAGGGTGACACAGAACTAGCTCCAATTCATCAATGCAATGTAGGCATGTATTCCGAATATAGTCATACGTGCTTATGGAAAAGAACTTGCATGACATCTTTTGTCCTACCCTCCCGCGGCAGCGGGGTCCTAATGGAAACTAAGGGATATTAAGGCCTCCTTTTAATAGAGAACCGGAACAAAGCATTAGCACTTAGTGAATACATGAACTCCTCAAACTATGGTCATCACCGAGAAGTATCCCAATTATTGTCACTTCGGGGTTGTCGGATAATAACACATAATAGGTGACTATAGACTTGCAAGATAGGATCAAGAACACACACATATTCATGGAAACATAATAGGTTCAGATCTGAAATCATGGCACTCGGGCCCTAGTGACAAGCATTAAGCATAGCAAAGTCATAGCAACATCAATCTCAGAACATAGTGGATACTAGGGATCAAACCCTAACAAAACTAACTCGATTACATGATAGATCTCATCCAACCCATCACCGTCCAGCAAGCCTACGATGGAATTACTCACGCACGGCGGTGAGCATCATGAAATTGGTGATGGAGGATGGTTGATGATGACGACGGTGACGAACCCCCCTCTCCGGAGTCCCGAACGGACTCCAGATCAGCCCTCCCAAGAGGTTTTAGGGCTTGGCGGCGGCTTCGTATCGTAAAACGTGATGATTTCTTCTCTCTGATTTTTTTCTCTCCGAAAGCAAATATATAGAGTTGGAGTTGGCGTCGGAGGAGCTCCGGGGGCCCATGAGGTAGGGGTGCGCGCCCCCCACCCTCGTGGACAGGGTGTGGGCCCCCTGGTCTTCATCTTTGGCGAGGATTTTTTATTATTTTTTCTTAGATGTTCCGTGGAGTTTCAGGTCATTCCGAGAACTTTTGTTTTCTGCACATAAAACAACATCATGGCAATTCTGCTGAAAACAACGTCAGTCCGGGTTAGTTCCATTCGAATCATACAAGTTAGAGTCCAAAACAAGGGCAAAAGAGTTTGGAAAAGTAGATACGACGGAGACGTATCAATTAGCTAGATGGCTTCTTCTCTCCTTTTGGATCTCAATACAATGTTCTCCCCCTCTCTTATGGAGATCTATTCGATGTAATCTTCTTTTTCGGTGTGTTTGTTGAGACCGATGAATTGTGGGTTTATGATCAAGTTTATCTATGAACAATATTTGAATCTTCTGAATTCTTTTATGTATGATTGGTTATCTTTGCAAGTCTCTTCGAATTATCAGTTTGGTTTGGCCTACTAGATTGATCTTTCTTGCAATGGGAGAAGTGCTTAGCTTTGGGTTCAATCTTGTGGTGTCCTTTCCCAAAGTGATGAGGGGCAGCAAGGCACGTATTGTATTGTTGCCATCGAGGATAACAAGATGGGGTTTATATCATATTGCATGAGTTTATCCCTCTACATCATGTCATCTTGCTTAAAGTGTTACTCTGTTCTTATGAACTTAATACTCTAGATACATGCTGGATAGCGGTCGATGTGTGGAGTAATAGTAGTAGATGCATGCAGGAGTCGGTCTACTTGTCTCGGACGTGATGCCTATATACATGATCATACCTAGATATTCTCATAACTATGCTCAATTCTGTCAATTGCTCAACAGTAATTTGTTCACCCATCGTAAATACTTATGCTCTCGAGAGAAGCCACTAGTGAAACCTATGGCCCCCGGGTCTATTTTCCATCATATTAATCTTCCAACACTTAGTTATTTTTATTTCCTTTTATTTTACTTTATATCTTTATCATAAAAATACCAAAAATATTATCTTATCATATCTATCAGATCTCGCTCTCGTAAGTGACCGTGTAGGGATTGACAACCCCTTATCGCGTTGGTTGTGAGGATGTATTTGTTTGTGTAGGTGCGAGGGACTTGTACGTGGCCTCCTACTGGATTGATACCTTGGTTCTCAAAAACTGAAGGAAATACTTACGCTACTTTGCTGCATCACCCTTTCCTCTTCAAGGGAAAACCGACGCAGTGCTCAAGAGGTAGCAAGAAGGATTTCTGGCGCCGTTGCCGGGGAGTCTACGCAAAAGTCAACATACCAAGTACCCATCACAAACCCTTATCTCCCGCATTACATTATTTGCCATTTGCCTCTCGTTTTCCTCTCCCCCACTTCACCCTTGCCGCTTTATTCGCCCTCTCTTTTCCGTTTGCCTCTTTTTGCCCGTCTCTTGTTTGCTCGTGTGTTGGATTGCTTGCTTGTCACGATGGCTCAAGATAGTACCAAATTGTGTGACTTCACCAATACCAACAACAATGATTTCCTTAGCACCCCGATTGCTCCTCTTACCGATACTGAATCTTGTGAAATCAATGCTGCTTTGTTGAATCTTGTCATGAAAGATCAATTCGCCGGCCTTCCTAGTGAAGATGCCGCTACCCATCTAAATAGCTTCGTTGATTTGTGTGATATGAAAATAAGAAAGATGTTGGCAATGATATTGTTAAACTGAAGCTATTTCCTTTTTCGCTTAGAGATCGTGCTAAAGCTTGGTTTGCATCTTTGCCTAAAAATAGCATTGATTCTTGGAATAAGTGCAAAGACGCTTTTATCTCTAAGTATTTTCCTACGCCAAGATCATTTCTCTTAGAAACGATATTATGAATTTTAAGCAACTTAATCATGAACATGTTGCACAAGCTTGGGAGAGGATGAAATTAATGATACGTAATTGCCATACGCATGGTTTGAATTTATGGATGGTTATACAAAATTTCTATGCCGGATTGGATTTTGCTTCTAGAAATCTTTTAGATTCGGCCGCAGGAGGCACTTTTATGGAAATCACTTTAGGAGAAGCTACTAAACTCCTAGATAATATTATGGTTAATTATTCTCAATGGCACACTGAAAGATCTACTAATAAAAAAGTGCACGCGATAGAAGAAATTAATGTTTTGAGTGGAAAGATGGATGAACTTATGAAATTATTTGCTAATAAAAGTGTTTCTTCTGATCCTGATGACATGCCTTTGTCTACTTTGATTGAGAATAATAATGAATCTTTGGATGTGAATTTTTTTGGTAGGAATAATTTTGGTAATAACGCGTATAGAGGAAACTTTAATCCTAGGCCTACCCTAGTAATTCCTCCAATAATTATGGTAATTCCTACAACACTTCTTATGGAAATTTTAATAAGATGCCCTCTGAATTTGAGACTAGTGTTAAGGAATTTGTGAATTCGCAAAAGAATTTCAATGCTTTGCTTGAAGAAAAATTGCTTAAAGTTGATGAATTGGCTAGGAACGTTGATAGAATTTCTCTTGATGTTGATCCTTTGAAACTTAGATCTATTCCACCTAAGCATGATATCAATGAGTTTCTCAAGGCCATGAGAATTTACATTGATGAGTGTAAAGAAAGAACCGCTAGGATGCGTGCTAAGAAAGATTTCTTTATAAAAGCGTGTTCTTCTAATTTTTATGAAAACAAAGATGAAGATCTAAAAGTTATTGATGTGTCTCCTATTAAATCTTTTTTTTGCAATATGAATCTTGATAATGATGGGACTGAACATGATCCACCTTTACCTAGAAGGCGTTCTAGAAATGCGGAGTTTTTAGATCTTGATGCTAAAATTGATAAAAGTGGGATTGAAGAGATCAAAACATTAGATATTAATGAACCCACTATTTTGGATTTCAAGGAATTTAATTATGATAGCTGGTCTTTGATAGATTGTATTTCCTTGTTGCAATCCGTGCTAAATTCTCCTCATGCTTATAGCCGAAATAAAGCTTTTACCAAACATATCGTTGATGTTTTGATGCAATCTTATGAAGAAAAACTTGAGTTGGAAGTTTATATCCCTAGAAAACTTTATGATGAGTGGGAACCTACTATTAAAATTAAAATTAAAGATCATGAATGCTATGCTTTGTGTGATTTGGGTGCTAGTGTTTCCACGATTCCAAAGACTTTGTGCGATTTGCTAGGTTTCCGTGATTTTGATGATTGCTCTTTCAACTTACACCTTGCGGATTCCACCATTAAGAAACCTATGGGAAGAATTAATGATGTTCTTATTGTTGTGAATAGGAACTATGTGCCCGTAGATTTTATTGTTCTTGACATAGATTGCAATCCTTCATGTCCCATTATTCTTGTAGACCTTTCCTTAGAACGATTGGTGCAATTATTGATATGAAGGAAGGGAATATTAGGTTCCAATTTCCATTAAAGAAAGGCATGGAACACTTCCCTAGAAAGAAAATAAAATTACCTTATGAATCTATTATGAGAGCCACTTATGGATTGCCTACCAAAGATGGCAATACCTAGATCTATCCTTGCTTTTATGCCTAGCTAGGGGCGTTAAACGATAGCGCTTGTTGGGAGGCAACCCAATTTTATTTTTAGTTTTTTGCTTTTTTTATTATGTTTAGGAATAAATTTTTGTTCTAGCCTCTGGTTAGATGTGTTTTTATGTTTTAATTAGTGTTTGTGCCAAGTTAAACCTATAGGATCTTCTTGGATAATAGTTATTTGATCTTGCTGAAAATTCCAGAAACTTTCTGTTCACGGAAATAATTGCTAAAAATCACCAGAATGTGATAAAATATTGATTCCAATTTCTGATGATCAATAAACAAATTTGCTAGGTCGTCCTATTTTGGCTGAAGTTTTGAAGTTCCAGAAGTTTGTGTTAGTTACAGATTACTACAGACTGTTCTGTTTTTGACAGATTCTGTTTTTCGTGTGTTGTTTGCTTATTTTGATGAATCAATGGCTAGTAAAATAGTTTATAAACCATAGAGAAGTTGGAATACAGTAGGTTTAACACCAAAATAAATAAAGAATGAGTTCATTACAGTACCTTGAAGTGGTCTTTTGTTTTTTTTCGCTAATGGAGCTCACGAGATTTTCTGCTGAGTTTTGTGTTGTGAAGTTTTCAAGTTTTGGGTGAAAGATTTGATGGATTGTGGAACAAGGAGTGGCAAGAGCCTAAGCTTGGGGATGCCCATGGCACCCCAAGATAATCTAAGGACACCTAAAAGCCAAAGCTTGGGGATGCCCCGGAAGGCATCCCCTCTTTCGTCTATTTCCATCGGTAACTTTACTTGGAGCTATATTTTTATTCACCACATGATATGTGTTTTGCTTGGAGCGTCTTGTATTATTTGAGTCTTTATTTGTTAGTTTACCACAATAATCCTTGCTGTACACACCTTTTGAGAGAGTCACACTTGATTCAGAATTTTTTTATAATACTCTATGTGCTTCACTTATATTTTTTGAGCTATATAGTTTTTGCTCTAGTGCTTCACTTATATCTTTTAGAGCACGGTGGTGGATTTGTTTTATAGAAACTATTGATCTCTCATGCTTCACTTATATTATGTTGAGAGTCTTGAAATAGCAGGGAAATTTTCTTTAATTAATATCATGAGAAATTTGATGCTTGATAATTGTTTTGAGATATAAAGGTAGTAATATCATAGTTGTGCTAGTTGAGTAATTGTGTAATTGAAAAATACATGTGTTGGAGTTTGTGATTCCCATAGCATGCACGTATGGTGAACCGTTATGTAACAAAGTCGGAGCATGAAGTATTTGTTGATTGTCTTCCTTTGTGTGGCGGTCGGGATCGAGCGATGGTTAACTCCTACCAACCCTTCCCCTAGGAGCATGCGTAGTAGTACTTTGCTTCGAGGGCTAATAAATTTTTGCAATAAGTATATGAGTTCTTTATGACTAATGTGAGTCCATGGATTATACGCACACTTACCTTTCCGCAATTTTTCTAGCTTCTTTGGTACCGCGCATTTCCCTTTCTCACCTTGAGAGTTGGTGCAAACTTCGCCGGTGCATCCAAAGCCCGTGATATGATATGCTCCACACATAAACCTCCTTATATCTTCCTCAAAACAGCCACCATACCTACCTATCATGGCATTTCCATATCCATTCTGAGATATATTGCCATGCAACTTTCCACCGTTTCATTTACCATGACATACTCCATCATTGTCATATTGCTTTGCATGATCATGTAGTTGACATTGTATTTGTGGCAAAGCAACCGCTCATAATTCTTTCATACATGTCACTCTTGATTCATTGCATATCCCGGTACACCGCCGGAGGCATTCATATAGAGTCATATTTTGTTCTAAGTATTGAGTTGTAAGTAAATAAAAGTGTGATGATCATCATTATTAGAGCATTGTCCCAAGTGACGAAAGGATGATGGAGACTATGATTCCCCCCACAAGTCGGGATGAGACTCCAGACTTAAAAAAAAGAGTCCACAAAAAAATAGAAAAGGCCCAAATAAAAAAATGATGAGAGAAAAAGAGAGAAGGGAAAATGTTACTATCCTTTTACCACACTTGTGCTTCGAAGTAGCATCGTGATCTTCATAATAGAGAGTCTCTCATTTTGTCACTTTCATATACTAGTGGGAAATTTCATTATAGAATATATTCCAATGAGGGGCTTCCTCAAATGCCCGAGGTCTTCATGAGCAAGCAAGTTGGATGCACACCCACTTAGTTTTCTTTTTGAGCTTTCATACACTTATATCTCTAGTGCATCTGTTGCATGGCGATCCCTACTCCTTGCATTAACATCAATTGATGGGCATCTCCATAGCCTGTTGATTAGCCTCGTTGATGTGAGACTTTCTCCTTTTTTGTCTTCCCACATAACCCCTACCATTATACCTTATTCCACCATAGTGCTATATCCATGGCTTGCTCTCATGTATTGCGTAAGAGTTGAAAATGCTGAAGCGTGTTAAAAGTATGAACCAATTGCTTGGCCAAAACCGGGGTCGTACATGATATGAATATTTTGTGTGGGGAAGATGGAGCATAGCCGGACTATATGATTTTGTAGGGATAACTTGCTTTGGCTATGTTATTCTGATAAGACATAAATTCTTAGTTAGTATGCTTGAAGTATTATTGTTTTTATGTCAACATTAAACTTTTTATCTTGAATCATATCAAATCTGAACATTCATGCCACAATAAGAAGGACTAGGTTGAAATTATGCCAAGTAGCATTCCACATCAAAAATTCTGTTTTTATCATTTCCCTACTCGAGGACGAGCATGAATTAAGCTTGGGGATGCTTGATACGTCTCCAACGTATCTATAATTTTTTATTGTTCCATGCTATATTATATTCTGTTTTGGACATTATTGGGCTTTATTATACACTTTTATATTATTTTTGGGACTAACCTATTAACCGGAGGCCCAGCCCAGAATTGCTGTTTTTTGCCTATTTCAGAGTTTCGCAGAAAAAGAATATCAAACGGAGTCCAAACGGAATGAAACCTTCGGGAACGTGATTTTTGGAACAAACGTGATCCAGGGGACTTGGACCCTACGTCAAGAAATCAACCAGGAAGGCACGAGGTGAGGCGCCTACGCCCCCAGCGCGCCCCTCCACCCTCGTGGGCCCCTGTTGCTCCACTGACGTACTCCTTCCTCCTATATATACCTACGTACCCCCAAACTACCAGATACGGAGCCAAAAACCTAATCCCATCGCCGCAACTTTCTGTACCCGTGAGATCCCATCTTGGGGCGTGTTCCGGAGCTCCGCCAGAAGGGGCATCGATCACGGAGGGCTTCTACATCAACACCATAGCCTCTCCGATGATGTGTGAGTAGTTTCCTTCAGACCTTCGGGTCCATAGTTATTAGCTAGATGGCTTCTTCTCTCCTTTTGGATCTCAATACAATGTTCTCCCCCTCTCTTGTGGAGATCTATTCGATGTAATCTTCTTTTGCGGTGTGTTTGTTAAGACCGATAAATTGTGGGTTTATGATCAAGTTTATCTATGAAAAATATTTGAATCTTCTGAATTCTTTTATGTATGATTGGTTATCTTTGCAAGTCTCTTCGAATTATCAGTTTGGTTTGGCCTACTAGATCGATCTTTCTTGCAATGGGAGAAGTGCTTAGCTTTGGGTTCAATCTTGCGGTGTCCTTTCCCAGTGACAGTAGGGGTAACAAGGCATGTATTGTATTGTTGCCATCGAGGATAACAAGATGGGGTTTATATCATATTGCATGAGTTTGTCCCTCTACATCATGTCATCTTGCTTAAAGCGTTACTCTGTTCTTATGAACTTAATACTCTAGATGCATGCTGGATAGCGGTCGATGTGTGGAGTAATAGTAGTAGATGTAGGCAGGAGTCGGTCTACTTGTCTCGGACGTGATGCCTATATACATGATCATACCTAGATATTCTCATAACTATGCTCAATTCTGTCAATTGCTCAACAGTAATTTGTTCACCCATCATAAATACTTATGCTCTCGAGAGAAGCCACTAGTGAAACCTATGGCCCCCGGGTCTATTTTCCATCATATTAATCTTCCAACACTTAGTTATTTTTATTGCCTTTTATTTTACTTTGTATCTTTATCATAAAAATACCAAAAATATTATCTTATCATATCTATCAGATCTCACTCTCGTAAGTGACCGTGTAGGGATTGATAACCCCTTATCGCATTGGTTGCGAGGATTTATTTGTTTGTGTAGGTGCGAGGTACTCGTGCGTGGCCTCCTACTAGATTGATACCTTGGTTCTCAAAAACTGAGGGAAATACTTACGCTACTTTGCTGCATCACCCTTTCCTCTTCAAGGGAAAACCAACGCAGTGCTCAAGAGGTAGCACCATCTAGCTAATAACTATGGACCCGAAGGTCTGAGGTAAACTACTCACACATCATCGGAGAAGCTATGGTGTTGATGTAGAAGCCCTCCGTGATCAATGCCCCCTCCGGCGGAGCGCCGGAAAAGGCCCCAAGATGGGATCCCACGGGTACAGAAGGTTGCGGCGGTGGAAATAGGGTTTCGTGGTGCTCCTGGATGGTTTTGGGGTACGTAGGTATATATAGGAGGAAGAAGTAGGTCGGTGGAGCTACGAGGGGCCCACGAGGGTGGGGGCGCGCCCAGGGGGGCAGGCGCATCTCCCTGCCTCGTGGCCTCCTCGTTGATTGTTTGACGTCCACGCCAAGTCCTCTGTATCATGTTTGTTCCGAAAATCATGTTCGCGAAGGTTTCATTCCGTTTGGACTCCGTTTGATATTCCTTTTCTGCGAAACACTGAAATAGGCAAAAAAACAGCAATCTGGGCTGCGCCTCCGGTTAATAGATTAGTCCCAAAAATAATATAAATGTTTATAATAAGTCCCATTAAACATCCAAAAAAGATAATATAATAGCATGGAACAATCAAAAATTATTGATACGTTGGAGACGTATCACTCGTTGTGGCACCACCACACTCCGCCTGTCTCCCCTCGATCACCTGCGGCTTCACATAAGCCGAAGTGTGGAGGGATTCGGAGGAAGGCTTCGCATGTAATGATAAATGCCGATATGAGAAGGAAGGAGTTCGGGCCAGATCGTGAAAATCTAGCCCGTAGTAGAACACGAGCCCACAAACGAAGGGACTGAGAGCAAACCCTAAACCTCGAAGGAAGTGGGAGATAAACACAACCCTCTCGCCGGATCTAGGGGTAGGGATAACCTTCCCTTCAGCCGGGAGCCGGTGGAGGATTTCTGTGGTCAGATATCTTGCCGCTCGGAGCTCCACGATGTCCTCCTCTGTCACAGAAGTGGCCACCCACCAACCTTGAGGGCTCGAACCGGACATGATCGAAGTCCGTGGTGATTGAAACCTGGGTGTTGGAGCTCGGGGTGGGGAAGGCTGAAGAGGGAGCAAGCACAGAGGAGAAGGGCGGGTCTGTACCCCTCTAAAAAGGCTGTGAATATCAAAACGCCTCCCCTCGGGGCTTAAAATATGCCAATTCCCAAGGAATTGTACCAAAGACACGGTTGGATTACCCACGTCCGTGTTGATAAGAATCCCGTAATAAGAGGACACGATCTCTGCTTCGACAAGACATGCCAATAAAGCCGCGTCTCAAAACATGGAGCGGCGGGCCAACAAACGGTTCGAAATAAAGACCAGGTGATGATGTGACATCACGTCATGAAAAGTTGTCAGCAAATTGGACTCGTGAAATACTATACTCTCCGCGGTTGTTTGTAGAATTTATGTTGCAGATCCGGACACAATCATTATGTCCGAAGACTATCTTGAAGTTCAGAAAGGGGAACCCGCCTTGCAATGCCGAAGACAATCTGCGCGCCGGACACCTCGTCATTGAAGCCTGGTTCAGGGGCTACTGAGGGAGTTTTGGACTAAGGGGTCCTCGGGCGTCCGGCCTGTTAGCCATGGGCCGGACTGATGGGCTGTGAAGATATGAAGACCGAAGACTCTCAACGTGTCCGGATGGGACTCTCCTTTGCGTGGAAGGCAAGCTTGGCGATCAAATATGAAGATTCCTTTCTCCGTAACCGACTTTGTGTAACCCTAGATCCCTCTGGTGTCTATATAAACCGGAGGGTTAGGTCTATAGGACTGGATACTCATAACCGTAGTCATACAGGCTAGACTTCTAGGGTTTAGCCATTACGATCTCATGGTAGATCAACTCTTGTAATACTCATATTCATCAAGATCAATCAAGCAGGAAGTAGGGTATTACCTCCATAGAGAGGGCCCGAACCTGGGTAAACATCGTGTCCCTCGTCTCCTGTTACCATCGATCCTAGACGCATAGTTCGGGACCCCCTACCCGAGATCCGCCGGTTTTGACACCGACAATATCCTTCTTGGATGCCCATCATATTAGGACTAAAATCACAACCTAAGAAAATTACCATGTTGTTTAGAGACTCTCAAAATAATATAAGTGAAGCATGAGAGTTCATCAATTTCCATAAAATAAAACCACCGCTGTGAAGCACTAGAGCAAAATTGCCTAGCTCAAAAGATATAAGTGAAGCACTAGAGCAAAATTGCCTAGCTCAAAAGATATAAGTGAAGCACATAGAGTATTCTAGTAAATCACGATTCATGTGTGTCCCTCTCAAAAGGTGTTTACAGCAATGATGATTGTTGCAAACTAAAAAGCAAAGACTCATATCATACAAGACGCTCCAAGCAAAACACATATTATGTGGTGAATAAAAATATAGCCTCAAGTAAATTTACCGATAGACGAAGACGAAAGAGGGGATGCCCCGGATCTTAGATACTTGGTTGTCCTTGAATATTACCTTGGAGTGCCTTGGGCATCCCCAAGCTTAGGCTCTTGCCACTCTTTATTCCATAGTCCATCAAATCTTTACCAAAAACTTGAAAACTTCGCAGCACAAAACTCAACAGAAAAACTTATGAGATCCGTTAGCATAAGAAAATAAATCACCACTTTTGGTACTGTTGTGAACTCATTATTTACTTATATTGGTGTAATATCTACTGTATTCCAACTTCTCCATGGTTCATACCCCCTGATACTACCCATAGATTCACCAAAATAAGGAAACAACACTTAGAAAATAGAATTTGTCAAAAACAGAACAGTGTGTAGCAATCTGGAAACTTCGAATACTTCTGTAACTCCAAAAATTCTGAAAAATTAGGACAACCTGGGCAATTTATATATCAATCTTGTTTAGAAAATCAGATCAAAATCACGCTTCTGTGAATTTTTAAAATTATTTGACTGGGCGCAAAAGTTTCTCTTTTGCTGCAAGATCAAATCAACAATATTCCAAACTATCCCAAAGGTCTTACTTGGCACAAACACTAAATTAAAGCATGAAAACACATCTAACCAGAGACTAGATGATAAATGTATTTAAAAACAGGAAATAAAATTATTGGGTTGTCTCCCAAGAAGCGCTTTTCTTTAAAGCCTTTTAGCTAGGCATTGATAATTTTAATGATGCTCACATGAAAGACAAGAATTGAAGCACAAAGAGAGCATCATAAAACATGTGGGAAACACATCTAAGTCTAACATACTTCCTATGCATAGGCATTTTATAAGAAAACAAATTATCAAGGCAAGCAAAAACTAGCATATGCAAGGAAGAAGAATAAAACTTTGACAATCTAAGCATCAAGAGAGGTAATTTAGTAACATGAAAATTTCTACAACCATATTTTCCTCTCTCATAATAATTGCGTGTTGGATCATAATAAAATTCAACAATATAGCTACCAATACTTTCTACATGATCCATATGCATGCAAAGTTGACACTCTTCCAAAATAGTGTGATTAACATTAACTAAAGTCATGACCTCTCCAAACCCACTTTTATCAAAAATTTCATAAGATTTCAGAAGATTTAACACTCTTCCAAACCCACTTTTAATATTATTGCAAATATTATTATCAATCTCATATTCATCATGGGGCTTAAATAAATTTTCAAGACCATAAGAAGAATCACCCCAATCATGATCATTGCAACAAATAGTAGACATAGCAAAATTAGCATCCCCAAGCTTAGGGTTTTGCATATCAATAACACAATTGACATTAATGGAATTTATAATAACATCATTGCAATCATGCTTTTCATTCAAGGCACTATCGTGAATCACTTTATAATTTTCTTCTTTCAACACTTTATCACAATTTTCAGATTCACGAATTTCAAGCAAAACATCATAGAGATAATCTAGTGCACTCAATTCACTAGCAATTGGTTCATCATAATTGGATCTTTTAGAAAGATTAGCAAGTGGATGAGGATCCATAAATCTCTTTGCTCCTGAATTTGAATAAACACAATTATGCCAAGTAATCGAGCAAACAAACCAAGTAAGACATAAAGGCAAACGGAAAGAAGGCGAATAAAAGGCAAATATTTTTGTATTTTTCAGAAAATTATTTTAGAAGTGGGGGAGAGGAAAATGAGAGGCAAAAGGCAAATAACGTAATGCAAGAGATGAGAGTTTATGATGGGTACTTGGTAGGCTTGATGTAGATCTCCCCGACAACGGTGCCAGAAATCCTTCTTGCTACTTCTTGAGCTTGTGTTGGTTTTTCCTTGAAGAGGAAAGGGTGATGCAGCAAAGTAGAGATAAGTATTTCCCTCAGTTAGAGAACCAAGATATCAATCCAGTAGGAGGTACAAGCAAGTCCCCAATCTATGCACCTGCACAAACAATCAAACACTTGCACCCAACGCGACAAAGGGGTTGTCAATCCCTTCACGGTCAATTGCAAAGGTGAGATCTGATAGAGATATGTATAAAAGATTGCTAAAACATAAAACAAAATAAAAGTAAATAAATTGCAGCAAGATATTTTTGGTATTTTTAGTTTATAGATCTGAAAATATATAATGGAAAATAGACCCGGCGACCATAGGTTTCAGTAGAGGCCTCTTTGTTGAAGGAAAATAATACGGCGGGTGAACAAATTACTGTCGAGCAATTGATATAAAAGCGCAAAATTATGATGATATCCTAGGCAATGATTATGCATATAGGCATCACGTCCGTGTCAAGTAGACCGACTCCTGCCTGCATCTACTACTATTACTCCACACATTGACCGCTATCCAGCATGCATCTAGAGTATTAAATTCATAAAGAATGAAGTAACGCCTTAAGTAAGATGACATGATGTAGAGGGATAAACTCAAGTAATATGATGAAAACCCCATCTTTTTATCCTCGATGGTAACAATGCAATATGTGTCTCGCTACCCCTACTTTGTCACTAGTGAAATCACGCAAGATTGAACCCAAAACTAAGCACCTCTCCCATTGCAAGAAATACCAATCTAGTTGGCCAAATCAAACAGATAATTCGAAGATAAATACAAAGATATCAAATTATGCATATAATAATTCAGAGAATATTCAAATAATATTCATAGATAATCTGATCATAAATCCACAATTTATTGGATCTCGAGAAACACACCGCAAAAGAAGATTACATCGGATAGAACTCCAAGATCATCGAGGAGAACATGGTATTGAAGAACATAGAGAGAGAAGAAGCCATCTAGCTACTAGCTATGGACCCGTAGGTCTGTGGTAAAGTACTCATGCTTCATCGAAAGGGCAATAGGGTTGATGTAGAAGCCCTCTGTGATCGATCCCCCTCCGGCAGAGTACTAGAAAAGACCTCCAGATGGGATCTCATGAGGTCAGAGACCTGTGGCGGCGAAAAAGTATTTCTGTGGCTTGTTCTGAGGGTTTTGGAATATATGTGAATTTATAGACCAAGGTAGGAGGTCGGTGGACTCCCGAGGGGGCCACAAGGCAGCCCCCGCCCCCAGGGGCGCGCCCTGCACCCTTTCAGCCGCCTCGGGACTCCTCTGACTTAGTTCTCAAGTCCCGCGGGTGTCTTATGGTCCAAGAAAAATCATCGTAAATTTTTATTCCGTTTGGACTCCGTTTGATATTCCTTTTCTACGAAACTCAAAAACAAGAAAAAAACAGAAATTCGCACTGGGCTCTAGGTTAATAGGTTAGTCCCAAAAATAATATAGAATAGCATATTAACGCATATAAAACATCCAAAAAATATAATATAATAGCATGGAATAATAAAAAATTACAGATACATTGGAGACGTATTAGGGGCCCACTAGGCACCAGGGCGCCACAAGGCCCAGGCGCGCCCTGCTGGGTAGTGGGGCGCATGGGAGGCTTCTCCACCGACCTTTGCCTCTATAAATACTCTAATATCCCTGTCGGTGTCAAAACCGGCGGATCTCGGGTAGGGGGTCCCGAACTGTGCGTCTAGGCGGATGGTAACAGGAGACAAGGGACACGATGTTTTACCCAGGTTCGGGCCCTCTTGATGGAGGTAAAACCCTATGTCCTGCTTGATTAATATTGATAATGTGTGTTACAAGAGTGGATCTACCACGAGATCAAAGAGGCTAAACCCTAGAAGCTAGCCTATGGTATGATTGTTGTTTTTTCTATGGACTAAAACCCTCCGGTTTATATAGACACCGGATAGGGTTAGGGTTACACAGAGTCGGTTACAAAGGTAGGAGATCTACATATCCGTATCGCCAAGCTTGCCTTCCACGCCAAGGAAAGTCCCATCCGGACACGGGACGAAGTCTTCAATCTTGTATCTTCATAGTCTTGGAGTCCGGCCGATGATGATAGTTCGGCTATCCGGACACCCCCTAGTCCGGAACTCCCTCAGTAGCCCCTGAACCAGGCTTCAATGACGACGAGTCCGGCACGCATATTGTCTTCGGCATTGCAAGGCGGGTTCTTCCTCTGAATAATTTATAGAAGATTGTGAACACCAGGATAGTGTCCGGCTCTGCAAAACAAGTTCCACATAACGCCATGGAGAGAATAATTTTTGCACAGATCTGCTGACGTATTCCGCGGCGTGACATCACACCACGGCCAGGCCTTTATATGAATCGTTTTTTATTGTTCCACCTCAGCGTGTTTAGCGAGGCGGTTTCCTTGGCACGTCTTATCAAAGCGTAGATCGTGCCCCCTTATTCCAGGATTCTCATCAATACGGACGTGGATAACCCTACCGTGCCCGTTGGCCCGCCTTCTCTATCAAAGGCGAGTCCTAATCGACCACGGGGTGGGCTCTTGGTATTCAACCTCTTTATAGTGAGACCAAGGCCCTCTTCTTTTTACACCCTCCATCGAGTTCGCCTCGCGCTTCGAGTTCCAACACCCAAAGCTTCAGATTCAGGCGCTTCGGACTTTCGACGATGTCCGGCTCCGACCAGCACGGCCAATGGATGTCTTCCTCCGTCACAGAAGAAGATGTGCTAAAGCAGCGAGACGCCAGGTATCTGACCGGCGAGATCTCGCATAGGCTGCCTGCTCGACGGCAGGTCACTCCCACTCCTGAGCCCGGCGAGAACGTGGTGTTCGTGTCCCACTTCCTTCGGGGTTTAGGCTTCCCGACGGACCCCTTTGTGCGGGGGCTCATGTTTTATTATGGGCTTGATTTCCATGACTTGAATCGGAGTCCATCCTGTTGGGGAACGTAGTAATTTCAAAAAATTTCCTATGCACACGCAAGATCATGGTGATGGCATAGCAACGAGAGGGAGAGTATTGTCCACGTACCCTCGTGACCGTGGCGAAGCGTTATGACAACGCTGTTGATGTAGTCGTCGTCTTCACGATCCGACCGATCCAAGCACCGAGCGTCACGGCACCTCCGAGTTCAGCACACGTTCAGCTCGATGGCGATCCCGGACTCCGATCCAGCAAAGTGTCGGGGATGAGTTCCGTGAGCACGACGGCGTGGTGATGATGATGATGCTCTACCGGCGCAGGGCTTCGCCTAAACTCTGCGACGATATGACCGAGGTGGAATATGGTGGAAGGGGGCACCGCACATGGCTAAGAGATCCAAGGGATCAATTGTTGTGTCTTTGGTGCTAGCCCTGCCCCTCTATTTATATGTTGAGCCCCGGGGTCGAAACTTGGAGCAAAAGCCTCCTCAAAGTCGGTTTTTCCCGAAAGGCAAGAGTCCCACTCGGACTCCAGGACCAAACGCCATAATCCTTGGCGTCTGGCCTAGACGCCATGGGACGCCAGGGTCTCCGGCATTTGGCCCCCTCGCCTCCGCAAAACTCCTTTTGCACCGACCTAAAGCCTCATGGGCTTGACCCCTTGGCCTAAACATATCATCCAATATATGAATCTTTACGTCTCGACCATTTCGAGACTCCTCGTCATGTCCCTGATCTCATCCGGGACTCCGAACTCCTTCGGTACATCAAAACATGTAAACTCATAATATAACTGTCATCGAAACCTTAAGCGTGCGGACCCTACGGGTTCGAGAACTATGTAGACATGACCTAGAACTATTCTCGATCAATAACTAATAGCGGAACCTGGATGCCCATACTGGTTCCTACATATTCTACGAAGATCTTTATCGGTCAAACCGCATAACGACATACGTTGTTCCCTTTGTCATCGGTATGTTACTTGCCCGAGATTCGATCGTCGGTATCCAATACCTAGTTCAATCTCGTTTCCGGCAAGTCTCTTTACTCGTTCCGTAATACATCATCTCGCAACTAACTTATTTGTTGCAACGCTTGCAAGGCTTATGTGATGTATTACCAAGAAGGCCCAGAGATACCTCTCCGACAATCGGAGTGACAAAACCTAATCTTGAAATACGCCAACCCAACATGTACCTTTGGAGACACCTGTAGTACTCCTTTATAATCACCCGATTCGTTGCTAGACGTTTGGTAGCACCAAAGTGTTCCTCCGTAAACAGGAGTTGCATAATCTCATAGTTACGGAACATGTATAAGTCATGAAGAAAGCAATAGCAATATACTAAGCGATCAAGTGCTAGGCTAACGGAATGGGTCATGTCAATCACATCATTCTCCTAATGATGTGATCCCATTAATCAAATAACAACACATGTCTATGGTTAGGAAACATAACCATCTTTGATTAATGAGCTAGTCAAGTAGAGGCATACTAGTGACTATATGTTTGTCTATGTATTCACACATGTATCATGTTTCCGGTTAATACAATTCTAGCATGAATAATAAACATTTATCATGATATGAGGAAATAAATAATAACTTTATTATTGCCTCTAGGGCATATTTCCTTCAGTCTCCCACTTGCACTAGAGTCAATAATCTAGATTACACAAGAATGATTCTAACACCCATGGAGTCTTGGTGCTGATCATGTTTTGCTCGAGGAAGAGGCTTAGTCAACGGGTCTGCAATATTCAGATCCGTATGTATCTTGCAAATCTCTATGTCTCCCACCTAGACTTGGTCCCGAATGGAATTGAAGCGTCTCTTGATATGCTTGGTCCTCTTGTGAAATCTGGATTCCTTTGCCAAGGCAATTGCACCAAGATTGTCACGAAGATCTTCATTGGTCCCGATGCACTAGGTATGACACCTAGATCGGAAATGAACTCTTTCATCCATACTCCTTCATTTGCTGCTTCCGAAGCAGCTATGTACTCCGCTTCACATGTAGATCCCGCCACGACGCTTTGTTTAGAACTGCACCAACTGACAGCTCCACCGTTTAATAAAAATACGTATCCGGTTTGCGATTTAGAATCGTCCGGATCAGTGTCAAAGCTTGCATCGACGTAACCATTTACGACTAGCTCTTTGTCACCTCCATATCGAGAAACATATCCTTAGTCCTTTTCGGTATTTCAGGATGTTCTTGACCGCTGTCCAATGATCCACTCTGGATTACTTTGGTACCTTCCTGCGAAGCTTATTGCTAAGCATACGTCAGTCTGGTACACAGCATTGCATACATGATAGAGCCTATGGCTGAAGCATAGGAACATCTTTCATTTTCTCTCTATCTTCTGCTGTGGTCGGGCATTGAGTCGACTCAATTTCACACCTTGTAATATAGGTAAAAACCTTTCTTTGCCTGATCCATTTTGAACTTTTCAAAACTTTATCAAGGTATGTGCTTTCTGAAAGTCCAATTAAGCGTCTTGATCTATCTCTATAGATCTTGATGCCCAATATGTAAGCAGCTTCACCGAGGTCTTTCATTGAAAAACTTTTATTCAAGTATCCTTTTATGCTATCCAGAAATTCTATATCATTTCCAATTAATAATATGTCGTCCACATATAATATCAGAAATGCTATAGAGCTCCCACTCACTTTCTTGTAAATACAGGCTTCTCCAAAATTCTGTATAAAACCATATGCTTTGATCACACTATCAAAGCGTTTATTCCAACTCCGAGAGGCTTGCACCAGACCATAGATTGATCGCTGGAGCTTGCACACTTTGTTAGCACCTTTTGGATCAACAAAACCTTCTGGTTGCGTCATATACAACTCTACTTCTAGAAATCCATTCAAGAATGCAGTTTTTACATCCATTTGCCAAATTTCATAATCATAAAATGCAGCAATTGCTAACATGATTCAGACAGACTTAAGCATCGCTACGGGTGAGAAAGTTTCATCGTAGTCAACCCCTTGAACTTGTCGAAAACCTTTCGCAACAAGTCGAGCTTTATAGACAGTTACATTACCATCAGCGTCAGTCTTCTTCTTAAAGATCCATTTATTCTCAATGGCTTGCCGATCATCGGGCAAGTCAACCAAAGTCCATACTTTGTTCTCATACATGGATCCCATCTTAGATTTCATGGCTTCCAGCCATTTTGCGGAATCTGGGCTCACCATCGCTTCTTCATAGTTTGTAGGTTCACCATGGTCAAGTAACATGACTTCGAATAGGATTACCGTACCACTCAGTGCGGATCTTACTCTAGTTGACCTCGTGAGTTCAAGAGAAACTTGATCTGAAGTTTCATGATCATCATCATTAACTTCTTCACTAATTGGTGTAGGTGTCACAGAACCGATTTCGTGATGAACCATTTTCCAATAAGGGAGCTGGTACTGTTACCTCATCAAGTTCTACTTTTCTCCCACTCACTTCTTTCGAGAGAAACTCCTTCTCTAGAAAGGATCCATTCTTAACAACGAATGTCTTGCCTTCGGATCTGTGATAGAAGGTGTACCCAACTGTTTCCTTTGGGTATCCTATGAAGACACATTTTTCGATTTGTGTTCAAGCTTATCAGGTTGAAGTTTTTCACATAAGCATCGCAGCCCCAAACTTTCGAAGCGACAACTTTGGTTTCTTGCCAAACCATAGTTCATAAGGAGTCGTCTTAACGGATTTTGATGGTGCTCTATTTAACGTGAATGCGGCCGTCTCTAAAGCATAACCCCAAAGCGATAGCGGTAAATCCGTAAGAGACATCATAGATCGCACCATATCTAGTAAAGTACGATTACGACGTTCGGACACACCATTACGCTGTGGTGTTCGGTGTGCGTTAGTTGCGAAACTATTCCGCAATTTTTCAAATGTAGACCAAACTCGTAACTCAAATATTCTCCTCCACGATCAGATCATAGAAATTTTATTTTCTTGTTACGATGATTTTCAACTTCACTCTGAAATTCTTTGAACTTTTCAAATGTTTTAGATTTATGCTTCATTAAGAAGATATACCCATATCTGCTTAAATCATCTGTGAAGGTGAGAAAATAACGATATCCGCCACGAGCTTCAACATTCATCGGACCACATACATCTGTATGTATGATTTCCAACAAATCTGTTGCTCTCTCCATAGAACCGGAGAACGGTGTTTTAGTCATCTTGCCTATGAGGCACGGTTCATAAGTACCAAGTGATTCATAATCAAGTGATTCCAAAAGTCCATCAAGATGGAGTTTCTTCATGCGCTTTACACCGATATGACCTAAACGGCAAGTGCCACAAATAAGTTGCACTATCATTATTAACTCTGCATCTTTTGGCTTCGACATTATGAATATGTGTATTACTACTATCGAGATTTAATAAAATAGACCACTCTTCAAGGATGCATGACCATAAAAGATATTACTCATATAAATAGAACAACCATTATTCTCGATTTAAATGAATAACCGTCTCGCATCAAACAAGATCCAGATATAATGTTCATGCTCAACGCTGGCACCAAATAACAATTATTTAGGTCTAAAACTAATCCCAAGGTAGATGTAGAGGTAGCGTGCCGACCGCGATCACATCGACTTTGGAACCGTTCCCACGCGCATCGTCACCTCGTCCTTTGCGGTGCTCGCTTATTCCGTAGTCCCTGTTTTGAGTTGCAAATATTAGCAATGAACCAGTATCAAATACCCAGTGCTACTACGAGCTCTAGTAAGGTACACATCAATAACATGTATATCACATATACCTTTGTTCACCTTGCCATCCTTCTTATCCGCCAAATACTTGGGGCAGTTCCGCTTCAAAGACCAGTTTGCTTGCGGTAGAAACACTCGGTTTCAGGCTTAGGTCCAGACTTGGGTTTCTTCTCTTGAGCAGCAACTTTCTTGCTGTTCTTTTGAAGTTCCCTTCTTCTTCCCTTTGCCCTTTTCTTGAAACTAGTGGTCTTGTTGACCATCAACACTTGATGCTCCTTCTTGATTTCTACCTCCGCAGCTTTTAGCATTGCGAAGAGCTCGAGAATTGTTTTGTTCATCCCTTGCATATTATAGTTCATCACGAAGCTCTTGTAGCTTGGTGGCGTGATTGGAGAATTCTGTCAATGACACTATCATCCGGAAGATTAACTCCCAGTTGAATCAAGTGATTATTATACCCAGACATTTTGAGTATATGCTCACTGACAGAACTATTCTCCTCCATCTTGCAGCATAGAACTTATTGGAGACTTCATATCTCTCAATCCGGGCATTTGCTTGGAATATTAACTTCAACTCTTGGAACATCTCATATGCTCCATGACGCTCAAAACGTCGTTGAAGACCCGGTTCTAAGCCGTAAAGCATGGCACATCGAACTATAGAGTAGTCATCGCTTTGCTCGCCAGATGTTCACAACTTCCGGCGTTGCTCTGCAGCAGGCACGGCACCCAGCGGTGCTTCCAGACGTAATTCTTCCGTGTAGCAATGAGGATAATCCTCAAATTACGGACCCAGTCCGTGTAATTGCTACCATCATCTTTCAACTTTGCTTTCTCAAGGAACGCATTAAAATTCAACGAACAACAACACGAGCCATCTATCTACAGAAACATAGACAAGCAAAATACTATCAGGTACTAAGTTCATGATAAATTTAAGTTCAATTAATCATATTACTTAAGAACTCCCACTTAGATAGACATCTCTCTAGTCATCTAAGTGATTACGTGATCCAAATCAACTAAACCATAACCGATCATCACGTGAGATGGAGTAGTTTTCAATGGTGAACATCACTATGTTGATCATATCTACTATATGATTCACGCTCAACCTTTCGGTCTCCGTGTTCCGAGGCCATATCTGCATGCTAGGCTCGTCAAGTTTAACCTGAGTATTCTGCATGTGCAAAACTGGCTTGCACCCGTTGTAGATGGACGTAGAGCTTATCACACCCGATCATCACGTGGTGTCTGGGCACGATGAACTTTGGCAATGGTGCATACTCAGGGAGAACACGTCTTGATAATTTTTTAGTGAGAGATCATCTTAAAATGCTACCGTCAATCAAAGCAAGATAAGATGCATAAATGATAAACATCACATGCAATCAATATAAGTGATATGATATGGCCATCATCATCTTGTGCTTGTGATCTCCATCTCCGAAGCACCGTCGTGATCACCATCGTCACCGGCACGACACCTTGATCTCCATCGTAGCATCGTTGTTGTCTCGCCAACTATTGCTTCTACGACTATCGCTACCGCTTAGTGATAAAGTAAAGCAATTACATGACTTTTGCATTTCATACAATAAAGCGACAACCATATGGCTCCTCGCCATTGCCGATAACTCGGTTACAAAACATGATCATCTCATACAATAAAATATAGCATCACGTCTTGACCATATCACATCACAACATGCCCTGCAAAAACAAGTTAGGCGTCCTCTACTTTGTTGTTGCAAGTTTTACGTGGCTGCTACGGGCTGAGCAAGAACCGTTCTTACCTCGCATCAAAACCACAACGATAGTTTGTCAAGTTGGTGCTGTTTTAACCTTCGCAAGGATCGGGCGTAGCCACACTCAGTTCAACTAAAGTGAGAGAGACAGACACCGCCACCACCTTTAAGCAACGAGTGCTCGCGGCGGTGAAACCAGTCTCGCGTAAGCGTCTGCGTAATGTCGGTCCGGCCGCTTCATCTCACAATACTGCCGAACCAAAGTATGACATGCTGGTAAGCGGATGACTTGTATCACCCACAACTCACTTGTGTTCTACTCGTGCATATAACATCAACGCATAAAACCAGGCTCGGATGCCATCATTGGGGAACGAGTAATTTCAAAAATTCCTACGCACACGCAAGATCATGGTGATGGCATAGCAACGAGAGGGGAGAGTATTGTCCACGCACCCTCGTGACCGTGGCGGAAGCATTATGACAACGCTGTTGATGTAGTCGTGCGTCTTCACGATCCGACCGATCCAAGCACCGAACGTCGGCACCTCCTAGTTCAGCACACGCTCAGCTCGATGACGATCCCGGACTCGATCCAGCAAAGTGTCGGGATGAGTTCCACAAGACGACGGCGTGGTGGCGATGATGATGCTCTACGGCGCGGGCTTCGCCTAAACTCTGCGACGATATGACCGAGGTGGAATATGGTGGAAGGGGCACCGCTGCGGCTAAGAGATCCAAGGATCAATTGTTGTGTCTTTGGTGCTAGCCCTGCCCTCTATTTATATGTTGAGCCCCGGGTCGAAACTTGGAGCAAAAGCCTCCTCAAAGTCGGTTTTGCCCGAAAGGCAAGAGTCCCACTCAGACTCCAGGACCAAACGCCACAATCCTGGCGTCGCGCCCAGACGCCATGGGCCTCGGCGTCGGCCCAGGCCGACGCCGTGGTCTCCGGCGTTTGGACCCTGGCCTCCGCAAAACTCCTTTTGCACCGACCTAAAGCCTCATGGGCTTGACCCCTTGGCCTAAACATATCTTCCAATATATGAATCTTTACGTCTCGACCATTTCGAGACTCCTCGTCATGTCCCCGATCTCATCCGGGACTCCGAACTCCTTCGGTACATCAAAACATGTAAACTCATAATATAACTGTCATCGAAACCTTAAGCGTGCGGACCCTACGGGTTCGAGAACTATGTAGACATGACCTAGAACTATTCTCGGCCAATAACCAATAGCGGAACCTGGATGCCCGTATTGGTTCCTACATATTCTACGAAGATCTTTATCGGTCAAACCGCATAACGACATACGTTGTTCCCTTTGTCATCGGTATGTTACTTGCCCGAGATTCGATCATCGGTATCCAATACCTAGTTCAATCTCGTTTCCGGCAAGTCTCTTTACTCGTTCTGTAATACATCATCTCGCAACTAACTTATTAGTTGCAATGCTTGCAAGGCTTATGTGATGTGTATTACCGAGAAGGCCCAGAGATACCTCTCCGACAATCGGAGTGACAAAACCTAATCTCGAAATACGCCAACCCAACATGTACCTTTGGAGACACCTGTAGTACTCCTTTATGATCACCCGATTCGTTGTGACGCTTGGTAGCACCAAAGTGTTCCTCCGTAAACGGAGTTGCATAATCTCATAGTTACCGGGACATGTATAAGTCATGAAGAAAGCAATAGCAATATACTAAACGATCAAGTGCTAGGCTAACAGAATGGGTCATGTCAATCACATCATTTCCTAATGATGTGATCCCATTAATCAAATAACAACACATGTCTATGGTTAGGAAACATAACCATCTTTGATTAATGAGCTAGTCAAGTAGAGGCATACTAGTGACTATATGTTTGTCTATGTATTCACACATGTATCATGTTTCCGGTTAATACAATTCTAGCATGAATAATAAACATTTATCATGATATGAGGAAATAAATAATAACTTTATTATTGCCTCTAGGGCATATTTCCTTCACATCCTCCATATCTCGTCATTCATTATTGTATGTGAGGCCTTCCTCCATATTACCCCCACTTTGGATTGTGGCTCAAAACCTTCAAGGTGGAGCCAAAGACGACTAAGGGGCAGCAAGCATAGTGCGGAGGGGCGGTCATAAGCAAATGTGCTGATGCTCCGTGGCCCGAGGGCTCTTTTCAAGAGGAGCTTGGTTTGTGGCAACGGGAGTGGTTTTATATCACCGCTCCTAGGGGCACCAAATGGGCGGCGCTCCCTGCCTTCCGCTCAGGTCCACCACAGCGGCTGGCGTCATGGGTCAACAAGGGGCTCGACTGGGGGCCATCCAAGGATGTTCCCCTGCTGCAGGGCCGTATTCGAGATCTCCAGGAAAGAGGGATCAATCTGGTTGTAGTGGCGCAGGTTATGGTGATCCGGCGCCTTCAGCCCTGCAAACGTCGCCCCCTCCGCCTGTGGGAATTCAATCCGGAGGGACCACGAGCTCTCCAAAATTTTATGGGCACGACGCCCGTGGAGATGTATAAACTGTTCTTCGGATCACAAGAGAAGTGTCCGGACTTGACCGAGGACGCAGGACTAAGCTGCAATCGCCCAGATACTCAAGTAAGTAGTCATGTAACCGGACAAGCTGTTCATTCATTTATTTTATATATATGCCCTTTAAAGGAGTCGTTTCTTGAACAGGAGTGGATAGCCAAGGCAAAGTTGATAAGGTGTCCGGCTCCCCTCCCAGAGACCACGCCGGATCCCATGTTGACCAAGATGTTGAAGGTCGCGCCTTTTGAAGAAGGCGAAGGGAGGAGCGGGGGAGCAACTGCCTCTGCGAAGGAGGCTATCAAGGAAGGAGGGATTAAGAGTCCCACCTTCCGAGGAGAGAAGAGGACCGCTTCAGAAGATCCGGAGGTCAAGGCCTCAAAGAAAGGAAGGGAATCTTCGGCAGAGAGTCCGGCGCTGGGAAGTAACCCAGCCGCATTATTTCCCCAAGGGGATCAGCCCTCCAGCGAGCCGTAAGTAGAAAGAAGGGGTCTTGTAAATAAGGAGCATCCCTGTATTTATTTATGAAGATAACCGAAATTGTACCTTGTAGTTCGGACCTCAGCCCTTCTCAGCAGAGCTCGTCTTCGGGGGATCTTCTTCCGGAGATGATGGAGAGCGAAACGCCTCCACCTGTCGCACCCTCATGTGAAGCGGACGACCGGAGGTGTCGCCGCAGAGGGTTCCCAAAGTCCGCGGGGCGGAAGGTCCGCGCCGAGTGGTGTCTTGATCGGAGGAGTGAAGGATTTGCTCGGGCGAGCAGCTATCTCGAAGATCACCGTGCTCTAATGGGTACGGTGATTGAAAGAATTGCATCCGCAGAGAGCGGATTGCACGAAGCTGTCAGAAGCTTACTGACGGGGTTTGAGGTACGCAAAAATAATGTACCTGCTGACAGTTATGCATATAAAATGCGCCATGTATAGATAGTAGCCCTCGAGACTCGGTATGTTGTCAAAATTGACGACGTGCGAGGATCAAATTTCGCTTTTGACATATTGCCGCTCCTAAACAGGTGGCGGGCGTCCGGAGGCCAGCCGGACTGATGAATATGCCGAACTAAAGCGGCAGCTTGATGAGGCGGATGCGGACATCGCGCTGGTCAATAAACGGTTTGACGAGTCACAAGGTATGTGACTTCTATGCGGACACCTGGTAAGGGAGCTTGACGCCCATGTCTTACTAATCATATGCTTAATTCAGATGGTGCCGCTGTCGTGGAAGAGCTGCGGGCAGAACTTGCCCGAGCGAAAGAGCAAGCCAGAATTAGTAATGCGGCCGCTTTAAAGGCGGCCGAAGAGCTAGAAGCTGAACGGGTTGCTCACTGCCGAAGCAAAGAGGAGATGGCCGATATGGCCAAAAAGTTGAGGAATACTACCGATCGCTGCGAGGTTCTTGAGAAAGAACGCCAAGTGGAACAAGAGGGCCTAAAAAGGCCGCCGCCGAATCCAAGAAAGCCCAGTCGGCCTTGAGAGCTGCCAAGGAGGAGCTGAGTCAGGCTGGGGCAATTGCGGTTGGAAAACCTTTTTCTGCTGTGGAGGAAATATACGGATCCAAAGTATGATCAGTTAGATAAGTTGTGGAGTTCAGAGGATGCTTATCTGGACTTGGCGGCGAGCACTGTGGACGCGGTTGAGCACTTCCGGGGCCAGAGGGGGCACAGAAGGGAAGAGCTATATTGGTCGCAATTTCATAGTCCGGAGCGTCCTCTGCCGCTGATCGATCGGTTGGCCGAATGGGCCGAGCTGAATCGATTGTCCGGATTTGCCATGAAGCATGTCTTGACTCACTTGTGGCCGGACGAACCCCAGCCGAAGAGCTATTTTGGTTTAGTGCAACAGTTTCTTGGAGCGGTGCCGCGTATCGACACGATGAAGCGATCAACATGTATTGAGGGAGCGCGGATGGCTCTTGCCCGTGTCAAGACATACTGGGCAGAGATGAAGGCCACTGACGTTGCATCCCAGGATTCGGACAGAGGCCGAGTACCTGCCGAGCACTATTTTGAAGAAGTCCGCGCGCGCCGCTTAATAGAGACACAGATGCTCAAGGATATTATGTTTAAATGACATGTATGATTTGTGAAAACGATGTTTCAATGTAATATAAGTGCTTTTTATACTTGTGCGTTCAAGTAGTAAACTACTCCCTCAGTGCGGCCGCTTATGTATATGTGTATATAACCTGAAAGATGGCAGTCCTTGGCTTTCAGCCCCCACGCACATAGTGCGGGGTGTTTGCAAAAAGCGCTTTTTCACACTTAATCCAACGCCTTGGTCCTGTTAAGGAGGTGATACGTAACAAACCAGCAACCGGACTATAATGCTTTATCACTTTCACTTAGCCATAGGAGTTCGAGGGTGGGGCTACTATATAGCCCACGGGGCACCGCACTCTCCGAATTCGGGTGCGTATGTGCTGACCGAAAACTGGTCCTTCGTTAGTGCGGAGGAATTCTAAACATTCATGTGAGTCATCGAGTGATTGACCAGTCTCGCTATATCATGACAGTCAGTTTTCGGCTTTCATCGAGGTGCTCGCCTGCGCCGAACCGGGCACAATCGCAGAGTTCTCCGGTGCCGCGTTAGCCGTGAAAACGGAACGTAAGGCAGCAAAACACAGAGCCGGGCAACCCAACATTTGACCAAAGACATGATTCGAGCTGATGCATATAAGGCCTAACTCGAGACGTCGAATACTCCCTAAGGTATTTGGTCTTTATGAAAATGGGCAAAATAATGCCCTAAGCCCCTTGTGTCCGTGCACGCAAAAAATTCTGGTGCGGCCAATGCCAAAGCACCAGCCTCCTCCTCGCTTATATTAAGGAACTGGGGAATGTATATCAACAAGAGACAAGAAAAAAGGTTTACGCAGGTCTTAATCTGAAAAGAATCCTTGCAACGGGTCCTCGCTGCACGCCTGCTACTGTGTCTCCGTTGTGCTGTATCCTGGACGGGTGTAGCACGTTGTTCATCTGTAAAAGAGAGGAACTTAGTTTGAAAGAAAAAGGAGCATGCGAAAGATGTACTTGATATTAAATGAACAGAGTACGGTTCGAAGAAGTGAACAAAATTGAGCTTTATTGTCTCTTGTTATATATGCATGCGGCCCCTCGTATGGGGGTATGCCGTTGGTAGGCGCCGGACTCGTCTAGCGATGTCCGGGGTTTGAATGACCAATTCAGGTTCTTTGCCTAGCAGAGCCGGATAGCTGTGGGGCTGTCAAGGCAGTCTCCCGTTCTCCCGTGCTCGAGTAACACTTAATACTTCCTTTTAACGAGATGATGCCGCGTGGACCGGGCATTTTAAGTGTTAGAGATGCATAATGCGGTATTGCGTTAAAGCGGGCGAAAGCTTCGCGTCCCAATAGTGCTTGATGGCTGCTTTTAAACGGGGAGACATGGAAGAGTAACCTTTCGCGACGGAAGTTGTCGGATGAACCAAACACAACTTCTAGCAGTATGGAGCCCGTGCAGAGGGCGTATGGGCCGGGCAGTACTACTTTAAAGGAGGTGTTGCTACGGCGAATTTTGGTTGGGTTTATCCCCATCCTGCGGATTGTGTCCTAATATATCAGGTTTATGTCACTGCCGCCATCCATGAGGACATGTGTAAATTGGAATCCGTCGATTATAGGATCCAATATCAAGGCAGTCCATCCTGCGTTCGGATATTATCGGAATAGTCCCGATGGTCGAAGGTGATTGGTTTTGACAACCCAAAGTGTGCGCGCTTTTAGGGGCGCCGCTTTGTTTTTCCTTTTGATCACGTGAAGTGAGTTTACCGTTTAACCTCCTGTGGGAAAGTTTTTGTTTTCCGGTTTCGCTTGTGGTGCTCGTCGTCATCTTTACTTGGTGTGTCGAGCCCCTTGTGTTCGGCGTTCAGTCTGCCGGACTGTTTGAAGACCCAACAATCTCTGTGGGTATGGTTTGCAAGCTTCCCGGAGGTACCATGTATTTGACACAGTCTATCCAGAATCTTGTTTAGGTTGGATAGCTCGTCACTGTTATCCTTTAGGGGCAGTGTTTTGTTGTTCGACCGAGAGCTTTTGAATCCGGCGTTGACCGCCGTACTATTTGGGCCATTTTCATTATTACGGCGCTGATCTTTTCTGCGTCGTGATTTCCCATTTCCATCCCTGATTTCGGATGTACTCGGGTCGCTGGTGCTGCATCTAGCCAGCCAGCTGTCCTCTCCCGCGCAAAAGCGGGTCATGAGGCTTGTCAATGCGGCCATTGTTCTTGGCTTTTCTTGGCCGAGGTGTCGGACGAGCCATTCGTCTCGGACGTTGTGTTTGAAAGCTACTAAGGCTTCGGCGTCCGGACAATCGACTATTTGGTTCTTTTTAGTAAGGAACCTGTTCCAGAATTTCCGGGCTGTTGAGTTATGTGACTTAGATCGTCTGCATCCGGAGGGCGGACATAAGTCCCCTGAAAATTTGCCCGAAATGCGTCCTCGAGCTCTCCCCAGCTTCCAATGGTATTTTCGGGGAGGCTTTTAAGCCAATGCCGAGCTGGCCCTTTGAGTTTAAGGGGTAAGTATTTTATGGCGTGGAGATCGTCTCCTCTAGCCATGTGTATGTGGAGGATGTAATCCTCGATCCGCACTCGTGGTCTATTGTTCCGTCGATGCCTCTATGTTTACGGGTTTGAATCCGCTGGAAATTCATGATCCAAAGACCTCATCGGTGAAACATAGGGGGTGTGCGGCGCCCCTATATTTGGGTGTGCCGTGATCTTTGGAATTTTGGCGTATTGCATTGCTTTGACGAGCCTGCTTTCTTGGCCCATAGATGGACCTAACTGGGCCATCCTCTTGATGTGAATCCTTATGCTGATCGCATATTGGCTTGTGTGCGGCGCCATTTACCGCTCTCTTTTTGCCGTGGGGTCGTCCATCCGACCGGGTGGCCTTCTTGCTTTTTAATTGTGGGGGCTCTAAGGCCTCCTCGTTGAATTCGGGCAGTAGTTTTCTTTTCGGGTAGCTCTTTGTTCGGCGACTGTCGCCGTACTTATATGTGGTGCTGAATACTTTGCTCCATCTAATCCTGAGTGCATCTTCCGCTGTTTTGAGCTTCCGCTTCTGCTTTTTCAGCTACGCGCGATGGCGACGAGCCTTTTCGGAGGTCATTTTGCTCCAATGGTTTGTCCGGCGTGAGGTCGTCCGGACTGTTGTCTTCGCCGGGGACAAATTGTTTATCCAAGTTGTCTTGTTCGGACGATTGCTCGATAGCTTGTTCGTTGTCCACCGGTTCGCCCTGCTCTATGGCTGGGTCTTTGTTGAGGCGGGACTTTGCTCGGCGTTTACGCTGCCGTTTGACTGCTTTTGAGGGATTTATCCTTCGTAGCGTCCCGTTGCTCCTCGTCTTCATTTCCTTTAGGTGTATCCACCATGTATACATCATGGGATGAGGTTGTCCAGCATCCTATAGGTGCTGGTTCATTGTTGTCTCCTTCATCGTCGTCCGTACCGTCGATGTCTACGGAGTCGAATTCGAGCACGTCGTGTAAGCTTTCGACAGTGGCTATGAAGTGGGTGGTGGGTGGGCATTGAGTTTCTTCATCGTCCGCGTCCCAACCTTCCTGTCCGTAGTCCGGCCAGGGTTCTCCGGATAAAGAGAGAGACCTTAGTGAATTCAGGATGTTGCCGAAGGGCGAGTGCTGAAAGATGTCCGTGGCCGTGAACTCCATAACGGGCGCCCAATCGGATTCGATTGGCGAGGGCGCGGAGGGTTCGGAGTCCGGAGAGGAGTCCGGCACCCTGGAGTCGAGGTCTTCGCAAAGGACAGGGTTGGAGTTCGGCTCGATCGCCGTAGAGATTAAAGCCCCGAGGCGTGTCCAACCACTCGTCCTCGATCGGGAATCCGCCCGGATTAAGGGTCGGAGCAGATTCGTGCGGCCTCGAGGCACTTTGTCGGCTGCGAGCTAGATCATGCCCATCGAGACAGTCGCGGGCGCTTGGCTGTGGCTTGAATCCGTCGAAGATCAAGTCTCCACGGATGTCACCGATAGTTTAAACTTCCAAATCTGACTGACGGCCGGGCGTAGCTTCGATCTGCTCCGGATGGCTGCGAATTGGCCCGCAGCAAAGCTGCCGAACACGAAGATCTGTCCGGGAGAAAAGTCTCACCTGGACCGCGTCGTTGTTGATGATCGGCGGAGCCATCGAGCCTATCGGTGACGACACAGAGGAACTCTCAATGAAAGCACCAATGTCGGTGTCAAAACCGGCGGATCTCGGGTAGGGGGTCCCGAACTGTGCGTCTAGGCGGATGGAACAAGAGACAAGGGACACGATGTTTTACCCAGGTTCGGGCCCTCTTGATGGAGGTAAAACCCTACGTCCTGCTTGATTAATATTGATAATGTGTGTTACAAGAGTGGATCTACCACGAGATCAAAGAGGCTAAACCCTAGAAGCTAGCCTATGGTATGATTGTTGTTTTTTCTACGGACTAAAACCCTCCGGTTTATATAGACACCGGATAGGGTTAGGGTTACACAAAGTCGGTTACAAAGGTAGGAGATCTACATATCCGTATCGCCAAGCTTGCCTTCCACGCCAAGGAAAGTCCCATCCGGACACGGGACGAAGTCTTCAATCTTGTATCTTCATAGTCTTGGAGTCCGGCCGATGATGATAGTTCGGCTATCCGGACACCCCCTAGTCCGGAACTCCCTCAATCCCCAAAACCCTAGGGAAGTCAACGAAACACAATTCCAACCGCCGCAAGTTCCAGAACCACGAGATCCAATCTAGAGGCCTTTTCAGACACTTTGCCGGAGGCGTCAACGATCACGGAGGGGTTCTTCATTATCACCCTTGCCCCTCCGATGACGTGTGAGTAGTTTACCACAGACCTACGATCACGGCTTCTTCTCTCTTTTTGATCTTCAATACAATGTTCTCCTCGATATTCTTGGAGAACTATTTGATGTAATGACTTTTTGCGGTGTGTTTGTTGGGGTCCGATGAATTGTGAGTTTATGATCAGATCTATCTATGAATATTATTTGACTCTTTGTTGAACTCTTTTATGCATGAATGTTATAGCCTCGTATTTCTTCTTCGAAACTTTGGTTTGGTTTGGCCAACTAGATTGATTTTTATTCTTCAAAACTTTGGTATGGTTTGGTTTGGGAAGAGTTGCTCTATGATGGGTTCGATCTTGCGGTGCTCAGTCTAAGTGACAGAAGAAGACATGACACGCATGTATCGTTGCCATTAACTATAAAAGGATGGGGTCTATTCCTACATGAATAGATCTTGTCTACAGCATATCATCGTTCTTATTGCATTACTCTGTTTTACACTAGATGCATGCTGGATAGCGGTTGATGTGTGGAGTAATAGTAGTAGATGCAGGCAGGAGCCGGTCTACTAATCTTGGATGTGATGCTATGATCATTGCCTTGGATGTCGTCATAATTATTTGCACTTCTGTCAATTGCCCAACAGTAATTTGTTTACCCACCGTATGCTATTTTCTCGAGAGAAGCCTCTAGTGAAATCTATAGCCCCCGGTTCTATTACCTATCATATTAAATCCAAAAATACCTTGCTGCACTTTTTCTTTATTTATTTTATTTTGTGTTTTTGCAGATACAAGCAATCAACGTCATTGAGCACCTTGGCAAGAAGTAGGGCGGTGGCTCTTCCTCATGGGTTTGTGCAGACGATCCCAACATCCGAGAAGTCTATAGAAATTTTGAGGCATGTCTGGTATTGTACATATCCACCAACTGATAGGGCTGGCCCATAGGCTGGGCAAAAGGGCGACCGCCCCGGGCCCCAAGAGCGGAGGGCCGCAAGTAGAAATTATACTAGCAAACACTAAACAATTATACATTACATCTGAAATAATATTAAATGCATATAATATGGCCTCGGTTTTAAGGAGCGCAAATATACGTCACGTACTAATAGTTTATACCACGCGGAGGCAAACCAATCTGACTAGCGAAGTTGATTCTAAATATGCTAGTCTCACTTTATGTTATATGTCATAGTATCATAATGAAATTTATGATATCAAGATTACATTGTTAAATCAATGCATATTTTTTCATTTGAGAAATGAGTAGGAGATCTCATTTGCACCAAACCAAACCAAGTGAATTTAGATGAGCATGTCAGATAATCAAATAACATGCAAAAGTATAATCAACAACATTTTTGTTTCTTTGAGATTCTGTTACTGAACCCTACTTGCAAGTCACATTTGCTATACCTTAGAAGTTTCTATGAATATGGTTGCCTAATATACACTAGAAACCACTACTAAAATATTTGTTAGTATGTATGATTTAAAAATATCTACCATGTTATTTAATAATATTAAAAGATACCTGGACACACACGTAGATATGCAAATATATATTACACACACACACTATAAAATTTATGCAATATTAAAAATTAATTTGAAGGATTTTAACAAGAAAAATAACTTTTGGTAAATCATAAAATTTAAATTTTGTAGAATCAGAATTTTCAATGATATATACAAACAATTGTGTAACAATGAATAGTATAACTATTGTTTGCAAACATTCTTATTTGACCGAGTAATAGAGAATTATAGTAATTTAAATTATAACATTTTACACTTAGTTTAAAATAAAGTATAAAAGTTTAGTATGAAAAACAATTATTTTACATTATCCTAGGCCCCAAAATGGTTTGGACCTGATCTGCCAACTGAGCAGAATTGCACCGACAAGGGAAGCACAATGGGGAGATTAGGAAAGATGACCAAGCGTTCTTTGGTTGAGTCATTGCAGGATTTTGCAGAATGTAACCACGAAAAACACAGTTCTTATCTGATGAAGTCACTCATAACAAAGAGAAACACACACATTATGGTTTATTTTGTTTGAATGAGACCCATGTATGTATGTGTTATTGTGATGGGGGCCGCTCTCAGTTAACAACTTCAGTTTCAAATAACAGCTGACTGTTTTCAATATGCGATTTTGAACTAACAGTCCGCAACATAAAGCTTGTTTTGAGATGTATGTATCCATTTCCCTTTAGTGTGTCTTCTAGAATGCTTCGTCCCACCTGCCTTTTCTTGGATTTTTAGTTTTCAGTAATGCACATTTACTAAACACGGAATTGGATATTTGTCTATATACATGATGAAGAATATTTAAAATACAAGTTGAAAAACTTGTAAAAAAATCCCAAACATTTTTTTTGAAACTTTCTAGACATAGTGAAAAATAATCAAAAAAATGCGTAAAAGTCGAAATAAAAATCCATGCTTGTGCACGCTCCCGCGCATGGCTTGCATCATATATGTGCCTTATGTCTGTTGCACATTGCGCATGTCCATCTACGGGGTGCAATGGATGATACCTATCTCCGAACCACTATAAGTAATATAGATACACCCACAATGGAATACCATAAAATGATTGTATTGGCGTAAATATAGTTTAAATTTAATGGTATGGTTTGAATTAGTCAAAGAATAGAGAGAATTGATGGCACCATCGACAACCATTATAGGAGGCGGCTCAACTTACTTAAGAGGTGTTAATAGTGCTCAAGTAAAATAGCATTTCATATGATACATACTTTTATCTTTATTTTGTACCGTCGATATTAACTTAGATTTTGTTATGCGTTTTTATGGAAACATACTTCTTTTGAAATGACGGGACTTCTGTGTTCATTAAGAAGAAAAGAGTTGCTCAGTTAGAGCGAAAACCAGATTACCTAGCTTTATGATAAACAGGGCGAAATTTATCAGAGCCGCTTAGTGGCACACACACACGATACCCCACACACACCACTCCAAAGAGGGCCTCGCCCAGACAGCACACATGTGTCATTATCATCACTCCTCCCTTAGAGGTGTCATCTTCATCTCTAAACATTGAGCAAATGACTCGGACTTCGTCATTGGCATTCGTTGAAACAACCCAAACTGTAGAGACCTTGTAGACTTGTATGAAGATCCGCGCCAGAACTCAGCCACCTGCGACCAAACAACGCAACATTATGAGGAAGAACTACAAAGGACAAACCAGCCATGACTAGCACCACAGAAGATCACCGAATGAACCACCTGCGGGCAGTCATGATACGCCATAGCGCACAGGGACACCACCGCTGCAATTTCAACTTCACAGTAAGAAACAAACCGAGACAATCCCGTGGACATGCTAGAGAAGAGCCAACTACCTCAGCCATTCCCGCGTCGCGAACATCGCTCCTATCATTGCAACAAGACTAGACGCCAAATCTGCCAACATTTACTAGTCTCGCTCATCGATGCAGAACTCCAAAGACGAAGCCCCGAAAAGCGAATACGATGCCAAGGCGCCACCACAGTCTGATCACACAAAATCAAGGGTTTCCCCCGGAGAGGCCGTGATGGCCAGATCCGTCGTCACGGCCATGGTGACCACAGAAGCACCAAGGTAAAGCACCCTCCACGCTACAGAATGGTCTCGGTGTTTGAGCGCTTTCTTCGGAACCATGAAGCCACTGTGCCTCTAGCTGTTTGTTAATAAGATTCTTGTAGATATATTAGCAAACATTCTCAAATGACACATATCTTGAGGTGACCTCTGATAGCACAGAGGAGTCGAGTCATGATTCCATGGTTCTCCTAAACATTATTCCTCGGCATTTATGTATCTAAACGGGGTTTTTTAAACAAGGCAAAAGATTTGCCATTTTCATTAATTAAGAAGAGGTTTCGTTACAAGCAAACCGCCAAGCGGTCAAAAGGCAAAACAATTACTCTCGCGGCATTACATTACGCAAATGTTTGGCGCCCGCAATGGCCCAAATGGACACTTCTTCTTTGATGCATCGCATGATGATAGCCAGCGGTGCCGCCTTGTTCCTGAAGACGCGCGCATTCCTTTCCTTCCAAAGTTCCCATCCCACAAGAAGGAGAAGGGAAGATAGAGCTTTCGTGGGTTGACCATTGTTAGTGAGTAGCGCGTCCCACCAAGATTTGACCGTGTTAAACTGGAGCCAAGGAGTCGTGGGGATGTTTAGACCAAGCCAGGCAAACACCTCATTCCAAACTCTAGTAGAAAACCTGCACTTGAAGAGGAGGTGAGCTGCAGATTCTTGCACCTGATTACAGAGTGGACATCGGTCGCAATTAGGCCATCCTCGCTGTTGGAGCCTATCGGCAGTCCAAATTCTGTTTTGAGTGACAAGCCAGGCAAAAAAGTTACACTTGGGGGGTGCCCAAGCCTTCCAGACAGTGGCATGCAAGCTTGAGCGAGTAAGGCCAGCAAACTGCGCAATATAAGCAGACCTAGCTGAGTACTGGCCATCGTTGGTTAACTTCCAAAGGATGGTATCCTTGACACCAGGTCGGGTGATGACATTCAGAAGCTTCTCCCATAATGCCAAGAATTGTTGGAGGTGCTCAAGCGTGAGGCCGTTATGGTAGTCAATTTGGTTTATCCAGTGCCCATCCCTCAAGGCTGTGGCAACAGATGCCCCCTTCTTGCGTGAAATCTCAAAAATCTTTGGAGTAATGTCTTTTGGCCTAAAACCCTCCAGCCAAGGCGACTTCCAGAAGGAAGCCTTCTGTCCATCGCCAATCGTGACCTTAGTCGCAGCCGCAAACAGGTTACGGTCATTGGCCGTGCAAGGTGTCCCCATACCGCACCACGCACGTGGTGGGTTGTCCCAGTCGAGCCAAAGCCATCACAACCGGAGGGCAGCGGCAAACTTGCCAAGGTGCAAAATGCCAAGGCCTCCAAATTCTTTTGGCCTGCAGACAGTTCTGAACGGTTTTCCTTATCCCAGCTAAGTACAACGAATTGTTGCATCCACAGATGCCGCAAACAGAGGATGACTTAATGGTCTTGCCGTTGTGCACAATTTGGGGGCGTAACATGTAATGCCACCGCCCTGTGCATTTGCTTGTCGGTTAATTTCATCGTTCTTAGTCATATGCTTAACTTATTTTAAGTCTTGAGCTTATGATCGCCCAACACATCCAGCATGCCTCGACGGGCGACATTAGGTTCACTGCATCCCCGTGTACTATTTATGCAGAATTAGTGCTTGGTGGAGCTTAGCTTACTTTACTTATGCAGAATTAGTGCTTGGTGGTGCTTAGCTTACTTTACTTACACTTAGTACTGCGGCAATTTTGCAGCCATTCTCTGTTCTTAGCTATTGTTGTGAACCGGTTGCTTAACAAGTACCTGGAGTATTGATTGATCAAGCTTTAATTTAATCTTTTTGAAACCTCCCCACTCGATACAAATGTTGTACCTGAAGTCTTCTGTTTATTTTCACTCATTTTTGCTCCGGACAAAAGCAGCTTCTTGGCGTCGTCTTGAAGTCGAATTTCCATGAAAAGTCAACCTCAAGAGAGCAGAGCTAACCCGCCGACTTCCTTCGCATGCTCTCTTCTATATAAAGTGTGATGTTTCAGCCTTGAGAGGCATTCCTCCACACACAAACACATTCTTGAGCAGTTGAGCCCCCTTAATTAAGAGCCACGAGCCAATAAGCCGAACACTTGCATTACTTCTCCTTGTCTCCAGTGGCGGAGCTTGGGCTCAAATCATGGAGGGGCCATTGGCTAGGGGGGGCAAACGAAATCATAATATGCTGATTTTTAGTGGAAAAATTGGTCAAATACATAGATATATATGCAATTTTTTCTTTGAGCTGGGGGGCCACCGCCCAGGTTGGCCCCCATGAAACTCCGCCACTGCTTGTCTCCACAATGGCGAGCGCCACCCTGCTTCTCATCACGGTGCTGGCCACTGCCGGTGCCCTTGTTCCAGCCATGGCCGGCACCAGCGCAAGCCCCCGTCACCCGGCAAGGAGGAGCCGCTTCCTGCTTGTTGGCGGCACCGTCCACCCGCCCCTACCAGCGTACGACTGCTCCAAGAAGTCGGCCGAAGCATGCCTCGCGACAGGGATGGCGTGCTGCAGCGGCCAATGCGTGGACACCGTCGCCAGCGTCCAACACTGCGGCGGCTGCAACAAAGCGTGCAAGCATGGCCGGACGTGCTGCGGTGGACGTTGTGTGGATCTCCTCTCCGACGAGAAGAACCGCGGCACCTGCTCTAACCAGTGCAACAACAAGTGCAGCTATGGGTTCTGCCATTACGCGCAGTAACTAATCAAGTTCGACATTACCATGCGCAGTCGACCATCGTATCTGAATATTTGCACTAGATATATGGGTGTGATTATATCTCATCTAGATATGAGATATAACGTCGCATCTAAAATGATGTCACCTATGTTTGTGGCCCTCCCGTTGACAATTTTCTCTCATTGTTTCCTTTTATCTTTAACAGATGTATTTCATTTTTGTCTTATTGTTCAGCCCTGTTTCTGTGAAAAGGACATATTCATTTTTTTAGTAGTCCAGGCCAGACGATGTTTCCTTTTTTTCCTCTTATTGTCCAGCCCCTAAAAAACAACACGCACTATACGTGTCCTTCGAACCAATAGAACTAGCGACCGTTGGTGGCAAATGATAAACGTGAACGTTCAATACGAGTGTTAGATCTGAAATATTTTTGAACATTCATTGTAAATTTGTGAATAATTTTGAAAATGCCAAATATTTATTGAAAAGTGCAAACCAATATTTGTAATGCCACACATTTTTTGAAGACACAAACATTTTTTGAAATTCTTGATTTTTTCAAATGCTAACTATTTTCTGAAAAATGCTTTTGCAAAAACACGAACAAAATTCAAAAATGGGATTTTTTTTTTTGAAATTCCGTAACATTTTTTTTGAAAACAAATTCCAAAACATTTTTTGATAACCTGAATTTTTTTACGAAAACATGAATATTTTTTGAACTTGTGAAGAATTTTTGAAAATGGAAACATGTTTGAACATTCAGAACATTTCTTATATACAAACTGAACTTTTTAGTGCAAGAACTACTTTTAATATACGATGTACATTTCTTTTAACAAACTAAACTTTTTTAGATATGGTGAACCTTTTAAGTTTTTCAGTGCATATTTGTATGCGCTGATTGTTGTGCATTGTTTTATACCTTTACCTTGGGTATATGTATGTGCTAGCATATACCTTGACATGCATGCACATGCGAACTGATCTGATGACATGCTTCATGTGTATCCTACACATAATAGAAAACTTCCACATTCCAAAAATGAATTGTAGGGCTTAGTCATGTAAGATGCAGAAAAAATCAGCCCTATTTATGAGTCGATGGTGGACTTGCAACTAAGGCAAAAATCCAGGCCCAGTTGTGAGTCAAAGAATGGACTTGCAAACAGGGAACTAAGGATCAAAGAGCCCACTTGCATGTCAGTAGTGGACTTGCAACTCAGACAAATAAAAGGGTCGACCCAGGTGTGGGTCAATGGTGGCCTTGCAACTGAAATACAAAATAGGGTTCGACCCCATTTCTGAGTCAATGTTGGACTTGCAATTGTGTAAAAAATGTTGGGTCCAATTTCAAGTCAACAGTGGCCTCTAGGGACCAAAGGCTCAGTTTTATATCGATGGAGAACTTGCAACTAGGACATAAAACGGGTCGAACCTAGTTGCAAGTCGTTGGTTGACTTGCAAAAGTGGCAAAGGAAAGGATCAAAAGCCCATTTTTGAGTTGATGGTTGTCTTGCAACTGGGATAAAGAAAGGTGCAAGCCTAGTTGCGAGTCGATGGTTAACCTGAAACTGGGATAAAAAAGCATCACCTAGTTGCGAGTCAATGGTGGACTTGCAATTGAGACAAAAAAGTCAGACCCGGTTGCAAGCTAAACGTGGACTTGCAACTAATGCAAAAAAAAAGGACTCAAGCCCAGTTGCAAAAAATATATCGAGCCAGTTGCGAGTGGAGTGGTGGTCTACGACTGGAGATAAAAAAGTCACACCCAGTTGCGAGTCATGGGTGGACATGCAAGTGAGGAAAAAAAAGATCAAGAGCCTAGTTGTATGTCAATGATGGACTTGCAACTGCGATAAACGAAGATTAAAAGACCTATTGTGAGTCAATGATTTTCTTGTAACTCGGATCAAAAAAGGGAGGGCATAGTTGTGACTCGATGGTTGACTTGGAACTACAACAAAAATGGTCAGCCCCTAGGTGTGAGTCAATGGTGGACTTGTAACTAAGGCGAAAAAAGACTCGGGCCCAGTTGCAAGTTCCTATTCAACTTGCAACTAATGCAAAAAATCACTAGGGACCAGTGGCAAAACAAATGAAACATCGAGCCCAGTTGCTATCCGAGGGGTGGATTATTTGCAACTGAAGACAAACAAAGTTGTGCCCACTTGCGAGTCAAGGATGGACATGCATGCAACTAGGGGCAAAAAAAAATCAACGGACACATGTCAGTGGTGGACCTGCAATCGGGACAAAAAAAGGATGATGCCTAGTTGTGAGTCTTTGGTTGACTTGCAACTGCGGCAAAAAGATCAAGAACCCAATCACGAGTCGATGGTTTTCTTGCAACTCGGACTAAAAAAAGGAGCAGACATAGTTGCGAGCCAATGGTTGACTTTAAACTAGGACAACAAAGTCAACCTTTAGTTGTGAGTCGATGGTGGACTTGCAAATGAGGTGAAAAAAGTGAGGCCTAGTTGCAAGACCACCCTCAACTTGCAACTAATGAAAAAATGGCAGGCCCAGTTGCGATTCGAGTGTTGTACTTCCACCTAGAGAGATAAACGACGAGCCCAATTGCGAGTCAAGGGTGGACATGCAATTGGGGGCAAAAAAATATCAAGGGCCCAGTTTCATGTTAATGGTGGACTTGCAACTGGGAAAAAAGGTCAGGTCTAGTTGCTGGTCTTTGTTTGACTTGCAACTAGGGCAATAAAAGATCAAGAACCAAGCTGTGAGTCGATGTTTTCTTGCAACTGGGATAAAAAGGGGCGGGCATAGTTGCAAGTCAATGGTTGACTTGAAAATACAACAAAACAAGTCAGCCCCTAGTTGCGAGGCGATGGTGGACTTGCAAGTGATTGCAACTAATGCACAAAAATGACTCGGCCGGGCCCAGTTACAAAGAAAAATAAACATCGAGCCCAGTTGCGAGTCGAGGGGTGGACTTGCAACTGGAGAACAAAAACCCCAGACCCAGTTGCGAGTAATGGGTGGACATGCAACTGAGGGTAAAAAAGACTAGGAGCCCAGTTGCATATTAATGGTGGACTTGCAACTAGGACAAAAATGAGCCAGGCCTAGTTGTGAGTCTTTGGTTGATTTGCAAGTGCGGCAAAAAAAGATCAATCTCCTAGTTGTGAGGAGAGGGTGGACTTGCAACTAATTGGACCTTTGTAACTGAAGTGATCTGAAACACGGTCAGCGACGCTAAATCAAGTTCTTGCAACAAAAGATCGAACAACAAGGGGCTCAAGTAAGACATGGTTAAATTTCATCTAGATAAGACTTAGTAGAATTAACGGGCAACAAAAGATCGAATGGCAAGCTGCATGTGAAGTTTTCCACGACATTTAAAGCAAACAGATCAAACAGCCAAAAACGATACATTACAAAATTTAATCTACATGAGAAGTAGCAAATGCGTTTTAAAAAGTTCATGATTTTTTAAATAATAAAGTAGAAAAGGAGAAAAAGAAAAAGGAAATATAAAAGGTTAAAGTAAAAAGTAAAAAATAAAAATACTATGGATTTTGAAAAGTTCTTGAATTTATTAATAAAATAAAACAACGACATATGTTCACCCAGGCGACAAACACGAAAAAACATGACGACAATCCACCCAACACCCCACTAATAATATGCCGACTTAGGAGTGTTATTTTCCAAGAGGCTGAAGTAACAAAAAAACTGAAAATAACTAAAAGAGAAGAATAAAAACATCCAGCCACTCTCCTCCCGATAAATTGAAATAAATGGATATGACAGCCTCTCCTTTAATCGCCTGAAGGACTGAAAAATGCGAAAAGACAACGCCGCCTCTACTTTTATCTCTTCTGGGTCTTTCCACTAGACAGCCCAGGGGGGAACAAATTCACGGACAAAAAGGGCAAAGGGCCCCAACCCAAAATGCGACAGTGGATCAAAAAAAAAAAAAAACGCAGAGACAACGACATGAACGGGCCGACGCGAGCGACGCAGCCGTGGGACAACGGAGATCAGAGGCGCGCATGAAAAAACAAGCACAAAACAGATCTTATGGTGATGGACTTAGATGTAAGATAACTATATCTCATCTAGATGTAATTTAGCAAATCTGTAGGCTAAAATACATCTAAAGAAGATGTGGTCCTTATTCTCATCGTCCCCAAATAGTTTGCATTTACGGTCGCTAGCAACACCCGTCGCTCCCTACGTTTCGAGGAGACCGCGTATATATACGAGTACCTATCCAAGTTGATCGCACCGTGGATCCTAGTTCATCGGGTAGAGTCAGTTCTGCGTGCCGTTACCCATTACCCGTTAGTACGGGAAATGGAAACCACCTAAAAAAAAGAGGCGCCGACGGCTGGTTCTAATCTAGCGGCCGGCAACAGTTTGTGTCCAATCCGGAGGCGGACTCCATAAAAGAGACGACCATATATTGTTTGTTCGAAATCAATCGTGGAGGAGTCGATCGATAGTTCGATACATGGCCATGGCCGACTCGCAGCGCTACCGCACCCGACTGTTTGTGGCGGCGCCGGACGACGGTGAAGGAGGCTACCTCCTCTTCAACCTCGACCTCAGGCGTCTCTTCTCCTCCCAGGAGAAACCCCAGCCACAGGCCGACGTCGACTGCCCGCCGCCGCCACTGCCGCTGCTCAGCCTGCCCGACCCCGCCGCCTGCTTTAAGAAAGTCAACCCCAAAGAGTATATGGTGTTCTCGGACTCTCCGTGCGGCGATCTCATTGCCGGCATCGGCGCCAACGGACGGACCGTGCTCTACGACGGCGCCGAGTTCTCCCAAGGCCCCAACATGACTCCGCCAAGCGTTTGGTGTTCCTAGTCCCCGTGGGCTGCCGCATGTTCTTCGCCATCTCCGCATTCCCCGGATACGACATGGGACCCCGGTTCGAGACTCTACAGCAGCAGCCTAGCCCTGGCGGCGGCAGTAGCTGGGCCTGGAGCGCCGTCCCGGACCCGGACCAACCGGGTCTTGCCTGCCGCCGGGCGGAAGTCAAGGCCTACTTTGTGTCGGGCGCACGCGTCTGGGTCTCCTTGCGCTACCAGGGCACCTACTCCTATGACACGGCACACCGCCGGTGGCGCGCGGAGGGCGCTTGGCAGCTGCCCATCAACAGGAGGGGCGTGCTAGTCCCGAACTTCCTCGGCACCGGTCGGCGGCTGCTATTCGGCATTCGTTCGTTAGATGGTCATTACGATGAGAATCCCTTTTGCGCCGTTGACATGGACGCCACGGAGTTAATTGCACGTTGGTACCACACTTGCTCACCTACTCACGAATCAGTATTACTACTCGTGCATGTCGCAGTTCAGTATCAACTCAGGGCCTAAGTGATGCATAACGGGCTGACAGCCGTATAAGTGAGTATTGACCGCGTATCCGACAGGTCGGGCCCACCTGTCAGGTGACACGGTGGCCAATCGGTGCGTGCCCGGTGCGCTGACTAGGACGAGGCCGGTGCGGTCGGTTACATGGGCTCGGTCGGACTCGCCTCATTCTCGCTCGACCTCACTCTCACTCTCGCTCTCCCTCCTCTCTCTGATTCGCGCCCGCCGCCGCCGCCACCTCAACCGGCTCGTCGTTGCGCCATGGAGGACGAGAGCAGCCAGGACTCAAGCGCGCAATACATGAACCTCTCCGACGACGAAGCCATGCATTACCGGGTGAGTTGTAGAGCTAGGGTTAGGGTTGGGTTATAAGATTTGGGATTTGGGGGGATTTGATTTGATTTGGGGATTTTGTTTTCCTTTTGTTCCTGTAGATCCCTGCTAGCATTGAAGACCAAGACTACAGTGGCATTGAGACAGCACCCAGAGTTCTTTGCCATCAGCATGGTGTGGCGGCTGAGAGGCGTGTAGCATTCAAAGCATTTAACACGGGCAGGAGGTTCTTAGTCTGTCCTATGAGTGTAAGATTCTGTCCAAACTCTGTGTTAATGGTATTGTTTAATCTAGCCATGTGCATAGAATTGTGCAGTCCAGTGCATGGAATTCATGTTCTTTAATCTAGCCATGTGCTGATGCACATTGTTTAATGAGTACTCTTGTACCATAGCTCTGATGGTCATTTTGTAGCTGCGAGGGTCATTTTGTAGTCATTTAGTAGTACTAATGCTAATTAGTGGATTAGAAAATGTGTTGATGCTTTTCATGTATATTTAATTTGGCCAGTAATTTTATAATTGGTCAACAGATTCGTTTGCAGTGCATATAATCATTGTTTGCAGTACAAGAGTACTCACTTGGCAAATTATTTGATTGTTTAAGGTCAGAGAGATTCAATGTCAGAAGCTTAAAATTCAGTTAGTGTTATATTATTAAAGTTGGCTATATTATTAAAGTTGTTTCCCAAGGATGCTTAAAGTTCATTTTTAATTCAGTGGCTAGTCATTTAGGGTCCTACATTGTTTAAAGATGCTCAAAGTTCATTGTTTAAAGCTAGTTGCTCAAAGTTTATTGCTTAAATAATTTGCCTAGGAGATTGATTTTGCACATGCTATGGTTGTTTATATTGCAGGAAGATGACAACTGTGGTGTTGTTCTCTGGGTTGACCCAGAGTGGCCTCCTACATTGCAGAATGCCTTGTTGAAGCTATGGGAAATGTATCATGACAGCAAGAGTGATAGGAGGAAGGATAACCTGGAGAGTTCACTCACTATTCACCATTTGACTGAAGAAAAAATAATCTAGAGGCCAACTATGACAAATTGGTTGAAGATGTGCACCAACTGTTCAATGCTCAAGAGGATAGGATGGTAGATTTCAGCTATTTGCAGGCTAAGATGCAGAATGTGCATGTTTCTGATTCAGTTGTTGTATCTGACATGAAGACAGAGATGGGGAAGAAAGATGCAGAGATCTTCAAGCTGCAGGAGAAGTATAAAGTACTGATGAACCTGACAGAATCTCAAGGCACTTGCATCAGGAACCTGAAGTTTAATCATCTAAAAGAGAAGGAAGTGCTTAGTACATCCACCAGGAACCTGCAATTCCAGGTTGATGAACTCAAAAAATCTGAGGAAAAGCTCACCCAGGAGAACACCCAGCTGCTCCTTCACATGGGTGATCTCAAGAAGGGGCATGACAAGCTCACAGCAAGGAGGGATCAGCTAAAGATTCAGATTGCTGAACGGTTGAAGTCAGAGGAGAAGAACAAGCAGAAATTGAAGGGGATCCTGCACATCTTGTCAGAATGAAGATGTAGAGGAAGAGCAAGAGCAAGATCCAGATCAACATGAAGAAGAAGAATGCTTGCTTTGTTGACCTTTTGTGAAATATGGTGTTGTTGTGAACTAAGTTATGTACTATGGATGTGTAGTTGTTGTGAACCACTATGTTGTTGCTTTAAGTTGTTGTGAACCACTATGGTGTTGTGGTGAACCACTATGTTGTTGCTGTGAACCACTATGTTAACTATTAGTTGCAGTGAACCACTATGTTAATCAATATGTTGTTGTTGTGAACCAATTTGTTGTGAACCTGTATGTTAACCCTTAGTTGCTGCTTGTCTTAGTTGCTTGAACTCTTTTATGAACCCCCTAAACCAAGGTGGTTAGGCATTTAGGCTCCGTCGACGTCGAGAACCCCCTAAACCAAAGTGGTTAGGCATTTAGGCTCCGTCGACGTTGAGAACCCCCTAAACCAAGGTGGTTAGGCATTTAGGCTCCGTCGACGTCGAGAAGCCCCTAAACCAAAGTGGTTAGGCATTTAGGCCCCGTCGACGTCGAGAACCCCCTAAACCAAAGTGGTTAGGCATTTAGGCTCCGTCGACGTCGAGAACCCCCTAAACCAAAGTGGTTAGGCATTTAGGCTTCGTCGACGTCGAGAACCCCCTAAACCAAAGTGGTTAGGCATTTAGGCTCCGTCGACGTCGAGAACCCCCTAAACCAAAGTGGTTAGGCATTTAGGCTCAGTCGACGTCGAGAACCCCCTAAACCAAAGTGGTTAGGCATTTAGGCTCCGTCGACGTCGAGAACCCCCTAAACCAAAGTTTTGAGAAATAACACTAATCACCAATAACACTAACATTGCCAATAACACTAATCATCAAATCTCATAATCAAACCTTAACATTGCCAATAACACTAATCACCAAATTGATAGCATAACATTGCCCATAACATTAAGATAGTTGATAGCAATTCAGTGCACTCAAACAGAATCATCCAACCAGTTTGACTTGTTGGTTCAGTACAATCAAACCTAAGCATCCAACCATGCCATGGTTCAGGACACAAAACATTGATCAGTACCATAGTTTTGAGAAACAACAACTCATTACACACACTCATCTGTTACCACTAGGATCAAACCAGTTCATCCAACCATTGTGACTTCTTGGGGCGTAAGATGTAGAAGGAGTTGCACTGACCTTGCTCCAGATCTTGCACCAGTCCTTGCACCAGACCTTGCTCCAGATCTTGCACCAGTCCTTGCAGGTGGAGGCTGTGATCTTGGTGCAGGCTGGGATCTTGCAGGTGGAGGCTGTGATCTTGGTGCAGGCTGTGATCTTGCAGGTAGGGGCTGTGATCTTGCAGGTGTAGGTTGCTGCTGTGACCTCTTGGTCTTGCAAAAAGAAGTGAGATTGGTATTAGTAGACAACATTAAAATATTAACAAATGCACTAGTCAACTAATACAAAAGAAGTGAGATTTGGTATTACCACATGCTTGTTTTTCCTCATAGCCAAATCTGGTTTCAATTGTTTCAGGCAGTTGGTGTATCTATGGCCTTGGAGACCACAGTTAGAGCATGTTATTGTGGCCATTCTACTGTTGTCCTTTGGCTTTGGCACTTCAAACTTGCCCTTCATCCTCTTCTCTTGCTTTCTTCCTCTCCTAACATGAAATTCTGGTGGCTCTATGTCTGGTCCAGGTGTCCTTATCCAGTCATGTTCACCAGGAACAGGAAAGATCATAGGTTCATATGCTGCCACATAAAATGGTTTTCTGAAGAATTTACAAACAAAGTCCTCTGGAAACCTCTTGGCCTTGTTAATTGCTGAAATTGCATGGTTGCATGGTAGGCCACTGAGGTCCCATTTTCTGCAACCACATGTATGATTATCCAAGTTCACAGGGTGTGTTTGCTGCCCACTGGTCACTTGCCATAAATTAACACCAGCTTGAATGGGTTTGCAATATCTAGCCCTCTCCTTTTCCAGCTCTAACTTCTCAGCATAGTGTGGTGTGATCTCCCAGAAAGCTGCCTTTCCTCTCTCTCTCTCTCTTCTCATGCCACCTCACCATTTGCTTGTCCTTAATACCATCAACCATAAGTCCTAATAGGATTTTTCCTATAATCAAGGATATACTTGTTGAACACCTCAGATAGGTTGTTAACAACCAAATCTGTCTTGCAGTTAGTGTCAAAAGCATGCCTTGCCCATGTCTTCTTAGGAATTGCATTAAGCCAGTTCCAAGCATCCACACACTCATTTCTCAAATTATTCATAGCAATATTAAACTTATATTCATTGTAAGCATAACTGGCATTATCCATGCATTTCTTTAGATCTTCCCCCCTAAAACCAGCATTCTGGAAATTTGCATATAAATGTCTAAGACAATATCTCTGGTGGCAGTTTGGAAATACTCTATTCACTGCATTGAGTAGCCCCTGCTGAAATTACAACAACAAACTAAGCTACTGACTACAGATATAGTTGAAACTAAGTACTATGCTACTGAAATTACACAACAAACTAAGTACTTACCTTTTGTCTATCTGACATGATAGTATAAGGACCAAATTGGCCAACTTATCCTCCTAGACATATCTTGAGTTGGTGCAGAAACCAGCACCAATTTGTTGTATCCCCCTGACCAACAATGGCAAATGCAATTGGATAAATGTTGTTATTGCCATCTCTGCCAGTGGCAGCAAGGATCTGTGCACCTGTGGTCAGCTTAATAAAGCATCCATCAACACCTGTTTTGCAAAAAAAAGAACCAATTAAGTCACTACATAGCAAAGAAACTACAGCAAAGGTGTAATCATGTACATAGCAAGAAAAGAAACAACTAACTAACCAATGAAAGGTCTGCATCCATTGAGAAATCCCTCCCTTGCTCCATTTAAGCAGAAAAACATTGCATGAAACCTTGGCCCTGGATGTGGTATTTTTTTGTTGCTTTAGGAACTAGAGTTGTAACTGTTAGGGAACGTAGTAATTTCAAAAAATTTCCTACGTACACGCAAGACCATGGTGATGGCATAGCAACGAGAGGGGAGAGTGTCTGTCCACGCACCCTCGTGAGACCGTAAGCGAAGCGTTATAACAACGCTGTTGATGTAGTCGACGTCTTCACGATCCGACCGATCCAAGTACCGAACGTCACGACACCTCCGTGTTCAGACACGCTCAGCTCGATGACGATCCCCGGCTCCGATCCAGCAAAGCGTCGGGGATGAGTTCCACAAGACGACGGCGTGGTGGCGATGATGATGCTCCACCGACGCAGGGCTTCGCCTAAGCTCCGCGACGATATGACTTCACCGACGCAGGGCTTCACCTAAGCTCCGCGACGATATGACCAAGTGGAATATGGTGGAGGGGGCACCGACACGGCTAAGGAACGATCCGTAGATCAACTTGTGTGTCATGGGTGCCCCTGCCCCGTATATAAAGGAGCAAGGGGTGCGGCCAGCCCAAGGGGGCGCGCTGGAGGAGTCCTACTCCCACCGGAGTATGACCCCCCTTCCTAGTTGGAATAGGATTGGGGAGGGAAGAGGAAGGCCCCCCCTCTCCTTGTCCTATTCGGACTAGAGGGGAGGGCGCGCGCCTGCCCCGGCCGCCCTTTCCTCTTCTCCTCACGGCCCATCAAGGCCCATTGACCCCGGGGTTCCGTAACCCCGTGTTCCAAGAATTCCTGTTTTCATCCGAACCTTCCAAGTCCAAACATAGGCTTCCAATATATCAATCTTTATGTCTCGACCATTTCGAGACTCCTCGTCATGTCCGTGATCACATCCGGGACTCGAACAACCTTCGTACATCAATACTTATAAACTCATAATGAACTGTCATCGAACGTTAAGCGTGCGGACCCTACGGGTTCGAGAACTATGTAGACATGACCTAGAACCATTCTCGGTCAATAACCAATAGCGGAACCTGGATGCCCATATTGGTTCCTACATATTCTACGAAGATCTTTATCGGTCAAACCGCATAACGACATACGTTGTTCCCTTTGTCATCGGTATGTTACTTACCCGAGATTCGATCGTCGGTATCCAATACCTAGTTCAATCTCGTTACCGGTAAGTCTCTTTACTCGTTCCGTAATACATCATCTCACAACTAACTCATTATTTGCAATGTTTGCAAGGCTTATGTGATGTGTATTACCGAGAAGGCCCAGAGATACCTCTCCGACAATCGGAGTGATAAAACCTAATCTCGAAATACGCCAACCCAACAAGTACCTTTGGAGACACCTGTAGTACTCCTTTATAATCACCCAGCATTACGTGACGCTTGGTAGTACCAAAGTGTTCCTCCGTAAACGGAGTTGCATAATCTCATAGTTACAGGAACATGTATAGGTCATGAAGAAAGCAATAGCAATATACTAAACGATCAAGTGCTAAGCTAACGGAATGGGTCATGTCAATCACATCATTCTCCTAATGATGTGATCCCATTAATCAAATGACAACACATGTCTATGGTTAGGAAACATAACCATCTTTGATCAATGAGCTAGTCTAGTAGAGGCATACTAGTGACTATCTGTTTGTCTATGTATTCACACATGTATTATGTTTCCGGTTAATACAATTCTAGCATGAATAATAAACATTTATCATGATATAAGGAAATAAATAATAACTTTATTATTGCCTCTAGGGCATATTTCCTTCATCTCCCACTTGCACTATTGTCAATAATCTAGATTACACAAGAATGATTCTAACACCCATGGAGTCTTGGTGCTGATCATGTTTTGCTCGTGGAAGAGGCTTAGTCAACGGGTCTGCAACATTCAGATCCGTATGTATTTTGCAAATCTCTATGTCTCCCACTTGGACTTGGTCCCGAATGGAATTGAAGCGTCTCTTGATATGCTTGGTACTCTTGTGAAATCTGGATTCCTTTGCCAAGGCAATTGCACCAAGATTGTCACGTAAGATCTTCATTGGTCCCGATGCACTAGGTATGACACCTAGATCGGAAATGAACTCTTTCATCCGCACTCCTTCATTTGCTGCTTCGAAGCAGCTATGTACTCCGCTTCACATGTAGATCCCGCCACGACGCTTTGTTTAGAACTGCACCAACCGACAGCTCCACCGTTTAATAAAAACACGATCCGGTTTGCGATTTAGAATCGTCCGGATCGTGTCAAAGCTTGCATCGACGTAACCATTTACGACTAGCTCTTTGTCACCTCCATATACCGAAACATATCCTTAGTCCTTTTCGGGTATTTCAGGATGTTCTTGACCGCTGTCCATGATCCACTCTGGATTACTTTGGTACCTTCCTGCCAAGCTTCTTGCTAAGCATATGTCGGTCGGTACACAGCATTGCATACATGATAGAGCCTATGGCTGAAGCATAGGAACATCTTTCATTTTCTCTCTATCTTCTGTTGTGGTCGGGCATTGAGTCGACTCAATCTTACACCTTGTAATACAGGTAAAAACCTTTCTTTGCTCGATCCATTTTGAACTTCTTCAAAACTTTATCAAGGTATGTGCTTTGTGAAAGTCCAATTAAGCGTCTTGATCTATCTCTATAGATCTTGATGCCCAATATGTAAGCAGCTTCACCGAGGTCTTTCATTGAAAAACTTTTATTCAAGTATCCTTTTATGCTATCCAGAAATTCTATATCATTTCCAATCAATAATATGTCGTCCACATATAATATCGAAATGCTCTGAGCTCCCACTCACTTTCTTGTAAATACAGCTTCTCCAAAAGTCTCAGATAAAACCATATGCTTTGATCACACTATCAAAGCGTTTATTCCAACTCCGAGAGGCTTGCACTGACCATAAATTGATCGCTGGAGCTTGCACACTTTGTTAGCACCCTTTGGATCAACAAAACCTTATGGTTGCATCATATACAACTCTTCTTCTAGAAATCCATTCAAGTATGCAGTTTTTACATCCATTTGCCAAATTTCATAATCATAAAATGCGGCAATTGCTAACATGATTCGGACAGACTTAAGCATTGCTACGGGTGAGAAAGTCTCATCGTAGTCAACCCCTTGAACTTGTCGAAAACCTTTCGCAACAAGTCGAGCTTTGTAGACAGTTACATTACCATCAACGTCAGTCTTCTTCTTAAAGATCCATTTATTCTCAATGGCTTGCCGATCATCGGGCAAGTCAACCAAAGTCCATACTTTGTTCTCATACATGGATCCCATCTCAGATTTCATGGCTTCCAGCCATTTCGCGGAATCTGGGCTCACCATCGCTTCTTCATAGTTTGTAGGTTCTCCATGGTCAAGTAACATGACTTCCGAATAGGATTACCGTACCACTCAGTGCGTATTTTATTCTGGTTGACCTCTGATTCAAGAGCAACTTGATCTGAAGTTTCATGATCAACATCATTAGTTTCCTCACTAATTGGTGTAGTTGTCACAGAACCGTTTCTTGTGATGAACTACCTTCCAATAAGGGAGCAGATATGATTATCTCATCAAGTTCTACTTTCCTCCCACTCACTTCTTTCGAGAGAAACTCCTTCTCTAGAAAGGATCCGAATTTAGCAACGAAAATCTTGTCTTCAGATCTGTGATAGAAGGTGTACCCAACAGTCTCCTTTTGGTATCCTATGAAGACACATTTCTCCGATTTGGGTTCGAGCTTATCTGGTTGAAGTTTCTTCACATAAGCATCGCAGCCCCAAACTTTAAGAAACGACAACTTTGGTTTCTTGCCAAACCACAGTTCATACGGTGTCGTCTCAACGGACTTAGATGGTGCCCTATTTAACGTGAATGCGGCCGTCTCTGAAGCATATCCCCAAAACGATAGCGGTAAATCAGTAAGAGACATCATAGATCGCACCATATCAAGTAAAGTACGATTATGACGTTCGGACACACCATTTCTCTGTGGTGTTCCGGGTGGCGTGAGTTGCGAAACTATTCCACATTGTTTCAAATGTAAACCAAACTCGTAACTCAAATATTCTCCTCCACGATCAGATCGTAGAAACTTTATTCTCTTGTTACGATGATTTTCCACTTCACTCTGAAATTCTTTGAACTTTTCAAATGTTTCAGATTTGTGCTTCATTAAGTAGATATACCCATATCTGCTCAAATCATCTGTGAAGGTAAGAAAATAACGATACCCGCCGCGTGCCTCAACATTCATTGGACCACAAACATCAGTATGTATGATTTCCAACAAATCAGTTGCTCGCTCCATAGTTCCGGAGAACGGCGTTTTAGTCATCTTGCCCATGAGGCATGGTTACAAGTACCAAGTGATTCATTATCAAGTGATTCCGAAGCCCATCAAGATGGAGTTTCTTCATGCGTTTTACACCGATATGACCCAAACGGCGGTGCCACAAATAAGTTGCATTATCATTATCAACTCTGCATCTTTTGGTTTCAACACTATGAATATGTGTATTACTACTATCGAGATTCAATAAAATAGACCACTCTTCAAGGGTGCATGACCATAAAAGATATTATTCATATAAATAGAACAACCATTATTCTCTGTCTTAAATGAATAACCGTCTCGCATCAAACAAGATCCAGATATAATGTTCATGCTTAACGCTGGCACCAAATAACAATTATTTAGGTCTAAAACTAATCCCGATGGTAGATGTAGAGGTAGCGTGCCGATCGCGATCACATCGACTTTGGAACCATTTCCCACGCGCCGTCACCTCGTCCTTAGCCAATCTTCGCAATCCGTAGTTCCTGTTTCGAGTTGCAAATATTAGCAATGAACCAGTATCAAATACCAGTACTATCTGCGAGTATTAGTAAGGTACACATCAATAACATGTATATCACATATACCTTTGATCACCTTGCCATCCTTCTTATCCACCAAATACTTGTGGCAGTTCCGCTTCCAAAGTCCAGTTTGCTTGCAGTAAAACACTCGGTTTCAGGCTTAGGTCCAGACTTGGGTTTCTTCTCTTGAGCAGCAACTTTCTTGCTGTTCTTTTGAAGTTCCTTCTTCTTTCCTTTTCCTTTTCTTGAAACTAGTGGTCTTGTTGACCATCAACACTTGATGCTCTTTCTTGATTTCTACCTCCGCTGCTTTTAGCATTGCGAAGAGCTCGGAATTCTCTTGGTCATCCCTTGCATATTATAGTTCATCACGAAGCTCTTGTAGCTTGGTGGCGTGATTGGAGAATTCTGTCAATGACACTATCATCCGGAAGAGTAACTCCCGCTTGAATCAAGTGATTATTATACCCGGACATTTTGAGTATATGTTCACCGACAGAACTATTCTCCTCCATCTTGCAGCTATAGAACTTATTGGAGACTTCATATCTCTCAATCCGGCATTTGCTTGAAATATTAACTTCAACTCCTGGAACATCTCATATGCCCCATGACGCTCAAAACGTCGTTGAAGACCCGGTTCTAAGCCGTAAAGCATGGCACATCGAACTATAGAGTAGTCATCAGCTTTGCTCGCCAGACGCTCACAACTTCGGCGTTGCTCTCAGCAGCAGGCACTGGCACCCAGCGGTGCTTCCAGGACGTAATTCTTACATGCAGCAATGAGGATAATCCTCAAATACGGACCCAGTCCGTGTAATTGCTACCATCATCTTTCAACTTTTCTTTCTCAAGGAACGCATTAAAATTCAACGGAACAACAGACGAGCCATCTATCTACAAAAACATAGACAAGCAAAATACTATCGGTACTAAGTTCATGATAAGTTTAAGTTTAATTAATCATATTAAAACTCCCACTTAGACAGACATCTCTCTAGTCATCTAAGTGATTACGTGATCCAAATCAACTAAACCATGTCCGATCATCACGTGAGATGGAGTAGTTTCAATGGTGAACATCACTATGTTGATCATATCTACTATATGATTCACGTTCGACCTTTCGGTCTCCGTGTTCGAGGCCATATCTGTTATATGCTAGGCTCGTCAAGTTTAACCTGAGTATTATGCATGTGCAACTGTTTTGCACCCGTTGTATTTGAGCGTAGAGCCTATCACACCCGATCATCACGTGGTGTCTCAAAGACGAAGAACTTTCATAACGGTGCATACTCGTGGAGAACACTTCTTGATAATTTTAGTGAGAGATCATCTTATAATGCTACCGTCAATCAAAGCAAGATAAGATGCATTAAGGATAAACATCACATGCAATCAATATAAGTGATATGATATGGTCATCATCATCTTGTGCTTGTGATCTCCATCGCCAAGCACCGTCATGATCACCATCGTCACCGGCGCGACACCTTGATCTCCATCGTAGCATCGTTGTCGTCTCGCCAACTATTGCTTCTCGACTATCGCTACTGCTTAGTGATAAAGTAAAGCAATTACATGGCTTTTGCATTTCATACAATAAGCGACAACCATATGGCTCCTGCCGATTGCCGATAACTCGGTTACAAAACATGATCATCTCATACAATAAAATATAGCATCACGTCTTGACCACATCACATCACAACATGCCCTGCAAAAACAAGTTAGACGTCCTCTACTTTGTTGTTGCAAGTTTTACGTGGCTGCTACGGGCTGAGCAAGAACCGTTCTTACCTCGCATCAAAACCACAACGACAGTTTGTCAAGTTGGTGCTGTTTTAACCTTCGCAAGGACCGGGCGTAGCCACACTCAGTTCAACTAAAGTGAGAGAAACCGACACCGCCGGTCACCTTTAAGCAACTAGTGCTCAAGCGGTGAAACCAGTCTCGCGTAAGCGTCTGGCGTAATGTCGGTCCGGCCGCTTCATCTCACAATACCGCCAATCAAAGTATGACATGCTGGTAAGCAGTATGACTTATATCGCCCACAACTCACTTGTGTTCTACTCGTGCATATGACATCAACGCATAAAACCAGGCTCGGATGCCATCATTAGGGAACGTAGTAATTTCAAAAAATTCCTACGCACATGCAAGACCATGGTGATGGCATAGCAACGAGAGGAGAGTGTCTGTCCACGTAGCCTCGTGAGACCGTGGCGGAAGCGTTATAACAACGCGGTTGATGTAGTCGACGTCTTCACGATCCGACCGATCCAAGTACCGAGCGTCGGCACCTCCGTGTTCAGCACACGTTCAGCTCGATGGCGATCCCGGGCTCCGATCCAGCAAAGCGTCGGGGATGAGTTCCGTCGGCCGACGGCGTGGTACGATGATGATGCTCCACCGACGCAGGGCTTCGCCTAAGCTCCACGACGATATGACTTCACCGATGCAGGGCTTCGCCTAAGCTCATGACGATATGACTGAAGTGGAATATGGTGGAGGGGGCACCGCACACGGCTAAGGAACGATCCGTAGATCAACTTGTGTGTCATGGGGTGCCCCCTGCCCCGTATATAAAGGAGCAAGGGGTGCGGCCAGCCCAAGGCGGCGCTGGAGAGTCCTACTCCCACCGAGTAGGACTCCCCTTCCTAGTTGGAATAGGATTGGGGAGGGAAGAGGAAGGCCCCCCCTCTCCTTGTCCTATTCGGACTAGAGGGGAGGGGCGCGGCCTGCCCCCTGGCGGCCCTTTCCTCTTCTCCCTATGGCCCATCAAGGCCCATTGACCCCGGGGTTCCGTAACCCCGGTGTTCCGATAACTTCTGTTTTCATCCGGAACCTTTCCAAGTCCAAACATAGGCTTCCAATATATCAATCTTTATGTCTCGACCATTTCGAGACTCCTCGTCATGTCCGTGATCACATCCGGACTCGAACAACCTTCGGTACATCAATACTTCTAAACTCATAATGAACTGTCGCCGAAGCGTTAAGCGTGCGGACCCTACGGGTTCGAGAACTATGTAGACATGACCTAGAACTATTCTCGGTCAATAACCAATAGCGGAACCTGGATTCCCATATTGGTTCCTACATATTCTACGAAGATCTTTATCGGTCAAACCGCATAACGACATCGTCGTTCCCTTTGTCATCGGTATGTTACTTACCCGAGATTCGATCGTCGGTATCCAATACCTAGTTCAATCTAGCTACAGGTAAGTCTCTTTACTCGTTCCGTAATACATCATCTCACAACTAACTCATTAGTTGCAATGCTTGCAAGGCTTATGTGATGTGTATTACCGAGAAGGCCCAGAGATACCTCTCCGACAATCGGAGTGACAAAACCTAATCTCAAATACGCCAACCCAACAAGTACCTTTGGAGACACCTGTAGTACTCCTTTATAATCACCCAGATTCGTTGTGGCGTTTGGTAGTACCAAAGTGTTCCTCCGTAAACGGAGTTGCATAATCTCATAGTTACAGGAACATGTATAGGTCATGAAGAAAGCAATAGCAATATACTAAACGATCAAGTGCTAAGCTAACGGAATGGGTCATGTCAATCACATCATTCTCCTAATGATGTGATCCCATTAATCAAATGACAACACATGTCTATGGTTAGGAAACATAACCATCTTTGATCAATGAGCTAGTCTAGTAGAGGCATACTAGTGACTATCTGTTTGTCTATGTATTCACACATGTATTATGTTTCCGGTTAATACAATTCTAGCATGAATAATAAACATTTATCATGATATAAGGAAATAAATAATAACTTTATTATTGCCTCTAGGGCATATTTCCTTCAGTAACTACAACCCTGGAAGGTTTGTCTGCATAATGGTTGCTGCATAGTCCCTTAACCTGGGATACTGCTTCTTGTGCTCTCCTAAGACAGCTTCCACAGCTAAGTTTTTGGCCCTATAGGCCATGTGCTTAGGAACCTCAACACCATACTTCTCATTGCAGGCAGCAATCAGAGTTTGTATGCTAGTGGTTGGATCAGACCTGAACAATGACTCATATGTCTTTGCAAGCCACTTTGCACTAACCTTGGAAGACTCTGTAGTGGTAGGGCTAGTGTGCTCCAGGTTCATTTTTTTATAGCAAAAGTCTTTTCACCTTTGATCACAGCAGCAACAATGTGGAACTGACAGTGCTCATTTCTGCAACTTGCAATGATCCTTTGGTCAGAGTTTCTATGATATATGAAATCTCTTGCCTGTGAAATGTGCAAGCTCAACAGAGCATATCTGAATTGCTGCTGATTTGTGAAGCACATGTACTTACATAATTGTTGGTGTGGGTGCTCCATTTTTTCATTGAACCATATCCTAGGTTTTCTTTTCTGTGCCCTACTCTTCTTGTTTTTCTTTAGGACAAATTGCAGTGGCTCATGCCCATCATCTTCACTATCCATCAGCCAACCAGTTTCTTCTTCATCTGATGAAGGAATGAAATCTTTATTCACCTCCTTTAAAACACTAGAATGTGTTCTAGTGGTGGGGCACCTCCTAATTGGCAGCTTCTGCTTCTTCTTTGGAGGTTCTACCTGCAACTGTTGAGCTAACTCCACATTCAAGCTCTCATCCCTCTCTTCATCCCCACTCTCTTCCTCCTCCCTCTCAAACAGATCCTCAACCTCAGTGTCACCCTCATAATGAAGTTGTTCCTCCTCTTCTGACTCATCATCTGAATATTCATCTTGATCATCTGCTAGTTGTTCCTCATCTGCTTGTCTCTTTCCATCTATTATCTCTGTGTCTTGAGAAATCATGTACTTCTCCAAGTAGTTGTCACTGTCATATGCCCCTTCTGAATTATCACTACTGTAATATCCCTCCTGCAACAAGACTTCATCCTCCATCACAGATTTCAGCTTTTGTTTACCTAGATTTTTGCTCTCTTGTGTGCAAAAACCACTAGCTTCAACATTGGTACTACTACTGCCCTGACTATTAAAAACAACACTTTGGTGATCAACAGCAAGCACAGCTGGCTCACTGAGATCATACACAATTGGTGGTGCATAAAGAATGGTCTGTAGTTCGGCATTTCTCTGAATTGCAGCACTGTCAGTGGCTGTTGCTCTAACTAACAGATTCAAAACTAAAGTATGCTCATGCTGCTTCTTAATATTCTGCAATTTAATGTTTGTGTCAATCAAGTCTAGGCCATGCTCTCTCTGCTCTCTATGCATGTGTTCTCCATGTGATACAATTCATCAGAGAATGTAAATCCTTGTGTATGCAACAGTGCATACAGATTGAGAAAAGTGACATCAGAACTGCATATCTTTCTATCCAAATTATGTAGGGCATCAAAGTGAATCCTAACATCCCAGATAGCCTCCTCCACACTACAAGTGCCAGCAAATTTGGGCATTTTCATTAACACTAACCCTAGCCCCCAAATTGGAAGAAAGAACAGAGGAGAGGGAGGAGGACTTACAACACCCCACCACATCCATGGGTCCAGTGATGGCTCGTGAAAGGGTTGGCGACCCAGATCTCTGCCATCCGCAGCCGCTGCTCCATGGTCAGCGGGGCCTCCTCCATTTCTTCCTCGCCGCTCGAGTAGTACGACGAACTGTCGCTGTCGCCCTCGGCCAATCCTGGATGCGCATCGGCCCCGAGGCCAGGAAGATCTCCGTACCCGCCCACACCGCCACCGCTGCTCGAGCTGCCGCCTACACCGCCGCCGCCCGGATTCGCCGTCGCCATTGACACAGAGGAGCACGGGGAGGAGAGGGAGAGGGGAACGAGAGTTAGGGTTCGAACTGGCGGCTCGGTTCGACCTAGCCCGTTAGGTCGGACTCGTCCGAGTCAGCGCACCGTCCACGCGCCGATTCGGCCACCGTGTCACCTGACATGTGGGCCCGACCTGTCGGATACGCGGTCAATACGCGCTTATACGCTCCTTAGTCCGTTATGCATCACTTAGGCCCTGAGTTGGTACTGAACTGCGACATGCACGAGTAGTGGTACTGATTCATGAGTAGGTGAGCAAGTGTGGTACCAACGTGCAATTAACTCGACGCCAGGCCGCCCGTGGTCGTCGCGACCTGGCCGGAAGCATACCCTTCTGAGCAGCTGTGGCGCGCTGGATATAGAACAGGCGGGCAATTGGCCGAGGTCGGCTACTATGGAGGCGGTAGGTTTTGCCTCTGGGTAACCAATCACGACAACACGAAAGCCAAGGCACAACGACGCAGCATCCTCAGTTTCATGGCTGTCCAGCTCTCCCCGGAGCTGCACCTGCTGGAGCACCAACCCAGTAACTACATGCTACCCCTAAGCTCACGCCATTTTCCTGCTGATATAATAATGTAGCCAACTCAACAGACTAGGCAAATGTACCCTGCTCGGGCGGACGGTGGGGCTCCTATCTTCCTCAAATTTGTTTGCCAGGGCGGAGTCGATAGAGCTTTGGCGTAAATTCCTGCTTTCTAGCCGTCTGAGCGCGACATCAACAGTTGGAGGGTTCAAAAGTGCGACGGGGTACATGCAATAAATTTTTCTAAATGTCATCGACAAAGTCAAACCGACTCTGGTAGTGAGCAGTGACAAAACGGCGCGTCGACGACTCGTTCTGGCGACGATAGCGGTTGTTTGATGATGCACGGCCTTCGATGTAATTTTTATGTTTAGGATGCTTTTGTACTTATACCTTTCGTAGTAGAGCTGGTCTTTTTTGTTCAAAATAAGTAAAAAGAAAAGCATGTTTTTGATCCGTCAAGTTCTCAAAAAGTATAGACTTGGTCCCTCAAAAAATATCGGTCTACATTTGGTCCCTCAAGTCTCATAGCCAGATAAGTTTAGTCCTAAACCAGATTTTAAGCACGTTCGGGTTTGACCACCACAAAACCGCCTGATGAACAGTAAATTCGAAGAATCGAATATGCTTACATGCTCAAGGTCCGACCAAATTTTCGTGGTCTTTTGACACTCAGGAGCTCGTGGCACAAAAACATCTATGTTTGATGAACAGTAAATTCAAAAAAATAAAAAATTCAAAAAAATCTGAAATTTTTTGGGGTCTGATATGCTTACGTGCGTAAGGTCCAACCAAAATTCCATGTTCTTTCGATACTCAAGGTGCTCGTGGGCAAAAAACAAATTTTCGCTCAGAAAAAATAGCCAAAACTTGTTGTTTTCCTAGAGCCTGTCCGATGTCATTTCATGACAAAATTCTGGTCGCACCTTGCACACGTAAGAATATTGGACCCTAAAAAATTTCAGAATTTTTTTGAATTCTATACATGGGGCAGATTTTTTTATTTTTTTTGCCACAAGGTCCTCGAGTGTCAAAAGACCACAAAAATTTGGCCGCACGTTGCGCATACAAGCATATTGGACCCCCCCAAAAAAATTCCAATTTTTTGAATTTTTTTGGATTTACTGTTCATCGGGCGGTTTTGTGGCGGTCAAACCCGGTCAACGCGCTCAAAATCTTATTTAGGACCAAACTATCCGGTTTTGAGACTTGATGGACCAAGGAAGATTCAGTTGCATGGTGCCAGTTGGCCTTGTACACTGCAAGGTGCTTAGAGAAGGTATTTATAGAAATAGATCAAATTTTTCTTAAGAATCAATGCTTATTTATACAAGGTAGACACTTAATTAGACACTTCTCCTATAGAGATAAGCATCGTTGCTAAAGAAAAGAACTCAGTTTATTTTAGTTCTACATACATCATTTTTCATCCATTTTTATGACAAGTATTTTCGAACGAAGGGAATACTAAGCACCTCTCTAAACATCTTGCATTGTATAAGGTTTTATACGCAACTTTGTAGTTTGTACGGGAGCCACGGAGAAGTAAGCTGATATATAAGCAGTTAATTAACCAATCACATTTACAATCACACATGTAGCTTTATTTTGCACAAACGAACATCGCTTATACACGACACACTCTCAGAGTATTACGCAATACTATTGGTTTACTTATATGTTCTTCTTAGAAGCGGTAACACATACACATACGGAGTACGTACACCACAGGAGTAGATTTGCGTACACACATAATAAAGCGGGGATATATATATAGTTGGTCCATCGGTAGGTTGGTCCGATATACGTACGTATTGATTTCTCCTTACGTATTTATAATTCAGCCATGCCATGGACGGAGATGGACAAGGGCGCCGGCCGGTGATGTAATGTACCAAGCATCTAGACGACGGAGAAGGGCAAGGGGATGATGTTAAGGATGCCGCCGAGGAGGCCACCCACGATCTGCCCGATGAGGCCAATTAGGCCGCCAAGCCCTCCGAGGCCGCCGCCGCTGTCAGCACCCAGGAGCTGCACCGGTGCGGCCAGAGTCCCGGTGACGCTGGCCAGGGACGCGTTGCACGCGGCTAGCGGGGTGACCACCACCACCTTGCACTGGTTGCCGAGCAGAGGGGCGAGCAGCGACGACGTGACCGTGCCCATGTTCATGGTGAATGCTCCTCTCTCGTCCGCCTTGGTGCCGGCCACCACCCTGCCGCCGCACACCATGTGGACGACGGCGTCTGCCCGGAGCCGAAAAACAAGCCAAGTGACGATAGTTAAGATGGCCGGAGGACAGTTGCAGTCATTAGGTGGCATTCAGGCAAGAAACATGCATGACATGAGAGGTCCTTCCTTACTCGGGAACGGCGGAACCGCAGCCACGTTGATGGAGCTCCCCGCGCTGCACGGCACTACGCCGGCGACGAGAGCCAGTGGAGGCTGCTTGTCCGCCACCGCACTGCGCGGCGCGAGGCTGACGACGACGAGGAGGAGAGCGGCGAGGAGAAGGCTCTTGGTTGCCATTTTCTTCGAGCCTTGGATACGCGTGGCTGTGTGAGGATATTGTGCTGCGTTGAGTGTGGTGGCTCATGCTGCTGCATGGATCCCCATTTTATAGGCATGCGAGGAGGCCAAGTTGCCGCGGTTTTTTACGACTACTGGTTCCACTGAATCGCTGTGCGCGTGCTTGCAGTGTCGTAGCTGGGCACGCTGCTGTCGGCGTCGGCATAGGAAGGGTCCAAAGCTCGCCCAGACGCACGCTCCAAGCAGCAAAAATCTCGATCAGTTCACGGGCACCATGCATGGAGTAGTAGCGGCGTAAAGCACCAGCGCATGCATGCCAAGACAAGCTAAAGAGATTTTTTATCGCGAGAGCTACGATCGAGGGCGAGGACACGCCTTATTATTGGCAAAAATGATAGCCAGATTATTGCGAATAACCAACCTATAGAAGTATAGAATGTACATCATGCGTAGGGTGTGCGCGTGATCCGTGGGGATGCCGTTCCACGGCGTGCTCGATTGGTGCATGCGTGTGGAATTATTGATGAATATTGGTTCATGTGCCTAACAGTGCCAAGAAGAAGGGAGAAATTATAGCGATGTCCTTGTCAATCGGATACGTGCTTCATTCCCATGTTAGAACTGTTCAGAGTCTTAGAGCATCTCCAACACATCCTCAAAAAAAAAAAAAAACACATAAAAATGTGGTTGTGCCAAAAAAAACCTGTCATTTGGGACCACTTTGGCAAAAAAAAAAAACCCGCTCCAGAAGACGCCCTATACCTATGTGATACCAAAAAAAAAATTACAACTGCTATAAATTTTTGCAACAAGTGTTGCATATTTGCAACACCTATAGAGTTGTCCTAAAACCAAAATGTTGTAGAGGGAACCCAACTGTCCACAGTGAAACTTCCTCGCTGCCACCCGGCGCCACACCACTCCGGCTCTAACCGATTCCTGCCGCCACCGGCACTTCGTCGGCCAGGTTACTTTGGGTCGAACTCCGCTCCAATGCGAGAATCATGGTGATGATTTTACGGTGAATACCCCTTCTGACGAAGTAGCGGCGGCGGCGAGAATCCCATTCATGTAGCTCTAATTTCTTTTGGAGCTGAGTATTGACAGTAAAATCATCACAATTATGGTCGAAATCGCGGAAAACACCAGCATTCATCTTTTTTAGCAAAAAACCGCCGGATGACTGGTAATGGAACCTTGAACGCATGATTTGTCAAGTTTGACACTAGATCTGACAAGGGGGCTTCCTTCTCATGGTGACATGGTGGGGGATAAATTTGGTAGGGGATAAGTTTGCTGACTGCATATGTCTTCCCCATCAACCCCTCTCGCCACACTACCGGAATAAACACCTATGCCTAGCCCTGATTCCCGTCGGGACAGGCCTATGCCGACGGCCCCCGTCGGCATAAGGCCGTCGGCAACATATACGTCGGCGTATGCCCGTAGGCCGTCGGCATAGATGATATCTCGACGGCGTCTGTACATCTATGCCGACGGCCCAGGCCGTCGGCAACGTTCCTAGCCTAAAGGTGAGTGTCGGCGTCGCCGTCAAGTGCTGCCAGCCGTCGGCATAGTTGTGCCATGTGGCGCCTCCGGGTTGCTCCTGGAGCAGGGCTATGCCGACGGCCAAGCCATCGTCGTAGCTGCCACATGGCAGCTACTGGGCACTCCTGGGGCAGGACTATGATGACAGGCTAGCCGTCGGCGTAGTTTACGTCGGCATAGCCCTGCACCAGGAGTGTCCAGTAGCCGCCACATGGCAGCTATGCCGACGGCCAAGCCGTCGACGTAGTTTAAAACTAAGCCGACGGCTTGGCCGTCGGCATAGCTGCCACGTGGCGGCTACTGGGAGCTCACGCCAGCTCTATGCCGACGACAAGGCCGTCGGCATAGTTTCTGTCTGTTTTTTTTCCTTTTTGTTTCTTTTAAGTTCAATTCAATTCAATATATACAACATATATACAACACATATGCAAATAGACAAACTGATCACATATGCATAGAGAAACTGAGCATCACAAAGCATAAGCATCTCACAAGCATAAGCAGCTCACAACATAAGAATCATCTCACAACATAAGAAGCATCTCACAAGCATAAGCATCTCACAACATAAGAAGCATCAAGTTTATCATCACCACAAGTCACCCAAAGGCTTAAGCGCCAGGACGTCAAGCACCGCCAAGGTCATCACCGCTAAGTCCGCCGAACCCAGGTCGTCACTGCTAGCGGTAGCGCTACCGCTAAGACCGCCACCGCCACCGCGTCCGTGAATCGGAGTGATCGGGCTCCGTGACTCGGGAGTGGTGCCAAGTCCAGCACCACCACCAATGGTAGATCCACCGGTTCCTTGGATGTTGAAAAGACATGTTAAGGGGATATATGACTGTGTTGAATAAACGATATGCTTTGGTTGAATAGATTGGGGATGAACTAACCGGCGAGGGGCTAGAGTTCTGTGCCAGAAACTCCTCAAAGGTAAGCGGCCTTGGTTGTGGTGGAGGAGATGGTGCTGGTTGCAATTGAGGAACCCTGTCGGCCGCCATTTCCTCAAGAGCATGCTGCATCCTGCGATTGTTCTGCTCATGGAATGCAAAAAGGCTCTCGTGCCACGCCATGGTCTCCTGGCGTGTGTACTCCATGTAGGCCTACGGTATGACATGATGGAATCTGAAAGTGCGTTATATCGACTAGAGGGGGGGTGAATAGGCGATTTTTATGAACTTTACAAATTCTTCACCGAGGAATTTGCCGGTGAGGAAATTCCTTAGCGAAGAAATACATGCAGCGGAATAAGTACTCAGAAGTAAGCATAGCAGATTACATGCATAGTCATCATGATGAAATGAAGACAATCACAGAGTACGAAAGCGTAATCACAGGATAACACAAGATGAAGACAAACAGTCAAGAAATTGAACGAGGAAATTGAGAAAGTCTTGATCAAAGTCTTCAAACACAGATATGACAAACACTCAACACAAGAATGAGGAAATGAAAGGGTTGAGGAAATAGAACCGATTAGGTTGGTGAAGACAATGATTTGGTAGACCAGTTCCAACTGCTGTCTCGGTTATACGTCTGGTTGGAGCGGCTGAGTATTTAAACTCGAGGACACGCAGTCCGGACACCCGATCCTTGAGCACGCAGCTCAGACACCAAGTCCTCACCGTATTCTCCTTGAACTAAGGTCACGCAGACCTCGTCCAATCACTCGTGGTAAGTCTTGAGCGACTTCCAAACCTTCACATACTTGGTCACTCGGCGATCCACAATTCCTCTTGGATGCTCTAGACCGTGACGCCTAACCGTCTGGAAGAAGCACAGTCTTCAAAGGTAAAAGCGTCGGATCCACGCTGGATCAATTTCTTGATGATGCTCAATCACTTTGGGTTTGTTGGGGTTTGGTTTTGGGTTTTCCTCACTTTTGGGTTTTTCCTCACTTGATGATTTTCGCTCAAAGTCCTCGGAGGATGGGTTGCTCTCAAATGACAAGTGTCAAGTTCTCTCGAGCAGCCAACCAACTAGTGGTTGTAGGGGCGGCTATTTATAGCCTAGGGAGCAGCCCGACATGATAAGACATAAATGCCCTTCAATGATATGACCGTTAGGTGGATAAGATATTTTGGACAGTGGCGCGCAAACACAAAGAACGGTCGGAATTTTGAACATCAAATTCCTCGGGGCTATCATGTTCCTCATCGTAGGCAATTCAGACTGGCGAATTCCTAACTCCTCGCCGTAACAAATTCCTCGATGACGGAAGAGCTTCGTCTACATCCTTTCAAGAAATTGACTGAATCTGTATGAGATTTCAAAAGCTTCACTCAAGGGATTTGTAGGTGAGGATTTTGAGTTGAGCATCAAATGGAAATTTTCCTTAGTATTTCCTCGACCCCCTTTAACAAAGACGGTGTTTCCTATGACTCAAGAAAGAGAAATGAAACTACGAAAACAAAAGTCTTCACGCTTCATGTTCCTCATATTAATACCAAGTCTTCAAGGTCACACCAATTTCTTCACTTTCAAAGTCTTGAAAAGTCTTCGAATATCAAATTCTTGATTGAAGAAATTCATTTTTAGGGTAGACTTTCACCGTAAATATCAAACTCCTCATAGACTTATAGACCTGTGTACACTTACAAACGCATCAGTTACTTAACCTATAAGTCTTCAAATCACCAAAATCACTAAGGGGCACTAGATGCACTTACAATCTCCCCCTTTTTGGTGATTGATGACAATCTGAGTTAAGTTTTCAACGGGATAAACATATGAAGTGTAATTACTGATAATGAGGATTTTGATTGCAAGATATAGAAGAACTCCCCCTGAAGGTGTGCATAGTGAGGAATTTGCTTTTGAGGCAATGCACATTTGAAGAATTAAATCATGGAGATCTCCCCCTATATCTTGTAATTCATACACGCATTTGACATATAATATGAGGAATTTGAAATGCATGATGAAATATGGTGCTTGATGATATGCGAGCATGCAAAATAATGCATAAAGAGTATCGAGCCCAATGCGTATGAGGAATTTGAAACTTTTCATGAGTATCGATCCCAAATCGATTTGAAGATTTTCACCGAGCTCATGAGGATCGAGTATAACAAGGATCAACGATATCAACACTCACGTAATCGAGCATAGAGCAAAAGCATAATGCATCAAAAGTATCAAAGCACCATCGGGTTTAAGATTACAACTCGATCCAATAAAAGGTTTCGTAAGAACGAGAGTTGTAACTTAATAAAATATTGTATATAGACAAAAACGAGACCCGCTTGAAGACTAACTCAAATTTCTCCCCTTTGTCATCGAATGACCAAAAGGATCGGCGAGGACTAACGCTCTTGAAGAATTTCAAGTTGAAGACGGGCGCCAAAGATTGTCGGGTTGTTCGTTGAAGTAGGACCAGCAGCAGTGTCTTCCAAATCTTCATTTTCATCAGTGTCGCGAGATGAAGAATAGGAGCTGGCCACCAAGGAAGGAACTTTGACTTTCTTGAATTTCTTCGGAGGAGGTGCAGACCAGTCAAATTCTTCCTTGAGTCCCATTGATTGCAGTTCTTCTTCATTGTAGACATGTGAAAGAACAGCCCAGGTGCGCTTGAAGGTTTCATGAAGATAGTAGTGGTTTTTCTTCACTGCATTGTGAGTTGAGGTCAGGTTGTAAAGAAGAGTACCAAACTGGCGTTTGACCCACTTGTGATTGCGATCAACCTTCTGATGAAGACTGAGGAGTAACTCACGATCAGTCATCACCACAGGTGCGATTCCTTGAGGATTTTGCTTGACGGTGGTATTTGCTGCGAGTCATGTGTGGCGAGTCATCATTGGTGGAGTAGGATGTCGCTTTGCTAAACTGTCCATCCAATGGACGAATGCCTTCATCTATCACAGCAGTAGCCTTTCCCTTTTCATCAGCTGAGGCAATTGGCCGTTTGAGGACTTCAATCGGGGGCAGGTAGCTGCAGTGGTTCAAAGTGTCAGCCTTGTAATTCAGTGAAGATCTTGACCTGATGAATCTCATAATCCAAGGTGCATAAGGCTTCAGCTCAAAAGGTGACATGGCAATGTTAGCCAGAGTCCTCATGAAGAAATCATGGAAATTGATGGGAACGCCATGGATGATGTTGAAAAGCATATTCTTCATGATGCCAACGACCTCTTCATCATTCGAGTCGTGGCCCTTGATAGGACTCATAGTCTTCGTCAAAATTCGATAGACGGTCCGAGGCACATATAATAATTCCTTGACGAGGAATTTGGTTCTTGGTGCCTGCCTTGGCTTCAATGGCTTCATCAGCACTTGCATATAGTGATTTGAAAGTTCCTTTTCTTCATAGATCGACGTGCACCATCAATCGGAGGATCGAGTGGGAGGGCACGAAGCAATTCACTTCTTGGTGCCTTGTAGTGAGTGTTTTCGGTCATCAATCTAAGACCCATGAAGTCACATCTTCAGCGTCTCCGGTGATGTGCAGTGTTGCATAGAACTCAAGAATTAGCTCTTCGTTCCAATCACAAATATCGGTCAGAAGTTTAGGAGACCTGCGTCGTGAAGAACACTTAGGGCGGGCTCAAAGCACGGCAGCGACTCCATATCCACATGAGGAATATGAGCATGATCGAAGATTTTGTCCTTGTTGAAAAGCACCGAGGAATAGAAGTTGGCTTGACCGGCAGTCGAGCGCCTCTTCCTAATTCGAGCAGAATCATAAGGATTATATTCAGTGAAGAACACGTGCTCGGCAAAGAAATCTTCAGCCTTGAACTTTGCTTGGTTGAGAACGGATTCTTCGCTTTGGCGGAGGGTGTCGATAAGTTGCATCACCACCTCGGGAATCGTAAGTTCAGGTTCTTGACTTGAGGAATTTCTTGGTCCTCAACTTGTGCGATCCGAGGATTTTCAGCAGCAGCAGCAGTTTCATCAAGCACTAGTGGCTGGAATTTCTTCATGCACGTAACTCGTGGGTTGATTTTCTTGATGTCTATTTGAACAGTCATGCGGGGAGTGAGGAACTTGTTGGAGTGGGGTGAAGAGAGGAGTATTGGGATGCTGACTTTCCCAAAAGTCATCATTGATCACTGGAGTGGTGCATCCAATATCCACATCTTCATTGTCATTTTCCTCAGTACCAGCTTGAGGAATTTCATGGTCTGATGAGGGAATAACTGGGGTTGAAGGGATTGCTTCCACTTCAATTTCTTCATCAATTTTCTCTGACGAAGCAGGAGATTGATGTTCTTCATCAGATCCGGTTGGGATTTCATATTCTTCTCCAAAAGGAACTACTTCCTTTGATGGTATGGAGGAAATTGGAATAGCATCAATTGGGTTTTCAACGGAGCTGGTCATTGGCTTCATTTTCTTCGCAGTCGAAGAATCTGACGCAGCTGATGCTTTCCTTTTCTTCCAGCAGCTCGTTCATGAGCCTTGGTTTTCTTCACATCGAGCGATGGAAGAATTGGAGTTGGAGTTAGGCGCGGAGGAGCCGAGGAATTTGGTGTTGTTTCTTGAGAGCAAGCGATGCAGCCTCCTGTCTTGAGCAATTTCTTGGTAATCGATGCAGTTGCCCTCTTGAGCGATTTCTTGAGCGCACCACTAGTGGGTGCCTGGCAGTTTCTTCAGTGGCTGGAATTTCTTCATCAGCCTGGAATGAGCATTTTCTTGAGAGGGCTGAACTGATGCTTCACTGAGGATTTTCATGTTGCAGTGCAGAAACACTTGTGATTTTCTTCGTCGGATCGATTTAATCTGGTCTTGACTACTTGCCAATCAGTATAGTATGTGTCAAATTCCTTGCTGAGGTTCTGAATGTCGGTTTGGATTTGAAGGAGTTCCTCGGTGTCATCTTGACAACATTTTCTTCGTGAACCTCTCCTTTCAGTATTGAGCCTTCTTGATTTCCTTCGCCTTCTCGAACTTCCATTTTCTTCAGCGATGAAGTGAGTCAACATATGACTTTGACCAGGTGTCAAAGGAAGATCAGCAGAGGGGTATTGGGATCATTGTGCGAGGTCGATGAAATCGAGGACTTTCTTCGGTCCAAAAGCGTGGGCACAGATGTTCCCTTGGCTCTTGCGGCTCTAACTTGGCGGTCTCGATGATTTCTTCAAGTTCTTCATCGATGCCTCATCATCGATGGCACGTGGACTACAAGCTGTTTCTTCCTTGGGCTAGGCCGAGGACCACGTCCATTGTTGCTTTTGTCTTCAGAGTCGGGCGGATGAAGAATTGAGAGCAGGTGAGGAAGTTGCGAGAGATGCTCGAGGCAATTGAAAACCAGCAGTCCTTTGACATGTGGCCAGTGCACAGGCGAAGGTTTGGACGGAGCAGTTGAGGACTTTGATGGAACAATGAGCAGTGTGAGGAATTTGTCACGAGAATTTGCTGGAAGGAGCTCTTGAGGAACTTGGCCGTGAGGGCACAGATGATGAAGTACTTGGCTTGTTAGCGACTTCTTTTGCATCGATTTCCTCGGCTTGACCGAGACCTCGATGGCAGCAGCGGCAGAATCCTCATTGAATTTCTTCACCGCTTCCTTTGCTTGCTTAGCCAACTTTGCTTGGCGTTTAGCCCACTCATCGAAAGTCCTCACGCGTTTGACGCTAGTGGGATCAGCTATTTGGCCAGGTGCCAAAGGAGCTCTTGGGCATGGAGGATTTAACGCTAATTTCTTCATGTACTTAGGTGTTACATATCGGTATTCCTTCCATTCCCGTGCCCATCTCCGCTCAATCTTCTGAATCGCACCTTGCGTTGATTTTGCTTTCCTCATCGGTGTACAATGAGTCAGCATATATTTCCTCGTGGATTTGAATGCTGTCATGACCTCAGGTTTCTTTCCTCCCTTCTGCGGCTTCTTGCCATCTGCCATTTTCTTCAGGTGAGGAAATTGAACAATTGAGTTCTCTGAAGAAGTGTGCAGTTTTTCTTCGAGGAACGCTGCAAATGAGTTAAGTTGATGAGAACCTAGGGATTCAGCAGCAGACATTTGTACCTGTGAACAGAGTATAGGTGCGAGGAATTTGAAGAGGTCATATGCGTTCTCAGAGGGTTTTTCAGAAAGAACAAGTTTGAGGATTTTGACCAGATGAGCCTCGAAGAATTTCAATAAGCGTTCTTTATCTTAGGTTCCAGAGTTGTATAGATCGAAGATCCACACAATTGAGGAATCTTGAAGAAAATCATTGCTTAGAGAAATGAGTCAAGAGATTTGAGGTGTTCATATGTGTGAGGAATTTGAAATAAACACTTTTGAAGAATTTGAAGAAGATTTGAGAATCAAAGCGAGTAATAAAAGTAACTTTTAATTTACCCGAAGTGAAGAACACGACGAACTGAGATGAACAGTTGAGAAGTTCGTCCGTTCAGATCTTCTCCGCCCTAACTTGGCAGAGAAAATCAGCTACGGCGACGGCGGAGTGAAGAAATTCCACGGTCGGGGCGAGTACGTCGGCGAAGAGGTCAAGGCAGTGAAGCTTTTCCTCACCGGCGACGATGGAGTAGCGGCGGCGCTAGGGTTTCGAGGAGCTCGAGCGGGAGAGAGAGGTCGAGCGAGGTAAAAGAGTGAGGAAGGGAGAGAGGGGTATTTATAGCCACGGTGAAAAACGGCTCGTCCGAAGATTTAGGACGAACGTGCCCCTGACCGCTTCCCTTCTCACGACATGTGTCACCCACGTACTGTGTAGTGGAGATCGTGTGCGATCGTGGGTGGATATAATAATGCATCGTGGGATGCGGAACGGTTTGAGCGGTAAAATCGAAGTTTGGATAAGATTCGTTTTAAAAGTTCCGTTCGCAATTTCTTCAGCTGTCAAGGACACAGTGAAGAATTTGAACGAGTTTCAAAGTAGAACGCACATGAAGAATTTGTGAATGGATTTGGTTGAGTATAGCATAGAGGGGGAAGGGTCCGATCACATTCACTTAGCAGAAAAAGCGACTTGAAGAAATAGCCATAAGTGAATGCTGTAGAGGACATAAATCCATATATATATATATATATATATATATATATATATATATATATATATATATATATAGCCAATGAAGAAAGACGACGGAAACAGTGAAGAATTTGCAAAGTTGAAGAATTTGAAAAACTGAAGAATTTCAAAACGAGGAAAACTCAATTGAAGATTTTCAACTTTGGTGGTGGCGTAACCCACCGTATAAGAATGGAGGATTTCAGACACCGCGTACAATTGTCGTAGGGTTCTGAGAATCAAATTCTTCATTAATTTCTTCACACTTAGAGTGTTATTCTTCATTGATTGAAGAAAAACGTTTCTTCATGTGTTGCACATCTAAGTCATCAATTTTGCATAAGTGTTAGGATGTGTGCCTTTTCAAAGAACATTCGAAGATTCTAAGATATTTAGCTCACACCGCAACTTGCTAAATCTCTTCTCAACCAAGGGCTTAGTGAAGATATCAGCTAGCTGTTCTTCAGTCTTCACATGCTCGATGGAGATGTCACCCTTCAACACATGATCACGAAGAAAATGATGACGAATTTGAATGTGCTTTGTCTTCGAGTGCTGAACTGGGTTGTGAGCAATCTTGATGGCACTCTCATTGTCACAATAGAGAGGCACATTCTTCACGTTGATGCCGTAGTCCTTGAGGGTTTGCTTCATCCATAGTAATTGAGCACAACACGAGCCAGCAGCAATGTATTCAGCTTCTGCAGTGGACAGTGATACGCAGTTCTGTTTCTTCGAGGACCAACAGACCAAAGATCGTCCGAGGAAATGACAAGTACCAGATGTTGACTTGCGATCCACACGATCACCAACATAGTCAGAGTCAGAATATCCAATGAGATCAAAAGTAGAGCCCTTGGGGTACCACAATCCTAGTGTTGGTGTGTGAGTTAGATATCGAAGAATATGCTTCACAGCCTTATGGTGTGATTCCTTCGGTGTAGCTTGAAATCGGGCACACATGCAAACACTAAGCATTATATCTGGCCTTGGTCATTTTTCCAGCTTCATAGGCTCTGCATAAGTGATCCTTGAGGAATTTGACATTCTCAATGCCAATGACATGCTTCTTCTTCGCAAGCGTGTGCAAATTCCTCATGCCTGCGTGACCAAGTCGTCGATGCCATAGCCAGCCTTCTGAAGCTTTTGTAAGTAGGCACACGGCTGGTTGTGGTCCTGTGGAAAAATCAACAATATACAAGTCTCCTCTCCTAAAGCCTTCGAAGACTTTGGAATTGTCAGTTTCCATAATCACAACACAACGATACTTGCCAAAGATAACTACCATATCAAGATCACAAAGCATTGAGACTGACATGAGGTTATATCCTAAAGACTCAACAAGCATGACTTTGTCCATGTGCATGTCCTTAGAGATAGCAACCTTACCAAGTCCCAATACCTGACTTTTGCCTTTGTCAGCAAAGATGATATGCTTCAAATGTGAAGGTGATAAGGGAGCATCCATCAATAGATTCTTGTCACCAGTCATGTGATTTGTACATCCACTATCGAGAACCCACTCAGTGGCTTTGGGTTGATCATCCTGCAGATGAATTAGTACAACTTACGATCTCATATACTTCATCAGTGAAGAATATGATATCGAGTTCATCAGATGAATTTCATCAGTCAGTATTAATTAGATAAGCAGTATGAGGACGTGTGAAATGAAAGTTCATTTCATCATGATTGGCCTGCGTCCGTTCAGGCAATTTGTCAGGCCACCAGCAAATTCTTCAGACGTTTAAGACACGTCTGGAGACCTGACCCTGCAGAAGAGATTAGTTCTTTTTCTTCACCACCCACATCTGAAGGGGTGGCAAAGAGTTCATCATTCTCATGAGCACCATATGAGAATGGTGGCATAGAGGCCAAACCATTTCGTTTCACATAAGAGGGGTTAGGGTAAGCATATGAATAAGCAGAGAAATTCTTCGAGGACTTATGAACATATTTGTTTGAAGAATAATGCACATATTCATAGCCCTTAGCTCTACCCTGCGAAACAGAGTTGTTAGCACGATGATAATCATATGAGGATTTTGATCCTTTTGAGGAATTTGATCCACGTGAGGAATTTGGTCCATATGAGGACTTGGATCCATATGAAGAATTTTGTCCATATGAAGAATTTGATCTGGGGTTCCTTTTCTTGACTGGTGGTGTCATGAGGACATTCACCTGAAGACTTTCAAGGTACTGCTTGGGAACCCAGATTTTCTTCATAGGGGGACTGTTCCTGCAGTTAGTGCCAACATATCTAGCAAATACTTCACCATTCTGATTTTTGAACAGTTTATAGTTTGAGTCAAATGACTCATCATCAGAATGAGGTAATTCACATGTAAAACCAGATAAGGTTGATGGATCAACTGGAGGTCCCTTTGCAGCAACCCATGAGGTTTTGGGATACTGCTCAGGCTTCCAGTATGTTCCATCAGCATTGAGTTTCCTCTCAAAGGCAATACCCTCTTACCTAGGGTTCCTGTTGAGGATCTGCTTTTTAAGCACATCACAAAGAGTCTGATGCCCTTTGAGGCTTTTGTACATGCCTGTCATGTACAATTCCTTCAGCCCTGCATCGTCAGTGATACTAGCAATGTCCTCAGATGAGGAATTAGTGATAGTAGAGGCAGGTGAAGAATTTGTAACAGTTGAAGCATTTGAACATTCAGGTGAAGAATTAGCGATTCACGCTCAATGCACTTTAAGCATGGAGGAACAAATTCTTCTTGAGAAGCGCTGATTTGTTGAGCAAGTAATGAATCGCGCTCCTTCAAGATCTTCATAACTCGCTCTTAGCTTCTCAAGATCTTGCTTTCTTTGAAGAAATTCATAAGAAAGTTTCTCATGATCGATAAGAGAGTGTTATGATGACCTTGAAGGCTGTCAAGCCTAGACCGAACTTTCAAGATTTTCGATTAGGGCTTGAGTGCGATCCATTTCTTCACCTAACATATCATCACTCTTATCTAGCATGTTTTGAACCTTTTCAAAAGCCCTTTGTTGTTTTATAGCAATCTTAGCAAGTTTAGAGTAGCTGGGCTTGAGATCCTCATCGATTCATTTTCACTAGATTCAGAGGAGGTGAAATTGAGTACCTTGGCACCTTTTGCCATGAAGCAATAGGTGGGGCGTAGTCATCATTTTCCTCATCAGGTTTGTCGGTAGTCAGTTTCTTCAGCGTTGAAGATGGACTTGCTAACATAGGCGTAGCAAGAGCCGGACTAGCCACACCAGATTCGGATTCTTGGACTCCTCCTCTTCCTCATTTTCCTCGATTCAGCTTCGAGTCCATTTCCTTGCCAATGAATGCCCGAGCCTTTTTGGAGCTGCTCTTCTTGTGAGAAGAAGGCTTTGAGGATTTTGATGATGAAGATTTGATGATTTCTTCTTCTTCTTCACGCCATCGTAACTGTAATCCTTGTGTTTCTTCTTTCTTAATTCCTTTTCCCATCGAGGACAATCTTGGATATAGTGACCAGGTTTCTTGCATTTGTGGCAAAGTCTTCGTTTATAGTCACTAGATGAGGAATCACTTTGCTTCTTGAGGATTTTCCAAAACGACCACGCCTTGTGAATTTCTGGAATTTCTTCACGGCGATGCTAGCTCTGGCCAAATTCTTCAGATCTCCAAGGCTACTACCAGATTCTTCACTCTCGATTCAGATTCAGCCTTGGCCTTCGAGGCACGTGTTTTCCATAGCCGAACCATAGAGATCTCTCTTTTCAGAAGTCGGAACTCGTGAGTATTTAGCCTTCGAGGATATCAGCAGGATCAAGAGACTTGTAATCAGCTCGTTCTTGTATCATCGGTGCAGTGTCAAATGAGGAATCAAGCGATCTTAGCAATTTCTTCACCACCTCATGGTCGGTGATGTCGGTGGCACCAGTGCTTGAAGCTCATTTGAGATGTCAAGAGGCGATCAAGGTTTGTTGAACATTTTCGTTGTCGAGTCTTTTGAAGCGGTTGAAGAGATTCCAAGAACATCAACTCGAGAGTCACGCTGAGTTGAAACACCTTCATTTACTTTGGACAGCCTGTCCCAAATGAGTTTGGCAGATTCCAAAGCACTCACTCTTCCATATTGGCCTTTGCTCGATGGCCACATATGATATTCTTCGCTTGAGAATCGAGTTGCTTGAATCTCTTCACATCAGATCATTCGTAGAGGGTGTGACCGAGGAAACACCTTTTGTCACAACATACCGTAGATCGTTGTCAATTGCTTCAAGATGCATTCGCATTTTGTTCTTCCAAGAGGGGTAGTCCGTCCCATCAAGGTAGGACACCTGCTGAGACCTTGATCATACCTGCGGTCGACATAACTAAAACTCCAGGTGGTTAAACCAAAATCACACAGAACAAGGGAGTACCTTGCTCTGATACCAATTGAAAGTGCGTTATATCGACTAGAGGGGGGGGTGAATAGGCGATTTTTATGAACTTTACAAATTCTTCACCGAGGAATTTGCCGGTGAGGAAATTCCTTAGCGAAGAAATACATGCAGCGGAATAAGTACTCAGAAGTAAGCATAGCAGATTACATGCATAGTCATCATGATGAAATGAAGACAATCACAGAGTACAGAAAGCGTAATCACAGGATAACACAAGATGAAGACAAACAGACTGAAGAAATTGAACTGAGGAAATTGAGAAAGTCTTCAGTCAAAGTCTTCAAACACAGATATGACAAACACTCAACACAGTAATGAGGAAATGAAAGGGTTGAGGAAATAGAACCAGTTAGGTTGGTGAAGACAATGATTTGGTAGACCAGTTCCAACTGCTGTCTTAGTTGTACGTCTGGTTGGAGCGGCTGAGTATTTAAACACGAGGACACGCAGTCCCGGACACCCAGTCACTGAGCACGCAGCTCAGGACACCAAGTCCTCACCGTATTCTCCTTGAACTAAGGTCACGTAGACCTCGTCCAATCACTCGTGGTAAGTCTTCAGGCGACTTCCAAACCTTCACATACTTGGTCACTCGGCGATCCACAATTCCTCTTGGATGCTCTAGACCGTGACGCCTAACCGTCTGGAAGAAGCACAGTCTTCAAAGGTAAAAGCGCCGGATCCACGCTGGATCAATTTCTTCAATGATGCTCAATCACTTTGGGTTTGTTGGGGTTTGGTTTTGGGTTTTCCTCACTTTTGGGTTTTTCCTCACTTGATGATTTTCGCTCAAAGTCCTCGGAGGATGGGTTGCTCTCAAATGACAAGTGTCAAGTTCTCTCGAGCAGCCACCAACTAGTGGTTGTAGGGGCGGCTATTTATAGCCTAGGGAGCAGCCCGACATGATAAGACATAAATGCCCTTCAATGATATGACCGTTAGGTGGATAAGATATTTTGGACAGTGGCGCAAGAACACAAAGAACGGTCGGAATTTTGAACATCAAATTCCTCGGGGCTATCATGTTCCTCATCGTAGGCAATTCAGACTGGCGAATTCCTAACTCCTCGCCGAAACAAATTCTCTCGGACCGTAAGAGCTTCGTCTCACATCAAGAAATTGACTGAATCTGTATGAGATTTCAAAAGCTTCACTCAAGGGATTTGTAGGTGAGGATTTTGAGTTGAGCATCAAATGGAAATTTTCCTTAGTATTTCCTCGACCCCCTTTAACAGTACGGTGTTTCCTATGACTCAAGAAAGAGAAAATGAAACTACGAAAACAAAAGTCTTCACGCTTCATGTTCCTCATATTAATACCAAGTCTTCAAGGTCACACCAATTTCTTCACTTTCAAAGTCTTCAGAAAGTCTTCAGAATATCAAATTCTTCAGTTGAAGAAATTCATTTTTAGGGGTCGACTTTCACTGTAAATATCAAACTCCTCATAGACTTATAGACCTATGTACACTTACAAACGCATCAGTTACTTAACCTATAAGTCTTCAAATCACCAAAATCACTAAGGGGCACTAGATGCACTTACAGAATCATAAAACTACTCAATGCGGAAAATAAAGTGAGCAATGAAGATAAGAGGGAAAATACTTACAGATTGCCGCTCCTGAAAGAGGGACTGTGACTGCGCACTGGTCTTGGGCGTTCTCGTGCGCTGGCTCAGGGTCGGGTCTGTAGCTCAGAGCTGTGTGTAGGAGATAGAAGGAGTGGTCACAGCATCCAGAACCGCCTCCCGACCGTGCTTCTTGGGCCCCATGCCCACCACCACCCTCCCGTCCAGATCCGTGCTAATGGGGTCAGATGTGCCAGGATGTAACCTCTGATACCCCTCGGAGTAGGCCTTCTTCTTCTGCACGGTCTTGCCGTAGTACTTGGCCTCGCCAGGCTTGGGATTCTTCCGCGTATGAGCGATCTCCCACGCCTCCATGTATGAGAGCGGCCGCTTCAGTTTCTCCTCCTGCACCACCAAACAGAGGTTAGTCATACATAAGAAAGTGACGGCAAATAGAAGAAGAAGATTGTTTAATGAGGTTAGTCATACATGAAGTGTCTTGTGGAGAAAGTGGTTCCGGTTTCCCTGAGCATGTACTCCCTCTTTCCCTTAGTTAGCCTTGTTTTTTATGCTCGTAGCCGCCCAGGCTCCATCCTTATCACACCACAGATCCACCAATGCAGCCCAGGAATCGTCTTTTCCATAGCACCAATTTGGACACACCTACATAATGAAAGCATAATGGCATGTCAACACGGAACGGTGAAATGGACCACAAACATTGGAATGAAAAATCTTTTATACTTACCGCCAAGTACTCGTGCCTCTCCAAGGCAATGCCCATCCTCCGCGCTTCATCCTTGGTCATCTTCACACCAAGAGCGTCGTGATAGTATGTCGAGATGGCCACCCAGCGCACCTCATACTCAAGCTGGCGGGCCTTCTTCTTCGCTTGGCGCAGCACGATTTGGTCAGATCTGGCCTTGTGCTCAGGAAGAACTCGATAGTATTTCTACAATTATTCATGAAACAAGAAATGGAAGAAGCCATGAGTTAAATCATTCATGAAACCAGAATGGACTAGGGCTTCTGAAGAGAACTCACCTAGAAATTAGTGATCATGGCCTTGTCATAGGTCTCATGGTCCGCGTGGAGGGCCGCTTCCCAGTGGTCCTAGCTCGTGGCCAAAACCCGACGGCCCGGGTGCATGACTGGATCCGGATAGTACAGCCCCGGCCAGTGTACCTTCAGCAAGACGGTGATGAGGCCGTTGGGAATACGGCCCCCTTTAGGATGTATCCAGTTGCTGCAAAAGAATGAAATATTAGCATGTGACAAGCAAAATAAAGAACTACCGGAATGAGCATGTGACAAGCAAAAGAATGAAATTATTATAAAGTGCCACTTACTCTTTCCCCGTGGGCTCAATGAGCCACTTCTGCTCCTCGGTAGCAGGAATCTGTTTTGGTAGCTTTGTGTTACCATGCAGCCACCCCTTGTTGCCAACCCCCTCCCCGCCACCACCCTCCTCCTCGCCTACCTCCTCCTCCTCCTCGCCCCCCTCCCCAACCTCCTCCTCCACCTCCTCCTCGGCCCCATTCCGACCTCCTCCTCCTCCTCGTCAGAGGGTACCTCACTAGAGGGGGGCCTCGAAGACAACACCCCTAAGTCGGTGAGGGTGCGCTCTTTTTGGCCGGCTCCCCCTGTAGTGGCTCTCCCCCCACCCCCTCGCCCTCTAGGGGCTCTCCCCCACCCCCTCCTCCTCTAGGGGCACCTCTCCCTCCACCTCCCTATGAGGAGTCATCGCCAAGTAGTCGGGGGGATTACATGCTCGACCACTCCGACTAGGCAGGCCGACGACCTTGCATAGGAAACCGACGCCGTCGGCCTTCCCCTTGCCCATGTTGCACGAACCTGCATTGAAAAGAGAATAAACAATTAGTACATTAATAAAATGAAGGAAAATGCATAATAATTATGAATAATAAACACATTAATAAAAATCATAAAAATTCACATTCCTAAACTATAGAAAAAAAGACTTGAAACGTACATCTGCTAGAACCCATACGAATCATCACTGTTGTAACCTCTTTCTCGGTCGGAATGGTGTAGTGGAAGACATAAAGGAATGGTGTAGTGGTATTACCTCATCCACACTTCCTCAACTTCCTTGATGTTGTGCAAGATATAGAACATGAGGTCCTTCCACTCTTGTCGTGGCATGTTATAAGATTTCGAGGCCCTAGCCCTCCCACCTTGCACGTTGAATAGATGGAGCCTGGGTTGATACTTGGGCTCTTCTATATTGTATCGAGGCACCTTGTTATGCAGATGGGGAACGTTGTCTGGATAGTATGATGTCCTGAGGTCTGACACCTCCTCTAGGATAACTACCTCAGCCATGGAAGCTTCAATCTTAGCTTTGTTTCCACATTTCTATCAGAGATGCTTGTTCTGTCTCTCAGGGCCATACTGCCAGCGATTCTGCACAGCCCCCCCCCCCCCCAACAATACCTCGTTCGCAAGGTGCAGAATGAGATGAGATATGTCATCGGAGTAAATAAGCCTGGTGGAAAGATCTTCTCTAGCTTGACTATCAACTCTGGTGCCTTCTTATGCAATTGTTCAATCACGTCTTTACTTACTTCTTTAGCATAGAGCGTGCGGAAGAAATGGCTTACTCGGCAAGCACTCGCCAGACATGCTCGGGGACATAGCCTCGAACCATCACCGGCATTATCCGCTCAATCCATACATGGTAGTCATGACTCTTCAGGCCGGTCACTTTGCCCTTTGAAAGATTGACTCCCTTACTTATATTTGATGCATAACCATCGGTGAACTTCAAAATGTGTTTCAGCCAGATAAGTACTTCCTTTTTCTGGCATTTTAAGGACAAAATCAGCATCTGGCTTGAACCCGTTTTTTCGACCACCTGTGGGAGGCTTCATGTTTAGACGTGGTCTATCACAAATTTTCTGTTGATCCGCTCTAGCTTTAACGTTATCCTTCATCTTATCAGGAATGTTGAGGATCGTGCGAAAAAGGGACTCCGCGACATTCTTTTCGGTGTGCATCACATCGATGTTGTAAGGAAGTTTGAGGTCCTTGAAATAGGGAAGCTGCGAGAAGGGGGTAATGTGAGTTCAGTTGTGCGTCTCACCATATCTCTCGAAACCTTTGGCTTTGGCTTTGGCTTTGCCTTTGCCTTTGACTTTAGTGTTGGGGAACGGTGCAGAAAATAAAAAATTTCCTACGGTTTCACCAAGATCTATCTACGAGTTCATCTAGCAACGAGTGATAGGAGTGCATCTACATACCTTTGTAGATCGCGAGCGGAAGCGTTCAAGAGAACGGGGTTGAGGGAGTCGTACTCGTCGTGATCCAAATCACCGATGACCAAGTGCCGAACGGACAACACCTCCGCGTTCAACACATGTACGGAGCGGATGACGTCTCCCACACCTTGATCCAGCAAGGAGGAGGGAGAGGTTGATGAATATCCAGCAGCACGACAGCGTGGTGGTGGATGCAGCAGAGTTCCGGCAGGGCTTCGCCAAGCGACTATGGGAGGAGGAGGTGTAGCAAGGGGGAAGGGAGGCGCCAGGTGCAAGGGTGCGGCTGCCCTCTCTCCCCCCTCTATATATAGGGTCCCCAGGGGGGGCGCCGGCCTAGGAGATTGAATCTCCAAGGGGGGCGGCGGCCAGGGGGGTGGAGTGCCCCCCAAGGCAAGTGGAGGCGCCCCCTCCCCTAGGGTTCACAACCCTAGGCGCAGGGGGGGGGGCCCAAGGGGGGGCGCACCAGCCCACCAGGGGCTGGTTCCCCTCCCACTTCAGCCCATAGGGCCCTCCGGGATGGGTGGCCCCACCGGTGGACCCCCGTGACCCTTCTGGTGGTCCCGGTACAATACTGGTGAACCCCGAAACCTTCCCGATGGCCGAAACTCGACTTCCCATATATAATTCTTTACTTCCGGAGCATTCCGGAACTCCTCGTGACGTCTGGGATCTCCGGGACTCCGAACTACTTTCAGTTTGCTGCATACTAATATCTTTACAACCCTAGTGTCACCGAACCTTAAGTGTGTAGACCCTACGGGTTCGGAGACAGCGATATGACCGAGACTGCTCTCCGTCAATAACCAACAGCGGATCTGGATACCCATGTTGGCTCCCACATGCTCCTCGATGATCTCATCGGATGAACCACGATGTCGAGGATTCAAGCAACCCGTATACAATTCCCTTTGTCAATCGGTGCGTTACTTGCCCGAGATTCGATCGTCGGTATCCCAATACCTCGTTCAATCTCGTTACCGGCAAGTCACTTTACTCGTACCGTAATGCATGATCCCGTGACCAAACACTTGGTCACTTTGAGCTCATTATGATGATGCATTACCAAGTGGGCCCAAAGATACCTCTCCGTCATACGGAGTGACAAATCCCAGTCTCGATTCGTGACAACCCAACAGACACTTTCGGAGATACCTGTAGTGCACCTTTATAGTCACCCAGTTACGTTGTGACGTTTGGTACACCCAAAGCACTCCTACGGTATCCGGAAGTTACACGATCTCATGGTCTAAGGAAAAGATAATTGACATTGGAAAAGCTCTAGCAAAACGAACTACACGATCTTGTGCTATGCTTAGGATTGGGTCTTGTCCATCACATCATTCTCCTAATGATGTGATCCCGTTATCAATGACACTCAATGTCCATAGTCAGGAAACCATGACTATCTATTGATCAACGAGCTAGTCAACTAGAGGCTCACTAGGGACATGTTGTAGTCTATGTATTCACACGTGTATTACGATTTCCGGATAACACAATTATAGCATGAATAAAAGACAATTATCATGAACAAGGAAATATAGTAATAATCCTTTTATTATCGCCTCTAGGGCATATTTCCAACAGTCTCCCACTTGCACTAGAGTCAATAATCTAGTTACATTGTGATGAATCGAATACCCATAGAGTTCTGGTGTTGATCATGTTTTGCTCTCGGAAGAGGTTTAGTCAACGGATCTGCGACATTCAGATCCGTATGCACTTTGCAAATTTCTATGTCTCCATCTTGAACATTTTCACGAATGGAGTTGAAGCGACGCTTGATGTGCCTGGTCTTCTTGTGAAACCTGGGTTCCTTGGCAAGTGCAATAGCTCCAGTGTTGTCACAGAAGAGTTTGATCGGCCCCGACGCATTGGGTATGACTCCTAGGTCGGTGATGAACTCCTTCACCCAAATTGCTTCATGCGCTGCCTCCGAGGCTGCCATGTACTCTGCTTCACATGTAGATCCCGCCACGACGCTCTGCTTGCAGCTGCACCAGCTTACTGCTCCACCATTCAACATATACACGTATCTGGTTTGTGACTTAGAGCCATCCAGATCTGTGTCGAAGCTAGCGTCAACGTAACCCTTTACGACGAGCTCTTCGTCACCTCCATAAACGAGGAACATGTCCTTTGTCCTTTTCAAGTACTTCAGGATATTCTTGACCGCTGTCCAGTGTTCCTTGCCAGGATTACTTTGGTACCTTCCTACCAAACTTACGGCAAGGTTTACATCAGGTCTGGTACACAGCATGGCATACATAATAGATCCTATGGCTGAAGCATAGGGGATGACACTCATCTCTTCTTTATCTTCTGCCGTGGTCGGGCATTGAGCCGAGCGCAATCTCACACCTTGCAATACAGGCAAGAACCCTTTCTTGGATTGATCCATTTTGAACTTCTTCAATATCTTATCAAGGTATGTGCTTTGTGAAAGACCTATGAGGTGTCTCGATCAATCCCTATAGATCTTGATGCCTAATATGTAAGCAGCTTCTCCAAGGTCCTTCATTGAAAAACTCTTATTCAAGTAGGCCTTAATGCTGTCCAAAAGTTCTATATCATTTCCCATCAAAAGTATGTCATCTACATATAATATGAGAAATGCTACAGAGCTCCCACTCACTTTCTTGTAAACGCAGGCTTCTTCATAAGTCTGCATAAACCCAAACGCTTTGATATCTCATCAAAGCGAATGTTCCAACTCCGAGATGCTTGCACCAGCCCATAAATGGATCGCTGGAGCTTGCATACCTTGTTAGCATTATTAGGGTCGACAAAACCTTCCGGCTGTATCATATACAGTTCTTCCTTAAGATAGCCGTTAAGGAATGCCGTTTTGACGTCCATTTGCCATATCTCATAATCATAGTATGCGGCAATTGCTAACATGATTCAGACGGACTTCAGCTTCGCTACGGGAGAGAAAGTCTCATCGTAGTCAACCCCTTGAACTTGCTGATAACCCTTAGCGACAAGTCGATCTTTATAGATGGTAACATTACCATCCGCGTCCGTCTTCTTCTTAAAGATCCATTTGTTTTCTATCGCTCGCCGATCATCGGGCAAGTCTGTCAAAGTCCATACTTTGTTTTCATACATGGATCCTATCTCGGATTGCATGGCTTCAAGCCATTTGTTGGAATCTGGGCCCGCCATCGCTTCTTCATAGTTCAAGGTTCACCTTGTCCAACAACACGATTTCCGTGACAGGGTTGCCATACCACTGGTGTGGAACGTGTCCTTGTGGACCTCTGAAGTTCAGTAGCAACTTGATCCGAAGTACCTTGATCATCATCATTAATTTCCTCTCCAGTCGGTGTAGGCACCACAATAACATTTTCCTGAGCTGCACTACTTTTCGGTTCAAGAGGTAGTACTTCATCGAGTTCTACTTTCCTCCCACTTACTCCTTTTGAGAGAAACTCTTTTTCCAGAAAGGATCCGTTCTTGGCAACAAAGATCTTGCCTTCAGATCTAAGGTAGAAGGTATACCCAATGGTTTCCTTAGGGTATCCTATGAAGACACATTTTTCTGACTTGGGTTCGAGCTTTTCAGGTTGAAGTTTCTTGACATAAGCATCGCATCCCCAAACTTTTAGAAACGACAACTTAGGTTTCTTCCCAAACCATAATTCATATGGTGTCGTCTCAACGGATTTAGACGGTGCCCTATTTAAAGTGAATGTAGTTGTCTCTAGAGTGTATCCCCAAAATGATAGCGGTAAATCAGTAAGAGACATCATAGATCGCACCAATAGAGTGCGATTACGACGTTCGGACACACCGTTACGCTGAGGTGTTCCAGGCGGCATGAGTTGTGAAACGACTCCACATTTCCTTAAGTGTGTACCAAATTCATGACTTAAATATTCTCCTCCACGATTGATCGTAAGAACTTTATTTTTCGGTCACGTTGATTCTCTACCTCATTCTGAAATTCCTTGAAATTTTCAAAGGTCTCAGACTTGTGTTTAATCAAGTAGACATACCCATATCTACTCAAGTCGTCAGTGAGAGTGAGAACATAACGATATCCTCCATGAGCCTCAACGCTCATTGGACCACACACATCGGTATGTATGATTTCCAATAAGTTGGTTGCTCGCCCATTGTTCCGAGAACGGAGTCTTGGTCATTTGCCCATGAGGCATGGTTCGCATGTGTTAAATGATTCATAATCGAGAGACTCTAAAAGTCCATCAGCATGGAGCTTCTTCATGCGCTTGACACCAATGTGACCAAGGCGGCCAGTGCCACAAGTATGTGGGACTATCGTTATCAACTTTACATCTTTTGGTATTCACACTATGAATATGTGTAACATCACGTTCGAGATTCATTAAGAATAAACCATTGACCATCGAAGCATGACCATAAAACATATCTCTCATATAAATAGAACAACCATTATTCTCGGATTTAAATGAGTAGCCATCTCAGATTAAACGAGATCCGATACATTGTTCATGCTCAAACTTGGCACTAAATAACAATTATTGAGGTTTAAAACTAATCCGTAGGTAAATGTAGAGGTAGCGTGCGACGGCGATCACATCGACCTTGGAACCATTCCCGACGCGCGCGTCACCTCGTCCCTTCGCTAGTCTCCGCTTATTCGCAGCTCCTGCTGTGAGTTACAAATATGAGCAACGGCACGGTATCAAATACCGGGAGTTACTACGAGTCTTGGTAAGGTACACATCAATTACATGTATATCACATATACCTTTAGTGTTGCCGGCCTTCTTGTCCGCTAAATATTTGGGGCAGTTCCGCTTCGATGACCCTTCCTTTGCAATAAAAGCACTCAGTCTCGTGCTTGGGTCCATTCTTTGACTTCTTCCCGACAATCGGCTTACGGGCGCGGCAACATCCTTGCCGTCCTTCTTGAAGTTCTTCTTACCCTTTCCTTCTTGAACTTAGTGGTTTTATTGACCATCAACACTTGATGTTCTTTCTTGATTTCTACCTCTGCTGACTTCAGCATTGAAAATACTTCAGAATAGTTTTCACCATCCCCGCATATTGTAGTTCATCACAAAGCTCTTGTAGCTCGGTGGGAGCGATCAAGGATTCTGTCAATGACCGCCTCGTCCGGAGGTTAATGTCCAGTGGGACAAAGCGGTTGTGCAACCTGGACATTTTGAGTATGTGCTCACCGACGTAACTATTTTCCTCCATCTTACAACTATAGAACTTGTCGGAGACTTCATATCTCTCGACCCGGGCATGAGCTTGGAAAACCATTTTCAGCTCCTCAAACATCTCATATGCTCCGTGTTGCTCAAAACGCTTTTGGAGCCCCGGTTCTAAGCTATAAAGCATGCCGCACTGAACGAGGGAGTAATCATCAGCACGAGACTGCCAAGCGTTCATAACGTCTGGGTTCTCTGGGATGGGTGCTTCACCTAGCGGTGCTTCTAGGACATATTGTTTCTTGGAAGCTATGAGGATGATCCTCAGGTTCCGGACCCAGTCCAAATAGTTGCTGCCATCATCTTTCAGCTTGGTTTTCTCTAGGAACACGTTGAAGTTCATGTTGACATGAGCGTTGGCCATTTCATCTACAAGACATTTTTGCAAAGATTTTAGACTAAGTTCATGATAATTAAGTTCATCTAATTAAATTATTTAATGAACTCCCACTCAGATTTGACATCCCTCTAGTCATCTAAGTGTTACATGATCCGAGTCGACTAGGCCGTGTCCGATCATCACGTGAGACAGACTAGTCATCATCGGTGAACATCTCCATGTTGATCGTATCTTCCATACGACTCATGTTCGACCTTTCGGTCTCTTGTGTTCCAAGGCCATGTCTGTACATGCTTTGCTCGTCAAGTTAACCTAAGTGTTTTGCATGTGTAAAACTGTCTTACACCCGTTGTATGTGAACGTAGGAATCTATCACACCCGATCATCACGTGGTGCTTCGAAACGACGAACTTTAGCAACGGCGCATTCTTACGGAGAACACTTTCTTGAAATTATTATAAGGGATCATCTTATTTACTACCGTCGTTCTAAGTAAACAAGATGCATAAACATAATAAACATCACATGCAATTATATAGTAGTGACATGATATGGCCAATGTCATATAGCTCCTTTGATCTCCATCTTCGGGGCTCCATGATCATCTTGTCACCGCATGACACCTTGATCTCCATCATCGTATCTTCATGAAGTTGCTCGCCAACTATTACTTCTACTACTATAGCTAATGGTTTAGCAATAAAGCAAAGTAATTACATGACATTGAATCAATGACACGCAGGTCATACAATAATTAAGACAACTCCTATGGCTCCTGCCGGTTGTCATACTCATCGACATGCAAGTCGTGATTCCTCTTACAAGAACATGATCTCATACATCACAATATATCATTCATCATTCATCACAACTTTTGGCCATATCACATCACAAGGCAATTGCTGCAAAAACAAGTTAGACGTCCTCTAATTGTTGTTGCATCTTTTACGTGGCTGCAATAGGGTTCTAGCAAGAACGTTTTCTTACCTACGAAAAAGCCACAACGTGATTTGTCAACTTCTATTTACCCTTCATAAGGACCCTTTTCATCGAATCCGCTCCAACTAAAGTGGGAGAGACAAACACCCGCTAGCCACCTTATGCAACTAGTGCATGTTAGTCGGTGGAACCTGTCTCACGTAAGCGTACGTGTAAGGTCCATCCGGGCCGCTTCATCCCACAATACCGCTGAGGCAAAATAAGACTAGTAGCGGCAAGAAAGTTGACAACATCTACGCCCACAACAAATTGTGTTCTACTCATGCAAAGAGAACTACGCATAGACCTAGCTCACGATGCCACTGTTGGGGAACGTTGCAGAAAATAAAAAATTTCCTACGGTTTCACCAAGATCTATCTATGAGTTCATCTAACAACGAGTGATAGGAGTGCATCTACATACCTTTGTAGATCGCGAGCGGAAGCGTTCAAGAGAACGGGTTGAGGGAGTCGTACTCGTCGTGATCCAAATCACCGATGACCAAGTGCCGAACGGACAACACCTCCGCGTTCAACACACGTACGGAGCGGATGACGTCTCCCACACCTTGATCCAGCAAGGAGGAGGGAGAGGTTGATGAATATCCAGCAGCACGACAGCGTGGTGGTGGATGCAGCAGAGTTCGGCGAGGCTTCGCCAAGCGACTATGGGAGGAGGAGGTGTAGCAAGGGGGAAGGGAGGCGCCAGGTGCAAGGGTGCGGCTGCCCTCGCTCCCCCCTCTATATATAGGGTCCCCAGGGGGGGCGCCAGCCCTAGGAGATTGAATCTCCAAGGGGGGCGGCGACCAGGGGGGTGGAGTGCCCCCCAAGGCAAGTGGAGGCGCCCCCTCCCCTAGGGTTCCCAACCCTAGGCGCAGGGGGGCCCAAGGGGGGCACACCAGCCCACCAGGGGCTGGTTCCCCTCCCACTTCAGCCCATAGGGCCCTCCGGGATGGGTGGCCCCACCCGGTGGACCCCCGGGACCCTTCCGGTGGTCCCGGTACAATACCGGTGAACCCCGAAACCTTCCCGATGGCCAAAACTCGACTTCCCATATATAATTCTTTACCTCCGGAGCATTCCGGAACTCCTCGTGACGTCCAGGATCTCATCTGGGACTCCTAACAACTTTCGGTTTGCTGCATACTAATATCTTTACAACCCTAGCGTCACCGAACCTTAAGTATGTAGACCCTACGGGTTCGGGAGACAGGCAGACATGACCGAGACTGCTCTCCGGTCAATAACTAACATCGGGATCTGGATACCCATGTTGGCTCCCACATGCTCCTCGATGATCTCATCGGATGAACCACGATGTCGAGGATTCAAGCAACCCCGTATACAATTCCCTTTGTCAATCGGTACTTTACTTGCCCGAGATTCGATCGTCGGTATCCCAATACCTCGTTCAATCTCGTTACCGGCATGTCACTTTACTCGTACCATAATGCATGATCCCGTGACCAAACACTTGGTCACTTTGAGCTCATTATGATGATGCATTACCAAGTGGGCCCAGAGATACCTCTCCGTCATACGGAGTGACAAATCCTAGTCTCGATTCGTGACAACCCAACAGACACTTTCGGAGATACCTGTAGTGCACCTTTATAGTCACCCGATTCGTTGTGATGTTTGGTACACCCAAAGCACTCCTACGGTATCCGGAAGTTACGATCTCATGGTCTAAGGAAAAGATAATTGACATTGGAAAAGCTCTAGCAAAACGAACTACACGATCTTGTGCTATGCTTAGGATTGGGTCTTGTCCATCACATCATTCTCCTAATGATGTGATCCCGTTATCAATGACACTCAATGTCCATAGTCAGGAAACCATGATTATCTATTGATCAACGAGCTAGTCAACTAGAGGCTCACTAGGGACATGTTGTAGTCTATGTATTCACACGTGTATTACGATTTCCGGATAACACAATTATAGCATGAATAAAAGACAATTATCATGAACAAGGAAATATAGTAATAATCCTTTTATTATCGCCTCTAGGGCATATTTCCAACAGTCTCCCACTTGCACTAGAGTCAATAATCTAGTTACATTGTGATGAATCGAATACCCATAGAGTTCTGGTGTTGATCATGTTTTGCTCTCGGAAGAGGTTTAGTCAATGGATCTGCGACATTCAGATCCGTATGCACTTTGCAAATTTCTATGTCTCCATCTTGAACATTTTCACGAATGGAGTTGAAGCGGCGCTTGATGTGCCTGGTCTTCTTGTGAAACCTGGGTTCCTTGGCAAGTGCAATAGCTCCAGTGTTGTCACGGAAGAGTTTGATCGGCCCCGACGCATTGGGTATGACTCCTAGGTCGGTGATGAACTCCTTCACCCAAATTGCTTCATCGCTGCCTCCGAGGCTGCCATGTACTCGCTTCACATGTAGATCCCGCCACGACGCTCTCGCTTGCAGCTGCACCAGCTTCTCGCTCCACCATTCAACATATACACGTATCTGGTTTGTGACTTAGAGCCATCCAGATCTGTGTCGAAGCTAAGCGCCAGCGTAACCCTTTACGACGAGCTCTTCGTCACCTCCATAAACGAGAAACATGTCCTTTGTCCTTTTCAAGTACTTCAGGATATTCTTGACCGCTGTCCAGTGTTCCTTGTCGGGTTTACTTTGGTACCTTCCTACCAAACTTACGGCAAGGTTTACATCAGGTCTGGTACACAGCATGGCATACATAATAGATCCTATGGCTGAAGCATAGGGGATGACACTCATCTCTTCTTTATCTTCTGCCGTGGTCGGGCATTGAGCCGAGCTCAATCTCACACCTTGCAATACAGGCAAGAACCCTTTCTTGGATTGATCCATTTTGAACTTCTTCAATATCTTATCAAGGTATGTGCTTTGTGAAAGACCTATGAGGTGTCTCGATCTATCCTATAGATCTTGATGCCTAATATGTAAGCAGCTTCTCCAAGGTCCTTCATTGAAAACTCTTATTCAAGTAGGCCTTAATGCTGTCCAAAAGTTCTATATCATTTCCCATCAAAAGTATGTCATCTACATATAATATGAGAAATGCTACTGAGCTCCCACTCACTTTCTTGTAAACGCAGGCTTCTTCATAAGTCTCAGCATAAACTAAACGCTTTGATATCTCATCAAAGCGAATGTTCCAACTCGAGATGCTTGCACCAGCCCATAAATGGATCGCTGGAGCTTGCATACCTTGTTAGCATTATTAGGTCGACAAAACCTTCCGGCTGTATCATATACAGTTCTTCCTTAAGATAGCCATTAAGGAATGCCGTTTTGGCGTCCATTTGCCATATCTCATAATCATAGTATGCGGCAATTGCTAACATGATTCAGACGGACTTCAACTTCGCTACGGAGAGAAAGTCTCATCGTAGTCAACCCCTTGAACTTGCCGATAACCCTTAGCGACAAGTCGATCTTTATAGATGGTAACATTACCATCGCGTCCGTCTTCTTCTTAAAGATCCATTTGTTTTCTATCGCTCGCCGATCATCGGGCAAGTCTGTCAAAGTCCATACTTTGTTTTCATACATGGATCCTATCTCGGATTGCATGGCTTCAAGCCATTTGTTGGAATCTGGGCCCGCCATCGCTTCTTCATAGTTCGAAGGTTCACCGTTGTCCAACAACACGATTTCCGGGACAGGGTTGCCATACCACTCTGGTGTGGAGCGTGTCCTTGTGGACCTCGAAGTTCAAGAGCAACTTGATCCAAGTACCTTGATCATCATCATTAATTTCCTCTCCAGTCGGTGTAGGCACCACAATAACATTTTCCTGAGCTGCACTACTTTTCGGTTCAAGAGGTAGTACTTCATCGAGTTCTACTTTCCTCCCACTTACTCCTTTTGAGAGAAACTCTTTTTCCAGAAAGGATCCGTTCTTGGCAACAAAGATCTTGCCTTCGGATCTAAGGTAGAAGGTATACCCAATGGTTTCCTTAGGGTATCCTATGAAGACACATTTTTCTGACTTGGGTTCGAGCTTTTCAGGTTGAAGTTTCTTGACATAAGCATCGCATCCCCAAACTTTTAGAAACGACAACTTAGGTTTCTTCCCAAACCATAATTCATATGGTGTCGTCTCAACGGATTTAGGCGGTGCCCTATTTAAAGTGAATGTAGTTGTCTCTAGAGTGTATCCCCAAAATGATAGCGGTAAATCAGTAAGAGACATCATAGATCGCACCAATAGAGTGCGATTCACGACGTTCGGACACACCGTTACGCTGAGGTGTTCCAGGCGGCATGAGTTGTGAAACGATTCCACATTTCCTTAAGTGTGTACCAAATTCATGACTTAAATATTCTCCTCCATGATTGATCGTAAGAACTTTATTTTTCGGTCACGTTGATTCTCTACCTCATTCTGAAATTCCTTGAAATTTTCAAAGGTCTCAGACTTGTGTTTAATCAAGTAGACATACCCATATCTACTCAAGTCGTCAGTGAGAGTGAGAACATAACGATATCCTCCGCGAGCCTCAACGCTCATTGGACCGCACACATCAGTATGTATGATTTCCAATAAGTTGGTTGCTCGCTCCATTGTTCCGGAGAACGGAGTCTTGGTCATTTTGCCCATGAGGCATGGTTCGCATGTGTTAAATGATTCATAATCGAGAGACTCTAAAAGTCCATCAGCATGGAGCTTCTTCATGCGCTTGACACCAATGTGACCAAGGCGGCAGTGCCACAAGTATGTGGGACTATCGTTATCAACTTTACATCTTTTGGTATTCACACTATGAATATGTGTAACATCACGTTCGAGATTCATTAAGAATAAACCATTGACCATCGAAGCATGACCATAAAACATATCTCTCATATAAATAGAACAACCATTATTCTCGGATTTAAATGAGTAGCCATCTCGTATTAAACGAGATCCTGATACAATGTTCATGCTCAAACTTGGCACTAAATAACAATTATTGAGGTTTAAAACTAATCCCGTAGGTAAATGTAGAGGTAGCGTGCCGACGGCGATCACATCGACCTTGGAACCATTCCCGACGCGCATCGTCACCCTGTCCCTTCGCTAGTCTCCGCTTATTCGCAGCTCCTGCTTTGTGAGTTACAAATATGAGCAACGGCACGGTATCAAATACCGGGAGTTACTACGAGTCTTGGTAAGGTACACATCAATTACATGTATATCACATATACCTTTAGTGTTGCCGGCCTTCTTGTCCGCTAAATATTTGGGGCAGTTCCGCTTCGATGACCCTTCCTTTGCAATAAAAGCACTCAGTCTCGTGCTTGGGTCCATTCTTTGACTTCTTCCCGGCAATCGGCTTACAGGCGCGGCAACATCCTTGCCGTCCTTCTTGAAGTTCTTCTTACCCTTTCCTTCTTGAACTTAGTGGTTTTATTGACCATCAACACTTGATGTTCTTTCTTGATTTCTACCTCTGCTGACTTCAGCATTGAAAATACTTCAGGAATAGTTTTCACCATCCCCGCATATTGTAGTTCATCACAAAGCTCTTGTAGCTCGGTGGGAGCGATCAAGGATTCTGTCAATGATCGCCTCGTCCGGAGGTTAATGTCCAGTGGGACAGGCGGTTGTGCAACCTGGACATTTTGAGTATGTGCTCACCGACGTAACTATTTTCCTCCATCTTACAACTATAGAACTTGTCGGAGACTTCATATCTCTCGACCGGGCATGAGCTTGGAAAACCATTTTCAGCTCCTCAAACATCTCATATGCTCCGTGTTGCTCAAAACGCTTTTGGAGCCCGGTTCTAAGCTATAAAGCATGCCGCCTTGAGCGAGGGAGTAATCATCAAGACGAGACTGCCAAGCGTTCATAACGTCTGGGTTCTCAGGATGGGTGCTTCACCTAGCGGTGCTTCTAGGACATATTGTTTCTTGGAAGCTATGAGGATGATCCTCAGGTTCCGGACCCAGTCCAAATAGTTGCTGCCATCATCTTTCAGCTTGGTTTTCTCTAGGAACACGTTGAAGTTCATGTTGACATGAGCGTTGGCCATTTCATCTACAAGACATTTTTGCAAAGATTTTAGACTAAGTTCATGATAATTAAGTTCATCTAATTAAATTATTTAATGAACTCCCACTCAGATTTGACATCCCTCTAGTCATCTAAGTGTTACATGATCTGAGTCGACTAGGCCGTGTCCGATCATCACGTGAGACAGACTAGTCATCATCGGTGAACATCTCCATGTTGATCGTATCTTCCATACGACTCATGTTCGACCTTTCGGTCTCTTGTGTTCCGAGGCCATGTCTGTACATGCTTTGCTCGTCAAGTTAACCTAAGTGTTTTGCATGTGTAAAACTGTCTTACACCGTTGTATGTGAGCGTAGGAATCTATCACACCGATCATCACGTGGTGCTTGAAGCATTTAACTTTAGCAACGCAGCACGATTACGGAGAACACTTTCTTGAAATTATTATAAGGGATCATCTTATTTACTACCGTCGTTCTAAGTAAACAAGATGCATAAACATAATAAACATCACATGCAATTATATAGTAGTGACATGATATGGCCAATGTCATATAGCTCCTTTGATCTCCATCTTCGGGGCTCCATGATCATCTTGTCACCGGCATGACACCTTGATCTCCATCATCGTATCTTCATGAAGTTGCTCGCCAACTATTACTTCTACTACTATAGCTAACGGTTTAGCAATAAAGCAAAGTAATTACATGACATTGAATCAATGACACGCAGGTCATACAATAATTAAGACAACTCCTATGGCTCCTGCCGGTTGTCATACTCATCGACATGCAAGTCGTGATTCCTCTTACAAGAACATGATCTCATACATCACAATATATCATTCATCATTCATCACAACTTTTGGCCATATCACATCACAAGGCAATTGCTGCAAAAACAAGTTAGACGTCCTCTAATTGTTGTTGCATCTTTTACGTGGCTGCAATAGGGTTCTAGCAAGAACGTTTTCTTACCTCTGAAAAAGCCACAACGTGATTTGTCAACTTCTATTTACCCTTCATAAGGACCCTTTTCATCGAATCCGCTCCAACTAAAGTGGGAGACAAACACCGCTAGCCACCTTATGCAACTAGTGCATGTTAGTCGGTGGAACCTGTCTCACGTAAGCGTACGTGTAAGGTCCATCCGGGCCGCTTCATCCCACAATACCGCTGAGGCAAAATAAGACTAGTAGCGGCAAGAAAGTTGACAACATCTACGCCCACAACAAATTGTGTTCTACTCATGCAAAGAGAACTACGCATAGACCTAGCTCACGATGCCACTGTTGGGGAACGTTGCAGAAAATAAAAAATTTCCTACGGTTTCACCAAGATCTATCTATGAGTTCATCTAACAACGAGTGATAGGAGTGCATCTACATACCTTTGTAGATCGCGAGCGGAAGCGTTCAAGAGAACGGGGTTGAGGGAGTCGTACTCGTCGTGATCCAAATCACCGATGACCAAGTGCCGAACGGACAACACCTCCGCGTTCAACACACGTACGGAGCGGATGACGTCTCCCACACCTTGATCCAGCAAGGAGGAGGGAGAGGTTGATGAATATCCAGCAGCACGACAGCGTGGTGGTGGATGCAGCAGAGTTCCGGCAGGGCTTCGCCAAGCGACTATGGGAGGAGGAGGTGTAGCAAGGGGGAAGGGAGGCGCCAGGTGCAAGGGTGCGGCTGCCCTCGCTCCCCCCTCTATATATAGGGTCCCCAGGGGGGGCGCCAGCCCTAGGAGATTGAATCTCCAAGGGGGGCGGCGACCAGGGGGGTGGAGTGCCCCCCAAGGCAAGTGGAGGCGCCCCCTCCCCTAGGGTTCCCAACCCTAGGCGCAGGGGGGCCCAAGGGGGGCACACCAGCCCACCAGGGGCTGGTTCCCCTCCCACTTCAGCCCATAGGGCCCTCCGGGATGGGTGGCCCCACCCGGTGGACCCCCGGGACCCTTCCGGTGGTCCCGGTACAATACCGGTGAACCCCGAAACCTTCCCGATGGCCAAAACTCGACTTCCCATATATAATTCTTTACCTCCGGAGCATTCCGGAACTCCTCGTGACGTCCGGGATCTCATCTGGGACTCCTAACAACTTTCGGTTTGCTGCATACTAATATCTTTACAACCCTAGCGTCACCGAACCTTAAGTATGTAGACCCTACGGGTTCGGGAGACAGGCAGACATGACCGAGACTGCTCTCCGGTCAATAACTAACAGCGGGATCTGGATACCCATGTTGGCTCCCACATGCTCCTCGATGATCTCATCGGATGAACCACGATGTCGAGGATTCAAGCAACCCCGTATACAATTCCCTTTGTCAATCGGTACTTTACTTGCCCGAGATTCGATCGTCGGTATCCCAATACCTCGTTCAATCTCGTTACCGGCAAGTCACTTTACTCGTACCGTAATGCATGATCCCATGACCAAACACTTGGTCACTTTGAGCTCATTATGATGATGCATTGCCGAGTGGGCCCAGAGATACCTCTCCGTCATACGGAGTGACAAATCCCAGTCTCGATCTGTGACAACCGAATAGACACTTTCGGAGATACCTGTAGTGCACCTTTATAGTCACCCAGTTACGTTGTGACGTTTGGTACACCCAAAGCACTCCTACGGTATCCGGGAGTTACACGATCTCATGGTCTAAGGAAAATATACTTGACATTGGAAAAGCTCTAGCAAAACGAACTACACGATCTTGTGCTATGCTTAGGATTGGGTCTTGTCCATCACATCATTCTCCTAATGATGTGATCCCGTTATCAATGAAATTCAATGTCCATAGTCAGGAAACCATGACTATCTATTGATCAATGAGCTAGTCAACTAGAGGATCACTAGGTACATGTTGTAGTCTATGTATTCACACGTGTATTACGATTTCCGGATAATACAATTATAGCATGAATAAAAGACGATTATCATGAACAAGGAAATATAATAATAATCCTTTTATTATTGCGTCTAGGGCATATTTCCAACATTTAGGCTTGAGAGCTTTTAGCTGAGCAAGAACATCTGTCCCCGAATATGTTGGAATCTCTGTTACTTCATGAACAACTCGGCCTTTCATGAAGTTCTTCTTGTATTCCCTGTTTGGATGGTCTGGAGCGAGGAACTGTCAATGCAGGTCAAAGGCTACATACTTGCCACCCTTACTCAGCCAAATCATTCGCAGAGCCTGCGTGCACACTGGGCATTGCATCTTCCCACTTGTACACCATCCGCATAATAGAGCATAGCCGGGAAAGTCATGCATGCAATAGTGCAACCAAACTTTCATCAAGAAATTTCTCTGCAGATCCTGGTCGTATGTCAACCCCTGAAAGTACCAAGAATGGTGCAAATCATCCACCAGCGGCTGCATAAACACACCCAATTGCTTCCCCGGGTATTCAGGCCCCGGAATGATGAGCGACAAAAACATGGTATTGCGTTGCATTAGGGCACCGGGAGGGAGATTGAGTGGAAGTACAAACATGGGTCAGTAGTTGTATGGATTGGACGACACACCATATGGATTGAACCCATCACCTGATATGGCTATTCTGACATTCCTAGCCTCGGCTGCTTCCACGGGGTATTCTTCATCGAACGACTTCCATGCTTCGCCTTCTGATGGATGTACGATTTTATTTGGATTGTACCTTATACCTTGTGCCACTTCATCATTTTGGCAGACTCCTCCGTGATGAAAAGGCGCTGCAGTCTTTCTATGAAATGGAGATACCGAAGAACCTTAACGGGGATGGCTAGCTGCTTTTTCTCACCATTCTCACTGACCACCTCAAGGTACCGAGACGGATCGCACTCCCTACAGTACTTGTCATCTGCATACTCGTGCCTAAACAAAAGGCAATTCTTCGGGCAAACAGCTATTTTCTCATAATCCATAGAGAGTGCCTTCATGATTTTCTTTGTAGCATACATGCTTTTCGGTAGTTCATGACCCTCAGGGAGGTTGTTAGCCCATACTCTCAGGAATGCTTCGAAGCATTTCTGGCTACAACCGTACTCAGCCTTGACTACAATCAATTGTGAGATGGCATCCAGCTAAGATATTTTCGCACCCGCATAAATAGGTTTCTTCGACGAGGCCAAGACCTCCAAGAAGGCCTTTGCAGTTGCCTCCGGCTCCACCGGTTCATTCTCTGAAGGTGTCACATTTGTCGTTTCTGCAACAATGACATCATCTAGCATGTCCTTGACCCTGTTGTCCTCATAACCATCGATGCGTTGTCGCGTCACCTCCTCTCTACCACGATCCTGCTCGGCTAAGTTTATCGGCGGCATGTCAAACTTTGGCATATATCCGTGCATGCGAAGGTGGTCAGTCAGGTCCTTCTGATTTCTACGATGACGTCTGGAACATCTCGCATAGGGGCATGGTGGGATAATTCTCATTGGACTATGGAATATCTCCTTCAAATACACATCGGTTTCCGTGATCCACTCTGATGTTACTCGATTCCGACGGATAAAACCACTGTACATCCACTGATTATCCTCCATCCTCTGCTTTATTGCAAGCCACACAACATAATTAAGGATTCACTTAAATTAATCACATCAAATTTTCATTTTCTACCGTGTTGAATCCACCTACATCTCTAATAGGTAAATATGGGTCCTAATCCCACCCGAGGATGTGTACATTGAGTACGTTCTCCATTCTACCCAGTTCCGAGACAAAATTTCAGCAGCACCTCCCCGTTGTTCTCTAGATACACGTCTCGGCAAATAGTTGAGAGAATGTGCTCCGGAGAGCAATGGGGAGGCGCCGTCGAAAACATGTCTCAGAACAGGGTAGAACTTGGAGAACATACCCAATCTACACATCCTCAGGCTGTCCATGGAAAACGCTGGACAATCCGAAAGAGTTGCGGTGATAAATATGCAATTGAATGCATATTTATCGATGCAACCCTTTCGGACAGGGGATGCCTAGGTTACGCGACTTGACTTGTGAATGAAATCTAGTGACATGAAAAAATGGAGGAGATGGACTTGTAGCTCACCCTCGGCTATAGGGGAAGGAGTTGAACAACAGCGGGATGCTCAGGAACCAACGCGTCGGACGACAGTCACTCCGATGAAATGCAAGACCACAAAGCCTGCAAATTCCATCGCGACAAAAATTTAGAACATCACAACTCATAGAGCATATTTAAAAGATTTAAGCATGCATTCATTTATTTTTGCATCATGTAGGCAAAAAAACTAACAACATTAACAATATATTCATCATCGTCATCACATATTCATCATCATCATTATCATCTATTCGTCATCATCATTGATTCATCTCATCGAACCAATTTTTTTTTGCAAGATATGCAACATATAGCATCTCATCGAACCACATATATAGCATTTTAACACATCTCAAATTGTAAGATATGCTTCATATAATTATTTCTTACATTCTAAATGGCAAATAAATTCTACCTATCTAACTATCTATCTAATAGAAAACAGAAAAAATGCCTAAAGGGGGATGCTGTTCCGCATTTTACTACCTATCTAACTATCTAACTATTACCTATCTAACTATCTATCTAACTATCTATCTAACTACCAATCTAACCATCTAGCTACAAAATTACTAAAAAATAAAAGAAAAAACATAAAAAATCACCTTCGAAGAGGAGATCGAGCCCGGGTAGGGGACGATGAGCTGCAACACTTCATGCCGGCTGGAAAAGAAGAGGAGTCGGCCGGAGCTGCAGCCGAGGACGCCGGCCGAAGCAGCAGCTGATAACCCACAAGTATAGGGGATCGCAACAGTTTTCGAGGGTAGAGTATTCAACCCAAATTTATTGATTCGACACAAGGGGAGCCAAATAATATTCTCAAGTATTAGCAATTGAGTTGTCAATTCAACCACACCTGGATAACTTAATGTCTGCAGCAAAGTATTTAGTAGCAAAGTAATATGATAGTAATGGTAACGGTAGCAAAAGTAGTCTTTTTGGTGTTTTGTAGTGATTGTAACAGTAGCAGCGGAAAAAGTAAATAAGCGAAGAACAATATATGAAAAGCTCGTAGGCATTGGATCGGTGATGGAGAATTATGCCGGATGCGGTTCATCATGTAACAATCATAACATAGGGTGACACAGAACTAGCTCCAATTCATCAATGTAATGTAGGCATGTATTCCGAATATAGTCATACGTGCTTATGGAAAAGAACTTGCATGACATCTTTTGTCCTACCCTCCCGTGTCAGCGGTGTCCTAATGGAAACTAAGGGATATTAAGTCCTCCTTTTAATAGAGAACCGGAACAAAGCATTAGCACATAGTGAATACATGAACTCCTCAAACTACGGTCATCACCGGGAGTGGTTCCGATTATTGTGACTTCGGGGTTGCCGGATCATAACACATAGTAGGTGACTATAGACTTGCAAGGTAGGATCAAGAACTCACATATATTCATGAAAACATAATAGGTTCAGATCTGAAATCATGGCACTCGGGCCCTAGTGACAAGCATTAAGCATAGCAAAGTCATAGCAACATCAATCTTAGAACATAGTGGATACTAGGGATCAAACCCTAACAAAACTAACTCGATTACATGATAGATCTCATCCAACCCATCACCGTCCAGCAAGCCTACGATGGAATTACTCACGCACGGCGGTGAGCATCATGAAATTGGTGATGGAGGATGGTTGATGATGACGATGGCGATGGATTCCCCTCTCCAGAGCCCCGAACGGACTCGAGATCAGCCCTCCCAAGAGAGTTTAGGGCTTGGCGGCGGCTCTGTATCGTGAAAATTCTTCTCTCTAATTTTTTCTCCCCGAAAGCAAATATATAGAGTTGGAGTTGAGGTCGGAGGAGCTCCAGGGGGCCCACGAGGTAGGGGGCGCGCCCTCCACCCTCGTGGCCAGGGTGTGGGCCCCCTGGCCTTCATCTTTTGCAAGGATTTTTTATTATTTCCAAATAGAGTTCCGTGGAGTTTCAGGTCATTCCGAGAACTTTTGTTTCTGCACATAAATAACACCATGGAAAGTCTGCTGAAAACAGCGTCAGTCCGGGTTAGTTTCATTCAAATCATGCAAGTTAGAGTCCAAAACAAGGGCAAAAGTGTTTGGAAAAGTAGATACGACGGAGACGTATCAACTCCCCCAAGCTTAAACCTTTGCTTTCCCTCAAGCAATTCAGTTGATAAACTGAAAGTGACAAAGAAAAACTTTTACAAACTCTGTTTGCTCTTGTTGTTGTAAATATGTAAAGCCAGCATTCAAGTTTTTAGCAAAGGTCATGACTAACCACATTTGCAATAACTCTTAGGTCTCATGTTTACTCATATCAATGGCATAATCAACTAGCGAGCGATAATAAATCTCGGATGACAACACTTCATCAAAACAATCATGATATGATATAACAAGATGGTATCTCGCTAGCCCTTTCTGAGACCGCAAAACATAAATGCAGAGCAGCTTTAAAGACCAAGGACTAACTAGACATTGTAATTCATGGTAAAAGAGATCCAATCATAGTCATACCCATTATAAACTAATAAAAATGAATGCAAATGACAGCTGCGCTCTCCAGCTAGTGCTTTTTAATAAGAGGGTGATGACTCGACATAAAAGTAAATAGATAGGCCCTTTGTAGAGGGAAGCAGGGATTTGTAGAGGTGCCAGAGATCGATTTGAAATAGAGATAAATAATATTTTGAGCGGCATACTTTCATTGTCAACATAACAACCAAGAGATGGCGATATCTTCCATGCTACACACATTATAGGCGGTTCCCAAACAGAATGGTAAAGTTTATACTCCCCCTCCACCAACAAGCATCAATCCATGACTTTCTCGAAACAACGAGCGTCTCCAACTAGCAGCAGTCCCAGGGGGAGTTTTGTTTGCAATTATTTTGATTTAGTTTGCATAAAGCATGGGACTGGGCATCCCGGTGACCAGCCATTTTCTCGTGAATGAGGAGCGGAGTCCACTCCTTTTGAGAATAACCCGCCTAACATGGAAGATACAGACAACCCTAGTTGCTACATGAGCTATTCGAGCATACAAAACAGAATGTTTATTTGAAGGTTTAGAGTTTGGCACATACAAATTTACTTGGAACGGCAGGTAGATACCGCATAGGAAGGTATAGTGGACTCATATGGAATAACTTTGGGGTTTAGGGAATTGGATGCACAAGCAGTATTCCTGCTTAGTACAAGTGAAGGCTAGCAAAAGACTGGGAAGCGACCAACTAGAGAGCGACAACAGTCATGAAAATGCATTAAAATTAATAAACATTGAGTGCAACCATGAACATAAATATCGTGAAGGCTATGTTAATTTGTTTCAACTAAATGTGTGAACATGTGCCAAGTCGAGTCACTTAAATCATTCAAAGGAGGATACCACCCCATCATACCACATCACAACCATTTTAATAGCATGTTGGCACGCAAGGTAAACCATTATAACTCATAGCTGATCAAGCATGGCATAAGCAACTATGATCTCTAATTGTCATTGCAAACATGTTTATTCATAATAGGCTGAATCAGGAACGATGAACTAATCATATTTACAAAAACAAGAGAGGTCGAGTTCATACCAGCTTTTCTCATCTCAGTCGGTCCATCATATATCGTCATAATTGCCTTTCACTTGCACGACCGAACGATGTGAATAATAATAAGAGTGTATGTGCATTGGACTAAGCTAGAATCTGCAAGCATTCAATAAACAGGAGAAGACAAGGCAATATGTGCTCTTGGTTAAATCAATAATAATGCATATAAGAGCCACTTCAACAATTTAATTATGGTCTTCTCCTATCGACCCCCAAAGAAAAGAAAAGAACTAAACCTATTTTCACGGGAAAGCTCCTAACAAGCAAAAGAAGAACGGGAAATATTTTTGGGTTTTCTTTTTAGTTACTACTGCAGCAAGAAATTAAACTAGCTAAAAGCTACAACTAATTTCTGTTTTCTTTTCTTAAGGTTTATCAAACACACAAGAAGAAAGCAGGAAAAAGGAAAATAAACTAGCATGGATATTACAGCGAAAGAGTATGAGCACCGACATCTAGCAATGAGTGTGTGAACATAAATGTAATGTCGGTGGGAAATACGTACTCCCCCAAGCTTAGGTTTTTGGCCTAAGTTGGTTTATTGCCAAGGATGGCTGGCGGATATCCGTAGTTGTAGCCGGGGTCATACTGAGATGCAGCGGCTATCGCCTCATGAGCTGCAGCATGGCGGCGAGTTGCCTCTGCCCTCCTCTCGTACTCATCTGCCTCCTCTCTAGTAATGAAATGTCTTCCTCTTGCCTGATAATCAAAGAAGGCAGGAGCAGGGAGAGTAATATGGACAACACGACGTCTGTCAAAGATTAAGCGATAATGAAGAGGTGATTCATTCCTCTCGACAAACTGGTGGTAGACCATAGAATTATAGTCCAAATAAGTAGGAGGCAACTCAATATCATCCTCACGAACGTCCACACCAAGAAAATCAGCTAAGCGGGTTGCATAAATTCCGCCAAAGAAATCTCCATTAAATCTATTATTATGCAACCTACGTGCAACAATGGCTCCCAAATTATAAGATTTATCTCCTAACACAGCACTCGTAAAAATACTGAGGTTAGGAACACACATATGACATGCTTCGTCTTTACCATTTATGCACCTACCTATGAAGAGAGCAAAATAATGTATAGTAGGAAAGTGAATGCTCCTTATGGTAGCTTGTGCTATATCTCTAGATTCCCCCACGGTTATACCAGCAAGAAAGTTTCTAAATTCAGATTTACGGGGTTCACTAACACTACCCCAATGTGGAAGTTTGCAAGCAGAAGTAAAATCCTCTAAGTCCATGGTATAAGATTTTTCATAAAGATCAAACAGGACATTTGGAAAATTACGTGAAGATGAAAATTCAAACCTCCTCACAAATGTACTAGTGAGATAGTGGTACTGGTGGCATTTGTTTGGCTCGAAGCTCACAAGATCAGCGTTAGGCAAATATGCGTTAAATTCTTCCTTGATTCCCGCTCGATCCATAAAATTTTCTGAAGCCCATTCACAGAGCCGCACTGGAGCGTCCCTTGGTGGCTCCTCGTCAGCATCACGCATTGCAAGCCTGGGTCCTTGCTTCCTTGAAGAACCACCTTGGAACATTTTCCTAAGCATATTTCTTCCTGTGAATATTTTTTGAAATTATTAGTAACTGCAAACAAAAGTAAACCAAACTCAATAAAATTGATAGCAACTACTCCTACAAGTACCTAGAGCCTATATCATGCATTAGAACTACTTGGAACCATATAAATTTAACATGCAAGCTCAAGAACATGGTCACCTAGGCAGCACAAATTTGCAATGAATAAAGCACTAGAACAAAAACTAATTGGACCAATGGAGGAGTTACATACCAAGGAACAATCTCCCAAGCAGTTTTGTGAGAGGTGCTTAGAGCAAGGAGATCGAAAATCGCAGCAAAATTGTTGGAAATATGCCCTAGAGGCAATAATAAAAGCATTATTATTATATTTCCTTGTTCATGATAATTGTCTTTTATTCATGCTATAATTGTATTATCCGGAAATCGTAATACATGTGTGAATACATAGACCACAATACGTCCCTAGTGAGCCTCTAGTTGACTAGCTCATTGGTCAATAGATAGTCATGGTTTCCTGACTATGGACATTGGATGTCGTTGATAACGGGATCACGTCATTAGGAGAATGACGTGATGGACAAGACAATCCTAAGCATAGCACAAGATCGTGTAGTTCGTTTTGCTAGAGCTTTCTCAATGTCAAGTATCTATTCCTTAGACCATGAGATCGTGTAACTCCCGGATACCGTAGGAGTGCTTTGGGTGTACCAAGCGTCTGGCGTAATCGGGTGACTATAAAGGTGCATTACGGTATCTCCGAAAGTGTCTGCTTGGTTGACACGGATCGAGACGAGGATTTGTCACTCCGTATTACGGAGAGGTATCACTGGGCCCACTCGGTAGTGCATCATCATAATGAGCTCAAAGTGACCAAGTGTCTGGTCACGGGATCATGCATTACGGTGCGAGTAAAGTGACTTGCCGTTAACGAGACTGAGCGAGGTATTGGGATACCGACGATCGAGTCTCGGGCAAGTAACATCTTGTCGACAAAGGGAATGGTATACGGGTTGCTTGAATCCTCGACATCGTGGTTCATCCGATGACATCATCGAGGAGCATGTAGGAGCCAACATGGGTATCCAGATCCGCTGTTGGTTATTGACTGAGGCGTCTCGGTCATGTGCGCATGTCTCCCGAACCCGTAGGGTCTACACATAAGGTTCGGTGGCGCTAGGGTTATTAGGAAGACTTGTATGTGATTACGAATGTTGTTGAGTCCGGATGAGATCCGGACGTCACGAGGAATTCGGAAGTGTCCGTGGTAAAGATTTATATATGGGAAGTTGTCAAGCGGACACGGAAAGGTTTGGGGCATATCATGTATTGTCAGGGGGTCACGAAAGGGTTCGGAGGTCCACGGGAGGGCCACCCCTCTCGGGGGCCACTTGGGCTGCGTGGGGAGGAGCCAGCCCCTGGTGGGCTGGGCGCACCCCTTCCCTTGGGCCCTTGCGCCTAGGGTTGAGGGGCAACCCTAGAGGCGCCCCCTTACTTGGGGGGCAAGTCCCCCCTCCCCTTGGCCGCCGCCCCCCTCTAGATGCCATCTAGAGGGGCCGGCCCCCTTCTCCCTTCCCCCTCTAAATAGAGGGGTAAGGGGAGGGCAGCCGCACCACAAGCCAAGGCGCAGCCCTCCCTTCCCCAACACCTCTCCTCCTCCGTTGTGTGCTCGTGAAGCCACAGCCGAGATCTTGCTTCTCCACCATCATCACGCCGTCGTGCTGCGGTGGAGCTGTCTTCCTCAACCTCTCCTTCCTCCATGCTGGATCAAGGCGGAGGAGACGTCACCCGTCTGCGTCGCGTGTGTTGAACGCGGAGGTGCTGTTCGTTCAGCACTTGGTCATCGGTGATCTGAATCACGTCGAGTAAGACTCCATCATCACCGCTCCCTCGAACGCTTCCATACGCGATCTACAAGTGGTATGTAGATGCAAACTCACTCCCTTGACTCGTTGCTTAGATGAACTCATAGATGGATCTTGGTGAAACCGTAGGAAAATTTTAATTTTCTGCAACGTTCCCCAACAGTGGCATCATGAGCTAGGTCTATGCGTAGTTCTCTATTGCACGAGTAGAACACAATTTAGTTGTGGGCGTAGATCTTGTCAACTTGCTTGCCGCTACTAGTCTTATCTTGCTTCCGTGGCATTGTGGGATGAAGCGGCCGGACCAACCTTACGTGCGCTTCGTGAGACCGGTTCCACCGACTAACATGCACTAGTTGCATAAGGTGGCTGGCGGTGTCTGTCTCTCCCACTTTAGTTGGAGCGGATTCGATGAAAAGGGTCCTTATGAAGAGTAAATAGAAGTTGACAAAATCACGTTGTGGTTATTAAGTAGGTAAGAAAACGTTCTTGCTAGAACCCAATTGCGACCACGTAAAAGATGCAACAACAATTAGAGGGCGTCTAACTTGTTTTTGCAGCAATTGTCATGTGATGTGATATGGCCAAGTTGTGATGAATGATGAATGACATATTGTGATGTATGAGATCATGTTCTTGTAACAGGAATCACGACTTGCATGTCGATGAGTATGACAACGGCAGGAGCCATAGGAGTTGTCTTTATTTTTGTATGACCTGCGTGTCATTGAAGAACGCCATGTCAACTACTTTACTTTATTACTAAACCGTTAGTCATAGAAGTAGAAGTAGTCGTTGGCATGACAACTTCATGAAGACACGATGATGGAGATCATGATGATGGAGATCATGGTGTCATGCGGTGACAAGATGATCATGGAGCCCGAAGATGAAGATCAAAGGAGCTATATGATATTGGCCATATCATGTCACTACTTTATATAATTGCATGTGATGTTTATTATGTTTTATGCATCTTGTTTACTTAGAGCGACGGTAGTAAATAAGATGATCCTTACAACAATTTCAAGAAGTGTTCTCCCTAACTGTGCACCGTTGCTAAAGTTAAATCGTTTGAAGCACCACGTGATGATTGGGTGTGATAGATCCTTACGTTCACATACAGCGGGTGTAAGACAGTTTTACACATGCAAAACACTTAGGGTTAACTTGACGAGCCTAGCATGTACAGACATGGCCTCGGAACACGGAGACCGAAAGGTCGAACACGAGTCGTATAGAAGATACGATCAACATGAGAATGTTCACCGGCGATGACTAGTCCGTCTCACGTGATGATCGGACACGGCCTAGTTGACTCGGATCGTAAACAGTTAGATGACTAGAGGATGTCAAATCTGAGTGGGAGTTCATTCAATAATTTGATTAAGATGAACTTAATTATCATGAACTTAGTCTAAAACTTTTGCAAAATATGTCTTGTAGATCAAATGGCCAGCGCTCATGTCAACATGAACTTCAACGCGTTCCTAGAAAACCAAGCTGAAAGATGATGGCATTAACTATACGGACTGGGTCCGAACACGAGATCATCCTCATAGCTGCCAAGAAGGCATATGTCCTAGAAGCACCGCTAGGTGACCCACCTGCTCTCCCAAAGACTGCAAGACGATTTGAGCGTTTGGCGGAACCGCGTCTTGATGATTACTCCCTCGTTCGATGTGGCATGCTTTACAGCTTAGAACCGGGGCTCCAAAAGCGTTTTGAGCAACACGGAGCATATGAGATGTTCAAGAGCTGAAACTAGTTTTCCAAGCTCATGCCGGGTCGAGAGATATGAAGTCTCCGACAAGTTCTATAGTTGTAAGATGGAGGAAAACAGTTACATCGGTGAGCACATACTCAAAATGTCAGGTTGCACACCGCCACTTTGTCCCAGTGGAGATTAACCTCCCGGACGAGGCGGTCATTGACAGAATCCTTGATCGCTCCCACCAAGCTACAAGAGCTTCGTGATGAACTACAATATGCAGGGGATGGTGAAGACCATTCTGAAGTATTTTCAATGCTGAAGTCAGCGAGAGGTTGAAATCAAGAAAGAACGTCAAGTGTTGATGGTCAATAAGACCACTAAGTTTAAGAAGGGCAAGGGTAAGAAGAACTTCAAGAAGGACGGCAAAGATGTTGCCGCACCTGGTAAGCCGATTGCCGGAAGAAGTCGAAGAATGGACCCAAGCCGAGGCCGAGTGCTTTTATTGCAAGGGAAGGGCCACCGAAGCGGAACTGCCCCAAATACTTAGCGGATAAGAAGGCCGGCAACACTAAAGGTATATTTGATATACATGTAATTGATGTGTTCCTTACCAGTACTCGTAGTAACTCCTGGTATTTGATACGGTGCCGTTGCTCATATTTGTAACTCACAGCAGAGCTGCGGAATAAGCGGAGGCTGGCGAAGGGCGAGGTGACGATCTTGGCGTCGGGAATGGTTCAGTCGATGTGATCGCCGTCGACACGCTACCTCTACATTTACCTACGGGATTAGTTTTAAACCTTAATAATTGTTATTTGGTGCCAAGTTTGAGCATGAACATTGTATCTGGATCTCGTTTAATGCGAGATGGCTACTCATTTAAATCTGAGAATAATGGTTGTTCTATTTATATGAGAGATATGTTTTATGGTCATGCTCCAATGGTCAATGGTTTATTCTTAATGAATCTCGAGCGTAATGTTACACATATTCATAGCGTGAATACCAAAAGATGTAAAGTTGATAACGATAGTCCCACATACTTGTGGCACTGCCGCCTTGGTCACAATGGTGTCAAGCGCATGAAGAAGCTCCATGCTGATGGACTTTTGGAGTCTCTAGATTATGAATAATTTGACACATGCGAACCATGCCTCATGGGCAAGATGACCAAGACTCCGTTCTCGGAACAATGGGCGAGCAACCAACTTGTTGGAAATCATACATACCGATGTATGCGGTCCAATGGCGTTGAGGCTCATGGAGGATATCGTTATGTTCTCACTCTCACGAGATGACTTGAGTAGATATGGGTATGTCTACTTGATGAAACACAAGTCTGAGACCTTTGAAAAGTTCAAGGAATTTCAGAATGAAGTAGAGAATCAACGTGACCGAAAGATAAAATTATTATGATCGGATCGTGGAGGAGAATATTTAAGTCACGGATTTGGTACACACTTAAGAAAATGTGGAATCGTTTCACAACTCACGCCGCTGGAACACCTCAGCGTAACGGTGTGTCGAGCGTCGTGTCGCACTCTATTAGATATGGTGCGGTCTATGATGTCTCTTACCGATTTACGCTATCATTTTGGGGATACGCTCTAGAGACAGCTACATTCACTTTAAATAGGGCACCGTCTAAATCCGTTGAGGCGACACCGTATGAATTATGGTTTGGGAAGAAACCTAAGCTGTCGTTTCTAAAAGTTTGGGGATCACGATGCTTATGGCAAGAAACTTCAACTGAAAAGCTCGAACATAAGTCGGAAAATCGTCTTCATAGGATACCCTAAAGGAAACCATTGGGTATACCTTCTACTTAAGATCCGAGGCTAAGATCTTTGTTGCCAAGAACGGATCCTTTCGGAAAAGAGTTTCTCTCGAAAGAAGTAAGTGGGAGGAAAGTAGAACTCCATGAAGTACTACCTCTTGAGCGAGATAGTAGTGCAGCTCGGAAAATGTTCTGTGATGCCTACACCAACTGAAGAGGAAAATAATGATGATGATCAAGGTACTTCGGATCAAGTTGCTACTGAACCCGTGGGTCCACAAGGGCACGTTCCGCACTGAGTGAATGCGGCAACCCTGTCACGGAAATCATGTTGTTAGACAACGGTGAACCTTGAACTATGAAGAAGCGATGGCGGGCCCAGATTCCAACAAATGGTTAGAAGCCATGAAATCCGAGATAGAATCCATGTATGAAAACAAAGTATGGACTTTGGTGACTTGCCCGATGATCGGCGAGCAATAGAAAACAAATGGATCTTTAAGAAGAAGACGGACGCGGATGGTAATGTCACCATCTATAAAGCTCGACTTGTCGCTAAGGGTTATCGGCAAGTTCAAGGGATTGACTATGATGAGACTTTCTCTCCGTGGCGAAGCTTAAATCCGTCTGAATCATGTTAGCAATTGCCGCATACTATGATTATGAGATATGGCAGATGGGCGTCAAAACAGCGTTCCTTAACGGTTATCTTAAGGAAGAGCTGTATATGATGCAGCCGAAGGTTTTGTCGATCCTAAGGATGCTTGACAAAGTATGCAAGCTCCAGCGATCCATTTATGGGCTGGTGCAAGCATCTCGGAGTTGGAACATTCGCTTTGATGAGATGATCAAAGCGTTTGGGTTTATCTTGAGACTTATGGAGAAGCCTGCGTTTACAAGAAAGTGAGTGGGAGCTCAGAGCATTTCTCATATTATATGTAGATGACATACTTTTGATGGGAAATGATATAGAATTCTTGGACAGCATTAAGGCCTACTTGAATAAGTGTTTTTCAATGAAGGACCTTGGAGAAGCTGCTTATATATTAGGCATCAAGATCTATAGAGATAGATCGAGACGCCTCATAGGTCTTTCACAAAGCACAAACCTTGAAAAGATTTTGAAGAAGTTCAAAATGGATCAGTCCAAGAAGGGGTTCTTGCCTGTATTGCAAGGTGTGAGATTGAGCTCGGCTCAATGCCCGACCACGACAAAAGATAAAGAAGAGATGAGTGTCATCCCCTATGCTTCAGCCATAGGATCTATTATGTATGCCATGCTGTGTACCAGACCTGATGTAAACCTTGCCGTAAGTTTGGTAGGAAGGTACCAAAGTAATCCCGGCAAGGAACACTGGACAGCGGTCAAGAATATCCTAAAGTACCTGAAAAGGACAAAGGACATGTTTCGTTTATGGAGGTGACGAAGAGCTCGTCGTAAAGGGTTACGTCGATGCTAGCTTCGACACAGATCTGAATGACTCTAAGTCACAAACCGGATCGTGTATATGTTGAATGGTGGAGCGATGGCTGGTGCAGCTGCAAGCGAAGCGTCGTGGAGGGATCTACATGTGAAGCGGAGTACATGGCAGCCTCGGAGGCAGCGCATGAAGCAATTTGGGTGAAGGAGTTCATCACCGACCTAGGAGTCATACCCAATGCATCGGGGCCGATCAAACTCTTCTGTGACAACACTGGAGCTATTGCACTTGCCAAGGAGCCAGGTTTCACAAGAAGACCAGGCACATCAAGCGTCGCTTCAACTCCATCCGTGAAAATGTTCAGGATGGAGACATAGAAATTTGTAAAGTGCATACGGATCTGAATGTCGCAGATCCGTTGACTAAACCTCTTCCGCGGGCAAAACATGATCAACACCAGAACTCTATGGGTGTTCGATTCATCACAATGTAACTAGATTATTGACTCTAGTGCAAGTGGGAGACTGTTGGAAATATGCCCTAGAGGCAATAATAAAAGCATTATTATTATATTTCCTTGTTCATGATAATTGTCTTTTATTCATGCTATAATTGTATTATCCGGAAATCGTAATACATGTGTGAATACATAGACCACAATCGTCCCTAGTGAGCCTCTAGTTGACTAGCTCGTTGGTCAATAGATAGTCATGGTTACGACTATGGACATTGGATGTCGTTGATAGCGGGATCACGTCATTAGGAGAATGGCGTGATGGACAAGACCCAATCCTAAGCATAGCACAAGATCGTGTAGTTCGTTTTGCTAGAGCTTTCTCAATGTCAAGTATCTATTCCTTAGACCATGAGATCGTGTAACTCCGGATACCGTAGGAGTGCTTTGGGTGTACCAAGCGTCACAACGTAATCGGGTGACTATAAAGGTGCATTACGGTATCTCCGAAAGTGTCATTGGGTTAACACGGATCGAGACAGGATTTGTCACTCCGTATTACGGAGAGGTATCACTGGGCCCACTCGGTAGTGCATCATCATAATGAGCTCAAAGTGACCAAGTGTCGGTCACGGGATCATGCATTACGATGCAGTAAAGTTACTTGCGATAACGAGACTGAGCGAGGTATTGGGATACCGACGATCGAGTCTCGGGCAAGTAACATACCGTCGACAAAGGAATGGTATCACGGGTTGCTTGAATCCTCGACATCGTGGTTCATCCGATGACATCATCGAGGAGCATGTGGGAGCAAACATGGGTATCCAGATCCGCTGTTGGTTATTGACACGAGGCGTCTCGGTCATATGCGCATGTCTCCGAACCCGTAGGGTCTACACATAAGGTTCGGTGGCGCTAGGGTTATTAGGAAGACTTGTATGTGATTACGAATGTTGTTGGTCCGGATGAGATCCCGGACGTCACGAGGAGTTCGGAAGGGTCGAAGGTAAAGATTTATATATGGGAAGTTGTCAAGCGGACACGGAAAGGTTTGGGGCATATCATGTTTGTGCAGGGGTCACCGAAAGGGTTCGGAGGTCCACCAGGAGGGGCCACCCCTCCCGGGGGGCCACTTGGGCTGCGTGGGGAGGGAGCCAGCCCCTGGTGGGCTGGGCGCACCGCCTCCCTTGGGCCCTTGCGCCTAGGGTTGAGGGGGGAACCCTAGAGGGGGCGCCCCCCTTGCTTGGGGGGCAAGCCCGCCTCCCCTTGGCCGCCGCCCCCCCTCTAGATGCCATCTAGAGGGGCCGGCCCCCTTCTCCCTTCCCCCTATAAATAGAGGGGTGAGGGGAGGGCAGCCGCACCACAAGCCAAGGCGCAGCCCTCCCCTCCCCAACACCTCTCCTCCTCCGTTGTGTGCTCGGCGAAGCCTGTGCCGAGATCTGCTTCTCCACCATCATCACGCCGTCGTGCTGCCGGTGGAGCTGTCTTACTCAACCTCTCCTTCCTCCTTGCTGGATCAAGACGGAGGAGACTTCACCCGTACCGTACGTGTGTTGAATGCGGAGGTGCTGTCCGTTCAGCACTTGGTCATCGGTGATCTGAATCACGTCGAGTACGACTCCATCATCACCGCTCCCTCGAACGCTTCCATACGCGATCTACAAGTGGTATGTAGATGCAAACTCACTCCCTTGACTCCTTGCTTAGATGAACTCATAGATGGATCTTGGTGAAACCGTAGGAAAAATTTTAATTTTCTGCAACGTTCCCCAACAAAAATGAGCTAGAACTCGTGCTTGAGCTGGATATTGGTGTTTGTGGGAGGAAGAAGGATTGTATGGCTGCAGGAATGAGTGGAGGAGGGCCACCATGGGCCCACGAGGCAGGGGGCTCGCCCTGGGGGTAGGGCGCGCCCTCCACCCTCGTGGCCAGGTGCTTGCCCCTCCTGCTTGCTCTCAGCGCCACATATTCTCAAATATTCTAGAAAAAATCATATTCCATTTTGAGGGCATTTGGAGAACTTTTATTTTCAGGGTATTTTTTATTGCACAGATAAATCAGAAAACAGACAGAAAAATACTATTTTTTACTTTATTTCAACTAAATAACAGAAAGTACAAAGAAGGTACAGAAGGTTGTGCCTTCTAGTTTCATCCATCTCATGCTCATCAAAAGGAATCCACTAACAAGGTTGATCAGGTCTTGTTAACAAACTCATTCCGACTAACATGGAACCAGAGAAATTTCGAATAACACTATGTTACCTCAACGGGGATATGCACATCCCCAATAATAAGAATATCATATTTCTTCTTGACAGTAGGAAAAGGAAATTAAAAACCTCCTAATATAATTGATGGAATTTTTCCAATAGAGTTGATACTATGAACTGGAGGTTGTTTCCTCGGAAAGTGTACCGTATGCTCATTACCATTAACATGAAAAGTGACATTGCCTTTGTTGCAATCAATAACAGCCCCTGCGGTATTCAAAAAAGGTCTTCCAAGAATAATAGAGTTACTATCGTCCTCGGGAATATCAAGAATAACAAAGTCCGTTAACATAGTAACGTTTGCAACCACAATAGGCATGTCCTCACAAATACTGACAGGTATAGCAGTTGACTTATCAGCCATTTGCAAAGATATTTTAGTAGGTGTCAACTTATTCAAATCAAGTCTACGATATAAAAAGAGAGGCATAACACTAACACCGGCTCCAAGATCACATAAAGCAGTTTTAACATAGTTTCTTTTAATGGAGCATGGTATAGTAGGTACTCCTGGATCTCCAAGTTTCTTTGGTATTCCACCCTTAAAAGTGTAATTAGCAAGCATGGTGGAAATCTCAGCTTCAGGTATCTTCCTCTTATTTGTAATAATATATTTCATATACTTAGCATAAGGATTCATTTTGAGCATATCAGTTAATTGCATACGCAAAAAGATAGGTCTAATCATTTCAGCAAAGTGCTCAAAATCCTCATCATCCTTTTTCTTGGATGGTTTGGGAGGGAAAGGCATGGGTTTCTGAACCCAAGGTTCCCTTTCTTTACCATGTTTCCTTGCAACAAAGTATCTCTTATCATAACATTGATTCTTTGATTGTGGGCTATCAAGATCAACAACAGGTTCAATTTCTACATCATTATCATTGCTAGGTTGAGCATCATCATGAACATCATCATTGGCATTTTCACTAGGTTCATGTTCATTACCAGTTGTGTTTCAAAGATCGAAATAGATATATCATTTGGATTCTCAGGTGGTTCAGCAATAGGTTCACTAGAAGCATGCAAAGTCCTATCATTTTTCTTTCTCTTCTTTTTAGAAGGACTAGGTGCATCAATATTATTTCTCTGAGAATCTTGTTCAATTCTCCTAGGATGGCCTTCAGGATACAAAGGTTCCTGAGTCATTCTACCAGTTCTAGTAGCCACTCTAACAGCATAATCATTTTTCTTACTATTCAATTCATTGAGCAAATCATTTTGAGCCTTAAGTACTTGTTCTACTTGAGTGGTAACCATAGAAGCATGTTTAGTAATGAGTTTAAGTTAACCTTTAACTCTAGACATATAATCACCCAAGTGTTCAATCATATAAGCATTTTGTTTTAATTGTCTACCAAAATAAGCATTGAAATCTTCTTGCTTAACCATAAAATTATCAAACTCATCAAAGCATTGGCTAGCAATTTTAGTAGGAGGGATTTCAGCTTTATCATATCTATAGAGATAATTTACCTTTACTACCTGTGTCGGGTTATCAAGACCATGAGTTTCTTCAATAGGTAATCGATTAAGATCATATGTTTCTTCAACAGGTGGTAAATTAAGACCATGTATTTCTTCAATAGGAGGTAAATTCTTAACATCTTCAGCTTTTACACCCTTTTCTTTCATAGATTTCTTTGCCTCTTGCATATCTTCAGGACTGAGAAATAGAACACCTCTCTTCTTCGGAGTTGGTTTAGGAATAGGCTTAGGAACTAGTTCAGGAGATGGCTCAGGAAGTGTCCAATTATTTTCATTTGTCAACATATTATTCAATAGGATTTCAGCTTCATCCGGTGTTCTTTCTCTGAAAATAGAACCAGCACAACTATCCAGGTAATCTCTGGAAGCATCAGTTAGTCCATTGTAAAAGATATCAAGTATTTCATTTTTCTTGAGAGGATGATCAGGCAAAACATTAAGTAACTTGAGAAGCCTCCCGCAAGCTTGTGGGAGACTCTCTTCTTCAATTTGCACAAAGTTGTATATTTCCATCAAAGCAACTTGTTTCTTATGAGCAGGGAAATATTTAGCAGAAAAGTAATAAATCATATCTTGGGGACTACGCACACAACCAGGATCAAGAGAATTAAACCATATCTTAGCATCACCCTTTAATGAGAACGGAAATATTTTAAGGATATAAGAGTAGCGAGATTTCTCGTTATTAGTGAATAGGGTGGCTATATCATTTAATTTAGTAAGATGTGCCACAATAGTTTCAGATTCATAACCAAGAAAAGGATCAGATTCAACCAAAGTAATTATATCAGGATCAACAGAGAATTCATAATCCTTATCGGTAACACAGATAGGTGAAGTAGCAAAAGTAGGGTCAGGTTTCATTCTATCAATAAGAGATTGCTGATTCCATTTAGCTAATAACCTCTTGAGCTCATATCTATCTTTGCAAGCTAAAATAGCTAAGGAAGCTTGTTTATCAAAAACATAACCCTTAGGAATAACAGGCAAGTCTTCATCATCACTTTCATCAATATAATCAGTTTCAATAATTTCTTTCTCTCTAGCCCTAGCAATTTGTTCATCAAGAAATTCACTAAGAGGCACAGTAGTATCAAGCATAGAAGTAGTCTCATCATAAGTATCATGCATAGCAGAAGTGGCATCATCAATAACATGCGACATATCAGAACGAATAGCAGAAGCAGGTTTAGGTGTCGCAAGCTTACTCAAAATAGAAGGTGAATCAAGTGCAGAGCTAGATGGCAGTTCCTTACCTCCCCTCGTAGTTGAGGGATAAATTGTTGTCTTAGCGTCTTTCAAGTTCTTCATAGTGACCAGCAGATATAAATCCCAAGTGACTCAAAGAATAGAGCTATGCTCCCCGGCAACGGCGCCAGAAAATAGTCTTGATAACCCACAAGTAAAGGGGATCGCAACAGTTTTCGAGGGTAGAGTATTCAACCCAAATTTATTGACTCGACACAAGGGGAGCCAAAGAATATTCTCAAGTATTAGCAGTTGAGTTGTCAATTCAACCACACCTGGATAACTTAATATCTGCAGCAAAGTATTTAGTAGCAAAGTAATATGATTGTAATGGTAATGGTAGCAAAAGTAGTATTTTTGGTGTTTTGTAGTCATTGTAACAGTAGCAGCGGAAAAAGTAAATAAGCGAAGAACAATATATGAAAAGCTCGTAGGCATTGGATCGGTGATGGAGAATTATGCCGGATGCGGTTCATTTTGTAACAATCATAACATAGGGTGACACAGAACTAGCTCCAATTCATCAATGTAATGTAGGCATATATTCCGAATATAGTCATACGTGCTTATGGAAAAGAACTTGCACGACATCTTTTGTCCTACCCTCCTGTGACAGCGGGGTCCTATTGGAAACTAAGGGATATTAAGGCATCCTTTTAATAGAGAACCGGAACAAAGCATTAGCACATAGTGAATACATGAACTCCTCAAACTATGGTCATCACTGGGAGTGGTTCTGATTATTGTCACTTCGAGGTTGTCGGATCATAACACATAGTAGGTGACTATAGACTTGCAATATAGGATCAAGAACTCACATATATTCATGAAAACATAATAGGTTCAGATCTGAAATCATGGCACTCGGGCCCTAGTGACAAGCATTAAGCATAGCAAAGTCATAGCAACATCAATCTCAGAACATAGTGGATACTAGGGATCAAACCCTAACAAAACTAACTCGGTTACATGATAGATCTCATCCAACCCATCACCCTCCAGCAAGCCTATGATGGAATTACTCACACACGGCGGTGAGCATCATGAAATTGGTGTTGGAGGATTGTTGATGATGATGATGGCGACTGATTCCCCTCTCCGGAGCCCCGAACAGACTCCAGATCAGCCCTCCCGAGAGAGTTTAGGGCTTGGCGGCGGCTCTGTATCGTGAAACGCAATGAATTCTTCTCTCTGATTTTTTTCTCCCCGAAAGCAAATATATAGAGTTGGAGTTGAGGTCGGAGGAGCTCCAGGGGGCCCACGAGGTAGGGGCGCGCCCTCCACCCTCGTGGCCAGGGTATGGGCCCCCTAGTCTTCATATTTTGCAAGGATTTTTTATTTTTTCCAAATAGACATTCTGTGGAGTTTCAGGTCATTCCGAGAACTTTTGTTTCTGCACATAAATAACACCATGGAAAGTCTGCTGAAAACAGCGTCAGTCCGGGTTAGTTCCATTCAAATCATGCAAGATAGAGTCCAAAACAAGGGCAAAAGTGTTTGGAAAAGTAGATGAGACGGAGACGTATCAGCAGCCGAAAGCAGGACGAGGAGGACCGGCCGGCCGGGTTGGGGCAGACGGCGGGCTCAAGCCGGGCAGCCAGGGCAGCCGAGGTCGGGGCAGGCGGCGATGTGCTCGGGCGGCCAGGCGCAGGGTCGGGGTGGGCGGCGACATGCTCGGGTGGCTGGCGCATGGTCGAGGCGGGCGGCGACGTGCTCGGGGTGGCGGCGATGGTTGGGGCGGGCGCCAATGGGCTCGGGCGGAAGGCGGGTCGGTCTTGGGTCGGGCGTCAGGCGCGGGCGGAGGCGGTGGTCTCGGGGGGCGGCGTGCGTGCCGGGGCAAGCGACGCGGGGTCAGGGCGGGCGCCAAAGGGCTCGGGGTCAGGCGTCAGGCGTGGGGCCCGGCGGCGGGCTCGGGTGGGCGGAGACGCGATCGAGGCAAAGCGGCGGGGCGGGCTCAGGGTGGGCAGAGAGGACGGCGGACGTGGTGGGCGGCAGCGGTTGGATCGGCGTGTGGTCGGGGTCGGGTGCGATAGGGGGAGAGCGAGAGAAATGAGTGGAGGAGGAGGCCCGTCGAGTGGATAAGGTGGCCCTATGCCGACGGCTTGGCCGTCGGCATAGGCTGGGCCCAAATGTCAGCGGAAGCGAGCGGAGTGGATAAGAGGCATATGTCGACGGCCTGGCCGTCGGCATAGATAGGAGGCCTAAGCCGACAGCAAGACCGTAGGCATATATGGCAACCACTTTTTTGAAAAAATAGTCCCACCTCGCCCAGGGACAAGCAATTTGACCTGTTTAACTATTTCACCAATTCATACGTTATAAGCTTCGGTATTCATTAGACTTGTGTGAAGAAAACGTACAATTACGGTGAAACTTTCAGTGCCCGGGAAACCGGCCCGATGTCCGGGCACTGAAGGTTTCACAGTGATAGTCCGTTTTCCATGATGGATGCAGGTGTTTTTTATAAATTCAATTATTATTATTTTAGTTTTTTAGTAGTTTACCGTGTGTACGGGACCCGGTGCGACGCCCGTGAGGGGGGCACACCCCGGAGCCGCGTGCCGGGTGCCTGCGCCTGCCACCACGCTTCCACAAGCGTAGCAGGGCCTACCGCAACACTTGGCGGCATTGCTACCCCCTCCAAGTACCCCCTCCCTTCTAACCCTGACATAGACGACCACCGGATCTAGCCCTTTGACTTTCGCCGGAAGGGGTTTGACCAGTGGACCTTTTCACCTGGTTCTCATACCCCGCCCATAGCTACAACCCCGAACACCGTCCTCCCCCAACCCACCCCAGGATTCCCTCCGTGTCGGCCCGGCGTGGCCGTTTCCCCCCTCCGGGACATGGTGGCAGCGACGCCCGTGAAAGGGCGCGGGCACATCCCGGAGCCACATGACGGGTGCCTGGGCCTGCCACCATGCTTCCACAAGTGTAGGAGGTCCCATCGAAACACCTGGCGGCATTGCTACCACCTCCAGGTACCCCATCCCATCTAACCCTAACACAGACGACCGTCGGATCTAGCCCTTTGACTTTCACCGAACGGGATTTGACCAGTGGACCTTTTCACCTGGTTGTCATAGCCCCGCCCACAGCTACAACCCCAAACACTGTCCCCGCCCAACCCACCCCAAGATTCTCTCCGTGTCGGCCCGACGTGGCCGTTTCCTCCCTCCGGGACACGGCGGCAGCGACGCCCGTGAGCGGGGGCACATCCCGGAGCCACGTGTCAGGTGCCTGCGCCTGGCACCACGCTTCTACAAGCATAGGAGGGCCCACCGCAACACCTGGCGGCATTGCTACCCCCTCCAGGTACCCCGTCCCGTCTAACCCTGACACAGACGACCACCGGATCTAGCACTTTGACTTTCATCGGACGGGGTTTTACCGGTGGACCTTTTCACCTGGTTGTTGATATGTCTCCAACGTATCTATAATTTTTGATTGCTGCATGCTATATTATCTACTGTTTTGGACAATATTGGGCTTTATTATCCACTTCTATATTATTTTTGGGACTAACCTATTGACCCAGAGCCCAGTGCCAGTTCCTATTTTTTCCCTTGTTTGATGTTTGACGAAAAGGAATATCAAGCGGAGTTAAAGCGGAATGAAACCAAGCTGGAGAAGTTATTTTGGAAGAAAGCTACGGAAAAACTTGGAGTGCACGTCAGAAAAAACGAGGGAGCCACAAGGCAGGGGGCGCGTCCTCCCCCCAGGCGCGCCCTCCACCCTCGTGGGCCCCTCGTGGCTCCCCTAACGTACTTCTTCCTCCTATATATACCCATTTACCCTAAAAACTTCGGAGAACAGAATAGATCGGGAGTTCCGCCACCGCAAGCCTCTGTAGCCACCAAAAACCAATCGGGACCCTGTTCCGGCACCCTACCGGAGGGGGGGAACCCTCACCGATGGCCATCTTCATCATCCCGACGCTCTCCATGACGAGGAGGGAGTAGTTCACCCTCGGGGCTGAGGGTATGCACGAGTAGCTATGTGTTTGATCTCTCTCTCTCGTGTTCTTGATTTGGCACGATCTTGATGTATCGCGAGCTTTGCTATTATAGTTGGATCTTATGTAGCTTCTCCCCCTCTACTCTCTTGTAATGGATTGAGTTTTCCCTTTGAAGTAATCTTATCGGATTGGGTCTTTAATGATTTGAGAACACTTGATGTATGTCTTGCCGTGCGTATCTGTGGTGACAATGGGATATCACGTGATTCACTTGATGTATGTTTTGGTGATCAACTTGCGGGTTCGGCCCATGAACCTATGCATAGGGGTTGGCACACGTTTTCGTCTTGATTCTCCGGTAGAAACTTTGGGGCACTCTTTGATGTTCTATGTGTTGGTTGAATAGATGAATCTGAGATTGTGTGATGCATATCGTATAATCATACCCACGGATACTTGAGGTCACATTGGAGTATCTAGGTGACATTAGGGTTTTGGTTGATTTGTGTCTTAAGGTGTTATTCTAGTACGAACTCTAGGGCTGTTTGTGACACTTATAGGAATAGCCCAACGGATTGATTGGAAAGAATAACTTTGAGGTGGTTTCGTACCCTACCATAATCTCTTCGTTTGTTCTCTGCTATTAGTGACTTTGGAGTGACTCTTTGTTGCATGTTGAGGGATAGTTATATGATCCAACTATGTTAATATTGTTGAGAGAACTTGCACTAGTGAAAGTATGAACCCTATGCCTTGTTTACTATCATTGCAATACCATTTGTGCTCACTTTTATCATTAGTTACCTTGCTGTTTTTATATTTTCAGATTACAAAAACCTATATCTACCATCCATATTGCACTTGTATCACCATCTCTTCGCCGAACTAGTGCACCTATACAATTTACCATTGTATTGGGTGTGTTGGGGACACAAGAGACTCTATGTTATTTGGTTGTAGGGTTGTTTGAGAGAGACCACCTTCATCCTACGCCTCCCACGGATTGATAAACCTTAGGTCATCCACTTGAGGGAAATTTGCTACTGTCCTACAAACCTCTGCACTTGGAGGCCCAACAATGTCTACAAGAAGAAGGTTGTGTAGTAGACATCAAGCTCTTTCCTGGTGCCGTTGCCGGGGAGGCTAGGTAAGCGGCACTCACACCCCGTCAACTAAGCTCTTTTCTGGCGCCGCTGCCGGGGAGGTGAGTGCTTGAAGGTATATCTTTAGATCTTGCAATCGAATCTTTTTGTTTCTTGTTTAAGCACTAGTTTAGTTTATAAAAGAAAATTACCAAAAAATGGAATTGAGTTTGTCTCATACGCTTCATCTTTTTAATATCTTTCATGAGTATCATGGAAAGAAAATTGTGCTCAAGTGCTAGAAGAAGAATGCATTAGAATGTTTGGCACTAAATCTTTGAATGATGAGCATGATTGCAATGTTGTTAGTATGAACTCCTTGAATATCCATGATGCTAATGATATGCAAAGCCACAAGCTTGGGGAAGCTATGTTTGATGAAGATGATATTTTTTGTCCCCCAAGCTTTGATGAGCAAATTTACTATGATGAAAGCATGCCTCCAATCTATGATGATTATTGTGATGACACATATGCTTTAAAGAATAATGATAACCATGAAACTTGTCATCTTGATCTTAATTTTCAATCATATGATAGTTATTTTGTTGAGTTTGCTCCCACTACTATTCATGAGAAGAGATTTGCTTATGTGGAGAGTAGTGAAATTTTTATGCAAGTAGATCATGAAAAGAATGCTTTAGGTGCTGGTTATATTGTTAAATTTATTCATGATGCTACTGAAAATTATTATGATGGAGGAACATATTCTTGTAGGAATTGCAATAATATCAAGTTTCCTCTCTATGTGCTTAAAGTTTTGAAGTTATGCTTGTTTTGCCTTCCTATGCTAGTTGATTATTGTTCCCATAAGTTGTTTTCTCACAAAATCGCTATGCATAGGAAGTGGCTTAGACTTAAATGTGCTAGTCATATTCTTCATGATGCTCTCTTTATGTTTCAGTTCTTATCTTTTATGTGAGCCTCATTGAAATCATCATGCCTAGCTAGGGGCGTTAAACGTTGGCGCTTGTTGGGAGGCAACCCAACTTTATTTTAGTTTCTTGATTTTTGGTTCTGTTTAGGAATAAATAATCCATATAGATTCTTTTTAGATGTGGTTTTATGTTTTAATTAGTGTTTGTGCCAAGTAGAACCTTTGGGAAGACTTGGGTGAAGTCTTTATGATCATGCTGTAAAAAACAGAAACTTTAGCGCTCACGAGATTAGCTTCAACTTTTTACTGGAGAGTGATATTTAGTTGATTCTTTTTGAAGATGATTACTAGACAAATTCCTCAGGTCCACCAGTTTATATTAGAATTTTTGGAGTTCCATAAGTATGCGTTAGTTACAGATTACTACAGACTGTTCTGTTTTTGACAGATTCTACTTTTCGTGTGTTGTTTGCTTATTTTGATGACTCTATGGCTAGTAAAATAGTTTATAAACCATAAAGAAGTTGGAATACAGTAGCTTTAACACCAATATAAATAAGGAATGAGTTCATTATAGTATCTTGAAGTGGTGTTTTGTTTTGTTTCGCCAACGGAGCTCACGATATTTCTGTTAAGTTTTGTGTTGTGAAGTTTTCAAGTTTTGGGTAAAGATTCGATGGACTATGAAATAAGGAGTGGCAAGAGCCTAACCTTGGGGATGCCCAAGGCACCCCAAGGTAATATTCAAGGATAACCAATAGCCTAAGCTTGGGGATGGCCCGGAAGGCATCCCCTCTTTCGTCTACTTCCATCGGTAACTTTACTTGGCGCTATATTTTTATTCACCACATGATATGTGCTTTGCTTGGAGCGTCATTTTATTTTCTTTAGCTTTGCTTGCTGTTTGAACAAAATACCAATATCTGAAATTATTAAATGGGAGATTCTTCACATAGTTGCATAATTATCCGACTACTCATTGATCTTCGCTTATATCTTTCGGAGTAGTTTGTTGTTTGCTCTAGTACTTCAGTTATATCTTTTAGAGCACGGCGGTGGATTTATTTTGAAGAAATAGATGAACTATCATGCTTCACTTATATTATTTTGAGAGTCATAAAGATCATGGTAATTTGCTTAAATAATCCTAATATGCTTGGTATTCAAGATTAGTAAAAAATTTCTTATGAGTGTGTTGAATACTAAGAAAAGTTTGATGCTTGATAATTGTTTTGAGATATAAAGATGGTGATATTAGAGTCATGCTAGTTGAGTAGTTGTGAATTTGAGAAATACTTGTGTTAAAGTTTGTGATTCCCGTAGCATGCACGTATGGTGAACAGTTATGTGATGAAGTCGGAGCATAATTTATTTATTTATCGTCTTCCTTATGAGTGGCGGTCGGGGACGAGCGATGGTCTTTTCCTACCAATCAATCCCCCTAGGATCATGCGCGTAATACTTTGCTTTGATAACTTGTAGATTTTTGCAATAAGTATATGAGTTCTTTATAACCAATGTTGAGTCCATGGATTATACGCACTTTCTTCCTTCCACCATTGCTAGCCTCTCTAATACCGCGCACTTTTCGCCGGTATCATATACCCACCATAAACCTTCCTCAAAACAGCCACCATACCTACCTATCATGGCATTTCCATAGCCATTCCGAGATATATTGCCATGCAACTTACCACCGTTTCGTTTATTATGACACGCTCCATCATTGTCATATTGCTTAGCATGATCATGTAGTTGACATCGTATTTGTGGCAAAGCCACCTTTCCTAATTCTTTCATACATGTCGCTCTTGATTCATTGCATATCCCGGTACATCGCCGAAGGCATTCATATAGAGTCATATTTTGTTCTAAGTATCGAGTTGTAATTCTTGAGTTGTAAGTAAATAAAAGTGTGATGATTATCATTATTAGAGCATTGTCCCAGTGAGGAAAGGATGATGGAGACTATGATTCCCCCACAAGTCGGGATGAGATTCCGGACGAAAAAAAAAGAAAAAAAAAGAGAAGGCCCAAACAAAAATAAAAATAAAAAAAGAGAGAAAAAGAGAGAAGGGACAATGTTACTATCCTTTTACCACACTAGTGCTTCAAAGTAGCATCATGATCTTCATGATAGAGAGTCTCTCAATTTGTCACTTTCATATACTAGTGGGAATTTTTCATTATAGAACTTGGCTTGTATATTCCAACGATGAGCTTTCTCAAAATGCCCTAGGTCTTCGTGAGCAAGCGAGTTGGATGCACACCCACTTAGTTTCTTTTGTTGAGCTTTCATATACTTATAGCTCTAGTGCATTTGTTGCATGGAAATCCCTACTCACTCACATTGATATCTATTGATGGGCATCTCCATAGCCCGTTAATACGCCTAGTTGATGTGATACTATCTTCTCCCTTTTTGTCTTCTCCACAACCACCATTCTATTCCACATATAGTGCTATGTCCATGGCTCACGCTCATGTATTGCGTGAAGATTGAAAAAGTTTTGAGAATGTCAAAAGTATGAAACAATTGCTTGGCTTGTCATCGGGGTTGTGCATGATTTAAATACTTTGTGTGGTGAAGATAGAGCATAGCCAGACTATATGATTTTGTAGGGATGAACTTTATTTGTCCATGTTATTTTGAGATGACATAATTGCTTAGTTAGTATGCTTGAAGTATTATTATTTTTATGTCAATATGAACTTTTGTCTTGAATATTTCGGATATGAACGTTCATGCCACAATTAAGAAGAATTACATTGAAATTATGCCAAGTAGCATTCCACATCAAAATTATCTTTTTTATCATTTACCTACTCGAGGACGAGCAGGAATTAAGCTTGGGGATGTTGATACGTCTCCAACGTATCTATAATTTTTGATTGCTCCATGCTATATTATCTACTGTTTTGGACAATATTGTGCTTTATTATCCAATTTTATATTATTTTTGGGACTAACCTATTAACCCAGAGCCCACTACCAGTTCCTGTTTTTCCCTTGTTTCAGTGTTTCGACGAAAAGGAATATCAAACGGAGTCGAAACGGAATGAAACCAACTGGAGAAGTTATTTTTGGAAAGAAAGCTACCGGAAAAACTTGGAGTGCACGTCAGGAAAGAAACGAGGGAGCCACGAGGCAGGGCGCCCCCCCCAGGCGCGCCCTCCACCCTCGTGGGCCCCTCGTGGCTCCCCTGACGTACTTCTTCCTCCTATATATACCCATATACCCTAAAAACTTCGGAGAACAGAATATATCGGGAGTTCCGCCGCAAGCCTCTTAAGCCACCAAAACCAATCGGGACCTGTTCCGCACCCTGCCGGAGGAACCCTCGCCGATGGCCATCTTCATCATCCGGCGCTCTCCATGACGAGGAGGAGTAGTTCACCCTCGGGGCCGAGGGTATGTACCAGAGCTATGTGTTTAATCTCTCTCGTGTTCTTGATTTGGCACGATCTTGATGTATCGCGAGCTTTGCTATTATAGTTGGATCTTATGTTGCTTCTCCCCCTCTACTCTCTTGTAATGGATTGAGTTTTCCCTTTGAAGTAATCTTATCGGATTGAGTCTTTAATGATTTGAGAACACTTGATGTATGTCTTGCCGTGTGTATCTGTGGTGACAATGGGATATCATGTGATTCACTTGATGTATGTTTTGGTGATCAACTTGCGGGTTCCGCCCATGAACCTATGCATAGGGGTTGGCACACGTTTTCGTCTTGATTATCTGGTAGAAACTTTGGGGCACTCTTTGAGGTTCTATGTGTTGGTTGAATAGACGAATCTGAGATTGTGTGATGCATATCGTATAATCATACCCACGGATACTTGAGGTGACATTGGAGTATCTAGGTGACATTAGGGTTTTGGTTGATTTGTGTCTTAAGGTGTTATTCTAGTACGAACTCTAGGGCTGTTTGTGACACTTATAGGAATAGCCCAACGGATTGATTGGAAAGAATAACTTTGAGATGGTTTTGTACCCTACCATAATCTCTTCGTTTGTTCTCTGCTATTAGTGACTTTGGAGTGACTCTTTGTTGCATGTTGAGGGATAGTTATATGATCCAACTATGTTATTATTGTTGAGAGAACTTGCATTAGTGAAAGTATGAACCATAGGCCTTGTTTCCTATCATTGCAATACCATTTGTGCTCACTTTTATCATTAGTTACCTTGCTGTTTTTATATTTTCAGATTACAAAAACCTATATCTACCATCCATATTGCACTTGTATCGCCATCTCTTCGTCGAACTAGTGCACCTATACAATTTACCATGGTATTGGGTGTGTTGGGGACACAAGAGACTCTTTGTTATTTGGTTGCAGGGTTGTTTGAGAGAGACCATCTTCATCCTACGCCTCCCACGGATTGATAAACCTTAGGTCATCTACTTGAGGGAAATTTGCTATTGTCCTACAAACCTCTGCACTTGGAGGCCCAACAACGTCTACAAGAAGAAGGTTGCGTGGTAGAAATCAGTTGTCATAGCCCCGCCCATAGCTACAACCCCAAACACCGTTCCCGCCAACCCACCCCAAGATTCCCTCTGTGTCGGCCCGACGTGGCCGTTTCCTCCCTCCGGGACACGGCGGCAGCTACGCCCGTGAGCGGGGGCACATCCCGGAGCCGCGTGCTGGGGTGCATGCGCCTGCAACCACGCATCTACAAGCGTAGGAGGGCCCACCGCAACACCTGGCGGCATTGCTACCCCCTCCAGGTACCCCGTCCCGTCTAACCCTGACACAGATGACCGCCGTATCTAGCCCTTTGACTTTCGCCAGACGGGGTTTGACAGGTGGACCTTTTCACCTGGTTGTCATAGCCCCGCCCATAGCTACAACCCCTAACACAGTCCCTGCCCAACCCACCCCAAGATTCCCTCCATGTCGGCCTGACGTGGCGGTTTCCCTCCTCTGGGACACGACGGCAGCGACGCCCGTGAGGAGGGGGGCACACCCCGGAGCCGCGGGTCGGGTGCCTACGCCTGCCACCACGCTTCCACAAGCGTAGGAGAGCCAACTGCAACACCTGGCGGCATTGCTACCCCCTCCAGGTACCCCGACCCATCTAACCCTAACACAGACGACCGCCGGATCTAGCCCTTTGACTTTCGCCAGACGGGGTTTGACCGGTGGACCTTTTCACCTGGTTGTCATAGCCTCGCCCATAGCTACAGCCCCGAACACCGTCCCCGCCCAACCCACCCCAAGATTCCGTACGTGTCGGCCCGACATGGCCGTTTTCCCCCTCCGGGACACGCGGCAGCGATGCCCGTGAGGGGGGCACACCCCGGAGCCGCGTGTCAGGTGCCTGCACCTGCCACCACGCTTCCACAAGTGTAGGAGGTCCCACCGCAACACCTGGCGGCATTGCTACCCCCTCCAGGTACCCTGTCCCGTCTAACCCTGACAAAGACGACAGCTGGATCTAGCCCTTTGACTTTCGCCGGACGGGGTTTGACTGGTGGACCTTTTCACCTAGTTATCATAGCCCCGCCCATAGCTACAACCCCGAACATCGACCCCACCCAACCCACCCCAAGATTCCCTCCGTGTCGGCCCGACGTGGCCGTTTCCCCCCTTCGGGACACGGCGGCAGTGACGCCCGTGAGGGGGGAACACCCCGGAGCCACGTGTCGGGTGCCTGCGCCTACCACCGCGCTTTCACAAGTGTAGGAGGGCCCACCGCAACACCTGGCGGCATTGCTACCCCCTCCAGGTACCCCGTCCCGTCTAACCCTGACACAGGCGACCGCCGGATCTAGCCCTTTGAGTTTCGCCGGATAGGGTTTGACCGGTGGAGCTTTTCACCTGTTTGCCATAGCCCCGCCCATAGCTACAACCCCAAACACCATCCCCCGCCCAACTCACCCCAAGATTCCCTCCGTGTCGGCCCGATGTGGCCGTTTCCCCCCTTCAGGACACGGCGGCAGCGACGTCCGTGAGGGGGGGCACACCGAGTCACAGTCTTGGGTGCTGCGCCGCCACCACACTTCCACAAGCGTAGGAGGGCCCACCGCAACACATGGCGGCATTGCTACCCCCTCCATGTACCTCGTCCCGTCTAACCCTGACACAAACGACCGCCGGATCTAGCCCTTTGACTTTCGCCGGACAGGGTTTGATCGATGGACCTTTTCACCTGGTTGTCATAGCCCCGCCCATAGCTACAACCCCGAACACCGTCACCGCCCAACCCACCGCAACACCTAGCGCATTGCTACCCCCCCTGTGTACCCGTCCGTCTCCCTCTCCACGATACAACGGAAGCGACGACCGTGAGGGGGCAATCGATATATATATATAGTCGAGATATGTTTTCTGTACATAAGGCACATTTAAGTTAATCAAATTAGTTTGGAAAAAATAAAAAGGAAAAAAGAGAAAATAAATAAAATATTAAAACAATACTAGAGATCTATGCGTACGGCAAATCCGTCGGCATAGCTACGGCCACGGAACGGTATAGCCCTGGATCGATGACGTGGCTTAGGCCGCGGATCGATGACGTGGCAGGGGCCATGGGCCAGGTCTATGCCGACGGAAAGTTCGTCGGCATAGATACACCACCCCACGAACCGATGAGTGGCTCAGATCGGTGATGTGGCGGACCACGCGGATCGATGACGTCGGCGTTGCTATGCCGACGGCCATCATCAGCCCATCGGCGTAGGCGTCACGCCGTCAAACGACCATCGCCGCCCGGGTAACCGGGCCCATAGGATAGGCCGACGGCCGCCGTAGGCATATATTTTGCGATGCCGACGACCGACCTATGCCGACGGCCCCTGTCGGCATAGTAGGATATACGCCGACGGCTTCGCCTGGGCTGTCGGGATACACCCGTCTATGCCGACGGGGGCCGTCGGCATCTGCAGTTATTCTGGTATTGACGGCCGGAGCACCTGGAGGCGGCAGCCATTCCAGTAGCTCAATCGTGTTTGTTGGGGGGTAATCGCCCTCCATGATCCCGCCCCATCCAAGGAGGAGAACTGTACCTGTTCTTTCTTTTTGCCGGTGAAAGAGTTTATTCATGCACTCAGCGGGTAAGTCATCCTTGCAAAGGTCAGGTACAACACTTGGCCCCGACCCAAGCCACACGACAGTGCGCTCTGCAGTTTTCTACCAAAAGAAGCTAAATAATGGCCAACACCATTTTGCTCACGGAGTACATGAGCCAGCTTGAACTCTCTCCCTTCCCTCATAAGTCCGTTGTTCAGTTATAGTTGTTCTACCATTTTTGACACTTTGCAAAGGCTCATTAAATTTGGAGCTACGCGGAACTTGACTTTTAACAAGGTACTCTTCCTTGTGGAGCACTAGTCCGTTGACTGACCAGCGGCTGAGCGAGCCAATACGTTTGAAGTTTCTCCGACGACTGGAGACTAGTCTCCCTGCCCTGCCTCCCTGTGTACACCGACAGCTGGAGCCGTCGCGTCACACATTTACTTCTGAATGATTGTCTGAAGAAAATACACAGATACTCGCTCCTAGTTCCGTCTTATTTCCATGGCTACCTTGGGACGAGAAAATTAATCCATCTGAGGTTAGCTCGGCCGCCGAACCAAGATGCCGGCAGGAGGATTCTCGGCGTCTTGGGCGCCGCCGTCCGGCATGGAGTTCGAGGCCAAGATCACGCCTATGGTGGTCACCTCCTGCGTCACGGCGGCCACCGGCGGGCTCATGTTCGGCTACGACATCGGCGTCTCAGGTACAACAAAGATCGTTCTACAAAGCAATTAACAAGTAAGACCATGGTGTATCTAACAAATCATCTGTATGCATAGGCGGGGTGACGTCCATGGAGGATTTCCAGCGTGAGTTCTTCCCGACGGTGCTCCGCAAGAGGCGCGAGAACAAGGGGAGCAACTACTGCCGATACGACAGCCAAGGCCTGCAGCTCTTTACCTCCTCCCTCTACCTCGCCGGCCTCGTCTCCACCCTCTTCGCGTCCTACACCACCCGCCGGCTCGGCCGCCGCGCCACTATGCGCATAGCCGGTGCCTTTTTCGTCGGCGGCGTCATTTTCAATGGCGCCGCTTGGAACCTCGGCATGCTCATCGTCGGAAGGATCCTGCTTGGCTGCGGTGTTGGCTTCGCCAACCAGGTCAGAAAGTTCCCGGACTTCAAATTATATGTTATGCAGCTCCCGAACAAAAACTAATGCATGTGGTCTGTCCATCTAACATTTTTATACTACTCCTTCCTAAATATTTGTTTTTTAGATATTTCAAATGGACTACTACATACGGATGTATATAGACATATTTTAAGTATAGATTCACTCATTTTGTTTTGTATGTACTCACTTATTGAAATCTCTGGAAAAAACAAATATTTAGGAATGGAGGGAGTAGAAGTATATGAGAGGTTAATCAGACTCTCCCCATCCTATATTAATTGTCACTGAAACAGATGTATCTAGACGTATTTCGATGTTGGATACATTCTTTTGAGAGACAATTAATATGGGACCGAGGAAGTACATGCTAAAATTACTTCTAAAAAAATTGTATAGGATAGTAGGAAGCTTAAATGAATGAGATTGTTTTCTTTTTGTTCTTTACGATGAAGCTAGCCTCAATACACATACTCCATTGGGATTTATTAGTCCCTTTATAATTTGGGTTAAATTTTGACTATATATTTAAGTATCAAAATGTAAGTTATATGTCTCAAAAAATATATTGTTGGATTCGGATCCAAAACAACTTTCCAATTGTGCTACTTCTCGCTACATATAAGGTATATTTCTTTAGGTGATTTATGGTCAAAACTTGACGCGCAATACGAATCTTGGGCTCACAAACTGATTTCTTATTTTGCACATTAATATCGACTATTCAAGAGCAACAAGTGTTGGCAATGAACAAGAGTGGGGATCAAGTATTGTTTTGGTGGAAGTGTATATCACAAATTGGTTTTGTCGAACTGTAGATCGGGTTAGTTCTATGCACAAAACGCACGTTGTTAGTGGTTACATCAGTGTTTTGTGCAATCATAGACATATTATTAGTGAACTATATGAGTAAGATTTTTCTAGAAACAAAGTGCAAATGCAAACACTGTCTCTCTCTCTCTCTCTCACACACACACGCATTCCTATGAATACATGCACACATATCTTATCGTATGAGCATCTCCGAGAGGTTGAGCCGACAGATCTTGAGATTGATAAAGTCACCATAGCCGTTTTGTAGTAGATGGAGATGATCACTGAACATATAGAGCCGGAAAGCCTAGAATAAATCCAAGAAAATACGACCACCCATGCCAAGTCTACGACATGAATCCTAGTGGGCACTGGGCAGGTTCCATCACACGGAATAATAGCATATTATTTCTTGACCTCATGTTTTGATATTACGATGTTGATATAATGACATGCACATGTGCAGGCTATTCCTCTGTTCTTGTCAGAGATCGCACCGACTACAATCCGCGGTGGCCTCAACTCCCTGTTCCAGATAAACATCACCGTCGGCATTTTGTTCGCCAACCTCGTCAACTATGGCACTAACAGGTACCTGCCCATCAGGCGTCTTCCATGCTATGCTTATTTCCTACCATATATAGAAGTTTTGCATTACATAAAATGAGTGTATATGCCTATAGACTTACCAGCAAATGGTTTTCATCCTCATGCTGGATCCACCCTTGGGGATGGCGTCTTTCTTTGTCCCTCGCGGGATTCCCGGCTGTGTTGTTCACCCTAGGTGCATTCTTCATGGTCGATACACCCAATAGACTCATTGAGCACAGTCATCAAGAGGAGGGCAAAGTTGTGCTCAAGAAGATCCGCGGCACCGACAACGTGGAGCCAGAGTTCAATGAGATCATGGAGGCCAGTCCCATCACCCATGACATCAAGAACCCATTTCACAGCCTCCTACAACGCCGCAACCGTCCCCTTCTCATGATCACCATCCTCCTCCAGATGTTCCAGCAATTGACCGGTATAAACGCCATCATGTTCTACGCCCCGGTGCTGCTCACCACACTGGGATTTAAGAACGAGGCTTCGCTCTACTCGTCAGTGATCACGGGGGTAGTGAACGTGTTGTCGACGTTTGTATCAATGTACACTGTAGACCGAGTGGGGAGACGGATGTTGCAGCTGGATGCCGGCGTGCAAATGTTCCTCTCGTTAGTAGCCATGGCCGTGGTGATGAGGACAAGGGTTACCGACAGCTCAGACCACCTTGGCCATGACTGGTCCATCATGGTCGTCATCATCATCTTCAATTTTGTGTCCTCCTTTGCTTGGTCATGGGGCCCACTCGGGTGGCTCATCCCGAGCGAGACCTTCCCGCTCGAGACGCGCTCCGCGGGGCAGAGCATCAGTGTCTGCACGAACCTACTCTTCACATTCGTCTCTGCGCAGGTCTTCCTCTCGATGCTCTGCCCCCTCAAGTCCTTCATATTTGTGTTTTTCTCCGTCTGTGTTGCCATCATGTCGCTCTTTGTTCGCTTCTTCCTACCTGAAACAAAGAACATTCCCATCGAGGAAATGGCTGAAAGAGTGTGGAAACAGCACTGATTCTGGAAGTAATTTATGAATGATTGAGGTGACAACCACGTCATCAGCGACGAGGAAACGCCATCGACGGTGTCATTATTTGATTCGTTTGTAGAATGAAGTAACATCAACCAGTGTAGCGCTTACGTCTGTATTGTGTTTACAAAGAAATGTAAGCCGAGGCTTTTAGGTTGGCTTATTATTTTACCTGGTCCAATAGGTAAACCTAACGGAAATTTCTATGGACACCGGGCTGTGGTTTTTTTTAAAACACAGTACAGACGCAAGCGTTCATACATACGCGCATACACTCATCCCTATGAGCGCACACACGAACATCCTACCCCTATGAGTATCTTCAAAAGACCGAGTCGGCATATCATTTTAATATTTACAAAGTCATCGTAGGCGTCTCATCGTTAACGGAAACGTCTCCTCCCACTGAAAATGCATCGCCGAAAATTCTTAAATAAATCCAAAAATAATGCGAACACAAGGACTTGAATCCAAAAATAAATACCACTGTCCCTCTAACCATGCAAATATCAAACCACAAATTGGTTCGCGACACCGGGCTGTGGTTGCGTGTCGTGCTCCCCGTGCCAGCCATCCGTGTCCAGCTGGGTTGGCCGGTAGGGAAACCCTGCTCGATCTGAACTCGGAGTCGATCGGGCCTCACCGAAACCAACGTTATAAATAGCTATCACCCTCCGTCCGTCCATTGATCCATCCAACACCTTCGCTCCGCTCGCAACTCACGACGACGACGACATCAACAAGCACAGATTGGTATATGCTTCCGTCCCCGCTTTGGCATCCATCGCTCGCCGCCGTCAAGAGAGGTCTCCCGTCTCCCTCGAGAGCAACGAGACCGCTGCGCACTTTGACCCTGGACGATGAAGCTCGTCGGAAAAAGCGGCAAAAGCCTCGCCTGCGACGGGCCCGGCTCCGTCAAGCTGCTGCCGGAGGTGGATGACGACCTGTGGGACGCGTACAACCTCATCGCCGCCGGCGACGCCGTCGAGGCCGTCACGGTCCGTAAGATCACCAAGTCCTGGGGCCGCACCTCGGAGCGCGTGAAGCTGACGCTGGAGATCGCAGTCGAGTCCACGGATTACGACAAGGAAGGGTCCGTCCTGCGCGTCCGCGGCAAGAACCTCTCCAAGAACGAGCACGTCCAGATCGGCCAGTACCACACCCTGGAGATCGAGCTGCGGAGGCCCTTCCTCCTCCGCAAGGAGGCCTGGGACTGGCCGGCGCTCGACACCATCCGCAAATCCTGCGACGAGACCGCCGCCAACGCCGACCTCGCGGTGCTCCTCATGCAGGAAGGGCTCGCCCACCTCTTCCTCGTCGGGCGGAGCGTCACGGCCACCAGAGCGCGCGTCGAGGTGCCCATTCCCAGGAAGCACGGCTCCGGCGCCGTCGCCGCGTACGACACCGCCCTCAAGGACTTCTTCCACCGCGTCCTGGACGCCTTCGTGCATCACGTCGACTTCGGCCTCGTCCAGTGCGTGGTGATCGCGAGCCCGGGATTCACCAAGGACCAGTTCCGCGACCACATGCTCCTGGAGGCCGCGCGGCGAGGGGAGCTGCGCGCCATCATGGAGAACAAGGCGCGCATCGTGCTCGCGCCCGCGCCCTCAGGCTACCCGCACAGCCTCAAGGACGTCCTCGCCGCCTCGAGCGTCATGTCGCTGATAAAGGACACGAGGGCCGCGCAGGAGGTGCCGGCGCTGCAGGAGTTCTTCGCCATGATCACCAAGGACTCGGCGCGGGCTTGCTACGGGCCCAAGCACGTCGAGGTCGCGCATGAACGTCTGGCCATCCAGACTCTCCTGCTCACGGACACTTGGTTCCGGAACCCTGACGTTGCTGCTAGGCGCAAGTGCGTCGATTTGGCCGAATCGGTGAAGAAGATTGGTGGCCAGGTGCGCGTCTTTTCGTCGATGCATGTCTCCGGCAATCAGCTCGAACAGCTCACGGGGATAGCTGCTGTTCTTCGTTTTCCCATGCCTGATTTGGACGACATCGAGATGTGATAATTAAGGGCTATCGAGATGTGATAATTAAGGGCTCTGCTTGTTGTTCTTCTGCTAGGGTGTACGTTCTCTGTGTTTACTTTCACTTGGAACTATATATATATCGTTTTAGAGGTCTATACACAACTTTGATCACTTATTTCTACTATATCATGTTTAATTATATAACCAAGCATATATAGTTTATAAATTATTGTGGAGGTGATTTTTTCGAAAGATAAACCTAGTGATCACAACGCTGGAGTTCTGTGACCAAGTCGACCACCAATGTAATTCAGTTCATAAGAAACATCTAACCTAAGGGAAGGCAGGGAAGATGCCACAAGCGCGGAAAATCCTTTTTAGCATCTACTCCCTCCGTCCGAAAATACTTGTTGGGGAAATGGATGTACCTAGAGAGTACTAGCTAGTTGTCTATGCAACCCATATACTCCTCAATTTCACATTTTTAGTTTGTAGAAACTGAGAAATTGTAAGTCATGATGCCATAATGTGAATCTGTTCAAAAAGATATGACTAGATGTGAACTGTACAAAATAAAGATAAAAATTATATCATATGATCAGGATGGACTTGCTCTGGTGAATGATGTTAGAATGGATACGTATCTCATAGCGAGCATCAAAAGGGGAAAAAAAGAAACAGAGGTTGAAGGCAATCAACTGTTATCTGAAACTGAAGGAGTATCTAGACAGGTGTTCTCCAGTGATCTACACATTCAGTCTCGTTCTAACAAAAATAAAGGGAAACGTTTATATTCATCCGACTGATTTTTGGCGACGCTTAAACCGCCCGCTAGGCCGTCCGATTACCAGATCAGCTCAGCTCGTTCACAGACCGCAGGAGCACGATGTGCCTCTTTGCATGTGGTTGGTCCCCACAACTGGCTATCGTGAATTCGTGATTCCTTTGCCTTTGTTTCTTTTTCCACACGATTTGCTTAGTGTATTTGCTAGCTTGCTACTTAAACTGCTGCTCACATAAGGCGCAATCGGCTGGGGCAAAGATGGTTAATGCAGAGACCGGCTACTCGTACCATCGTCCGTGCGGCACTAGAGTGTTGGGAGCTGGCCGCCGGGTGCTGCGAGACCAGACGCCGCCGCGAGCCGGTGCTCCGAGGTGAGGGTCGTGGACGTCTACTACATGCTGTTGCGGAGGCCTACAAGATCGTCTCGGTGCTATGCCGCGTTGGTGGCCGGCGATGCTGCCACAACGGGGCGTCGGTTGCCTGCAAGTCAGGACCTCTGATGCATGCGTCGTTGGCTGCTGAAACGGAGCATCACCGAGCTGCTGGAGCATCGTCGGTGCTGTAACAGAGCTCGCCGTGTTGCGCGGAGCATCGTCAGTGCTGCAAGGGAGCTCGCCGGTCCGTCGGAATATTGTCTGCATTGTAACGGAGCATCGTCGGGCCATCAGAACCTCGAGGCTGCAATGGAGCGTTGTCGGGCGACGGAGCATCGCAACGAAGCATCACCAGCATTGCAATTGCGCATTGCCGGGCCGTCGAAGCATCGTCGGTGGTGCATTGGAGCATCATTGGGCCGCGAAGCATCACCCGATGCCGCAACGGAGTATCACCGGTGTTGCAATGGGGCATTATCGGGCCGTCGGAGCATCATCGATGCTGCAATGAAGCATCGTTGGGCCGCCGGAGCATCACCGGTGTTGAAATGGGTCATTGTCGGGCTGTCAGAGCATCTTCGGTGCTGCAACGGAGCATCGTTGGGCCGTCAGAGCATCGCCGGTGCTGCAGCGGAGCATCACCGGTGTTGAAATGGGTCATTGCCGGGCCATCGGAGCATCGTCGCTGCAACGAAGCATCACCGGTGTTGAAATGGGTCATTGTCGGGCCGTCAAAGCATCGTCCGTGCTTCGACGGATGATCGTCAGTGCTGCAGTGGAGCTTGCCGGGCCGTCGGAGCATTCTCAGTGTGTCAACAGAGCATCGTCGGGCTGTCGGAGCATCGTTGGTGCTGCAACGGAGCTTGCTTGGCCGCCGGAGCATCGCCGGTGCTGCAACGGAGCCTGCTTGGCCGCTAGAGCATCGCCGGTGCTGCAATGGAGCATCATCGGGCCGCCGAAACCTCATGGGTGCTGCAATGGAGCGTCACCAGGCCGCTGGAGCATCACCGGTGCTGCAAAGGAGCACCACCAGTATTGCAGTGGGGCCATTGTCAAGCCACCGGAGTATCACTGATGCTTGAAGGGATGGTCGTAGGAGTCTTGTTGCTGGTGCTGCGATCCCAGAGCTTGTCGGTGCTGTAGTTGTGGCCGGTGCATGGCGAGATCGCTGACGTTGCTATGAGATGACTGGCGACATGGCTCTGCAACCTGAGCATTGCTGGTGGTGTAAGCAAAAGTTGGTGCTGCAGGTCGCGGCCAGTTGTGATTTCTCGTCGGAGCTATGAATGCCACTCAGAAAGGAAGAATTTGTTTGCACGTACAGGTGGCTAGAGTGATGGCGAGCCCGTGAATGTAGTATTATCGGCTAGAATGATGGTGTATTGTGCTGAGGTGGTTGAGGGAATCAAGCTGACGTGGGCGTTTTGTGAATGACATAGGCGGGATCACGCGGACGAAATCAACAGCTGGCCAGCCGGCTGATCTTTTCCATCAGGCGGCTGATGCCATAAATAAACCAGACAATTGTCTATCCCCAAATAAAAACATAGAACAATCTCGGGTCTAACTGTAGTGCCTTTTTTCTTCACAACAAAATAAAATCATACTATGCTAGTGTGTTTCTCATGGTTACGAGTGACTTCTTCATCCGAGTATCCTAAAAGGGCAGCCCAGTGCACGTGGCTCCCGTTTGCGCAGGGGGAAGGGTCCAATCATTTTGGATCTATAGTACGCAGCCTGCATTTCTGCAAGAGGCTGTTTCCGAGACTTGAACCAATGATCTCATGGTCACAAGGCAACAACTTTACCACTACATGCTGCAAAATCCTGCAACGACTCGGCCAAAGAACACTTTGCCATTCTTGCTAATCTCATCCTTCTTTTTTTTTGAAAAGGAGGATTATCCCTCGGCTTCTGCATCTGAAAGATGCATGCGGTCATATTATTAAAAATGTTGCAGCAAAAACAAGGTCTGGACTCTGTATACAACTCGCAAAAGGAGCAAAAATAACGAGAAAGCTATTCTCCTGCCGACTGTCTGTTTGCGATAGATCCGCACGACTGGGATCGCTCGCTCCTTTCCCTTCCCGCACGCCTCGACTGGGATCGCTCGCTCCTTTCCCTTCCCGCACGCCCACGTTTCATTCCACGGCCCAGCCCAGTTCACCTGGCGAGATTCACGACCCACTACCGCTCCTGTCATTTTTATTCTAGGCGCTCGCTAAGCCAAAAAATGAAGGAACTAAATTTCGATCCCTCGACCTCACGAGTGGAAATGTAGTAGTAACCATCTGCTCTGAGTAGTTCTTGTGGTTGATTAGTAGTTAAGTCAATTTTATACATTTCTAAAAACAGATTATGTTCCCATTCAATATGGATCGAATCGTTGCCCTCGAATGATTTTCTGAGAAAAATTAAGGCCTGTATCTCATACGTTCTATATTTTCCACACATTTTTAAATGAACAGAAATTGCTGCGGTGAGTGAGAACCTAAGTCCTCACATATGGTAACTTTGACCCTAAAAAACTTGTTAAAACATGATGAAACGTGTTTTAAAGGACTGATGCAACGTGTTTTGTACTCCGCATGTCTCTTTTTTGTAGCGATGAATATTTTCTAGAGAAATAAATGTTTTGCTCCTGTAGAATTCGGACATCAGTCTTTTTCTCGTGTGTCATCCCTCGGCAAATTCTCTTTAATGAGCCTGATAATTATACGCACCACAAATCTGATAGCTTATGTACAAATATCGTGGTAGCATTTTTGATCCTAAACAGAACTAGTGTAAACGTACCCTCGATGCCTTTCTGTATGAATAACATGGTAACTCATACATTGCATACCTAATAACGTATGCATGCACCCAGGTCCTGGTAACTTTATCGACCGGGGTTGATGAAATATACCCAAGTAAATTTTTCGTGCGAATAACATGATAACTCAAACATGGCGGACCTGATAACTTATGTATCCCGGTCCTGATAACTTGGTCGGCGAGGATGGGGGTGGGGCAAGTCGCTGAAACATGCCACGGTAACTTCTGTGCAAATAACATGATAACTCATACATGGTAGACCTGATAACTTTTGTCGGAGTGGTCGGGGTGGGGGTGTCGTTGAAACGTACGACGATAACTTTTGTGCAAATAACACGATAACTCACACATCGTAAACATGATAAATTATGTACCAGTCCTTGTAACTTTGTCGGAGGGGCCGGAGTGAGGGAGTCGTTGAAACATACCACGATAACTTCTATGTAAATAATATGATAACTCACACATCATAGACATTAAATTATGTACCCAGTCCTAATAACTTTGTCGGTGGGTTGGGGTTGGGGGGAGTCATTGAAACATACCACGGTAACTTCTATGCAAATAACATGATAAGTCACACATCGTAGAAATGATAAATTATGTATCCAATCCTGATAACTTTATCGGCGGGGGTAGGGTGGGAGGAGTTGTTGAATAATACCACGATAACTCTTATGCAAATAACATGATAACTCACACATCGCAGACTTGATAATTTATGTATCCGACCCTGATAAATGTGGCGACTGTGGCGAGGGGGGGGGGGGCAACCCCGGTAATTTATATGTAAATAGCTTGTTAATAGACACATACTAAGCTGATAACTCACATACAAATGCCATTATAAATTTTTACCTGAATTTTTTTGTTGAAAAATATACACCCGGTAATTTTCTATGTAAAAAGCATGATAATGTATACATCACAAATTTGATAACTAATATCTTACATTTTAAACACCATGATATCTTTCATCCAGGGGATTTTTTTTAAACATTTTCATCGGTAATTTCTATGTTAAATTACCATACTTTCCCATGCTTTTAACCTTCTCGTACTGTAGTTATCACCCTTATCATGGTATAGTTATCATGTTGCTCATACCATAGTTACCATGCTGGTCATTGCCAAAGTTACCAAGCCAAACTTTATTTTTTTTCTTTTGATATGGCAGAAATAAGAAAGGTTCAAATAACATTGTCATTCTACAATAGACAACAACAAAAGGTGGCTTAGTTGGTTATTAGGCTCGATAGGTATTACATAGACCTGGGTTCGAATCCTCTTTCAAGCACTTTTATTTTCTTTTCATATTATGCAGCGAAAAACCAGAAAAAACCACTAGCAATTTACTACGGTTTTTGAGAGAAGGAAAAAAATCAGTGGAAGCGGGAGGAACGATATGCAGCGGGACGAGCGGAAGGATCGATCGAAGGTCGTGCGGATCTGTTGCTAACCACCAGTCGACTGGTGGTTAGCACAGTCCTAAATAAAACCCAACAAAGCAAACATAGCCACAACCGGCTGGACAATAGGAAAAAATGACTAATCTCACCCTTCTGCTTCCTTCTTCACTGCCCTTGTGGTCAGTTTATGGGAAGAATGTCAAATATCCTCTCATAGAAAAACAATGTACATATCGCACCCACGAGAACTTCCCGGATGTTGTGATTGTACATTCCCACGAGGAAGAGCCACTGATCTGCTAACTGGAGACTAAGGTGCTCAGTGACAGCAACTAGGTGAGAGCTGGAGTTACCCTTCAAAAAACAAACTGAATGAATCAGATGAAAAAAAAACACGGTGCATCTAAGTGGCTGATTATGTACTAATTGAACTCGTAAGAAATCAAGGGTCTTAATAGTTTCAATAGGCCACTGGGAAACTTAACGATCCAAACTTTAAACAAATGAAATGTTTGCCATGTTGATCTATTCTATTCTATCTGAAGATCTGAATAATAAAGAGAAAACTCATTCCGTGTACTTAATGATCCAAACTTTAAACAAATGAAAATGTTGTGTTTTACCAAAATCTCAACAATTTGAACAATTCAGATTCACTGGCTTCGTTCTGATTCACATGTGGAAAAACTGAGATGACAATTTTTTTTCATTAATGGACAACACACTACTAGCGGATACCATTGCCACAGCCTCAAGTTTTGGGTAATATTCAACGGCCAGTATATGAATTACCACATTTCTAACCGTACTAGACGGGCAGTCATTAATTAGAATCTATAGGTTTTGATCTGATAAAGCTCAATCCCGCTCTCAATCCTATGTCTTACGAAAATCTTCAGATTGACTGTCGATGGCGCATGGTAGTGTTGAACTTGTTTAGTTACTGTGCGTAATCGCAGAAGCCATAACTGCACCTTTTGTTGCACTGGTTAGAGCAGGTGCCACAGTTCTTCTTGTCGGAGAGCAGATCCACGCAGCGCCCGCCACAGCACATCCGGCCGTGCTTGCACGCTTTGTTGCAGCCGCAGTGTTGGACGCTGGCGACAGTGTCCACGCACTGGCCGCTGCAGAACGCCGTCCCCGTCGCAAGGCATGCTTGGCCGACTTCTTGGAGCAATCATATGCTGGCAGGGGCGGGCGGGCGGTGCCACCAACAAGCAGAAAATGGCTCCTCCTTGCCATGGGACGAGGGCTTGCGCTGGTGCCGGCCATGGCTGGAACAAGGGCACTGGAAGTGGCCAGCACCATGATGAGGAGAAGCAGCGCGGCGCTCGCCATTGTGGAGACAAGGAGAAGTAATGCAAGTGTTTGGCTTATTGGCTCTTGGCTCTTAATTAAGGGAGCTCAACTGCTCAAGGATGTGTTTGTTTCTGTGTGGAGGAATTCCTCTCAAGGCTCAAGCATCACAGTTTATATAGAAGAGAGCACGGAGAGGGTTTGACCGGTGGAGCTTTTCACCTGTTTGTCATAGCCTCGCCCGCCGCCGTTGCGTAGCCCCTTCGGGCCGCAGCGCTACGGCCCGCGATTCCCGCCGTCGCCCCGAGGTCTTCCCGCCGCCACTACGTCGTCCCTTCGGGCCGTAGCGTCGCGGCACGCGGTCCACTTTGCCGTCACTGAGGGAGTCCTGAATTAGGGGGTATCCGGACGGCCGGACTGTATACAACATCCGGACTATTGAAGCGTGAAGATACAAGACTCAAGACTTCGTCCCGTGTCCGAATGGGACTATCCTTGGCGTGGAAGGCAAGCTTGGTGATCCGGATATTGTATTTCCTTCCTTGTAACCGACTCCGTGTAAACCCTAGCCCTCTCCGGTGTCTATATAAACCGGAGAGGTTGGTCCTTAGAAGGCCAATCACAATTACAATCATACCATCATAGGCTAGCTTCTAGGGTTTAGCCTCTACAATCTCGTGGTAGATCTACTCTTGTACTACCCATATCTTCGATATTAATCAAGCAGGAAGTAGGGTTTTACCTCCATCGAGAGGGCCCGAACCTGGGTAAACATCTGTGTGCCTTGCTTCCCATTACCATCAGCCTAGACGCACAAATCGGGACCCCCTACCCGAGATCCGCCGGTTTTGACACCGACATTGGTGCTTTCATTGAGAGTTCCTCTGTGTCGTCGCTACAGGGCTCGATGGCTCCTCCAGTCATCATCAACAACACGATCCCGGGTGAGATCTTTCTCCCCGGACAGATCTTCATGTTCGGCGGCTTCGCCCTGCGGGCCAACTCGCTTGGCCATCTGGAGCAGATCGACAGCTATGCCCCTGGCCACCAGATCAGGTTCGGAAAGCTGAACTACACGACGGACATTCGCGGATACTTGATCTTCGACGGATTCGGGCCTATGCCAGGAGCACCGGACAGTCATGACGAACACGGCTTAGACCTGCTGTCGGACAAAGCTCGGGGTATCACCCCCGCAATAGCCCCGGACCTAAATCCGGAGCAGGCCGCGCTGCCTAAGGACGGAGGGATGGACCCCGCCCCGCATGTCGCACACTCATCGGCGGTGGAGCCGAACACGGGTCTTACCTCTGTGGTGACCCGTGACTCCAGACCCCTGGATTCGTATCCGGACGTTTGTTCCAGTCTGCGCACTCCCGAGCCAGCCGAGCCAGGTTGGGCTCCGGTAATGGAGTTCACCGCTGCGGATATCTTCCAGCACTCGCCCTTTGGCGACATGGTGGACTTATTAAAGTCTCTCTCTTTGTCAGGAGGCTCTTGGACGAACTTGTTGGGGAACGTAGTAATTTCAAAAATTTCCTACGCACACGCAAGACCATGGTGATGGCATAGCAACGAGAGGGGAGAGTATCTGTCCACGTACCCTCGTGAGACCGAAAGCGAGGCGTTATAACAACGCGGTTGATGTAGTCGACGCGTCTTCATGATCCGACCTATCCAAGCACCGAGCGTCGGCACCTCCGAGTTCTGCACACGTTCAGCTCGATGGCGATCCCGGACTCCGATCCAGCAAAGTGTCGGGGATGAGTTCCGTCGACCTGACGGCGTGGTGGCGATGATGATGCTCCACCGACGCAGGGCTTCGCCTAAGCCCGTGACGATATGACTTCTCCGGCGCGGGGCTTCGCTAAGCTCATGACGATATGACCGAAGTGGAATATGGTGGAGGGGGCACCGCACGGCTAAGGAACGATCCGTAGATCAACTTGTGTGTCCATGGGGTGCCCCTGCCCCGTATTAAAGGAGGGAGGGAGGAGGAGGCCGACCCTCTACTATGGCGCGCCATGGGGAGTCCTACTCCCACCGGAGTAGGATTCCCCTTTCCTAGTCCAACTAGGAACCCTTCCATGTATTAGGAGTAGGAGAGAAGGAAATGGAAGGAAAAGGAGAAGGAAGGAAGGGCGCCCCTCCCTAGTCCAATTCGGACTAGTCCAAGGGAGGCGGCGGCCACCCTTTGGCCCTTTTTCTCCTTTCCCGTATGGCCCATTAAGGCCCAATACGAATTCCGTAACTCTCCGGTACTCCGAAAAATACCGAATCACTGGAACCTTTCCGAACTCGAATATAGTCGTCCAATATATCGATCTTTACGTCTCGACCATTTCGAGACTCCTCGTCATGTCCCCGATCTCATCCGGGACTCGAATATAACGCCCGATGCGGCTATATCTCCCACGTGTCGAGGCACGACTTAGAGGCATAACCGCATTGAAAGCAATGTCGCAAATGAGGTAATCTTCACACAACCCATGTAATAATTAAGGAAAGAGATACATAGTTGGCTTACAATTAGCCACTTCACACAGTACATAAATAACATCCATCATTCGAGTACACTCAAGGTCCGACTACGGAACCAAAATAAAAGAAGATACCCCAAATGCTACACGATCCCGAATCGTCCCAACTGGGCACCACTACTGATCATCTGGAAGCGACACATAGTAACGACCACGTTCCTCGTCGAACTCCCACTTGAGCTCGGTTGAATCACCTGCACCGGCCTCATCGGAACCTGCAACTATTTTGGAAGTATCATGAGTCACGGGGACTCAGCAATCTCACACCATGAGATCAAGACTATTTAAGCTAATAGGAAGGACAGAGTAGTAAAGTGGAGCTGCAGCAAGCGACTAGCATATATGGTGGCTACATCGCAAAAGAGAGCGAGGAGAGAAGCAAAGCGCGGACGTGAAACTAGTAATGATCAAGAAGTGATCTGAACTACTTACGTCGACATAACTCCAACACGTGTTCACTTCCCGGACTCCGCCGAGAAGAGACCATCACGTTACACCTTGATTGATGTGTATTTTATTGAGGTCAACTTTGGGTTTTCTACAACGGACATTAACAAATTCCCATCTGCCTCATAACCGCTGCACGGCTTTGAAAGATATTACCTGCAGGGTGTCCCAACAGCCCATTATAAGCTCTCACGGTCAGCGAAGGATATTCCTTCTACCGAAGACCCGATCAATCTCGGAATCCCGGACTACAAGACATTTCGACAGAATAAAACAAGACCAGCAAAGCCGCCCGAATGTGCCGACAAATCCCGATAGGAGCTGCACATATCTCGTTCTCGTGGCACACCGGATTGTCCAAACTTCCGATAGGCCAGCTCGAGTTGCCCTGATGGCCACCGCGGGTGACAGTTTGGACCAGCACTCGAGAGAGAACTGGCCCGGGGTTAAAATAAAGATGACCCTCGGGCTCGCGAAAACCGGGGAAAAGGCTTAGGCGGCAAATGGTAAAACCAAAGTTGGGCCTTGCTGGGCGAGTCTTATTCAAAGCGAACTGTCAAGGGGTCCATAAATCACCCAACCGTGTAAGGAGCATAAAATCAAGGAACATAACACGGTATGACGGAAACTAGGGTGGCAAGAGTGGAACAAAACACCGGGCATAAGGCCGAACCTTCCACCCTTTACCAAGTATATAGATGTATTAAATTATAGCAGATATATATATTGTGATATCCCCAACAAGTAAACATGTTCCAATAAGGAACAACATCTCCATGTTCAACAAAGAACAAACTTCAGCTTCACCGCAACTAGCAACGCTATAAGAGGGCTGAGCAAAGCGGTAACATAGCCAATCAGCGGTTTGCTAGGAAAGGATGGTTAGGGGCTGACATGGCAATATGGGTGGCATGATATAGCAAGTGGTAGGCATCGCAGCATAGGCATAGCAAAAGAGCGAGCAACTAGCATAGCAAAGATAGAAGTGATTTCGAGGGTATGGTCATCTTGCTCGCAATGTTCTCGAGTTGTCGAAAGCTTGATCCTCGAAAGCGTTCTCAACAGGTTCCTCGTTCACGTACTCGTCTCCGACTCTACCCAAAGCAACAACACAAACAAAGGAACCACAATAAATCACGGTGCAATGCACAATCAACATGATGCAAAACATGACATGATATGCGAGATGCGATATGCAATGCGTAAAATGCGCTCCGGAAGGTAAATGATGAACCAGGCATCAACTTGGAAAACCAAGCATGCCATTGGAAATATGAGATGATTTCGGTTGAAACCGATATAAAGATCACGGAAGCGGATGCACGGTTTGCAAATGGCAAGCAAAACAAGAATGGCGCAAATCTGCCATTAACAGCATGATGCCACTTAGCAAGCAACAATTAATTAAGCTACTGCACCCAAACGTATCAACAAAGCACATGGCAGTGATCTACACATGATGCTCGACAAAAGATGAGCACTGAGCTACGGCTAGTTCACATCATAACAGGTTCAAACAAGCATGGCAAAAGTGCATTAATAATCAGGCTGGACATGGCAAAAACAGCAACAGGTTGCAATGTTCAGAGCAGCAAAACTACATGCTACAGGACCTTAAAATAGCAAAACATGGCATGGCATGAATCTACTCAAAGCATATTTCAAAAGTCCCTTACTGACCATAAGCCAAAAAGGACTATAAAATATAGTAACACACATGTCAATATTGAAAGTCTCGTTAACAGATTCAGCACCATGGCATGTCAAAAACTGATAACGAGATGGCATGTTTACAAGCTCAATGCACTCACTACAGAGCCTTATATGATAAACTAAGCATACATACATCAAGAAGACATGACATAGAAGACATACATGGCAAGAACACTAACATAGCATATATGGATCAACCACAACAAGCTTGGCAAAATTGAATAACACGTATACAATCTGTCAGGAAACATTTGGTAGCAAAAGTAGAGCTCGATTGACTCAAGCTATGGCATCCCATAATTGCAAACAAAGGCATGAATGGATAGAGCAAGACATGCTTTACAAAACACCCTTACTGAAGTATCTCCAAATATGCATAGATCTCTTGGTAACATCAAGTAAACATGGCATCAAAATCAGCTAAAACAGGGCTGAAAACAGCAACATTAGGACACCTACTTTGCATGCTTGTGCTAGTCACCACATAGATCACAAAAATACATGGCATATACCCCTGGAAAGATGGCATGGCATATTTCAAAACACATGTAGGAATCAAATTCATAGGGTGCACATATTAATCATGGAAAAAATAACAAAAGTGCAAGTTCTGATAAAAATCAGCAACTAACATCACATAGCACTCTTCCAACAGAATTTCGGGCATCAAGATGAGCTTAAATGAAAATGATGCAATGGAATGAAGTGATCTACTCTTCGAGACGAACATTTTGACATATTATACGCGAAAAATGGATCTACGGATGCGAAGATATAGCATGTTGAAAATTGCACAAAATTACAAAGAGATCCCGAGACTTAGGAAAAAAAAAGGGGGGAAGAGAGGTCAACGGCGCTCGTGGCCCGAGGCCGGATCGGATCGGGCCGGGGTCGGCGAGGGGCTGCCCGCGAGCTCGCCGGGAAGGCGGCCGGCGAGGGGGGCCGAGGCAGGAGGCCGGCGCGGTGGTGGCCCGTCGGGGCGCTTGCCGGAGGGCGAGCGACCACCGCGGCGGCGATCGTTTGTCCGTGGGCGGCGTGGCGGCGGCGGCCGGGAAGGCCGGAGGGCGGCGGGCGCGGCGCGCCTCGGCGGCGGAGGCCAGCGGCGGCCGGCGGCGGCGGCGGCGCGGGCGGCGTGGCGCGGCGGCGTGGGCCCAGGCTCCCCAGGCTCCATGCAGCCATTGGCTGGGCGCGGCGATGCGATGGGGCGCCGGTGGCGACGTGGCGCCCGCGATTAACCGGCGGGCGGGCGGACGCGTCCGCTCGCCGCCAGACGTGTCCGGCGCGCGAGAAAAAAAAATCGCTAGGGTTTCGGGAATGATCCGGTTTGGGGAGGTTTGCTTAAATAGGCATAGAGGAGCTAGGAGAGTCCAAATGAGGTGTAGTTTTCCACACGATCGTGATCGAGCGACGGAGAGCATGGGAGTGACTTAGATGGGTTATTGGGCTGTTTTGAAGGGGTGTTGGGCTGCAACTTAAAAGAGGCCTTTGCGAGAGTCACGGTTAACCGTTGGAGTACCAAACGAGCTCCAAATGACCGAAACTTGACCGGTGGTCTCGGTTGGTATACCAAGGCCACTAGACAAACCTCGGTCCATTTCGAGAAGGTTTAATACCCGCACGGAAAAACGTAAAAGGGACCGCCGGGGAGATAGGAGTGCGGATTGCAAAAGCGGACAACGGGAAAAATGCTCGGAATCATGAGGCGAACACGTATGCAAATCGATGCACATGATGACATAATATAAAATGCATGACATGGACAAAATGCAAAAGAAGAAAACCCAACCACGGAGGAAAATCATATATCAATGCGAAAATGGCAAGAGTTGGAGTTACAAATATGGAAAGTTACTTCCGGGTGTTACAACACTCCACCACTACAAGAGGATCTCGTCCGAGATCTAGGACTGAAAGAACTCCGGATATTCAGAACGGAGGTGATCCTCGCGCTCCCAGGTAGCTTCTCGGTCGGAATGGTGTGACCACTTCACTTTCAGGAATTTGATTGACTTGTTGCGAGTCTTGCGCTCGGTTTCTTCAAGAATAGCAACGGGGTGCTCATGATAAGTGAGATCTTCTTGAAGGTCAATCTCTTCAAAGTTGATAGTGCGTTCAGGAGTCTTGAAGCACTTGCGAAGCTGTGACACGTGGAACACATCGTGCACATTTGCAAAGTTGGATGGAAGCTCAAGTTGATAGGCGAGATCGCCTCTTTTCCCAATGATCTTGAAAGGACCCACGTATCTAGGGGCAAGCTTCCCTTTGATACCGAAGCGACGAGTACCTTTCATTGGAGAGACGCGGAGGTAGACATGGTCTCCGATTTCAAATGCCACATCACGGTGCTTATCATCATAATAGCTCTTACGGCGCGATTATGCGGCTTTGAGATTCTCACGAATGACTTGGCACATTTCTTACGCTACGTGATCAAGTCATTGCCAAGAAGTTGGCGTTCACATGTCTCGGACCAATTGAGAGAATACGGCACTTTCGCCATAGAGAATTTCGAATGGGGCCTTGCCGAACTCGCTTGGAAGCTGTTGTTGTAAGAGAACTTCGGCATAAGGAAGACAATCTTCCCACTTCATACCGAAGGAAATGACACAAGCCACGAGCATATCTTCAAGGATTTGGTTAACTCGCTCGACTTGGCCACTTGTTTGAGGATGGAAAGCTGTCTTTGAAAGCGAATGTTGGTGCCCATGGCCTTCGAAAAGAATCCCAAAACTTGGAGGTAAAGATGCTGCCACGGTCTCAAGAGATCACTTGAGGAATGCCGTGCAAGGAGACAATCTGGAGGTGTATAGCTCGCCAACCGAGCTGCTGTGATGGATTCTTTGATAGGAAGAAAATGAGCCACTTTAGTAAGCTTGTCAATGACAACGAAGATAGCATCATTTCCACGCTTGGACTTTGGAAAGCCAATCCACGAAGTCCATTTCAATATGATCAAACTTCCATTCAGGAATAGCAAGAGGTTGGAGGAGACCAGCTGGTCTTTGGTGTTACCTTTCACTCTTCTGCAGACATCACACTCATTCACGAATTGAGCAATTTCTCGCTTCATTCGAGTCCACCAATATGACTGCTTGAGGTCATGGTACATCTTCGTACTTCCAGGATGAATGGATAGAAGCGAATTGTGAGCCTCGTTCATAATGACTTTTCGCAGATCACCCTTAGGAACCACAATCCGGTCCTCAAAGAACAGAGTGTCTTTGTCATCAACGCGGAAGCACTTGTACTTGGAAATGCCCTTGTCGATACCACGTTTCACCTTTTTCACCATGGCATCCAGAAGTTGAGCCTCACGAATCTGATCTTCCAAAGTAGGAGAGACTATGAGGTTGGCAAGAAAGCCTTGAGGAACAACTTGAAGATTCAGCTTGCGGAAAGATTCACAGAGATCCGGCTGAAATGGCTTGAGGATTAGACTGTTGCAGTAAGCTTTCCTGCTCAAAGCATCTGCAATGACATTGGCTTTGCCCGGAGTATACTCAATACTTGGGTTGTACTCTTGAAACATTTCGACCCATCGAGTCTGCCTGAGGTTGAGGTTGGGCTGAGTGAAGATGTACTTGAGACTCTTGTGATCGGTGAAAATGTCCACTTTCCTTCCCAACAAGAGATATCTCCAAGTTATTAATGCATGGACAACTGCCGCCAACTCAAGATCATGAGTGGGGTAGTTCTTCTCGTTGGGCTTCAACTGGCGAGAGGTATAAGCCACAACTCTCTTCTCTTGCATTAACACAGCACGAGACCTTGAAGAGAAGCATCACGTAAAACTTCATATGGCTTGGATTCATCGGGAGGAGTCAAGGCAGGGAGCTGTGACGAGTTTCTCTTTGAGGTTATTGAAAGCAACGTCACACTCGGGAGACCGGACATACTTCACATGCTTCGGAGAAGGTTGGAAAGAGGCTTTGCAATCTTGGAGAAGTTCTCAACGAATCTTGACAATAACTTGCAAGACCAAGAAAATCATGAGCTGCTTGACATTCGAGGAGGTTCCCAATTCACAATTGCGGACACCTTCTCGGGATCAACAATGATGCCCTTGGCGAAGATGATATGACCAAGATAAAGCACTTCATCAAGCCAAAATTCACATTTGGAGAACTTAGCATAGAATTGGTACTCTCGAGCTTATCTAGCACCAATCGCAAATGTTTGGCATGATCCTTCTTATTCTTGGAGAAGACCAAAATATCATCAAGATAGACCAAGGCGAATTCATTGGTGTAGGGTTGAATATGAAGTTCATCATCCGAGAGAAAGTTGGAGGAGCATTGACGAGGCGAAAGACATGACAAGTATATTCATAAGAACCAAAGCTTTACGAATCTTTGTCTTGGGAATATCTTGTTCACGAATCGAATCGATGATACCCCATCTGAAGGTCAAGCTTGGAGAACAACTGTAGCACCTTTGAGTTGCTCGAAAAGCTCATTGATGTTGGGAAGTGGATACTTGTTCTTGATTGTCTTCTTATTCAATGGGCGGTAATCGGCGCAAAAGTCGGTCCGTGCCATCCTTCTTCTGGACAAAAGAACACCACAACCCCAAGGAGATGAACTCGATCCGATCAGACCAGACGCTCTTGTTCATCGAGCTGCTTCTTCAATTCCTTCAGCTCATCAGGTCCAAGCTTGTATGGGCGCTTGCAAGCGGGTTGATGCGGGCTCAAGATCGATAACGAACTCAAGCGGCGATGAGGAGGCATACCCGAAGCTCTTACGGAAAGACATCTTGGTACTCACAAACGACTGGAATCTGAGAGATGGCATTCAGTTCGCCCTTCTCATTGAGAGAAAACAACCGAATGGTTTCATCACGAGAGGCATAGATGATCACATCATTAGAAGAGTGAGTCAATTGAATTTCCCTGGCAGCACAATCAAGCTGAGCTTTGTGCTGATAAAGCCAGTCCATCCCGAGAATAAGATCAATATCCGAGTCACCAAGAACAACTGGTTTAGACAGAAATCTATAATCGCCCATCTTGATAGAGACATCCGGAACCATGTAGCTTGCATTCATGCATTTACCCGGAGAGACAACTGCTAATGGTCTTGGCAAATCTTGGAAAGACAAATCATGCTTAGATGCAAATGGTTTAGAGATGAAACTAAGCGATGCACCAAAGTCAAAGAGAACTTTTGCAGAATATCATTAACAAGAAGATTACCCATGATCACATCGGAAGAATCCTCTGCTGAGCTGCATTCATCATATTGACCTTGGCATACTTTGGATTATGCTTGACCACCGCATTGCTGGAAGATTTCACGGAGGAGGAGGCGGAAGGCGCCTCTGGTTGAAGCACTTGTTAGCATAGTGGCCCTTCTGCGACACTTGTTGCAAGTGACCTCGAGAGCGGACGGTGGTAAGGAGCACTTGACCTTGGAGCTTGAGAATTAGACTTGTTACGATAGCTTGGGTTGGGTGGGTGGGAAGATCCACGGCCACCTGAGTTCTTCTCATTGGTAAGGCCGACGGAGCGGAGGAGGGGCAGGTAAAACTTCTGCTGCTTGGCTGCCACTTGAGAGGACGAAGAGGACTGAACTGCATCCTGATTCTCTTCTTAGAAGCCCCGCATTTGAGCTGTGCAGCTTCTTGCTTGAGCCATGTTGTAGAAATCATCATACTTATCTGGCTCAAACAGCACAAGAGGTAATTGCAGATCTTCTCTCGGACCACCTCTGATTGATAGATCATACTCTTTTCATCAGTGCGTCTTGCTTAGCAAAGCGAGCGAGCTTCGGCTGGATATTGTATTGATAGACAGACATGTTGCCCTGCTTGAGATTGCGGAACTCCTCACGCTTGCTCTCCACAACACTTTTGGAATGTGATGAGCTCTGAAATCACGGCGGAACTCATCCTGTAATGACACGACCTCCTCTGGAATCTTTGTATTCTTTGGTACCACTCAGCAGCTTGATCCTTGAGTTGAAGCGATGCAAACTTGACAAAGTCCTCGGGTCGACATTGCTACAGTCAAAGTGCTTGCAGATGTCCACTAACCAATCATCGGCGTCGTGGCCTCAACACGAAACCGAAAGACTTGACTGATTAGCGAGGCGGTCGAGAGTAGCAAAGTGTGGCTGATTGTTGCCTTGACCTTGATTGCCTTGATTGCCTTGCCCTGAGTGCGTTCTTGCAAGAGCTGCAAAATCATCGAGCATTGGCATTGGTGGCTGCCATGATAGCTTGCCGAGCCTCCGGAGGCGGAGGTGGAGGTGGAGGTGGAGGATTGATGATCCCCATCATTGCGATCCGGATTCGGGCGCGTTGGCGGAGCCATCTGAAGAGGGTGACATCCGTTAGTCCTTTGATAGACAAATTGATAAGTAGAATCAGCGGATAGAAATTGCAACATAAAGTCTTCACAATAAACATTGAACAAGAATGAGCGAATGAATTCAAAGTTAATCATCACCGTCCATTAAGGTGAGAAGCCACTTAGATAAAGATATGGAAACAACATCGACTTGAAACAAATCAAATATCACAACTGAAAACAAAAGATTGGCTTCTAGAATGAGCGGAACAAACACATGATAGAATTTCGTCCAAAGTGTTAGTGGTGGGGCCCACACGGACCTGACGTATAGCGGACGTCACGAATGACTAACAAGGCGTCCCGAATCAGCATAGCCAAGGATTCTTTAAGGCGTCTCGCGACCACTTTAGAATCGGCCGTGAATGGGCGGACCACTAGACGTTGAACCCCAATCTCAAATCATACATCATCGGAAAGAATATCACTGTAAGCTACTAGAATTCCCATCTATAAACTCCCAAAACTTTCTGGTTATGCAATCTGGTGTTGGGGATACAGGGACACAAAATATATCACCCAAACTAACAATACCTAGATCCATTTGTATCCATCCGTCAACACATAACCAAGAAATCCTCGAAATCGTGTACCTCGACCTTGAAAAACATCCGTTATGCAAGTCATGGCAATACTCCCTTTTCGCCACGATCTTTGGGCTATCGGGGTTATCTCACCAACAACTGCACAAAAGAGATTTCGATGTCGGCAAAACTCGGTATTCGAGAACTGCAGCGATAAAATTGTGGCGACAACACCTCGGAGCTCAACTCCCGGGACACTGCCACAACCCCTAAATGTCGGGAGGCACCAAGAACAATGTTCTCGTCACAAAACCATCGGACGATTCCAAGATACCCACGTGATCCTAAAAAAATTTTAGTGAAATTTGAGGAGAAAGAGTCAAAACTCTCGTCGGGAGACCTCACAGAGCGACGAAGGGACTGGGAGTAAAAGAATCCTACTCTCCGATATATATAATCCTAAGACTCAAAACATTTTCCATTCTAGACTCAACAACGTCAACAAACAATCAAGTAGGGGCTCCTAAGTGGGAAGGCTCGATTACCAACTTAGCGCCCCGATGCGGCTATATCTCCCACGTGTCGAGGCACGACTTAGAGGCATAACCGCATTGAAAGCAATGTCGCAAATGAGGTAATCTTCACACAACCCATGTAATAATTAAGGAAAGAGATACATAGTTGGCTTACGATCGCCACTTCACACAATACATAAATAACATCCATCATTGAGTACACTCAAGGTCCGACTACGGAACCAAAATAAAAGAAGATACCCCAAATGCTACACAGATCCCGAATCGTCCCAACTGGGCACCACTCTGATCATCTGGAAACGACACATAGTAACGACCACGTTCCTCGTCGAACTCCCACTTGAGCTCGGTTGAATCACCTGCCGCCTCATCGGAACCTGCAACTGTTTTGGAAGTATCATGAGTCACGGGACTCAGCAATCTCACACCCGCGAGATCAAGACTATTTAAGCTAATAGGAAGGACAGAGTAGTAAAGTGGAGCTGCAGCAAGCGACTAGCATATATGGTGGCTACATCATAAAGAGAGGCGAGGAGAGAAGCAAAGCGCGGACGTGAAACTAGTAATGATCAAGAAGTGATCCTGAACTACTTCGTCGGACATAACTCCAACACCGTGTTCACTTCACGGACTCCGCAGAAGAGACCATCACGGTTACACACGCGGTTGATGTGTATTTTATTGAGGTCAACTTTGGGTTTTCTACAACGGACATTAACAAATTCCCATCTGCCTCATAACCATGACACGGCTTTGAAAGATATTACCTGCGGGGTGTCCCAACAGCCCATTATAAGCTCTCACGGTCAACGAAGGATATTCCTTCTACCGGAAGACCCGATCAATCTCGGAATCCGGACTACAAGACATTTCGACAGCAATAAAACAAGACCAGCAAAGCCGCCCGAATGTGCCGACAAATCCCGATAGGAGCTGCACATATCTCGTTCTCGAGGCACACGGATTGTCCAAACTTCCGATAGGCCAGCTCGAGTTGCCCCTGATGGCCACCGGCGGTTGACAGGTTTGGACCAGCACTCGAAGGAGAACTGGCCCGGGTTAAAATAAAGATGACCCTCGGGCTCGCGAAACCCGGGGAAAAGGCTTAGGCGGCAAATGGTAAAACCAAAGTTGGGCCTTCTGGGCGAGTCTTATTCAAAGCGAACTGTCAAGGGGTCCCATAAATCACCCAACCGTGTAAGGAGCATAAAATCAAGGAACATAACACGGTATGGCGGAAACTAGGGTGGCAAGAGTGGAACAAAACACCAGGCATAAGGCCGAGCCTTCCACCCTTTACCAAGTATATAGATGTATTAAATTATAGCAGATATATATATTGTGATATCCCCAACAAGTAAACATGTTCCAATAAGGAACAACATCTCCATGTTCAACAAGGAACAAACTTCAGCTTCACGCAACTAGCAGCGCTATAAGAGGGCTGAGCAAAGCGGTAACATAGCCAATCAGCGGTTTGCTAGGAAAGGATGGTTAGGGGCTGACATGGCAATATGGGTGGCATGATATAGCAAGTGGTAGGCATCGCAGCATAGGCATAGCAAAAGAGCGAGCAACTAGCATAGCAAAGATAGAAGTGATTTCGAGGTATGGTCATCTTGCGCAATGTTCTCGAGTTGTCGAAAGCTTGATCCTCGAAAGCGTTCTCAACAGGTTCCTCGTTCACGTACTCGTCTCCCGACTCTACCCAAAGCAACAACACAAACAAAGGAACCACAATAAATCACGGTGCAATGCACAATCAACATGATGCAAAACATGACATGATATGCGAGATGCGATATGCAATGCGTGTGTGCGCTCCGGAAGGTAAATGATGAACCAGGCATCAACTTGGCAAACCAAGCATGCCATTGGAAATATGAGATGATTTCGGTTGAAACCGATATAAAGATCACCGGAAACGGATGCACGGTTTGCAAATGGCAAGCAAAACAAGAATGGCGCAAATCTGCCATTAACAGCATGATGCCACTTAGCAAGCAACAATTAATTAAGCTACTGCACCCAAACGTATCAACAAAGCACATGGCAGTGATCTACACATGATGCTCGACAAAAGATGAGCACTGAGCTACGGCTAGTTCACATCATAACAGGTTCAAACAAGCATGGCAAAAGTGCATTAATAATCAGGCTGGACATGGCAAAAACAGCAACAGGTTGCAATGTTCAGAGCAGCAAAACTACATGCTACAGGACCTTAAAATAGCAAAACATGGCATGGCATGAATCTACTCAAAGCATATTTCAAAAGTCCCTTACTGACCATAAGCCAAAAAGGACTAGAAAATATAGTAACACACATGTCAATATTGAAAGTCTCGTTAACAGATTCAGCACCATGGCATGTCAAAAACTGATAACGAGATGGCATGTTTACAAGCTCAATGCACTCACTACAGAGCCTTATATGATAAACTAAGCATACATACATCAAGAAGACATGACATAGAAGACATACATGGCAAGAACACTAACATAGCATATATGGATCAACCACAACAAGCTTGGCAAAATTGAATAACACGTATACAATCTGCCAGGAAACATTTGGTAGCAAAAGTAGAGCTCGATTGACTCAAGCTATGGCATCCCATAATTGCAAACAAAGGCATGAATGGATAGAGCAAGACATGCTTTACAAAACACCCTTACTGAAGTATCTCCAAATATGCATAGATCTCTTGGTAACATCAAGTAAACATGGCATCAAAATCAGCTAAAACAGGGCTGAAAACAGCAACATTAGGACACCTACTTTGCATGCTTGTGCTAGTCACCACATAGATCACAAAAATACATGGCATATACCCCTGGAAAGATGGCATGGCATATTTCAAAACACATGTAGTAATCAAATTCATAGGGTGCACATATTAATCATGGAAAAAATAACAAAAGTGCAAGTTCTGATAAAAATCAGCAACTAACATCACATAGCACTCTTCCAACAGAATTTCGGGCATCAAGATGAGCTCAAATGAAAATGATGCAATGGAATGAAATGATCTACTCTTCGATACGAACATTTTGACATATTATACGCGAAAAATGGATCTACGGATGCGAAGATATAGCATGTTGAAAATTGCACAAAATTACAAAGAGATCCCGAGACTTAGGAAAAAAAAGGGGAAGAGGTCAGCGGCGCTCGTGGCCCGAGGCGGATCGGATCGGGCAGGGTCGGCGAGGGGCTGCCATGAGCTCGCCCGGGAAGGCGGCGGCGAGGGGGCAATGAAGCGGGCCGCCCGGCGAGGTGGTGGCCGTCGTGAGGCCGGGCCGGGAGGGGCGCTGCGACCATGGCGGCCGAAGTCGGGTCCGTGGTCGGTGGCGGCGGCCGGGGAAGGCCAGAGGCGGCGGCGCAAGGCTCAGGGCGGGAGGCCAGGGGGCCAGGAGGCAGTGTGTGTGTGTGGCGGCCATGTGGTGTGCGCGGAGGGCGGCTGGCCAGGAGCTCCATGAGCTCCAGGGCGCGGCGATGTGGGGCGCCGGGTGGCGGCGTGGCGCCCGCGATTGGCCAGGCGGCGGCGGGCGGACGCGTCCGCTCGCCCGGACGTGTCCGGGCGGCGCGAGAAAAATCGCTAGGGTTTGAGGAATGATCCGGATTTGGGGAGGTTTGCTTAAATAGGCATAGAGGAGCTAGGAGAGTCCAAATGAGGTGTAGTTTTCGCCCACGATCGTGATCGAGCAGACGGAGAGCATGGGAGTGACTTAGATGGGTTATTGGGCTGTTTTGAAGGGGTGTTGGGCTGCAACTTAAAAGAGACCTTTGCGAGAGTCACGGTTAACCGTTGGAGTACCAAACGAGCTCCAAATGACCGAAACTTGACCGGTGGTCTCGGTTGGTATACCAAGGCCACTAGACAAACCTCGGTCCATTTCGAGAAGGTTTAATACCCTTTGCGGAAAAAGCGTAAAAGGACCGCCGGGGAGATAGGAGTGCGGATTGCAAAAGCGGACAGCGGGAAAAAATGCTCGGAATCATGAGGCGAACACGTATGCAAATCGATGCACATGATGACATAATATAAAATGCATGACATGGACAAAATGCAAAAGAAGAAAACCCAACCACGGAGGAAAATCATATATCAATGCCGAAAATGGCAAGAGTTGGAGTTACAAATATGGAAAGTTACTTCCGGGGTGTTACACCGAACTCCTTCAGTACATCAAAACTCATAAACTCATAATAAAACTGTCATCGAAACCTTAAGCGTGCGGACCCTACGGGTTCGAGAACTATGTAGACATGACCTAGAACTATTCTTGGTCAATAACCAATAAGCGGAACCTGGATGCCCATATTGGCTCCTACATATTCTCTGAAGATCTTTATCGGTCAAACCGCATAACAACATACTTTGTTCCCTTTGTCATCGGTATGTTACTTGCCGAGATTCGATCGTCGGTATCAATACCTAGTTCAATCTCGTCACCGCAAGTCTCTTTACTCGTTCCGTAATACATCATCTCGCAACTAACTCATTAGTTGCAATGCTTGCAAGGCTTAAGTGATGTGCATTACCGAGAGGGCCCAGAGATACCTCTCCGACATTCGGAGTGACAAATCCTAATCTCGAAATCGCCAACCCAACATCTGCCTTTGGAGACACCTGTAGTACTCCTTTATAATCACCCGATTCGTTGTGACGTTTGGTAGTACCAAAGTGTTCCTCCGTAAGCAGGAGTTGCATAATCTCATAGTCATAGGAACATGTATAAGTCATGAAGGAAGCAATAGCAACATACTAAGCGATCGTGTGCTAAGCTAATGGAATGGGTCATGTCAATCAGATCATTCAACTAATGATGTGACCTTGTTAATCAAATAACAACTCCTTGTTCATGGTTAGGAAACATAACCATCTTTGATTAACAAGCTAGTCAAATAGAGGCATACTAGTGACATCTTGTTTGTCTATATATTCACACATGTATTATGTTTCCGGTTAATACAATTCTAGCATGAATAATAAACATTTATCATGATATAAGGAAATAAATAATAACTTTATTATTGCCTCTAGGGCATATTTCCTTGAGTCTCCCACTTGCACTAGAGTCAATAATCTAGATCACATCACCATGTGATTAACATCGATAGTTCACATCATCATGTGATTAACACCCATAATTCACATCGCCATGTGACCAAGACCCAAAGGGTTTATTAGATTCAGTAATCTAGTTCACATCGCTATGTGATTAACACCCAAAGAGTACTAAGGTGTGATCATGTTTTGCTTTGTGAGAGAATCTTAGTCAGCGGGTGCCACATTCAGATCCGTATGTATTTTGCAAATCTCTATGTCAACAATGCTCTGCGGAGCTACTCTAGCTAATTGCTCCCACTATCAATATGTATCTAGATCGAGACTTAAAGTCATCGGATCGGTGTTAAAACTTGTATCGACGTAACCCTTTACGACGAACCTTTTTCACTTCCATAATCGAGAAACATATCCTTATTCTACTAAGGATAATTTTGACCGCTGTCCATTGATCTACTCCTAGATCACTATTGCACTCCCTTGCCAAGCTTTAGTGGTAGGGTATGCAATAGATCTGGTACACAGCATGACATACTTTATAGAACCTATGGCTGATGCATAGGGAATGACTTTCATTCTCTTTCTATCTTCTGCCGTGGTCGGGTTTTGAGTCTTACTCAATCTCACACCTTGTGACACATGCAAGAACTCTTTCTTTGACTGTTCCATTTTGAACTACTTCAAAATCTTGTCAAGGTATGTATTCATTGAAAAAACTTATCAAGCGTCTTGATCTATCTCTATAGATCTTAATGCTCAATATGTAAGCAGCTTCACCGAGGTCTTTCTTTGAAAAACTCCTTTGAAACACTCCTTTATGCTTTGCAGAATAATTCTACATTATTTCCGATCTACAATATGTCATTCACATATACTTATCGAAATCTGTAGTGCTTCCACTCACTTTCTTGTAAATCTGGGCTTCACATAAGTCTGTATAAAACTATATGCTTTGATCACACTATCAAAGCGTTTATTCAACTCGAGATGCTTGCACCAGTCCATAGATGGATCATTGGAGCTTGCACATTTTGTTAGCTCCTTTAGGATTGACAAAACCTTCGGTTGCATCATATACAACTCTTCTTTAATAAATCCATTAAAGAATGTATTTTGACATCCATTTGCCAGATTTCATAAAATGTGGCGATTGCTAACATGATTCGGACAGACATAAGCATCGCTACTGATTGAGTAAATCTCATTGTAGTCAACACCTTGAACTTGTCGAAAACCTTTCTGCGACAAGTCGAGCTTTGTAGATAGTAATACTACTATCAGCATCTGTCTTCCTCTTGAAGATCCATTTATATAATATGGCTTGCCGATCATCGAACAACTCCATCAAAGTCCACACTTTGTTCTCATATATGGATCCCATCTCAGATTTCATGGTCTCAAACCATTTCGCGGAATCTGGGCTCATCATCGCTTCCTCATAGTTAAATAGGTTCATCATGGTCTAGTAACATGACTTCTAGAATAGGATTATCGTACCACTCAGTGCGGATCTTACTCTGGAAGACCTACGAGGTTTAGTAACAACTTGATCTGAAGTTTCATGATCATTATCATTAACTTCCTCACTAATTGGTGTAGGAATCACTTTGGAACTGATTCACGTGATGAACTACTTTCCAATAAGGGAGAAGGTACAATTACCTCATCAAGTTCTACTTTCCTCCCACTCACTTCTTTGAGAGAAACTTCTTCTCTAGAAAGGATCCATCTTAACAACAAATATCTTGCTTTCGGATCTGTGATAGAAGGTGTACCCAATAGTTACCTTTGGGTATTCTATGAAGCGCACTTCTCGATTTGGGTTCGAGCTTATCGGTTGAAAACTTTTCACATAAGCATCACAACTCCAAACTTTTAAGAAAGCGACAGCTTAGGTTTCTTGTTAAACCATAGTTCATACGGTGTCATCTCAGCGGTTTAGATGGTGCCCTATTAAGCGTGAATGCAGCTGTCTCTAATGCATAACCCCAAAAGCGATATTGGTAAATCGGTAAGAGACATCATTGATCGCACCATATCAAAAATAAAATACGGTTATGACGTTCGGACACACCATTACGTTATGGTGTTCCATGTGGCGTGAGCTGTGAAACTATTCCACATTGTTTTATATGAAGGCCAAACTCGTAACTCAAATATTCTCCTCCACGATCAGATCGTAGAAACTTTATTTTCTTATTACGATGATTCTCCACTTCACTCTGAAATTATTTGAACTTTTCAAATGTTTCAGACTTGTGCTTCATTAAGTAGATATACTCATATCTGCTCAAATCATCTTGTGAAGGTCGAGAAAATAACGATACTTGCCGTGAGCTTTAACACTCATCGGACCGCATACATCGGTATGTATTATTTCCAATAAGTCATTTGCTCGCTCCATTGTTCCGGAGAACGAGTCTTTAGTCATCTTGCCCATAAGGCATGGTTACGCAAGCATCAAGTGATTCATAATCAAGTGATTCCAAAATCCCATCAGCATGGAGTTTCTTCATCGCTTTACATAATATGACCTAAGCGGCGATTACCACAAATAAGTTGCACTATCATTATTAACTTTGCATCTTTTGGCATCAATATTATGAATATGTGTATTACTACGATCGAGATCCAACAAACTATTTTTATTGGGTGTATGACCATTGAAGGTTTTATTCATTTAAGCAGAACAACAATTATTCTTTGACTTTAAATGAATAACCGTTTTGAAAACTATTTTCATTGGGTGTATGACCATCGAATGTTTTATTCATTTAAACAGAACAACAATTATTCTTTGACTTTAAATGAATAACGTTTTGCAATAAACATGATCAAATCATATTCATGCTCAGCGCAAACACCAAATAACATTTATTTAGGTTTAACACTAATCTCGAAAGTATAGGGAGTGTGCGATGATGATCATATCAATCTTGGAACTACTTCCAACACTCATCGTCACTTCCCTTCAACTAGTTTCATTCATTCGCAACTCCGTTTGAGTTACTACTCTTAGCAACTGAATCAGTATCAAATACCGAGGGTTGCTATGAACACTAGTAAAATATACATCAATAATCTGTATATCAAATATACCTTTGTTCACTTTGCCATCCTTCTTATCCGCCAAACACTTGGGGTAGTTCCGCTTCGATGACCAATTCCATTGTAGCAAAAGCACTTAGTCTCGGGCTTAGGTCCAGACTTGGGCTTCTTCACTCGAGTAACAACTTGCTTGCCGTTCTTTTGAAGTTCCCTTCTTCCTTTGCCCTTTTCCTTGAGACTAGTGGTCTTGTCAATCATCAACACTTGATGCTCTTTTCTTGATTTCTACCTTCGTCGATTTCAGCATCACGAAGAGCTTGGGAATTACTTTTGTCATCCCTTGCATATTATAGTTCATCACGAAGTTCTACTAACTTGGTGATGGTGACTAGAAAATTCTGTCAATCACTATCTTATCTGGAAGATTAACTCCCACTTGATTCAAGCGATTGAAGTACCGGACAATCTGAGCACATGCTCACTAGTTGAGCGATTCTCCTCCATCTTTTAGCTATAGAACTTGTTGGAGACTTCATATCTCTCAACTCGGGTATTTGCTTGAAATATTAACTTCAATTCTGGAACATCCCATATGGTCCATGGCGTTCAAAACGTCTTTGAAGTCCCGATTCTAAGCCTTTAAGCATGGTGCACTAAGCTATCAAGTAGTCATCATATTGAGCTAGCCAAACTTTCATAACGTCGCATCTGCTCCTGCAATAGGTTTGTCACCTAGCGGTGCATTAAGGACATAATTTTTACGTGCAGCAATGAGGATAAACCTCGGATCACGGATCCAATCCGCATCATTGCTACTAACATTTTTCAACATAATTTTCTCTAGGAACATATATGAAAACATAGGAAGCAACAACGCGAGCTATTGATCTACAACATAATTTGCAAAATACTACCAGGACTAAGTTCATGATAAATTAAAGTTCAATTAATCATATTACTTAAGAACTCCCACTTAGACAGACATCTCTCTAGTCATCTAAGTGATCACGTGATCCAAATCAACTAAACCATAACCGATCATCACGTGAGATGGAGTAGTTTTCAATGGTGAACATCTTATGTTGATCATATCTACTATATGATTCACGCTCGACATTTCGGTCTCCGTGTTCGAGGCCATATCTGCATATGCTAGGCTCGTCAAGTATAACCTGAGTATTCGCGTGTGCAAAACTGGCTTGCACCCGTTGTAGATGGACGTGAGCTTATCACACCCGATCATCACGTGGTGTGCAGGCACGACGAACTTTGGCAGCGGTGCATACTCGAGGAGAACACTTCTTGATAATTTTAGTGAGAGATCATCTTATAATGCTACCGTTAATCAAAGCAAGATAAGATGCATAAAGGATAAACATCACATGCAATCAATATAAGTGATATGATATGGTAATCATCATCTTGTGCTTGTGATCTCCATCTCGAAGCACCGTCATGATCACCATCGTCACCGGCGCGACACCTTGATCTCCATCGTAGCATTGTTGTCGTCTCGCCAACTATTGCTTCTCGACTATCGCTACTGCTTAGTGATAAAGTAAAGCAATTACATGGCGTTGCATTTCATACAATAAGCGACAACCATATGGCTCCTGCCGATTGCCGATAACTTCGGTTACAAAACATGATCATCTCATACAATAAAATATAGCATCACGTCTTGACCATATCACATCACAACATGCCTGCAAAAACAAGTTAGGCGTCCTCTACTTTGTTGTTGCAAATTTTACGTGGCTGCTATGGGCTGAGCAAGAACCGTTCTTACCTCGCATCAAAACCACAGCGATAGTTTGTCAAGTTGGTGTTGTTTTAACCTTCGCAAGGACGGGCGTATGCACTCAGTTCAACTAAAGTGAGAGAGCAGACACCGCCGGTCACCTTTAAGCAGCGAGTGCTCGCAGCGGTGAAACCAGTCTCGCGTAAGCGTCTGGCGTAATGTCGGTCCGGGCGCTTCATCTCACAATACCGCCGAACCAAAGTATGACATGCTGGTAAGCGGTATGACTTATATCGCCCACAACTCACTTGTGTTCTACTCGTGCATATAACATCAACGCATAAAACCTGGCTCGATACCCTTTGTTGGGGAGCGTAGTAATTTCAAAATTTCCTACGCACACGCAAGACCATGGTGATGGCATAGCAGAGAGGGGAGAGTATCGTCCACGTACCCTCGTGAATCGGCGAGGCGTTATAACAACGCGGTTGATGTGGTTATGCGTCTTCACGATCCGACCTATCCAAGCACCGAGCGTCGGCACCTCCGAGTTACGCACCGTTCAGCTCGATGGCGATCCCGGACTCGATCCAGCAAAGTGTCGGGGATGAGTTCCGTCAACCGACGGCGTGGTGGCGATGATGATGCTCCACCGGCGCAGGGCTTCGCCTAAGCCCGTGACGATATGACTTCTCCGGCGCGGGGCTTCGCCTAAGCTCATGACGATATGACGAAGTGGAATATGGTGGAGGGGCACCGCTGCGGCTAAGGAACGATCCGTAGATCAACTTGTGTGTCCATGGGGTGCCCCTGCCCCGTATATAAAGGAGGGAGGGAGGAGGAGGCCGCCCTCTACTATGGCGCGCCATGGGGAGTCCTACTCCCACCGGGAGTAGGATTCCCCTTTCCTAGTCAACTAGGAATCCTTCCATGTATTAGGAGTAGGAGAGAAGGAAATGGAAGGAAAAGGAGAAGGAAGGAAGGGCGCCCCCTCCCTAGTCAATTCGGACTAGTCCAAGGGGCGGCGGCCACCCTTTGGCCCTTTTCTCCTTTCCCGTATGGCCCATTAAGGCCCAATACGAATTCCGTAACTCTCCGGTACTCGAAAAATACCTGAATCACTCGGAACCTTTCCGAACTCCGAATATAGTCGTCCAATATATCGATCTTTACGTCTCGACCATTTGAGACTCCTCGTCATGTCCCGATCTCATCCGGGACTCGAACTCCTTCGGTACATCAAAACTCATAAACTCATAATAAAAGCTGTCATCGAAACCTTAAGCGTGCGGACCCTACGGGTTCGAGAACTATGTAGACATGACCTAGAACTATTCTTGGTCAATAACCAATAGCGGAACCTGGATGCCCATATTGGCTCCTACATATTCTCTGAAGATCTTTATCGGTCAAACCGCATAACAACATACTTTGTTCCTTTGTCATCGGTATGTTACTTGCCCGAGATTCGATCGTCGGTATCAATACCTAGTTCAATCTCGTCACCGGCAAGTCTCTTTACTCGTTCCGTAATACATCATCTCGCAACTAACTCATTAGTTGCAATGCTTGCAAGGCTTAAGTGATGTGCATTACCGAGAGGCCCAGAGATACCTCTCCGACATTCGGAGTGACAAATCCTAATCTCGAAATCGCCAACCCAACATCTGCCTTTGGAGACACCTGTAGTACTCCTTTATAATCACCCGATTCGTTGTGACGTTTGGTAGTACCAAAGTGTTCCTCCGTAAGCAGGAGTTGCATAATCTCATAGTCATAGGAACATGTATAAGTCATGAAGGAAGCAATAGCAACATACTAAGCGATCGTGTGCTAAGCTAACGGAATGGGTCATGTCAATCAGATCATTCAACTAATGATGTGACCTTGTTAATCAAATAACAACTCCTTGTTCATGGTTAGGAAACATAACCATCTTTGATTAACAAGCTAGTCAAGTAGAGGCATACTAGTGACATACTGTTTGTCTATATATTCACACATGTATTATGTTTCCGGTTAATACAATTCTAGCATGAATAATAAACATTTATCATGATATAAGGAAATAAATAATAACTTTATTATTGCCTCTAGGGCATATTTCCTTCAGAACTATGTCCGGCTCGAGTGGGAGGCAGGCGATGAAGGAATTCGTTGCCCACCCACCACCCACTTCATTGCCACGGTCGATGATTTAACCGAGGTACTGGACTTCGACTCCGAAGACATCGACGGTATGGACGACGATGCAGGAGAAGAACATGAACCACCGCTCACTGGGCGGTGGACAGCCACCTCTTCTTATGATATATATATATGGTGCACACTCCGAAGGAAACAAATGGCGATGAGGCAACGGAGGATAAAACCTCAGGGAAAAAAGCAAAGAATGGGCGTCGTCGGCGCCACTCCAAGCCCCGCCACAGCAATACCGGCCCAGAGGCGAAAACAATCCGAATGGTGCGAAGAAGAATACAACCTGATCAGCCCGCCTTGAGCAGGCCGAGCAGGAGGATGAGCAGGTCAGCCCGGAAGAACAAAGCGACGGACGAATACAGGAGGAGGACAACTACATGCCCCCCTCCGAAGACGAGATTAGCCTCGGCGACGATGAGTTCGGCGTGCCTGAGGATCCCGTAGAGCAGGAGCGCTTCAAGCATCGGCTTATAGCCACTGCGAGGAGCCTGAAAAAGAAGCAGCAACAACTCCAAGCTGATCAAGACCTGCTCACAGACAGATGGACTGAAGTCCTGGCAGCCGAGGAATACAGAATCGAGCGCCATACGGCTGACCGGCCACCTCGTGGCCGGGATAAAACGGCATATCAGCCTGCATATCAGCCAACACCCCCACGCTAACATACTACGGCCCGGGGCAACAGAGCAGGACAACCAAGATCGATCTACGGATCGCGGGGGCGCACCTCAGCATGCGACGACGACCGTCACGCCGGATACACCTTCAACAAGTCCGGCTGAGCCGAACATAGCCACCCAGAGCAATTCGAACTGCGTAGCCACATAGCACAGCATGCAGGCGCGCGCACCCTACCTTCAGCGGCGAAGTAATGGATCATGAATTCCCAGAAGGGTTCAAACCCGTAAACATCGAATTATACGATGGCACAACAGACCTTGCAGTATGGATCGAAGATTTCCTTCTCCACATTCACATGGCCCGCGGAGACGATCTACATGCCATCAAGTATCTTCCCCTTAAGCTCAAAGGACCAGCCCGGCACTGGCTAAATAGCCTGCCAGCAAATTCCATTGGCAGTTGGGAAAACCTGGAAGACGCATTCCTCGACAACTTCCAGGGCACATACGTGCGACCACCGGACGCCGATGACTTGAGCCACATTACTCAATAGCACGGAGACTCAGCCAGGAAATTCTGGACTCGTTTCCTAACTAAAAAGAACCAAATAGTTGACTGTCCGGACGCCGAAGCCCTGGCGGCTTTTAAGCATAATATCCGTGACGAGTGGCTGGCTCGACACCTCGGCCAGGAAAAAACCCAAGTCCATGGCAGCTCTCACAACACTAATGACCCGCTTTTGCGCGGGCGAGGACAGCTGGTTGGCTCGCGGCAGCACCACGCCATATTACGGCGCCGGATGGCGCGACAATAACGGCAAGCCACAGCGTAACAGACATAAGCGGCGGAACAACGGCGACAGCGAAGACCACGACGGTCAACGCCGGATTCGGAGGATCCAAGCCGGTCGTGGAAGAAGCCATTCAAAAGAAATAATCGAGGACCGTCCGATCGGACCGCATCTTTGGGCGCTTCGTGCCAAATTCATGGCATCCCGGACAAGCCAGCCAACCACACCAATATAGATTGCTGGGTGTTCAAACAGGCCGGCAAAATAAACGCCGAAAACAAGGACAAGGGGCTGCACAGCGACGATGACGAGGAGCCCCGGCGTCCAAACACTGGGGGACAGAAGAAATTTCCCCCCTAGGTGAAAACGGTCAACATGATCTACGCCACGCACTTCCCCAAGCGGGAACGGAAGCGGGCACTACGGGACATCTATGCGATGGAGCCAGTCGCCCCCAAATTCAACCCATGGTCAGCTTGTCCGATCACCTTTGATCGTAGGGATCACCCTACTATCATCCGTCACGGCGGCTCGGCCGCATTGGTCCTAGACCCAATCATCGACGGATTCCACCTCACGCGCGTCTCATGGATGGTGCACTACTAGGAAAAGGCCTACTAATGGCGCACCGGTTTTGCCTACTAATGTTGCACTACCGGTGCGCCATTATCTTTGTCTCGATAAATTTTTTACTAATGGCGCACCACTGATGCGCCATTAGTATCTGATATACTAATGGCGCACTGGCGATCGCCATTAGTATGTAACTCCATGAGCCATTAGTATGCCTCCGAAATCATATGTAACCATGTGCTTTGTCACACTAATGGCGCACTCTGCCTTGATGCGCCATTAGTATCCTTTGGCATACTAATGGCGCACTCTGCCTTGATGCGCCATTAGTATGAATATTTGGTTTTTTTTTGCTTTTCTGATTTCAAAAGACCGAACAAAGATAAAACATTACAAGTCTCAAGACCGCGAGTATCGAGTTTGTCTTCACATTACAAGTCGATATCGATCATCTAAACTACCATCACATAAAAGAGAGTTGTGGTGATCAGGAATTCCGTTGGATTCCCGTCGGAGTCCACTTGAGTGAATTCCTCCTTGACGGTGCGGAGCGCATTCGGACGCCGGTCCTTCCTTTGCTTCTTCGATTGGCTTCCATCTGTGTGTGCGCCGCCATCATCAGTGGTGGCATCCTCGGCGGCACCATCAGTGGTGTCATCCCCGACGCCACTAGGGTTTGTGTAATCAGGATCGGTGTCTTCCGCGGCGTCCTCATAGCGGTGAGGTTGTTCCTCCATCTCCTGGGACAGCTCCCAGAATTGCTTGCCGCCCGAACCACCGGCCTCATCGTTGTGGGCCATGTTTTGCTCTAAATAGGAAAAAAGTTTGGTCAAAAAGTTGGTTATTGTCAAGGAACAAGATCATGGTCTCATCATTTAGGGTTTGTCGACACGAGGCACCCTAAAGCCTAAGCTTTCATCATTTAGGGTTTGTCGGCGCTTGAGGCACCCTAAAAGCCTAAGCGTACATCATTTAGGTTCTCATCAACACCGAGGCATCCGGGCAGCCAAGTTAAGTTTTCATCATTTAGGGTTTATCGATGCGAGGCACCCTAGGTTGGGCCTAATCACTTGGCACTAATCACTTGGCTCTATTGCCACCTATGTTGGGTTTATCATCTAGGGTTTATCGATGCTAAGGAGAATTCTAAGTTGGGCCTAATCACTTGGCTCTATTGCCACCTATGGTTTAATGCAGCAAGAATGGCGGGGCAGTTGATCCTACTTAACTAAGTACTAAGATACCCCGGCCCATGCATTAGTCATAAGTACCCCATATGTCCTATTTTTAGCAAAGTCATGCTAAAATTCACGGAAAATTTCAGCATGACCTTTGCTGAAAATAGGACATATAAATACCAATTAGCCGGAGCGGAAGTTAATCAACATTCCGACAAACTCAAGGGCCTCTCCGGTACACTGCAAATTCATCACGACACGATGGTCGGAGACATGACCTTTGCAAAATGGTCGGAGACACGATGGTCTTTCTCAATGTGATCAATTGATGGATCAACACATAAAACATGTCCAATAAGTATGATTTATAGAGTCAACATCAGTATGAATATATATAAAGTTTTTCTTCATCAGCCAGGCCCATGCAAATAATCGCATCCAGCAACTATTTCTGCTACTCTATAACTAACTACACTCTGTATTTATAGATTCATTTCAGATGAGATCAGATTGAGCTCAAGCTGTAGCTGCAGGTGAGGATCCATGAGCCAACATGCCAGCCAGCCAGGAAATAAAGTTTACTTTCAAAGGAAATAAAAATACAATGCATACATACATACTTAAGCAGGTAGATAGATAGATAGATAGATAGATAGACAAATGAGCATGTTCAGTTTACAAGAATGAATATAAACAAGCAAAGAATGCATGCAAGTTTAAAGTAAAACGTTTCAGTTAATGCAAGTACTCCTCTTGCTCTCTACTTTCTCTCTTCTCTTCTTCAGTTAATTAACTGAATTTTACTGATGTTGTTGTTAACTGAATTTTACTAGTTAAACACATTATAACTGAATTTTACCACGTCTCCCCTCCTGGATGTTTCAAAAACAGGAGGGCCCGTCTCCCTCCGAGTTTTCGAGGGCCCGTCTCCCCTCCAAAGGGCGGGGCGTTTGAGTTTTGAGGCAACTCCCCGTCTCCCCTCCACCGGCAACTCCCACGGCCTTGAGAGGGGTTTTCTTCCCACATCCAGGTAACTCCTCCTATTCCATTGCCGCTCCATCTTCCTCCCTCTGCCTCCCTCCTCATTCCATTGCCGCTCCATCTTCCTCCCTCTACCTCCCTCTGCCTCCAGCATCAAGCAACTCCCCTCTGCCTCCACCATCGCTGGCCAGGAGGGCAATGGCGGAGGAATCATGGAGCAACTCCCCTCCGTCTGCCAAGAGAATGGCGGAGGCATCGTGGAGCAACTCCCCTCCGTCTGCCAAGCATCACCGTGGTGGCGTCGCAAGGAGCCCCAGTGGTCGGCAGCGACGTTCTGGTCCCAGGCGAAGCGGGACTACACCGTGCCGCTCAAGGTTGATATCCACGAAGGAGCCGCTGGATGTCGTATGCACCAGCAATCCAGACGAAGCCGACAAGATGATCCGCAAGATGAGGAGGAGGCTCGGCGGCATGCTTTCTCGGAAAGTTTTTGTGATCATTTAGTAGCTGTTATGAATGTTGTCTTGTAATGCAAAAGATTGCAAAAAATACATCATTGAGATGTTATGCTTGCTGTTTTGATCATCTGAGAATGTTGTCTTGTAGTTGTTGTGATCATTTAGTAGTTGTTGTGATCATCTTGTTTTAACTGAATTTTGGTCGAGGCGAAGATGCTATTTTAACTGAATTTTGCTTCAACTGAACCCATTTTAATTCTGTAGTTTCTGAAGTTTTTGAAGTATATGAATTTGAATGCTAAAGATTATTTTGATGCAGGCCCAAGGAACTCCGCCCGCTCCTGCAGGAGAAGAAGCTGTACACCTTTGTTGGCTTCTGCATTGGAGGCGGCAAGGAGAAGCTGAAGTTGTATGGTTTGGACATCAACCCCGACAAGTACGTCGACTTGCAGTGCAAATGGAGAGTTCCAAATAATGGAAAGAAGTGGCAGTCTTTGGCTGAGTTTGCAGCCAGCCTCATCCACCCATCCTACTCAAAAATGAGGCAGAAGATCGACAGGAATTGGACCACCTACTATGGGGGACAGCCCACTGCCAAACAAGCTCATCGAGTCGCGCCGCGAAAGATCGTCGTCACCTCTGAGCATGGAAGAAAATTGAAATCACCAAAGAAGGTTCGAGCTCGGCAAGAGGCGGAGGATCATTGGGATGACCCCTACTCTGGGGATATTGAGTTGTTTGTGGTATTGGGATGACCCTACTCTGTGTCTCAGTTTGTAGTTATGTGGTTGAACAAGTTTGCTTTTGTTATGTTGAACAAGTTTGCTTTTGTTATGTTGAACAAGTTTGCTTTTGTAATGATGAACAAGTTTGCTTTGGTTGTCAGTTGACATCATCTCATCACTGAGCATGGTTTAGTTCTACCTTTATCTATTTATTATTTAGGCAGAGCTATTCAGGCATGGAAGATATAATCATCCTTATGGTGAGGATCGCAATGTTTTTAGCATCCAAGTTTCTCATGCGGTCCATAATCGCAATGTATAGAGTGGTCTATGTGTAGTTTCATGTGAACATCTCAGCCACACAGGAAATAGAGCATCAAATAACTAAGTGAAGCAAATAATTGCTATGCATTTCTTGTACGCGAGAAGGAAGAGGGGAGAGGAGGCGGAGCTCACGGGGGGCGCAAGGAGGCCTATGACAGCTTAGTAGCAACAGAGGTGGCGAAGTTGAGGAAGACACCGCGACCGAGGAAGAAGAGGTGGAGGGTCGGCGCCCGTCGCGCCCTGGTTCTGCTGCTCGCCCGGCCAGTGTTGAAGCAGATTCTGCCCGCCGCCTTGCTGTTGCCTCGCACGGTGGAGCTCGAGGGCTGGGAAGGCGAGGAGGGGTGGATTGGGAGCGGACGGCGATGGGGGGCAGGGCAGGGCTGACTGGGCGGCGACGAGACGGAGGCGGCCTTGAGCGGCGGCGGCGTGGGTCGGGCAGCGGGTGGATCTGGTGGCGAGGAGAGAGGTCGAAGGGATCTGGCGAGAGGGAGGGAGGATAGCTAGGGAGGGTTCTAATAGCGCACCGTCGATCGTGCGCCATAAGTATGAATATTCTAATGGCGCACCACCCTCGATGCGCCATTAGAATTTTGTTTTAATCTAGCCCACTAACCATATCTACAACCTAACCCTATCTACAATGAAACCCACCCACTAGCCCGAGTGTCAGACGCAGCACACACACCGGGAGGTCCCAGGTTCGATTCGAGCTCCCCAATATTTTTTATGCATTTTAAATGCTGTTTTTATATTTATTTGTGTTTAAATATGTTCAAACTTGTTTAAATCATAACAGTAATATTTTTTATAAAAACAGTAATAATTTTTAAAAAATATGTTCAAATTTCTTACTTGAAAATATCATCGGCGGCGGTGGAGCGGGGAGGTGCGGGGATCGAGATCGAGATGGAGGATCGAGATCAAGTGTCCTCATGAATTCAAAAAGTGCCCATGAAATTTAAAATATTCATGATATCAAAAAGTGCCCATGAAATACAATCGAGAAATGAAGACTACGATTTAAATACAATCGATCTTAGCTAGCTATCTGTTCACAATCTTCTTGCCCTTCTTTTTCGCAAATGGAGTTCTTCTGTGGAACGGACGTCCTTTAGGTAGGGTGGTCCTGCTTTCTCTGCCGCCATTAGTAGGTTTGCAAAAAAGTAAAAAAATATATATACTAATGGCGCACTATCTTGGTCGTGCGCCATTACTAGTTCTAACTAGTAATGGCGCACTTTGCCATCCCTGCGCCGTTAGTTTGTATGGAAAAATGGGAAAAAATTCAATAGTAGTGGCGCACCGTGAGCACGGTGCGCCATTAGTGTCTTCCACACTAATGGCGCAGGAGCAACCGGTGCGCCATTAGTATATAGTAGTGGCGCACTACTTACCTGGTCCGCCATTAGAATCAGTCCTATCTATAGCCCTTTTCCTAGTAGTGGTGGCAGCAGCCTGAACCTGCTTTATCAGGACACAGTGCGCAAAATGGGCATTGACCCTTCAAGGATCAAGGCCACCAAAACCACCTTTAATGGTGTGATTCCTGGAGTAGAGGCCCGTTGCACGGGCTCTATAACATTGGAAGTGGTCTTCGGATCTCCTGATAACTTTCGAAGCGAAGATTTAATCTTTGATATCGTCCCTTTCCGCAGTGGTTACCACGCACTGCTCGGACGAACCGCATTCGCTAGATTCAATGCGGTACCACACTACACATACCTCAAGCTCAAGATGCCAGGACCACGCGGGGTCATAACAGTGAACGGAAATATGGACCGCTCTCTCCAAACAGAAGAGCATACTGCAGCCCTCGTGGCGGAAGTACAATGCGGCCTCCTCCGACAAACCAATCCGGCGACAACAACTTCAAGCACCGTCAAGAGAGTCCGGAGCACCCCGCAACAGGATCATTAGGCACGCCACAAGCGCGACTAGCAGTCCGGCCTCCGCTTAAGCCCCATCAAAGCAGCATTCGTGCCACGTGTACACCATTACGCACTCAAGATACCATGGGCGTGGCGGGCGCTTCTAGCGACTCGATCAGCGGTGCGGGATAACCGCCACATACCTTCATAACATGTCCTTCTTCTTTTTCAGGACAGTGCTTTAGAGCAGCCTCTTCAGAAGAGCCAGATTGTCGGACTTACATAGGAGAGAAAACCAAGGAGGCAACAGGCATCGTGCATAGAAGGAAACACCCAGGTGGAATCTATTTACGATTGTTATACCTGTTTTATATATCCATACGCGGCCTGCCCCTGGATTGTACATGTTAAATAGTCCTATTTATCTCCGGTTAATGCATTCATTGTAAACATACGCTTAAACGTATTTTCATCAATGGGAGATTATATATAGCTTCAGCTCATTATTCTTATTTGAACATTTCTCTTACAAATGTCTCTTTCATATTGCATCCGTACACTTTGGTACGGTCCGTTTGCCAGGGGCTTCCTATGGTGCCCCGTTCTATGGCAACTAAAGTACGAACACTCTAAACAATGCGGCACCCCGAACTTATAGCACTATATGCATCAGCTCTGAATCATGTCTTGGGTCTACAGTTGGGTTAGCCCGGCTCCCTTGTTTTGTTACCTTACGTTCCGTTATATCGGCTAAGGTAGCGCAGGGAGAACTACTGCGATTGTGTCCCAATTCTTCCAGACGAGCACCTCAGTAGAGAAAGCCGAAAATTGACTGCATGATGTGGCGAGAGCTGGTCGCTGTTCGAGAGGTCTTAAAATCCTTAAAGATTTTCTGCTTTAGGCGATAAATCGGCTTCGTCCGATCTAGGCGTATATAGCGCCCCAATTCAGCCGTCCGGATTCTAGGGGCTTTGCCGAAATTTAAAATTGTAGACTTCTATGGCTAAGTGAAAGTTATAAAGCCGCATAGTCTAATTGCCTTGTTCGCTGCGCCGGATACCTCCTTAAGGGATCAAACATTTGGACAAAGAGTATCCGGGTTTTTCCAGGAACACCCCGACACTAGTTGCGTGGGGGCGGAAGCCGACGACTGGCCTACTTTCAGTATTCTATAAACAGCCGCACAGAAGGTAATATTTTAAATCAAACAGTGCTACATAGCACAAGTAACTTCGTATTTAAATTACAACAGCGGCAGAGGTACATTTAGTCAAAGATCTTGTCCTTGGAACACTCGCCGGCCCACGAGGCGGCGCCTTTCATAACGCCATCATAGTACTTCTCGGGATGGCGATGCTCCTTGCCCTCTGGCGGACTGTCCTTTACCAGCTTCTCCGCATCCATCTTGCCCCAATGCACCTTCGCACGGGCAAAGGCCCGGCGGGCACCCTCGATGCAAACAGATCGCTTGATTACTTCAAGCGGCGGACGAGCATTCACCATCCGCTTGATCAGGCCGAAGTAGCTAGTGGGCAGGGCTCACCGGCCACATCCGAATATGAAATCTTTCATAGCCACTTGGCCGCCTCAGGAGTTCGACCAAGCTGCTTGATTGGTCACTCGAGGCGTTAGGTGTTCGGCCCTAGCATCTTGGGACCGAGAACAGCTTCTCCGTTGAGCTCCCCTCTTGGGCACGGTAGAACTCCAGCGACATCGATATGTTGCGTGGCAGATCTGCGAATGCCCTTGGAGAGCTCCGAATTGAGTAAGTAAAAGCGCCTCCTCCACATGTTTGCTTTGCACAAAATTTCTTACCTGCCGCTATCTTTTGGCCTCTGGATCTCTGTTGTGCCTTCTCGGCTTCGGCCTTGGCGTCTTTCATACTCACAAGGGCCTTTGCAAGCTCGGCCTCTTTCATCCTCAGATCATGCTCCACGGACTCGAACTTCTTGCCGAGGTCTTGGAGCTCCTGCTGTACCTCACCCCCTCTAGCACTTTGCTTATCGCGCTCCTTGCATTCCAAGGCCGCCTCGTCTTCGGCCTTGGATAGCGCTTTCTTCAGGGATGCCACTTCGGTGGTGGACCCTGTCACACAGTCACGACGCTTCTTCGTCAGACTAAACAATTTTATCTATCTTTACATACATAAGAGCGGGGAATCACTCACCTTTGCTCTCTTCGAGCCGCCTCTTCGTGAGGTTGAGCTCTCCCTGCGCCTGCTCCAGGTCCCGCTTTAGTTCGGCAACCTCGCCTATGCGGGCAGCAGCGGCAAGCAGCACGGCCTGCTTATTCACATAAACGCTTATTAGACTCCTGCGGATTATAATTGACCCTCCGTTTGGCTTTTCTTTCCGAACACCAAATAGAGTATCAGGGGCTACTACCTATCGGGTGGTAATTTCACACATTTTTATTACTTACCTCGAAGCCTGTCAGGAGGCTTGTGCAGGCTTCGGTTAGTCTGCTTTTGGCGGACAAAACCTTTTGAATCACCGCACCCATAAGAGTACGGTGCTCGTCATCCATGGAAGCGCCTCGAAGCGCTTCCACCAGACTATCCGGTGCCGCTGGCGTGACGAAAGCCCTCGGCACGGACGACTCGCCCTCCCTAACGAGGGGCTGCCCGCCTAAATCCGGAATCGTCAAGGGCTCCGGAACAGTGTTCGGTCGAGAGTCTGCCTTGCTGCGGCTCTCATCGACGCGATCCGCGTGGATCTTGAACCCCGCGTGTCCGACATCTGGAACTCCTCCTTGGGGCGTCTCCAGGGTCACCTCCCCCCGCTCGGGGAACCTTCGGGACAACACCTCCATGTCATCAGCAGGCTGAGGAGTGGTGGCCGTCGGGAGCGAGTTCATCTCTGAAGCGCTCAGAGACCCATCCGAAGACGACACCTCCGGATGAGCCCTGGCCGGACTACATATATGTCCGGCGTTATTAAACAACTATGAAGTAAAATCACGGTAGAGTGCGGACACTTACGATCGCACTAGGGGCTTCCCCCTGGGCAGCCACTCTTCCTCGCTATGAGCGGCCATGGTGGAGTTGTCCGGAAGGGACGTCTTTCCCTTCTTGGGCGTCCCAGCCTCCCCCTCCGAGGCGGCTTTCCTCTTTTTCTCCTCCCCAGTGCGGGGAGGTAGAGTTTCTTCTTGCTTCCCCCCCGCCTCCACGGGAGGAATCTGTTTCGTCGTCATCAGATGACGTGGGTATGACGGCCTTGCGTCGAGGGCCTCTCTCGACCCCATGGCCCATCTCCTCAGGCCCCTCATCCTTTTCGGATGGGGCGGCTTCTTCTTCTTCCTCCTCCTCTTCAGGAGAGGAGTGCGCCTCGTCGTCTTCGGACGAGGCTTCCGGCACAACCTTACGCCGGAGACCCTTCCTGGTCCCTGGGGCCTTCTTTTCGGCCTTCTTCTCTGGTGCCTTGTAGGCGCCGGATCAACATCTCTGTCGGAGAGCATCAGTGGATCTTCTGGCAGCGGAGCCGGACAGTCAATCTGCTCCGCTGTCTTCACATAGTCCTGATCAAATATACACAAATACTTAAGACTCCCCCATGAATGTATTGGGAAAAACCGAATCCGGTGGTGGTCCCAAAACTCAACGGACGTGGGGGCCATGCTGCATGAAGTCCGCGGTCCTCGGATGTGGGAGGAGGTACTTCGGAGGCCTTGAACAACGCCTTCCACGCATCTTTGTGCTTCATGCCATAGAGCCTCTGAAGCGTCTGGTGTTCGGGCGGGACGAACTCCCATAGATTGAATGCCCGCCTTTGGCATGGCAGAATCCGGCGAACGAGCATGACCTGGATCACGTTGACAAGCTTGATGTTCTTGTCCTTCATGCTCTTGATGCAGGTTTGGAGTCCGGTCAGCTCTGTAGGTTCGCCCCAAGTCAGGCCCTTCTTTTCCCAGGAGGTGAGCCGCATGGGGGCTCGGATCGAACTTCGGGGCCGCCGCCCGATTGGCGCCCAGCGGCTCGGTGATGTAGAACCACCCGATTGCCACCCTTTACGGTCTCCGCAAAGGAGCCGTCCAGCCAGTGACGTTAGGCATCTTGCCCACCATGGCCCCTCCGCACTCCGCTTGCTGGCGCTTACAATCTTGGCTTCACGCGAAGATTTGCAGCCTGAGCGAAGTGAGGCGGATGCGGAGGAAGGCCTCGCATCTGACGATGAGCGCTGAGATGTTGAGGGCGAAATTGGGGCTAGATCATGGAAATCTAGCCCGTAGTAGAACTATGAGCCCAGCGGACGAAGGGGTGAAGTGGAAATCCCAGTCCACGGATGAAGTGGGCGACAAACACGACCCTCTCGTGGGGTCCTGGGGTCGGAATGACCTGCCCGACGCCTGGTATCCGGTGCGCTATGTCTGCGGCCAAGTACCCGGCCGCCCGAAGATTTGCAATATGCTTCTCCTTGACGGTGGAAGCCACCCACTTGCCTCCTGCTCCGGACATGTTTAGCTGTGCGGAGAAGACTTGGACTTGGGCGCTGGAGCTCGAGGGGGCAAGAGCGGGCAAAGGAGGAAGAAAGCGTGGGTAAAAATGGGGAACTCTTATCCCTTTATAGAGGCGACGAAAGCGGTGCGCATCCCCACTTGCCCATTGGGAATCGCTTGCTTCCCTAGCGCCACGATTGATGGTGTGGTGGGATTACCCGTACCAGTATTGATGAGAATCCCGTGATAAGGGGACACGATCTCTGCTTTGACAAGACGTGTCAAGGAAACCTCCTCGCAATATGCGCTGTGGCTGGTTGTGGGAAAACGGTTCAAATAATGACCCGACCGTAATGACACGTCGCGTCGCCTAAAAAGTTGTCAGCAGATTGCATTTGTGAAATACCGTTCTCTCTACGGTGGCATGTGAAGATCATTTTGTCGAACCGGACACGGTTCAAGTGTTCAATAATTACTTTGGAGTACTCGGAGAAGGAACCCGCACTGCAATGCCGAAGACAAGACTGAGCGCCGGACTCATCGTCATTGAAGCCTGGTTCAGGGTCTACTGAGGGAGTCCTGGATTAGGAGGTATCCGGACGGCCGGAGTGTATACAACGTCCGGACTATTGAAGCGTGAAGATACAAGACTCAAGACTTCGTCCCGTGTCCGGATGGGACTATCCTTGGCGTGGAAGGCAAGCTTGGCGATCCGGATATTGTATTTCCTTCCTTGTAACCGACTCCGGGTAAACCCTAGCCCTCTCCGGTGTCTATATAAACCGGAGAGGTTGGTCCTTAGAAGGCCGATCACAATTACAATCATACCATCATAGGCTAGCTTCTAGGGTTTAGCCTCTACGATCTCGTGGTAGATCTACTCTTGTACTACCCATATCTTCAATATTAATCAAGAAGGAAGTAGGGTTTTACCTCCATCGAGAGGGCCCGAACCTGGGTAAATATCTGTGTCCCTTCCTTCCCGTTACCAACAGCCAAGACGCACAGATCGGGACCCCCTACCCAAGATCCGCCAATTTTGACACCGACAGTCACCGCGCGTCGACCTCCTGTGGTATGCGCCGCGCCATCTCCCTTGGCGCGGGAACGCCACCGTCCTCGCCGGTCTTTGTCACGCTGTCAGGGTTCTTCGCCTACTTCGGGCACCGCCGCCGCACTCCTAACTAGCCGCCGTCGCTCTTCTTTGGCCGCCGCCGCCGCTACCTTCGTAGCCGCCTCCGACGCCCGTCCACCCCCTTCGTCTTCGTCCAAGCAACAGCCCGTCGCCAGCGTCGCCGTCATCTACCCCGACCACTTTGTCTACTCCAACCACCGTTGGTGAAATCAGCCCCATGCCGATGGACGCCGCAATCGTCGTCGACTTCTTCTCTGCTAGCCCCTCCAACTTCTTCGACATGGCGTACAGCTCGTGCAGGTCCCTCACCTACGCATGCCCGATGCTGGCAACACCGATGCATGCATTCATCCACGACGTGTCCCCGGGCCTGGCAAGCCTGGTCGGCGCTTCGTCAACTTCGTCTTCGTCCATCTACGCATGTCCGGTGCTGGCAACACCGGTGCGTGCCTTCGTCCACGATGTGTCCCCGGGCTTGGCAAACCGACCGCGTCGCGTCGTCAACAACATTTTCTTCCCGGCGCTCCCCTACTTCGCCACCATTGCGCCCATGCTAACTAGGCGCCCCCTTGCGCCCGCAGCTTCACGGCGACTTCCTCGACACCGGCTACCCCGACTCGACATCGACCACGGCATTATTCGCACGGCTACCTCGACCACGGCTCCACCACCCACGCTCTCGGCTACATCGACAAACGGCACAAAGGGCTACCATCTTGCTTGAGCAACCTCGTCGGTTTCTACTCCAGCCACGACTTCGCGATGCGTCGACCGTTACGACTGTGGTGGGGGTGTCCGTCGTCTTACCTTCGGATTCTTCTCCAGTCTCACCGTCTGCGTCGCTACCGTTGTGACTGCGGGGGGATGTTGAGTATAAGGATTATTAGGAAGTATAGGGTAGACTAGGATTTGGTCCTGCCTTGTCTTGTACTTCAAGTCGGTCTTTGTACTCCTATATATATGCCCACGAGGCTCAAGTACAGCAACTATTCCACCAAACATCTCTCTCCCTTCTAACACCACTCAGAAAGGAAGAATTTGGGTTGCACGTATAGGTGGCTAGAGTTATGGAGAGCCCGTGAATGTAGTATTATCGGCTAGAATGATGGTGTATTGTGCTGACGTGGTTGAGGGAATCAAGCTGACGTGGGTGTTTTGTGAATGACATAGGCGGGATCACGCGGCCGAAATCAACAGCTGGCCAGCCGGCTGATCTTTTCCATCAGGGGGCTGACGCCATAAATAAACCGGACAATTGTCTATCCCCAAATAAAAACATCTGATAATCTCGGTCTAATCAGTAGTGCCTTTTTTCTTCACAACAAAAAAAAATCATACTATGGTAGTGTGTTTCTCATGGTTACGAGTGATTTCTTCATCCGAGTATCCTAAAAGGGCAGCCCGGTGCACGTGGCTCCCGTTTGCGCAGGGGGAAGGGTCCAACCATTTTGGGTCTATATAGTATGCAGCCTGCATTTCTGCAAGAGGCTGTTTCCAAGACTTGAACCAATGATCTCATGGTCACAAGGCAACAGCTTTACCGCTACATGCTGCAAAATCCTGCAACGACTCAGCCAAAGAACACTTTAGCATCCTTGCTAATCTCATCCTTCTTTTTGTTTGAAAAGGAGGATTACCCCTCGGCTTCTGCATCTGAAAGATGCATGCGGCCATATTATTAAAAATATTGCACCAAAAACAAGGTCTGGACTCTGTATACAACTCGCAAAAGGAGCAAAGATAAATAAAAACCAACAAAGCAAACATAGCCACAACCGGCTGGACAATAGGAAAAAATGGCTAATCTCACCCTTCTGCTTCCTTCTTCACTGCCCTTGTAGTCAGTTTGTGGGAAGAATGTCAAATATCCTCTCATAGAAAAACAATGTACATATCGCACCCACGAGAACTTCCTGGATGTTGTGATTGTACATTTCCCACGAGGAAGAGCCAGCGATCGCTAGCGAAGACCAAGGTGCTTAGTGACAGCAACTAGGTGAGAGCTGGAGTTACCCTTGAAAAACAAACTGAGCGTAAAGCTCTATCGGATGAAAAAAACATGGTGCATCTAAGTGGCTGATTATGTACAAATTGAACTCGTAAGAAATCAAGGGTCGTAATAGTTTCAATAGGCCACTGGGAAACTTAACGATCCAAACTTTAAACAAATGAAAAGGTTGCCATGTCTATCTATTCTATTCTATCTGAAGATCTGAATAATAAAGAGAAAACTCATTCCGTGTACTTAACGATCCAAACTTTAAACAAATGAAAATGTTCTGTTTTACCAAAATCTCGACAATTTGAACAATTCAGATTCACTGGCTTCATTCTGATTCACATGTGGAAAAACTGAGATGACAAATTTTTTTCATTAATGGACAACACACTACTAGCGGATACCATTGCCACAGCCTCCAGTTTTGGGTAATATTCAACGGCCACTATATGAATTACCACATTTCTAACCGTACTAGACGGGCAGTCATTAATTAGAATCTACTAGATCATGAATGGCGCGCGTTGCTGCGCCCGTCAATTTTGACGATAAAATGTTAGAAGTTATACATAAATATTGGACATAGTATGAAGCAATGGAACTGGATGCATGCTTACTGGTAGATTAGTTGGTACATCTAATAGGGATGTCAACATTCATTATCTGACATCATAGAAATATATTAGATGATCAAAAAAGAAAATTTGGAGCGTTGTGATCAAAGCATAGAACAATGATTTTAATTTGCAAGTCAGTATTAATTAGCATGCCATTTACCTAAGCTTGAAACTAAGGAAGGCTATTTTTATTTCTTTGGACCTGAAAGGCTATGTTTCTTGTTTTCTTAGAGGTGGCAACACTTGACTTTCATGGCTCCAGAAGATTGTCACCTTGTTGATTTCATACAATCTTACAATATATTTTCAAGTTAATGATGAACCTTCTTTCTTGATCAATCAAAGAAAGTTGAAGACTGATAACATGATAACAAACGTAGCATCTATGTATAAAGAATGCATAGTTAGTTAAGATCATTGGCTACAAAATTGTAAGAACATTGTACAACACTAGAAAAATGAGAGCGCTTTAACGACTGCTTGCACCCATTCTCATCTTTCAAGTACAAGTTTGAACTGGCACTTTAGTACAAAGATTGCTTCAAAATGGATGATGGTCCTATATTTGTTGTTTTATCTTTGTTTTCGACTATTAAGCACAACATGCAAAATATATGTCAGTTAATCTAGGCAGAAAACGAAAAATAAACTACAGATCAATGCATTAGAAGAAAATATGGAGATCACGCATGACAAATTCATTTGGCTATACATGTAACATACGCCTATCTAAAACAAAAAAAATAAAAAAAATAAGACTGAAGAGACTGTAGGTTACTGCCTGGCTGGTAAGATGACTGAGTGTGACTTGCTCATGCATCATTTTCTTGAATATCACTTAAGCATCAATAGAGAAACACGTACCTGAGAATGAGAAAATTGAGATATCCGGTAAATATGAGTGGTGGTAGCTTTCTCACGCATTATTAGAAACAAGATCAACAAAGCATCATTAGAGAGACTATCATATTTAGTTTGGACAAAGATGAATTGCAGCAGATCATGCAGCCCAATTGTTCAAGAAAATGGTAGATCATGATGGCACACCTTGCCGTGCCCATCCACTTTACAATAGATTCATAGTATTTTTTGTAATGTACGACAACACAAAACATGCAAGTTATTTTGGATTTCATCTCCATAAGAGTGGCTAAGTTTTGACGTTTGCTCACCAGGCCTATCTCAACCCTCCTCCTTTACCCAGACTTGGGACCTGCTACGTCGAGACAACATAGGCGGAGTTACAAAACATGCAAGTCAAATTTTCATAAAGTTGCTGTAAAGTAGTGCGATAGTGGGAGAGGATATCCTATGGGATTGAACTTGGTTCGAGCTAGCCACAAGTGTGTAAACCTTCAATTAGGATAGTTAATGGTAAATGTGTGCGTTGTGACAGATGCCCATATGTACAATCTAAGATATAGGGGAATTTAGGACCTCAATCCAATAGATTTGTTGCATAAGTGCTAAGTTAGATGGTTGTAGCAAATGGGAACAGAATGATGCCAATCTTTTTACTGAAGCCAGTTGGGCAAGTTAAACAACAAGTCCTCCCTACAATGTAGCAAATGTAGCACGGTTTATGTACTGGACATCATGGCTTCAGGTTTTGTTATCGAGCCACTGAGCCGCAAAAATAAATAGAGTACAGTACAAAATTTGCAGTTCGAAATGGGTGAGTTTATGGTCTCCAATAATAATAATTTAATTGAGTTGCTTCAGATATAATGGCCAAGAAGTTCCACACAGAAGCCACAATGTGTTGTTAGCTCCAACATCGAAGTAAATATCATCAATGTGTCATGCCGCTTGGTGATAAATTTCATATGAGAAGTCCCTTTTAGCTTTCTCCGCAACAGGTTATTGTTCTAAACATTAGCATGTAAGATAGTTTATTAAAGTGATGCCGAGTATACCATCAATTTCTGCTATTTCCTAAATCAAATGAAAGAAAAGTAACTTACGCGGAAGTATCAAACTAATCGTCCCGCTCACTCCGCACCTGGCCAGGTGATTAACATAATCAGAACATGGGGAAAGGGTATTTTCTCTTGCATGTTGCACGACCAGACAGAGAAGAAATTAGTGGCTACCCATGTACATGAAAAAGAACATAAACACAATCACCGTCTGCCATTACAAAGCACTGGAGACACCGAACATATGATACATATCACTCCTCTCTCGTTGCACTACAGGAGTAGATGATTAGAAGTCAACACCAAGAAAAACATGAAGCATCTTATTTGGATTTTGTACTAATGAACCATGCAACTGTGGAGTAATAAGTAGGAGCAAACATCAAGATTACCTATTTGATGTGTTTATTAGAGAGAAGTGAACTGACCATATGTGTTCTTATATACATGATGTAATAGCATTTTCCTGCCATTGCTAACACTTTGAGGAGAAAAAGTATAAAGGTTGAACAACGATCGGACGGTCACACTACATCAAGGATCAGACCGGTAAGTCGGTTGTCTGAGCCGGCATCAATTCATCCTCTAAACATCAAAACATCAAGGGCGTTTCTTACACATTCCAATATAGTTTTCTAATTAACATGTTCCATACAGCATCATGATAATAATGAATAGCCCAGGAACATATAATTTAAGCAACCATGCAGCGTAAAAACATCGATGGTAAAATGTGTAAGGATGAGGCGTGGATTAATTACCTGTATAAAAGCCATTTCAGATTACGAACTGTTGAGCAGAAAATCCCAGTACCAAGCTCCAAGATGCGCCCAAATCAGTCGAGTAGAGACAGCCTGAACATCATCTGTAAGTAGAATTTTTGGCACTGGATCACACATGAACTGAAAAGAGGAAACCTACCAGAGCATCATGCTCAAAGATGTTATGCTGCCGAGTGGAGGGGGTGAGCGAAGAGTGGCAGGGGAGGAAGCATATATAGACGTACGTACCTCTGTACCCCATTGGCAACGTGAAGGATCGGCACATCACCCGCCATGAATGTGCGCTCAGAAACTGAAGTATGATTCAAGTCTCGTGGAGCAATTTTGATCAGCTGAGGCGTTGGCCTTTATCGATCGTGTCCCTTCCGTTTCTCCCTCGAAACCCAATCGACGGTGTCGCCTGGATCGAGCGCCCACCGAGTCACCCGCAACGCGTCCGTCAACTGGATCCCCCCTCGCACGACAGCTCGATCCCGATCGCCCGCGTTGGCTGGATCGATCGAACGCGTCGCTTGCATCACGCGCACCTTGATTCCTCTGTCACCGATGAGGCCATGACCGATCCCCTCCTCCGTATCGACCGCCGTGTGGAGCGCTGTTTTTTGGGAGATCGGGACGGGAGCTTAGCACGGATTGTTATGGACCGTCGTTCGCTAGCTAAATGGGCTGGGTAATCGGCCCAGATTGATGGGCTAAGGTCCAGTTTGACCACATTGCATGGATTTTTCCACGGGATTAGCCATCCCGAGGACAGCTAGCCCACTTAGCGATTGATTGCTGGGAGATGCAGCGATCGGACGAATGAAAACGATCTATAGATGAGATCTGACGGCCAAAATTACTGAGGCGCTGAGAGAGCTCGCTTTAGGCTCAGTTTTACCGTTCTTAATAGGTTTTGATCTGATAAAGCTCAATCCCTCTCTCAATCCTATGTCTTATGAAAATCTTCAGATATCTGACTGTCGATGGCGCATGGTAATGTTGAACTTGTTTAATTACTGTGCGTAATCGTAGAAGCCATAGCTGCACCTTTTGTTGCACTGGTTAGAGCAGGTGCCACAGTTCTTCTTGTCGGAGAGCAGATCCACGCAGCGCCCGCCACAGCACAGCCGGCCGTGCTTGCATGCTTTGTTGCAGCCGCCGCAGTGTTGGACGATGGCGACAGCGTCCACGCATTGGCCGCTGCAGCACGCCGTCCCCGTCGCAAGGCATGCTTCGGCCGACTTCTTGGAGCAATCATACGCTGGCAGAGGCGGGTGGACGGTGCCACCAACAAGCAGAAAACGGCTCCTCCTTGCCATGGGATGAGGGCTTGCGCTGTTGCTGGCCATGGCTGGAACAAGTGCACTGGAAGTGCACTACAAGAAACTTGTTAATACGTGACGGTCCTAGTCCGTCACAAATCAACCAAAATCTGTCATGCGTTCATGTCCATGACGGATCTGATATCCGGCATGTATATCGCGTCATAATTTGACATCATTACCTTCCATGACGCGGTCCTTGGCGTCATGGATCTCCTCGAGCCCGCCAAGCCCAAACTAGGCTGTGGCGGAACAATCCGTCACCGATTTACATGATGTGGATGCAACGTGGACCTAACAAGGCGTTTACGTGGATCTGACGTGGAGACTAACATGGCCCATGTTGTAAATAGCCCAATTAGGAATTTGGCCCAATAATTTTGGACAGTCCAACCGACCAGTTATTTATCTTTGTCCTGCCATTAGCCTACCAGTTTTTTTGGTCCAAACCATTAGCTCCATTTTAGTACAGCCGGTTTTCTATATACAAAACAATTTACAACAGGGCAACCAAATTATATTCATTCAAAAAATAGCATTTGTTTACATGACAAAACAAATTTCCAACAATCTAGTCTGATTTGAAAAAACAAAGCTTAATATCAAAACATCACGAGCATATCTAGCGCTATAAGCATCTTTAAAAAAATTGAGTTACATGGCTTCAAAGAAAATGCACTGCTAGCTGATTTTAATCTCCAACACTACAGCAATTCAAGGCAGCTATCCAGACCCAATTAATTCCTGCTAAAAAACTTCAATCTCCAGTAACACGGTGGCAAACCTGCATAGAATCAGAACACATTCAAAATTATAATCAAGTTAGCCTACAAGTGACAAGCAAATTTAGTCCAAAGAAAAGTGTGCCAAATGAAAGTATAATCAAGTTAGCCTATAAGTGACAAGTAACAAACACACATCACAGGACCAAAAGTGCAATAACAGCAGCAGTTGGTTCAGCCATTGGTTCTGGACCAAACAAACAGTAAGTGCATGGGGCTAACCAGGCAGGGTGTTGTCTATTTTCCGGACTAGCAAACAAACATGAGAATTCTCAAAGAAGAAAGCAAACAAACATGACACGGACAAGTACTTAGTTTTATTTTTTTGTGAGAGGAAGTTGTGCCCGATGCAGTATTTAGTTTATCTGGATCAAGCGTTTCTATACTCTAAAATAAATGAAAACAAAAGTGAGAGGCAGGCACTTAGTTTTTTTTTGTGAGAGGAAGCTATCTTGCGCTGGTACTTAGTTTTTTTTGGATCAAAATTTTCTGTACAAGCGATCAGCTGAAAATTATGTAAAGAAAATTCTGCCAGCAGACAACTGTACCACACCATTCCTTAACAAACAAGAATGACAGTAAAGAAGTGGCAGACTAACTTCAATATAATTAACACAAACCGGATGAAACATAGGCCAAGTTCAAATCAAAGTATGTAATGTTGTGGACTATATAACTCGATGTTTATGCTGCAAGTTATCTCAAAGCGACAAAAATACAGTACTAAACAATACTTGCTTGCCAAGTGAACTTCAAATGGCATACAAAATATTGACAAAGAATAAGATACAGTTTCATGAGAGATCTCCCACACTAATAGTTTATTTGTGGAGTACTAAGCGGTGTACTTGTTATTACATGAAAAATTCAAAATGTGTCTTGTAGTGAATTATGAAACAAGAAAATACTTGATAAGCAGTGAACTAATAGTTAGGAAGCGAGGCCTGAATTGATCATGCTCCGCTTATATTGAAGGACGGGTAGAAAAGCTAGTCTGTATCCTTATTCGTCTTTTCATAACAATTCTATATGCTCGTGGTTAGGGCTTTCCCACTTGACCAGCATTGAGAGTACTATTATTTATAACGAAACAATCATGAAATGAACAAGTACATTTGTAAACAAGGTGATAGGTGTAGTTCAAGTAGCAGTTGAGCTGGGAATGAAAATAGCGGAGAAATCATAGGAGTGGCGAGAGAGAACTAACCCTTGGTTGATCGTGGTTCAGCTCCCAACGGCCACCATGGTTGCCCTCTCAAGCTCTATTGTGCGCCATGCAGTGGGCGACTATTCTGAGCTACCTAGACCTGCATCCCAAAAACAAGAGATCATAATCAGACAATTAGAGTGTTAAGTAATCGAAATAAAAAGTGGAATAACATGAAGAAAAAAGCTTTAGGATCACTTGTCACGAGCACTATTCAGGAAGGCAACCTAGTGATGGAGCAAAGGAGTTGAAGAAGCAATGCATTGTGTCACTGTGATGGCAAGTGCTAGCTAGCTCGGTGTCTGCCTCAAGGTTGAGAGAGAGTGAGCGAACACTTGGCCTTGGTACTAGTAGCAGATGGACAACTAAAAGTAGTACTACTACTCTAAATTGACTCGCTAATAGATGTGCTTAGTACACAAATTAACAGGTTTAAACCTCTGTATTATTCTTGTGGGACTGCCACAATGTAACGATGTAATTTTCTTCTTAGGTTCAGATTAAACATATTTCTGGAATACATATTCACTGGCTGGCTGCATGAGACAACAAGGATAGAAAAAGAAAAATACCTAGGGAGAAATCACTAAGCAGAACATGTCGACATGTTAATACAATAAATAATCATGTCTCCAAGACCTAGGAAATATTCTAAAGTGAAATTAGAACTTGATAAAGGCCACATACCACAGTCACGGTGGTTTGTCTCAGGTTTGTACCCTGCTGTTTGTCTCTACTTGGTACCCTACAATGTACAAGATACGAAAAAATTCAGAGAAAATTTAGTGTTAAACATTCAGAGAGGAAGCACGCACACACAACACACCGGCTGCTGCACTAGATCCCCTAGCTACTGGCACCTTGTCAAGACGCACAGACAACACACCCTTATAGTTAGAGAGGCAGTAGCCACGCTAGGTAATCGGCAGTGACAGTGTTGGACCTTTTTATGAATCTATATAGGAGCAGAGGTGGCGCCACTGTTCAAATCGCATGCATCATTAAGTACTATCTATCGTATATAGTAAGAAAGGGATTAACAGATTGACTAAACTGATGGGCACCAAAGAATTTAACATTGCAAGTGAAATAAGCAGTATACTATATAGCATTGAAAAAAATCATCAATAATATTGTAATTTGGTATATCACTTCCTGCCTCCTTCCTAAGATACATGATACATCAACGATTGAAAAAAGGCCATCAATTGGGCGAGTAGACAACACACTCAACCCAAAGACAGATATCTGAGTAGTCGTTGAATCAAGATGAAGCACAAAATTGCTGCTGGAACTGTTGTCAAGACAGAGAGAATGAAATCATAAGGTTATTCACTACAAGTAGAATGGAAACCTACAACTGCTAATATTTCATCCCAAGACAGACTGCTCATTGACAAGCTGCTCCTTGAATGCTAAGTACTCAGAAACTGTTCACGAATTGCAGGAGTCTCAAACAATTCCTGCACGCACGCATCAGGGGATCAAAACAAATCACGAGAGGCAGGTGGGGGACATCAGGGACGGGGCTATAGTGATCTTGGTCGGACGGGGGGGCTAACCTTGGTGGAGAAGGGGTGTCACCGACGGTGGCCCAGGAGTTGGTCGCTCGCCACTGGACGTTGCCCAGCGGCATCACCGCACAGCCGGCAAGGTGGGCTCAAGGAAGAGTGGTGTGGACGGAGAGGAGCTACCGGAGACACGATGAGTGGATGGAGAGGAGCCGCCGGAGATGTGAAGTGTTGGACACGATGCCACAGTCGAAACCCTAGCCATGGCTAAGGGTCACTGAGTAGCGCCAAGAGGAATGGATGTATGGAGAGAGGGATGGATTGGTGGGGATCTGGCGGATCTGGTAGTTGCGGAGCTGCGAGGTGAGGGGAAGGGATGGGAGGGCGGCGAGCTGTGGGAGGAAGGACACGAAGATGTGGTGGGTGGCGGCGTGCGGTGGGAGATGAGGGAGGGGCTGCGGATGGAGAGAGGAGGGGATAGGGAGGAGGATTTAGGGTTAGCATTTTATATGGGAATAGTTAGGCGGCCTTGAGCGGGCTTGCGGGGCTGTGCCAGGCCGTCCATGACAGATTTCAAAAATGTCATGAGAAATCCGTCATGGATTAACAGGTTTCTTGTAGTGGTGGCCAGCACCATGATGAGGAGAAGCGAGTAAATTGCAAAAAACCACCACAGTTGGGGACCCTAATTCAGAAAACCATCATCTTTCGGTTTTTTTTTTCAAAAACCACCAACATTGTGCTGACAGTTTTCATAAAACACTGATAGACCTATTAGAACGTTTTAAGTGGAAATCTGATGACTGGGACCCGCTGTCAGGTGCCACTTGTCTCGGGGCGAGACGGCAGCCGTCACGCGCTGTTAGAATATTTGGCAAAAAAATATTGCTCCTTCTTCTACCTACCGTCGTCGCCGCCGCCACGAGACACGAGAGCTCAGCACGCGCACCGCCGCCGTAGAGCGCGCCCCCTACCTCGCGGACGAACCACCGCATCAGGGTCCTATTTCTCCTCCCCCGTGGCTCCCGCCCGTGCAGATCCGCGCTCGCACCCTCCGCGTGCATGCCAGCGCTTATGCCGGCTCGGCACACCACCTCGTCACCGGAGCGAATCCTCCAGCGCCGGCCGTTAGCGCCGCCACCTCCAGCTCCCCCCGCACGCTTCCCATCCTCCTTCTCCCGTGACGTGCTCCATGCCACGCTTCGCCGCCCGGCTGCGAGCGAGCTGCGTGTCGGACAGCAACCTCTCGGCCCGCTTTCGCCGCCGGGATGGAACGAGGCAGCTACGGACAGCCTGCCACGGACCGAGCCGCGCGCCACCACCTCCATCTCCTCCCCGCGCGCTTGCCCTCCTCCTCCCGTCTCCTTCTACAGGCCATGCTCACTGCCCGCCGCAGACCACCAAGCTGGAGCAGCAGATCCTCCCAACCACACCGGACACTATTCTAGATTTCTAGTCGGTTGGTGGCTTGGTCACGTTGGCGCGGGAACGCATCTCGCTCCAGGTCGCTACATGCTCAGTTCGGGAGAGACGGAGAGCTGCAGGCCACTCCAGCAATGGCAGCATCCTGCCAAGTGCACACTGTGCACACAAGGTGTTCGAGAGAATGCGTGAGAGAGAAGAGTGTGTGTGCACGTTGACAGGTGGGCCCTATGCCCATTTTAACAGCCCAGTCAAACGAGGTCAAGTTTTGTTGCCAGGTCCGCACTGACAGCGGGCCCCATCTGTCAGATCCGGCGTCAATACACATTTAGTGACCGATCAATGTTTTTTTGAAAACTGTCAGTACAAAGTTTGCGGGTTTTTGAAGAAAAAAAACGAAAGGCGGTGGTTTTTTGAATTAGGGTCCTCAATTGTGGTGGTTTTTTGCAATTTACTCGAGGAGAAGCAGCGCGGCGCTCGCCATTGTGGAGACAAGGAGAAGTAATGCAAGTGTTTGTCTTATTGGTTCGTTGCTCTTAATTAAGGGGGCTCAACTGCTCAAAGAATGTGTTTGTTTGTGTGTGGGGGATGCCTCTCAAGGCTCAAGCATCACGCTTTCTATAGAAGAGAGCACGGGAAGAATGCCAGCTGCTCAACACGTCAGCTCTACTCTCTTGAGGTTGAGTTTTGATGGAAATCTGACTTCAAGACGACGCCAAGAAGCTGCTTTTGTCCGGAGCAAAAATGATTGAAAATCAACGAAAGACTTCAGGTACAACGTATGTATCATCTTTTTTTGCGGGCAGGTACAACATTTGTATCGAGTGTGGAGGTTTCAGAAAGATTAAATTAAAGGTTGATCAATCAATACTCCATGTACTTCTTAAGGAACCAGATCGCAACAATAGCCAAGAACAGAGAATGGCTGTAAAATTGTCGTAGCACCAAGTGTAAATAAAGTAAGCTAAGCTCCACCAAGCACTAATTCCGCATAACTAATACAGTACACGAGATGCAATGAACCAAATGTTACCCGTCCATGCATGCTGGACGTGTTGGGCGATCTGGAAAATCTCTAATCTGGTAAGAGGTAGGAGGTAAGAGCGCACCCCGCCGCCCACCACCCCGGCGCCGGCGGCCACCCCACGCCGTCTCCCGCCCGGGAACGGCGTCCACCAACCTGCTGCTCGCCGTTTTCCGGCCGCAGCAACCACCCATATCGGTGCGCCTTACCGTGGCACTGGATTTTAACCACGTCCCATACGTCTACGGCTTCTCCTTCACCGCAGGCTGGTTTCCTTCCTCCTAAGTGTTTCTTTGGTTTCTTGGTTGACTGCTGCCTGTTGCTTTTGCTTTGATGCTTTCCGTTCTCCTTCCTTGATGCATATAGTTTCCGTGTTGTTCTAGAGCCTGTTGTCACTTCTGCCCCATGGAAGGCGAGCGGTTTCAACCTTTCAGGATGTTATGCTTTTGAAGTATGGCTGCGCCACTATTGAGGCCGTCGCAGGGCGGCGCTGCCCCGCCGTCGTTCTCAACGACGGTGTCCTCCTTTCGCCGAATTTCTTCGCCTCTCTCCTGGTCAACTGGTTCGGGGGGTTTGCCAACGGCTATGCTGTCAGATCGTGTCAGCCAGGTTGTTTTTAATTCCTCTTCGTGCATGCATGCATCGCCAAGCAGATAGTTCTCCGTGATTGCTGGACGTCCGGCTTGCTACGTATCAGGATGACCCTCTCCAGCTCGTCTCCTTCTGCCCCGCCTTTGTCTTTTCCGCGTGTTCGTTCTTCTGCATGGACCGCTAACGCTGCTTTGCCTTCTCTTCTGGGACCCCACCAAATGCACGACGCTCGTGCCCAGGATTCCGGAGATTCTATGTCGACCTGGCAGATCTCCGTGCTCTCTCCGCAGCACGCGGCAGCCATAATCAAGTGCCTGGCGGTTTAGATCGCCCAAATCCCCCTGCTGTGTCGACGCGGCAGGCCCCTAGCCTGCCGGGGGACGATCGAGGCCACCCTATCGTCGTTTCTTCCTCTCCCCTCATGCATCCCAGCCTTCATTCTGCCTCCCCGCCAGCCCGCACGCCCCCCGATAGCCCAACGCAGCCGCGCATTGCGACCTATCGGGACGCCCTGCTCTCGCATGACTTAGTGCCGCCAGGGTCATTATGCGCCTCGCGTCCACAGCAAATCGGCTTTTCAGATATGGCAAGCCTGTTGACCTTCACCCGCGTTGCTTCCGCTGCCTCTCCTACAGCCATAGACAACGAGATTGTCGGGATCCTGCTATCTGCTGGCTGTGCCGTCGTGTTGGTCACCTTAGCTTCCAATGCAGCATCCGCGTCTACAAGCCTAACCCTCAGCCCGGCGCCACCAATACTTATACCCCCTCCCTCTCTTGCTCGCAGCTTATCAATCCTCTCGACACATCTCCGGCCTCCCCCACCTCGCTCGCAATCATCCCTTTCTCCCCCGCCCCACCCAATCCTGCTCCAGTTGACGCCATGGAGCCTGTGATCCCTGGGCGCCCTACCTCGCTCGACGTCCACTTCCTGCTTGTTTCTGATCAAAACACCCTAGTTTGCCTCATCGACATCTCTCCACCCAAATCCAACTTCCTGCCCTGGCTAAGTTGTCTCTTCAGGCAGCGGCTGCGGATTGGCGCCGTGCGCTTTGCTAGCTCCACGGTGGGCAGGACCTTCGCCATCTTTCAGAGGGAGGAAGAGCAGGCTGCGGCCTTCCGTCCGAGCCCGATCTACGTCGGCTCCCACACGGTCCGCATCATCCCGCACGACGCGGGAGACAATGCTTTCTCCTTCTCCTACTGCCATGTCGTCAACCTTTCGCTTGAAAAGCTGCCTCTGGAGCTTTGGAACAGGTGTGGTGTCGCTGCCACCGTCGCCGGCTTCGCAGGCATGTTGAGGGTTGAACATGCCTGCCTGCACGGGAATGACTTCGCCAGCATCATCGTGCTTGTCAAGGTCGAGGCGCTGCAGCACATCCCCCACCACATCGCCTTTCATCGCTTCGACTGCGCGGGGGCATACGCCAACGTGCTGATAAATGAGATCTGGGATGTGGCCCGGTCGCTCGGGGCCCCATCTGCGCCGCCGCAACCTCCCCCTGCGTGCCGCTTCGGTGGAGGAGGTGGCTCCGGTGTTGGCCGTGCACTCCCGAGGACCCTTCCTCGTCAAGGCCGCGCCCCGTCTAGGGGCTCCGACGCGGCGCCTGGTGGCCAGCTTGACGACGACGGCATGGCTACCCAGGCCTACCGCGCCTACTTGCAGCCTCAAATCGCTTCTGTCCAAGACTTGATGGCCATGTTAAAGCTCTCCTTCAAGCCTAAGTTCATCGAGGGGGCCCCCTTCTCCCTCCCCATGGCCGAGCAGCTTTCCCATGAAGACGAGGGGCGAGGCTGCCTCCGTTCGGCGTTGGTTGCTGCTGACTGCGCTCATCCTAGCGCGGCCGTCTCCTTTGACCCCGACGCCATGTCTTTCTCCTTCAGGCTTGAGCTTAGCAACTGCCGGGCTGCCAAGGGTGTGATTCAGGTGCGAGCTGTCGCCTTGGACGATGGCTTCTTCCCCTTCTTTGATTTGAGCCATGATCTGTTGGCGCGGGAGAGCTGTCGCTCTCTCTTGTTCAAATTCTGGCCACAGGATGAAGCTGACCTCATGTGCCCGCGCACTTTTCCCCTTCTGCCTTCCGTTGATAACATGCACCCTCCCAAGCCTGTTGTGCCACATGGGTTGCTGCCCGCCGTTGGCCCACCCCTATCCGCTGCTGGGGGTGACATTCTCCCTACTAAAGCCTACTTCCCCGCGTACGCGCGTGTGCAGACCCACCAAGTGATGGCCACCAGGCCCATCTGCCCTAGGCCTCTCAGGCACGCCCTTGCCTTGGGCGATGGCCTGCTTGGCTGCGACCGGTCCCCTGTGGCTAACACCAACCTGCTGCATGGGGAGTGCTCCCTGCTCCCCACTCACATCACCACAACTTTCTGCTCTTGCCGCACGCCGCCGCCAGAACCAAGGGCCGAAGATCTCCGCCCCTTGCCCACGCTCCCACTCCTAGATGCCCCCCATGTTGCCTCCTGCATCATCACCTGCCAGGCACCGCCGCTCGCCGGCGATGCAGCTCAAGCCGATCTGGGACTGGCAATCGGTCCCCTCCCGCCCCCTGGCGACCAGACCCTCCAAGAGGTCACCGCCGACCCTGGCGCCGGCTCTGCTGTCCAGGCTTCGGCAGCAGCTGCGCAGGTCCAGCGGGTGGTTGCTGCTGGCTCTTCTGCCCAAGATCTGACGGCGCCCCCCTCGACTGCTCGCCGCAGCCCCCGCATCAGGCAGATGTATGATGGAGAGCGCGTCGGCTCTGTCGAGTGCGCCTCCAAACGCAAGGCGGCGGGCTCCGGCGCTAGCTCCGGTGGCCCTCCTCTAGCGCCTCCTGCCGCAAGAAGACCAAGGTGGTGCCTGTTGCTGAACTGCTTGATCTTCAGTTCGATAGCACCCCCAAGCCCATGACCCGCGGCAAGCTCAAGCAGATCGCTAAGTGCTGCGACCTCAAGTGGACGCCATCTTCGCTCAAGCTTCTTCCTCCTCGAATGCTGGTGCAGGCTGCTCTGGCTCTTCAGACAGCTCCTCTGCCTCCATGGGTGCTCGCTTTGGTTCGGATGTTTAAGGCTCTTTCTGATAGGCTTATGCCCGGTGCCATCCCGGGAGCTGCCGTTTCTAGTTCTAGTTCTGTATGCCTCTGCTTTAGGTTTATATTCAGTCTTAGCCACCATTCTGTCATGCCAATTGCTAGTCAGTCTGTCGGTCTGCTTAGGTTTAAGCGCTTTAAGCACCTGGTATGTATCTCTGATGATGTTAAGATGTTCCTCTATGATATTCTGGATCTCTCTTTTATCCCCCGTGGCATCTGCATTGCTTCCCTCTTTTTCACTGCTGCATGTTTCCGCTCTTTCATGCCCACCACTAGCATTGTTTTTACCTTGTTTGTACACAGGCAGTTTTCTCACCTTGATCCGTGAAACTTCTTAACTGGAATGTACGAGGCCTGGGTGATGAGAACAAGTGTTATTTGCTTCGTGATGTTCTAACCTCCTGTCAACCTAGCATTGTCTGTTTTCAGGAAACAAAACTGGAATCTGCCCCAATTTTGAAGTTGCGGAGTTTTCTTCCTCCTCACCTCAACAACCAGGCGATCATGCCTTCTGCAGGCCCCTTGGGCAGCCTATTGGTCGCCTGGACGCTGCTGCTTTCTCAGGACAGATCGTTGCAACCCACAGATACCATGTCACTGTCAGGTTCTCATCAACGTCGTCTGCATCAGTTTTCGTGATCACTACGGTGTATGCTCCTTGCACCCACCAGGATAGGCAGCTGAAAGTGCGTTATATCGACTAGAGGGGGGTGAATAGGCGATTTTAATGAATTCTTCATTGAGGAATTTGCCGGTGAGGAAATTCCTAAGAGAAGAACTACTTGCAGCGGAATAAGTACTCAGAAGTAAGTATAACAGAATGGGCATGGTCGCTATGATGAAATGAAGACAATCACAGAGTACGTAAAGCGAATCATAGGATAACACAAGATGAAGACAAACAAATCAAGAAATTGAACTGAGGAAATTGAGAAAGTCTTCACCAAAGTCTTCAAACACATATATGAACAATCACTCAACACAAGAATGAGGAAATGAAAGAGTTGAGGAAATAGAACCAGAAGGTTGGTGAAGACAATGATTTGTAGACTGTTCCAACTGCTGTCTCGGTTGTATGCGTATGGTTGGAGCGGCTGAGTATTTAAACTCGAGGACACACAGTCCCGGACACCCGGTCGCCGAAAGCACGCAGCTCAGACACCAAGTCCTCACCAGATTCTCCTTGAACTAAGGTCACATGCACTCGCCCAATCACTCGTGGTAAGTCTTCAGCGACTTCCAAACCTTCACAGACTCGGTCACTCGGCGATCCACAATTCCTCTTGATGTTCTAGACCATGACGCCTAACCGTCTGGAAGAAGCACAGTCTTCAAAGGTAATAAGCGCCGGATCCACGCAGGATCAATCTCTTCCGTGATGCTCAATCACTTTGGGTTTGTAGGGTTTGGTTTTGGGTTTTCTCACTGATGATTTTCGCCAAAGTCCTCGTGAGGATGGGTTGCTCTCAAATGACAAGTGTCAAGTTCTTCGGAGCAGCCAACCAGCTAGTGGTTGTAAGGCGGCTATTTATAGCCTAGGAGCAGCCCGACATGATAAGACATAAATGCCCTTCAATGATATATGACCGTTAGGTGGATAAGATATTTTGGAACAATCAAGCCAAGAAGACAAGAACGGTCGGAAATTTGACTCTCAAATTCTCGTATTATCATGTTCTCATCGTAGGCAATCCGCATTAGCGAATTCCTAACTCCTCGGGCCGAATAAATTCTCAACACTGTAAGAACTTCGCCTCACATCAAGAAATTGATGAATCGTATGAGATTTCCAATGGCTTCACTCAAGGGATTGGTAGGTGTAGGATTTTGAGTTGAGCATCACATGGAAATTTTTCCTTAGTATTTCCTCGACCCCTTTAACAAAGACGGTGTTTCCTATGACTCAAGAAAGAGAAAACGAAACTACGAAAAACAAAAGTCTTCACGCTTCATGTTCCTCAAATGAATACCAAGTCTTCAAGGTCACACCAATTTCTTCACTTTCAAAGTCTTAAGAAAGTCTTCAGAATACCAGTCTTCAGACGAAGAACTTCATTTTTAGGGGTCAACTTTCTCTGTAAATATCAAACTCCTCATAGACTTATAGACCTGTGTACACTCATAAACACATTAGTCTCTTAACCTATAAGTCTCCAATACACCAAAATCACTAAGGGGCACTAGATGCACTTACAGTCTCCCCCTTTTTGGTGATTGATGACAATATAGGTTAAGTATTCAACGGGGATAAATATATGAAGTGTAAATACTGATATTGAGGAATTTGATTGTAAGATATAGAAGAACTCCCCCTGAAGATGTGCATAGTGAGGAATTTGCTTTTGAGGCATTGCACATTTGAAGAGTTGAATCATGGAGATCTCCCCCTATATTGTGTAATTTATACATGCATTTAACATATAATATGAAGAATTTGAAATGCATGATGAAATATGGTGACTGATGTAATTCAGCATGCGTGTATTAACATATAACAAAGAATAAGCATGCAGAGGAACACATCAAAAGTATCAGAGCACCATCAGGTTTAAGATTACAACTCGATCCAATAAAAGTTTCTGAAGAACGAGAGTTGTAACTTAGCAAAAAAAACGCCCATATAATAGACCCGCTTAAAGACTAACTCAACTTTCTCCCTCTTTGTCATCGAATGACCAGGATCGAAACTGAGGACTAACGCCCCTGAAGAAAATCAAGTTGATGGAGGAGCGCCAGCGTTGTCGGGCTCGGTTGTTGTAGTAGGGCCTGCCGCAGTGTCATCCAAGTCTTCATTTTCATCAGTGTCGCGCGATAAAGAATAGGAGCTGGCCACCAAGGAAGGAACCTTGACCTTCTTGAATTTCTTCGGTGGAGGTGAAGACCAGTTATATTCTTCCTTGAGACCCATGTTCTTCAGATCTTCTGCGCTGTAGAGATGAGATAGAACAGCCCAGGTACGGTTGAAGGTTTCATGGAGGTAGTACTGGTTTTTCTTCACTGCATTGTATGTTGAGGTCATGTTGTGAAGAATTGAACCAAACCGACGCTTGACCCATTTATGATTGCGATCAACCTTCCGATGAAGACCGAGGAGTAACTCACGATCACCATCACCCCGGTGCCGTGGCTTGAGGATTTTGCTTGGCCGAGGTATTGGCGGCAGAGTCATGTGTGGCAGAGTCATCATTGGTGGAGTAGGATGCAGCCTTGCGAAATTGACCATCCAATGGATGAATGCCTTCATCTATCACAGCAGTTGCCTTGCCTTTGTCATCGCTGAGGAAAATGTCCGCTTGAGGACTTCAATTGGAGGCAAGTAGCTGCAAAGGTTCGAGTATCAGCCTTGTAATTGAGTGAAGACCTTGTCCCGATGAACCTCATAATCCATGGTGCATAAGGCTTCATCTCAAAAGGTGACATAGCAATGTTTGCCAGAGTCCTCATGAAGAAATCATGGAAGTTGACGGGAACGCCATTAATGATATTGAAAAGCATATTCTTCATGATGCCAACGACTTCTTCATCATTTGAGTCATGGCCTTTGATTGGACTCATTGTCTTCGTCAGAATGCGATAGACAGTCCGAGGCACATATAGTAATTCCTTGACGAAGAATTTGGTTCATGGGGCCTGCCCTGGCTTCAAAGGCTTCATCAGAACTTGCATGTAGTGATTTGTAAGCTCAGGTTCGCTGTAGATGCAACGAGCACCATCTAGGGGAGGACTGAGTGGGAGGGAACGAAGCAATTCAGTTGCTGGTGCCTTGTAGTGAGTATTTTCCGTCATCCAGTCCAGTACCCATGAATTCACATCTTCAGAATCTCCGGTCATGTGCAGCGTCGCATAGAATTGAAGAATGAGTTCTTCATTCCAATCACGTATGTCAAGCAGAAATTCAGCAATCCAAGATCGTGAAGAACACCGAGGACCGGCTCAAGCCCGGCAGAGATTCCATGTCCACGTGAGGAATATGTGCATGATCAAGACTTTGTCTTTGTTGAATAGCATGAGGAATAGAAGTTGGCTTGACTAGCAGTCCGTAAACATCTCTTCCTTATGCGAGCAGAGTCATATGGGTTGTAGTCGATGAAGAATACATGCTCGCCAAGAAATCTTCAGCCTTGAACTTTTGCTTCGTTGAGAATGGATTCTTTGGCTTTGGCAGTGGAGTGTCAGTGAGTTGCATCACTACCTCAGGAATCACAATCTCAGGTTCTTCAGGCTGAGGATTTTCTGGTTCCTCTTTATATGCAGTCTGCATGTTCATAGGATCAGCAACAGTAGGTTCTTCAGCACTAGTGGCTCTTCATGCACGGACGAGGTGGGATGAGTTTCTTCAGAGCCCATTTGAACCGTTGGTGGAGGGGACTGAGGAATTTGTTGGACTGGGGTGAAGAGTGGAGAATTGGGATGCTGACTTTCCCAAAAGTCATCATTCATTACAGGCGTGGTGCATCCAATATCCACGTCTTGGTCTTCAATTGCCTCAACACCAGCCTCTTCAGCTGTGAACTAAGGCATAGGCGAGGAAATGATTGGTGTTGAAGGGATTGCATCCACTTCAATTTCTTCATCAATCTACTCTGACGAAGCAGCAGAATGATTTTCTTCATCAGATCCGCTTGGGATCTCATATTCTTCACCAAAAGGAACAAGGTCCTTTGATGGAATGGAGGAAATTGGAACAGCATCGATTGGATTTTCAAACGAGCTTGTCATAGGCTTCATTTTCTTCAGGGCTGAAGAATTTGAAGCAGCTGATGCTTTCCTTTTCTTCACTCGCAGCTCGCTCTGCAGCCTTGGTCTTCTTCACATACCGATGCGATGGAAGGATAGGAGTTGGTGTAGGCGCAGGAGGAGCTGAGGAATCTGTTTGAATTTCCTCAGGCGCAACTGATGCGGTTGCCCTGACTTCTTCAGTTTCTTCAGGCGCACCACTAGTGGATGCCCTGTCAATTTCTTCCTCGGCTGGAATGGAGTCATCAGCCCTGGAACTAGCATTGTCTTCAGCAGGCTGAAAATCATCAGCGGTGCTGGCATGTTCTTCACTAGGCTGAGTAGAGGCTCCAGCCTGAGGAACTTCTTGTTGCGTTGGAGCTGCAACATTTGTGAACTTCTTGGTCAGGTTTACAAATCTGACTTTGGCTCCTTGCCAATCAGCATAGTAGGCATCAAAGTCATCGCCGAGGGCTTTGATTTCGATCGATTTTGAGAAGATCATCGTGTCATTCTCGACAACATTTTTCCTCGTGAACTTCTCTTTCTGGAATCGAGCCTTCTTGATCTCGCTTAGCCTTTTCAAATTTCCATTTCTCTTGAAATGAAATGGGTCAAGATGTGACTTTGTCCAGAGTCAAATGAAAATCAGGCATAGGTGTCTCCGGATCCTTGTGCCATAGATCAATGTATTCAAGGATCGCCCTTGGATCCAAAAGCAGTGGCACAGATGTGCCTTTGGCTCTAGCGGCCCTAACTTGTCGGTCTCTGATGATTTCTGCAAGTTCATTATCGTCAGCTTCATCATCAGATGGCACTTGGAAGGCGGCCTGTTTCTTCTTCGGACTTGGCCAAGGACCTCGTCCAGCAGTTGCCTTTTTCTTTAGCAGAGTGGGGAATGATGAAGAATTTGGTGCAGCTGAGGAACTTGCTGAGACACCAGAGGCAATAGAGATGCCTGCAGTCCTTTGGCACGTGGCCAGATGTACAGGTGCTGAGGACTTTGGAGGAGCTGCTAAGGACTTTGGAGGAGCTGCTGAGGATTTGGGAGGAGCAGGAGCAGCATGAGGAACTGGCCGTGAGGGCATTGAATATTCTGGTCGTGAGGGCATTGCTGAGGATTTTGGCCGTGAGGGCACTGTTGGTGAAGCACTTGGCTTGTGCGCTGGCTTCTTTGCCATTGATTTTCTAGGCTTGACAGGGGCCTCAGTGGCAGCAGCAGTAGCAGAGTCTTCATTGAATTTCCTCACTGCTTCCTTGGCTTGTCTCGCCAACTTGGCTTGGCGCTTGGCCCATTCTTCAGGAAAGTCCTCACCACGCTTGATGCTGGTGGGGTCAGCTTCTTGGCCAGGTGCCAATGGAGCTCTTGGGCACGGAGGATTCAGTGCAAATTTCTTCATGTACTTTGCAGTAACATACATGTACTCCCTCCATTCCCTTGCCCATCTCCTTTCAATCCTCTGAATGCGCACCTTGCGCTGATTTTTATTTTCCTTGCCAAACTTGGCTTCATCAGGTGTCACGACCGGTTTTTCAATAAAATACTTATTGAGAAACCGATCTTTAGGTCCCAGTATAAGAAGAACTATCCTTACTAGTAGACAAATACTTGATACAGAAGGCCAGTAGCATTAAATATATTACAGGGTTGAGTTGAGGCTGCTCAACAATTTAATTACAAACATGCCAATATTGTACATAAGGGCGGTCATGACACAGGGGTGTAGTGGCATGCTACTGACTCGAGATAAAAGTGGTGGTGGATATATCACAGTGGAGTGGATAACATAACACCTAAACTGGCAGCTCATCGAGCGTCGAGGTGAGGCTCGATGAATTTATTTGGGTAGCGGAAGCGGATATAATACAGTGACCAAATCCAGGTTCGCACGAGACTGACTGGGACTCCTCTAGGCGTTGGACTCGCTATCGAACTCTTCATCCATGAGATCGCCTTCATCAACATCTGGCCAAATCAACAAGCCAGGTGAGTACTTTGAAAGTACTCGCAAGACAGTTCGGACATAAGATATAACAAATGCATGCATGAATGCGGCATGAGCAAATAACAATGCACATTCAAATAATAAATATTGCACAACATGATATGTAAAGGAAGTCGGGCGGTAGTCCTCCCAAATCCCAAAAAATAACAGAAAACCGATCGGTGTCCGAGCGACGCCTCAAGGGCAAACAAATAAATAATCATGCCACGGTCGGCGCCTAAGCGACACCACATAAAGGGCTTATATTGAAAGTAAATAACATGCGTACACAATCGGACGCCGGAGCGACATCGCAGAAAGGGCTTATATTGAAAGTAAATAACAAGCGTGCCATAGTCGGACGTCTGAGCGACATCGCAAAAAGGGCTTATATAGAAAGTAAATTACAAGCGTGCCACGATCGGACGCCGAGCGACATCGCAGAAAGGTCTTATATAGAAGTAAATAACAAGCGTGCCACATACGGACGTCGAGCGACATCGCAGAAAGGGCTTATATAGAAAGTAAATAACAAGCGTGCCACAGTCGGACGTCTGAGCGGCATCGCAGAAAGGGCTTATATAGGAGTAAATAACAAGCGTGCCACAGTCGGACGTCTGAGCGACATCGCAGAAAGGGCTTATATTGAAAGTAATTAACAAGCGTGCCACAGTCGGATGTCTGAGCGACATCGCAGAAAGGGCTTATATTTCATTATTAATATCTGATAAATTCACGAGATATAAGACTCACAGAAAAATATTCAACACACGATAATAAACGGGTTAGTCCATCCACAGGAATAATCATTTAGCCGGACTTAACACTCATGTAGTTCATCGGAGTTTTTGTCACTAAGACTGACAAGATAAGTTGAACATAGTACTCGGACATGGATAAGATGATTCAAAGGATTTTGACTCTGGAGAGTTTGTACTAATTACCCACAGCCAACAGATTTCCGTAGTCACCAAGGACTAGTTCCGTTTACGGTATTTCGGTAGAAACACATCTAACCAGTACACACCCATCCCACCTCACGATGCCAGGAATCACCCTAGACAACATTCAAGAGAAACTTTGAGACGGGGAGATCACAACCTCGAATAGCATGGGATCAAATTTATATACGCAGCTCTAAGGGTGCCCCCTCTCGTCCCAACCGAAACACCCATGCCCCCGACCGGATGATCTGGCTTTAATCCAGGCCATGGAACCCTCATCACGGCCTCTCTATTTGGTGTGTACCAGAAAGAGGTTTGCAACTTACTAAGCCATATCCCTTATGGAAAACATGTGGTAGTACAGAAGGAAAACGGATGGAAACGTGACTTGATTCACGTTGACACTGGAGTCAAATAGTCTGGCATAAGACTGGCATGCTACAACACTGCCATCTCACCCATTCTCATGCCATCACATGGCCATGCAAACTCATGTCCAAACACATATGGATTTTCGAAACTCACTTGCCTCAACTTTGCATGTAATATAACATTTATCGAAATGCTCATAAACATGCCATGAAACTACTTAATGCAAACATGCAACGAACACTCATCATATCAAAAGTTCAAACATGCTTGCCTGGTTCGGAGTAGTCGGAGTCTAGCTTGGCGAAGTTCGCGGTTCCGTCACCTCCTCCGGTATCTACGGTATAAGAAAATACGTACTAACGTAAATACCGTGGGTGCACAGAAAAGTATTCCAAATATTTTTCAAATAAATATTACAAAAAACTAGACAGAAAAATAAAGATGACAGAAAAAGAATCAATCAAAAATCATTTTCTGTCTAAAAGATATAAAGGTTTTAGTCCAGGGACTCATCTGTAGTGAAACAGAAAGTTTCTAGGGGCCAACTTATAAAAACAGAAAACGCTTCGGCTAAAAAGCCGTCAACTGCAAAGGAGACGATTCTGCCCGGCGCTTTCAAAACGGTTCGGAAAAAAGAAAATACTGACGAGGGGTACCACCCGCCAGGTTTGAAATTTCAAACGGGGAGAAGCAGAGCTCGTCGGCGCCCGAGAGCTGCGGTGGTCGCCGGCGGTGATCCACGGCGAGTTAGGAGGATCGGAAGGTACCTACGTGTTCAGCGTGACCTTCCGCGTCGGTGGGTGGTGGTGGTGGTCGTCGGCGAGCACCACGTCGACGGCGGTCCTTGCTCCGGCGGACGGCGGCTCGGGTGGAGTTGGATCTCGTCGGGGAGGGATGCGGAGTTCAAATTGAAGCCTGGGTTAGATCACTGGGTGCTCGAGGAAGCTACTGACGAGGTTTGGGCGGCGGGGATGGCCTCACCGGAGTGAATCGAGCTGGTGGCCGAGGCGGACCGGGGCGGTCGGAGTTGGGGGAGGAGACCTCCTCGAGGTCCTCCTAGTGGCTTGGCGGGGTTCTGGTGGGGTGCAGTGGTGGTGTGTGCTCGAGAACGAGCTCGGGACTCCATTTTATAGGCGATCTGAGGCGGTGGCCGTGAACGGGGATCTCCGGCGATGGTTACGGCGGTGCAGTGCTTGGTCGGGGAGTTTAGGGGGTTGGGCGTCAACGTGGAGGTCCACGGGTTCCGTTTAGCAGCTAACCTTGGCTGGATTAGGCGTGTTGGGTGGTTTCGACAGAACGGGGCGGCGCAGGCCCGTCGGCGGCAAAGGGCGCGCCCTGTGCTTGCCGGTCCATGGCGACAGTGCTGCGGTGTGCGCTGGCATGCATGAGGCCACGCAGAGGGCTAGGGAGCGTTGGGCAGCGCCGAACAGCGTAGCGATCTGGCGTTGGCTCCGTTAGCCGCCACGGGTGGCTCTGCCACCGCAGAAGCTGCCGGCGTCGGCGATGCTCGCCGCCACCGACACCTGCGCCCGTCCAAGAGAGCATGCGGTGCTCTGGTCAAGGAGGAGAGGCCGTGAGAAACGCGCCAGGGTGCACTGGTGATCGATTACAAGGCACTGATGAAAAACGACACTGACAACTCTGAATCTCTGAATTTACTGAAAGTGTACAGGAACAGTGCTGGCCAAGTGTTTGATGAAATGATTCAAGCATGAGAAAAAATTATCTGGGCCTGATCTTTGGTGTGGTGGCCTCTCAAAGCACCTAGGGGTGGCCTGATTTTTGGTGGAATTTTTGGAGAAAGGAAAATATGAATTTCACCAAAAATGATGTATCTGGTCCAAACTTGCAGAGGTTGAAACTTGAAAATTTTTAAAAGAGGAAGAGTGGATCTTGATGGATCTAGGTTGGGGGTGCTAAGGACTATCCATAGGAGTTGGTTTGAGATCAAAACTCAAAATAAAACAGGCACTTCCTTTGTAAATCATCTAGGCTTAGAATAATGGACATAATTGTTTTTGGGGAAATAATAAATGAAATAAAATCCAAAAATGGGTTGGACCTGTTGGAAAATGTTTGGATTGCCCCAAAGTGGAGGGAGGGGTTTTGGAAGAAATTACCACATGAGGCATGGTAAAACCAGGGGTGGTTTCAAAACAAAAGAGTAGCCCCAAAATCCATAGGGTTTCTTTTTAATAGAAAATAAATTCCAAAAAAAATATTTGAGATGGGAAACTCAGAAGAAAGGTTTTTAATAACCAAACACCAGGGTTGAAGAAGATACAAAAAATAAAATCCTTGCCATGGGGAAAAGTTTTGAGAGAGAGAGGTTTTTTTGGAAGGATTTAAATGGCCTCCTTCAAATCAAACAAAGTTTTTGTTGAAAACTAAATAAAAAAAATTTGGAGTGTCACAACACCTACCCCCTTAGGAAAAATCTCGTCCCCGAGATTTCAGCTGATCCTCAAATAAGTGTGGGTGCTCTGTCCGAAGAAAATCCTCTCTTTCCCAAGTCGCTTCATTCTCGGTGTGATTGCTCCACAGAACTCTGAAAAACTTGATGGTTTTCTGTCGGGTCCTCCTCTCAGACTCCTCCAATATTTTTATTGGACTTTCCCAATAGGTGAGGTCTGGTTGCACGTCAATGTTTTCATGGGATACTTGCTTCTCGGGGTTGCTCACGCACTTCCTCAATTGCGAGATGTGGAACACGTCATGGACATCGGATAATTCTTCGGGTAAGTCTAGCTGGTAGGCTACTATGCCTCTTCGTGCCACTATACAGAAGGGTCCGATGAATCTTGGTGCTAGCTTTCCCTTAACCTTGAATCGTTGCAGGCCCCTCATAGGATATACTCGTAGGTACACAAACTCACCGGGTTCAAAACTGACTCCCCGATGTTTTTGATCGTAATAACTCTTCTGTCGACTTTGAGCTGTCTTGGGTCGATCCCTAATTATCTTAACTTTATCTTCAGCCTCCTTGAGCATGTCTGGGCCGAAGATATGGCTGTCTCCGGTTTCTGACCAATTTAGCGGGGTACGACATCTTCGCCTCAGTAGCTTCAAATGGTGCCATTTGCAGCTGGCTTGGTAATCGTTGTTGTATGCGAACTCGCGTATGGCAAGCTTTCTTCCCAACTGGTTCCATAGGTGAGGACACATGCTCTCAAAGATGTCTTCTAGAATTTGGTTCATGCGCTCAGTTTGTCCATCACCGGGGTGGTATGCGGTACTAAACGCCAGCTTGAGTTCCCGTGAGCTTGTTGTAATTGGTCCCAAAATCGGAAACGAATTGAGTGCCTCTGTCGATATTATAGTCTTTGGGACTCCATGCAAGCGCATTTATACGGGAAAGATAAAGCCCGCAAGCTTCGAGTGGTGTGGGTTTTCTTCACGGGATGAAGTGTGCCACCTTAGTCGATCTATCTGTGATGACCCATATGGCATCATTCCGTGTCGTGACCGAGGTAGTCCAACAATAAAATCCATTCCAATTTCGGCCCCATTTCCACTCGGGTATCTTATTTGGTTGTAAAAGTCCGCCGGTTTCGGTGCTCGCCTTGATGCGCTGACAAGAGTCACAACATCCAATGAACGTGGCTATGTCCCTTTTTATACCGTACACCAAAAATTTTCCTCAAGATCCTTGTACATTTTGTTCCTCCGTGATGGATTGAATACGGGCGGTGTGGCCTTCAGCTAAAATTTGATGTTTAAGGTCCTTGATATTTGGCACGCAGCCTATCTCCGCACTCACAATATTCCCTGCTCGCCTATGATGAATTCGAGGCCTTGCCCAAACTCACTTTCCGCTTTATGCCTTCAATGTCAGGGTGCCCACGTTGAGCCTCCTTAATCCTTTCTATCAGGGTAGGATGTATTTCCAAATTCGACACACTGCCTTCGGTGACCACCATTAAGTTGAGTTTAGCAAACTCCTGCCGAAATTCAGGTCTCAGGTTTGGTAGGTTGTCGTTGTCCGAGCTAGGGTTCCGACTAAGAGCATCCGCCACTACATTTGCTTTTCCTGGATGATAGTGGATTCCAACATCATAATCCTTCACTAATTCCAACCAGCGTCGTTGCCGTAAATTGAGTTCCGGTTGTGTAAAAATATACTTGAGGCTTTTATGGTCTGTGTATATTTCACAACGATTTCCAAGTAGGAAGTGTCTCCATTCCTTGAGTGCATGGATGACTGCTGCCAACTCCAAGTCATGAGTAGGATAATTTTCTTCATGCTAGCGAAGTTGTCTGGAAACATACGCGACTACCTTGCCTTCTTGCATCAATACGCATCCGAGGCCCTTCCGGGATGCGTCACAATACACCTCAAAATTCTTGTGTATGTCTGGCACAATTAATACTGGTGTTGTCGTCAATTTCCTTTTTAGCTCTTGGAAACTTTTCTCGCAAGCTTCAGTCCATTCAAACTTCTTGTCCTTCTTGAGTAACTGCGTCATTGGCTTTGCTATGGTGGAGAATCCTTCAATAAATCTTCGGTAGTATCCTGCCATTCCCAAGAAACTTCAGCGTCCATTCTGCGGCTGGTGGTTTCCAGCCAAGCACGGCCTTGTCTTTTTCCGGTTCACGACAATACCTTCCTAGGTCAAGATGTGGCCCGAAAACCCACTGCCTTAGCCAAAATTCACATTTGCTGAACTTGGCGTACAATTGATGTTTCCTGAGTTCTCCTAGTACAATTCGAGATGTTCAACAGGTTCTTCCGGTGTCTTGGAGTATATCGAATATCGCCGATGAATACCACAACAAACTTGTCCATAAACTTCATAAATACTTTGTTCATGAGGTGAACAAAATATGCGGGGGCGTTTGTTAGTCCAAACGGCATTACCGTGAACTCATACAGTCTGTATCTGGAGGTGAAGGTTGTCTTGGGGATATCCTCTGTTCGTACTTTTAATTGATGGTATCCCAACCTTAAGTCAATTTTTGAGAAGACCTTGGCCTGGGCGAGCTGATCAAATAGATCATTTATCCGTGGCATTGGGTATTTGTTCTTGATTGTGACCATGTTAAGTGCTCGATAGTCTATACACAATCTCAGTGTCCCATCCTTTTCTTGGCAAATAAAATTGGTGAACCCCAAGGTGAGGAGCTGGCTCAGATATATCCTTTGTCCAAGAATTCTTTTATTTGCTTCTTCAATTCTACCAACTTGGATGGTGCCATTCTGTATGGTTTCTTGTATATGGGGCGGTTCCGGTGCTAGCTCAATGCTGAATTCTATCTCTCGTCTGGTGTCATGCCCGGTAGTTCTTCGAAATACGCCTGAAACTCACACACCATCGAACTTTGCTTAACTCAAAACGCCCACCTTGTTCAACCTCGCTGCCGAGATATTTGTCTCTTTGGCTGAAACTTTATTGTCTTCCCGTGATGGTGGGTGAGAATTACGGTCCGTTGAAGCAGTCAATAAAACCTTTGTTGGTGGTTAACCAATCCATCCCTAGGATGACATCCAGTCCTTTATTTTCCAATACAATAAGGTTGGCGGAAACTTCAATCCTTCAAATTCAATAACCACACCTTGGCAAGAATCTCCGAGTCACTTGCTTAATCCTGGGGACTTGATGATCATGGATTTTTCCAAGGAAGCATCGAAAATTGTTTTGCAAAGCAAATCTCTTCGAAATGAACGAGTGAGAAGCTCCAGAATCAAAAAAAATCGTGGCAGGTATTGTGTTGACAGGGAACATACCGAGTACGATATCCGGGGCGTTTTGTGCTTCTTCTCTGGTCACGTGGTTCAGATGACCCTTCATGTGGTTGTTATTGGGGTTGAAATTGTTTCGCTTGGGCGCTGAATTATTGCCACCGTTGTTCGGCTTTGGGGTCGAGTTCCTTGGCTTGGGGAACTGCTTGGCATAGTGCCCTTCTTCTCCACAAGCGTAACAAGTAACGCCTGGGTGATATGTGAACTCCTTGTCCCTTGCATGGAAATTCTTGATTGGGTGAGAAACATTTGTCGTGGGTTTGTGTGTCCCACCTTTCTGAAAATCCGTCTTGCTTCGGTGGTTGCGAGCAAGAGTGGTCTGGTCCCTCTTGCGTTTGCGAAAATCTTCCGAGCTGCATCGGTCATTTTCCGAGGTAATCGCTTTATCCACCAGTGTTTTGAAATCTGGGAAAGTGTGCACGACCAGCTGGCATTTAAGCGCGGGTGCCAGACCGTCCAGGAATTTTTCCATCTTCTTGCTTTCAGTCATACGCTCTTCGTTGGCGTAGCGAGACAACAGACTAAACTGACTGTTGTATTCTGACACCGTCATGGCCCTTTGTTTGAGGTCATCAAACTCTCTCTTCTTGATCTTCATAACACTTTTAGGAATGTGCGCCCCACGAAAACCTTCTTTGAACTACTCCCAGGTTATATCATTTTCGTTGGGGTGCATGTGTAGGAAATTTTCCCACCATGATGCAGCTGCTCCAATGAGATAGTGTGGTGCATATAGTACTTTCTCATGGTCTGAACACTGTGCAATAATTAATTTTCTTTCCATGTCTCGAAGCCAGTCATCGGCCTCAAGAGGTTTGTCAGTATGAGAAAATGTTGGGGGACGCGTCTTCTGTAGCTCAGACAACTTGGATTGTTGCTGATACGGTCCACGGTGATTTCCCATATTGATGACTTGGTTCATCATTTCCTGATGTTGTTGCTGACTCTGTTCATAAAGGCGGCATACTTGGGAAAATGCTGTTTCACTGCCCTGTTGACTTGACTGCCCCTTTGTGAAATTGTTGCTTGTTTGTGTGCCATAATTTTCCTCTGGCGGATTTGGCATGGATCGCGTCCAAGGACGAGACATTTTTCACTCTGGGGATATATTTTGTAAAACTCATAAGAAAACAAATTGAGTCGCAAAAATCAATAAATTCATAAAGATGGGAAATTTTAAATGCTCCAAGATTTTTCAAGAGAATAAATGATTGCGCATGGAGAAGGACTGCTCATTACATATCTTACACCGCAGTAATTATACAATACATCACTCAGGATATGCGTACATATTCCTGACATGTTATTTAGGCTAGTGCACTTCTCCCAGTTCCTACATGATGCGCAAACAAACTACTTCTCACAACCTATGTACATATAAACATATCGTACAAGTCGGTACATCGCATGGCGGCTAAGCGTACTCAGTCGGAGATGGTAAGGATCTCCCTTGGCCTGCCGAGGGTGAGGCGCGGTGAGGCTGGGGACTCAACCTCCTCCTCGCTAATAGGCTCCAGACGTGAAGTGTTGCGCTGAGTTGATGGAGCGGGCACCATAGGTGGAGCAACACGAATAGGAGTGGGCGCAATAGGTGGTGCAGAACGAACTGAAGTGGGTGCAATGACTTGGTTGAACTCCTTAGTGGTAGGCAGGCGACGAGCAGTGGCAAGAATGGTAGGTGAATAAGATGCCGAGGACGAGACGAAAGTCAGCGGTGGTGCTGTGTGCAGGAGCTCCCTCCTGTTGGCGGCACAGCCATGGACTGAGTCCATGCGGGCAGCCACAAGATCGTCCACAAGGTTGTCGAAGGCTAACTCCAGAGCCCGGAGGTACTCGACAAGCATCTCAATAGCTTCGTCTCGCTCTCCTCTGGGGCAAGCGAATGAGTAGTGACAGGTGTACGGCACATAGCATGGAAGGTAGCGGTAGCGACGAGTCTTCATCGAAGGAAGAACATCCCGGAGACAAGCTATCGCCTCACGGGCAGCCATCTGCATAGCATGCCTCTCCGTAGGCATGGCTCTCCCCAAGAACCGAAGCGGCGTGAACTCAACATGCCCTCCTTGAATTGCACCACGGCTGGTGCATGGTCGACTATCGCTGATCTTGTGCTGGTAGAGTGTGAAGACGGGCGCACCGATGGCCCCATCGCGACCTGGACGATGAAGGAGAGGAGCTTGACGAACCCTCAGCATCGCTATTAACACTGTGACTCACAATCGTTGCCACCATCTACAAAAGTAGGCAAAAATTTGAATGGTCAGATCATAAATTTATGCCGATCACGTAAAATGACTACATTTGCAAAAATATAAATTAACACTATTATGCTAATAACCGATTAGTGATCGCACCTAGTGGCTTCCTCATAATCAGCCTGGCTCGTACTAAGTTTGTCACGACCGGTTTTTCAATAAAATACTTCTTGAGAAACCGATCTTTAGGTCCCAGTATAAGAAGAATTATCCTTATCGGTAGACAAATACTTGATATGTAAGGCAAGAGCATTAAATATATTACAGGGTTGAGCTGAGGCTGCTCAACAATTTTATTACAAACACGCCAATATTGTACATAAGGGCAGTCATGACACAGGGGTGTGGTGGCATGCTACTGACTCGAGATAAAAGTGGTGGTGGATATATCACAGTGGAGTGGATAGCATAACACCTAAACTGACAGCTCATCGAGCGTCGAGGTGAAGCTCGATGAATTTATTTGGGTAGCGGAAGCGGATATAATACAGTAACCAAATCCAGGATCGCACGAGACTGACTGGGACTCCTCTAGGCGTCGGACTCGCTATCGAACTCTTCATCCATGAGATCGCCTTCATCAACATGTGGCCAAATCAACAAGCCAGGTGAGTACTTTGAAAGTACTCGCAAGACAGTTCGCACATAAGATATAACAAATGCATGCATGAATGCGTCATGAGCAAATAACAATGCACATTCAAACAATAAATATTGCACAACATGATATGTAAAAAGGAAGTCGGGCGGTAGTCCTCCCGAAAACCCAACAAAATAACAGAAAACCGATTGGGTGTCTGGAGCGACGCCTCGAAGGGCAAACAAATAAATAATCATGCCACAGTCGGGCTAAGCGAGACCACATAAAGGGCTTATATTGAAAGTAAATAACATGCGTGCCACAATCGGACGTCGGAGCGACATCGCAGAAAGGGCTTATATTGAAAGTAATTAACAAGCGTGCCACAGTCGGACGTCTGAGCGACATCGCAGAAAGGGCTTATATAGAAAGTAAATAACAAGCGTGCCATAGTCGGACGTCTGAGCGACATCGCAGAAAGGGCTTATATAGGAAGTAAATAACAAGCGTGCCACATCGGACGTCTGAGCGACATCGCAGAAAGGGCTTATATAGAAAATAAATAACAAGCATGCCATAGTCGGACGTCTGAGCGACATCGCAGAAAGGGCTTATATAGGAAGTAAATAACAAGCGTGCCACAGTCGGACGTCTGAGCGACATCGCAGAAAGGGCTTATATTGAAAGTAATTAACAAGCGTGCCACAGTCGGATGTCTGAGCGACATCGCAGAAAGGACTTATATTTCATTATTAATATCTGATAAATTCACGAGATATAACACTCACAAAAAAATATTCAACACACGATAATAAACGGGTTAGTCCATCCACAGGAATAATCATTTAGCCGGACTTAACACTCATGTAGTTCACCGGAGTTTTTGTCACTGAGACTGACAAGATAAGTTGAACATAGTACTCGGACATGGATAAGATGATTCAAAGGATTTTGACTCTGGAGAGTTTGTACTAATTACCCACAGCCAACAGATTTTCGTAGTCACCAAGGACTAGTTCCGTTTACGGTATTTCGGTAGAAACACATCTAACCAGTACACACCCATCCCAACTCATGATGCCAGGAATCACCCGAGACAACGTTCAACAAAAACTTTGAGACGGGGAGATCACAACCTCGAATAGCATGGGATCAAATTTATATACGCCAAGACTCTAAGGGTGCCCCTCTCGTCCCAACCGAAACACCCATGCCCCCGACCGGATGACAGGCTTTAATCCAGGCCATGGAACCCTCATCACGGCCTCTCTATTTGGTGTGTACCAGAAAGAGGTTTGCAACTTACTAAGCCATATCCCTTGCGGAAAACATGTGGTAGTACAGGAAGGGAAAACGGATGGAAACGTGACTTGATTCACGTTGACACTGGAGTCAAATAGTCTGGCATAAGACTGGCATGCTACAACACTTCCATCTCACCCATTCTCATGCCATCACATGGCCATGCAAACTCATGTCCAAACACATATGGATTTTTGAAACTCACTTGCCTCAACTTTGCATGTAATATAACATTTATCGAAATGCTCATAAACATGCCATGAAACTACTTAATGCAAACTTGCAACGAACACTCATCATATCAAAAGTTCAAACATGCTTGCCTGGTTCGGAGAAGTTGGAGTCTAGTCAAGAAAGTTCATGGTTCCGCACCTCCTCCGGATTCACGGTATAAGAAAATACGTACTAACGTAAATACCGTGGGTGCACAGAAAAGTGTTCCAAATATTTTTCAAATAAATATGAAAAAAAACTAGACAGAAAAATAAAGACGACAGAAAAAGAATCAATCAAAAATCATTTTATGTTTAAAAGATATAAAGGTTTTAGTCCAGGGACTCATCTATAATGAAACAGAAAGTTTCCAGGGGCCAACTTATAAAAACAGAAAACGCTTCGGCTAAAAAGCCGTCAACTGCAAAGGAGACGATCGCCAAGGCGTTTTCAGAAAACGGTTCGAAAAAAAGAAAATACTGACGAGGGGTCCCATCCGTCAGGTTTGAAATTTCAAATGGGGAGAAGCAGAGCTCGTCGGCGCCCGAGAGCTGCGGTGGTCGCCGGCGGCGATCCACGGCGAGTTAGGAGGATCGGAAGGTACCTACGTGTTCAGCGTGACCTTCCGCGTCGGTGGGTGGTGGTGGTGGTCATCGGCGAGCACCACGTCGACGGCGGTCCTTGCTCCGGCGGACGGCGGCTCGGGTGGAGTTGGATCTCGTCGGGGAGGGCTGCGGAGTTCAAATTGAAGCCTGGGTTAGATCACTGGGTTCTCGAGGAAGCTACTGACGAGGTTTGGGCGGCGGGGATGGCCTCACCCGGAGTGAATCGAGCTGGTGGCCGAGGCGGATCGGGGCGGCCGGAGTTAGGGGAGGAGACCTCCTCGAGGTCCTCCTAGTGGCTTGGCGGGGTTCTGGTGGGGTGCAGTGGTGGTATGTGCTCGAGAACGAGCTCGGGACTCCATTTTATAGGCGATCCGAGGCGACGGTGCTGTGGTGTGAGCTGGCATGCATGAGGCCACGCGGAGGGCTAGGGAGCGCTGGGCGGCGCTGAACGGCGAGCGAAGCTGGCGCTGGCCTCGCTTGGCGCCACGGTGGCTCGCCACCGCAAAGCTGCCGGCGCCGGGCGACGCCGCCGCCATCGACACCTGCGCCTGGCCCAAGAGAGCATGCGGTGCTCTGGTCAAGGAGGAGAGGCTGCGCGCAACGCGCCAGGTGCAATGGTGATCGATGACAAGGCATCGATTTAAAAACGACAATCGACTACTCAATCTCTGAATTTATCGAAGTGTACAGAACAAAGGCCGCCAAGTGTTTGATGAAATGATTCAAGCATGAGAAAAATTTACCTGGGGCTGATCTTTGGTGTGGTGGCCTCTCAAAGCACCTATGGGTGGTCTGATTTTTGGTGGAATTTTTGGAGAAAGGAAAATATGAATTTCACCAAAAATGATGAATCTGGTCCAAACTTGCAGAGGTTGAAACTTGAAAATTTTGAAAAGAGGATGAGTGGATCTTGATGGATCTAGGTTGGGGGTGCTAAGGACTATCCAGAGGAGTTGGTTTGAGACCAAAAACTCAAAATAAAACAGGCACTTCCTTTGTAAATAATCTAGGCTTAGAATAATGGACAGAATTGTTTTTGGGGAAATAATAAATGAAATAAAATCCAAAAATGGGTTGGACCTGTTGGAACAGAATGTTTGGATTGCCCCAAAGTGGAGGGAGGGGTTTTGGAAGAAATTACCACATGAGGCATGGTAAAACCAAGGGTGGTTTGAAAACAAAAGAGTAGCCCCAAAATCCATAGGGTTTCTTTTTAATAGAAAATAAATTCCAGAAAAAGATATTTGAGATGGGAAACTCAGAAGAAAGGTTTTTAATAACCAAACACCAGGGTTGAAGAAGATACAAAAAATAAAATCCTTGCCAAGGGGAAAAGTTTTGAGAGAGAGAAGTTTTTTTTTGGAAGGATTTAAATGGCCTCCTTCATATCAAACAAAGTTTTTGTTGAAAACTCAATAAAAAAATTTGGAGTGTCACATCAGGTGTGCAATAGTCAGCATATATGTCCTCGGGTATTTCAAAATCCGTCATGACCTCAGGCCTCTTTCCTCCTTTCTGTGGCTTCTTTCCTTCTGTCGTATTCTTCAGCTGAGGAATTTGAACAATCGAATTCTCTGAAAAAGTATGCAACTTTTCTTTGAGGAACGATGCAAATGAGTTAAGTTGATGAGAACCTAGTGATTTAGCAGCAGACATGAGTACCTGTGAACAGAGTATAGTTGCGAGGAATTTGGAGAGGTCATATGCGTTCTCAGAAGGTTTTTCAAAAAGAACAAGTTTGAGGAATTTGACCAGATGAGCCTTGAAAAATTTCACTAAGCGATCTTTGTCTTAGGTTCTAGAGTTGTATAGATCGAGGATCCACACAATTGAGGAATCTTGAAGAAAAATCATTGCTTAGACAAACGAATCAAGAGCATATTACGTTTGAGGTGTTCATATGTGTGAAGATTTGAAGAATAAACACCTTTGAAGATTTTCAGGAAGGTTTGAGAATCAAAGCGAGTAATAAAAGTAACTTTTAATTACTCCGAATCAAGAACGCGATTAACTAAGAAGTGTAGATTAGAAGTTCGTCACCAGATCTCCCACGCCTAACTCGGTGGAGGAAGACAGCTATGGCGGCGGCGGAGTGAAGATTTCATGGTCGGCGCTGAAAGTACGACGGCGACGAGGTCGAGGCAAGAAGCTCTTCCTCACCGCGATTTATGGAGTAAGCGGCGGCTTAGGGTTTGAGAAGCTCGAGCGAGAGAGAGAGTGTTCGAGTGGAGTAAAGGAAGTGAGGAAGGGGAGAGGGGGTATATATAGCCACGGTGAAAAAATGTTCACCCGAAGATTTTGGACGAACGTGCCCCTGACCCTTCTCATTCGCTTGACATGTGTCACCCACATACTGAAAAGTGGAGATCGTGTTAGATCGTGGGTGAATAGATAAGTCTATCGTAGGAAGCGGAACGGATTGAGCGGCAAAACCAAAAATTTGGATAAGATAAGTTAAAAGTTCCGTTCGCAATTTCTTCAGCTGACAAGGACATAGTGAAGATTTTGAACGAGTTTCAAATAGAACGCACATGAAGAATTTGTGAATAGATTGGGTTGAGTATAGCATAGAGGGGGAAGGGTCCGATCACATTCACTTAGCAGAAAAATGCAACTTGAGGAAATAGCCATAAGTGAATGCTGTAGAGGACATAAACCATATATATATATATATATATATATATATATATATATATATATATATATATATATATATATATATATATATATATATATATATATATATATATATATATACATCGAGCTGAGGAAAAACTCAAATTGAAGAAAAACGAAGAAAAACGACAGAAACAGTGAAGATTTTGCAAAGTTGAAGAATTTGAAAAACTGAAGAATTTCAAAACTGAGGTAAAACTCAAATTGAAGATTTTCAACTTTGGTGGTGGCGTGACTCCATCAGATAAGAATGATGATTTCAGACACCGCATACAATTGTCGTAGGGTTCTGAGAATCAAATTCTTCATTAATTTCTTCACACTTAGAGTGTTATTCTTCATTGATTGAAGAAAAATGTTTCTTCATGTGTTGCACATCTAAGTCATCAATTTTGCATAAGTGTCAGGATGTGTCTCCTTTTCAAAGAACATTCGAAGATTCTAAGATATTTAGCTCAGACCGCAACTTGCTAAATCTCTTCTCATCCAAGGGCTTTGTGAAGATATCGGCTAGCTGTTCTTCAGTCTTCACATGATCAATAAAAATGTCGCCCTTCAACACATGATCGCAAAAAAAATGATGACGAATCTGAATGTGCTTTGTCTTCGAGTGCTGAACTAGGTTGTGAGAAATCTTGATGGCATTCTCATTGTCACAGTAGAGAGGCACATTCTACACGTAGATTCCATAGTCCTTGAGAGTTTGCTTCACCCACAGCAATTCAGCACAGCAAGAGCCAGCAGCAATGTACTCAGCTTCTGCAGTGGACAGTGATACGCAGTTCTGTTTCTTCGAGGACCAACAGACCAAAGATCGTCCGAGGAAATGACAAGTACTAGATGTTGACTTGCGGTCCACACGTCACCAACATAGTCAGAGTCATAATATCCAATGAGATCAAAAGTAGAGCCCTTGGGGTACCATAATCCTAGTGTTGGTATGTGAGCTAGATATCGAAGAATATGCTTCACAGCCTTATGGTGTGATTCCTTCGATGTAGCTTGAATTCGGGCACACATGCAAACACTAAGCATTATATCTGGCCTAGATGCACATAAGTACAATAAAGAACCACTCATGGAGCGGTATACCTTGTGATCGAAGTCAATACCATTTTCATCAGTGCATAGATGGCCATTTGTGGGCATAGGAATTTTGACGCTTTTGCAATCTTGCATGCCGAATTTCCTCAGAACATCCTTGAGGTATTTCTCCTGAGATATGAATATGCCATTGTGTTGTTGAAGAATTTGAAGACCTAAGAAGAATTTCAACTCTCCCATCATAGACATTTGATATTCTTCACTCATCATATAGGCAAATTCATCACTATAACGTTGGTCAGTACAGCCAAAGATAATATCATCAACTTATATTTGGCACACAAACAGTTCACCATCATAAGATTTAGTAAAGAGAGTAGGGTCGAGTGAACTGGGTGTGAAGCCATTCTTCACGAAGAATTCCTTCAAAGTATCATACCACGCCCGTGGGGCCTGTTTGAGGCCATAGAGGGCCTTGTTGAGTCTGAAGACTTTGTCGGGATTCTTTGGATCTTCAAAACCTGGGGGTTGAGCAACATATACTTCTTCCTCAAGCTTACCATTGAGGAATGCACTTTTCACATCCATTTGATATAAAGTGATATTATGATGGTTAGCATAAGCAAGTAATATGCGAATAGCCTCAAGTCTAGCAACAGTGCAAAAGTTTCATCGAAATCAATTCCTTCAACTCTGTGTAGCCTTGAGCTACAAGTCGTGCCTTATTCCTCACCACAAGGCCATTTTCATCTTGCTTGTTGCGATAGATCCACTTTGTGCCAATGATATTATGCTTGCGAGGATCTGGACGTTTGACCAATTCCCAAACGTTGTTGAGCTCGAACTGATGTAATTCTTCTTGCATGGCCTGAATCCACTCAGGCTCTAGAAATGCTTCATCTACCTTAGTGGGCTCTGTGATAGAGGCAAAAGCATAGTGCCCACAAAAGTTAGATAAATGTGAAGCTTTTGAGCGTGTGAGAGGACCTGGTGCTTCAATTCATCGATGATCTTTTCAACTTGCACTTCTTTTGCAACACGAGGATGGGCTGGTTGTCGTCGAGGAATTTGATCAGCATTTTCTTCAGCACCATTTTCTTCCGCATTATCTTCAAGTGCATCAGCTCGACGTTCTTCACGTTCTGGAATGAATTCTTCAGCAGATTCTTCAGTAGGAATTACATCCTCAGTTGCCTTGAACTTGATAGATTCCTCAGGTGCTGGTTCATCTATCATAGAAGGTAGGTGCTCTCTTTGCGAGCCATAGTTTCATCGAACCGCACATCTACAGTTTCAACAATCTTGTAAAGAACATTGTTGAAGACTCTGTAGGTGTGCGAGTCCTTGCCATAACCAAGCATAAAACCTTCATGTGCTTTTGGTGCAAATTTAGCATTGTGATGAGGATCTCTAATCCAGCATTTAGCAATCAAGACTTTGAAATAACTCACATTGGGTTTCTTGTCGTTGAGGAGTTCATAGGCAGTCTTCTTGAAGAATTTGTGAAGATATACTCTGTTGATGATGTGGCACGCGGTATCAATTGCATCAATACAAAAACGACGAGGCGTTTTGTACTCATCAAGCATAGTGCAAGCCATCTCAACAAGAGTTCTGTTCTTGCGCTCCACGACGCCATTTTGCTGGGGAGTATAGGGAGCAGATAACTCATGAGTAATACCAAGTTCATTAAGATAGTCATCAAGACCGGAATTCTTGAACTCAGTTCCATTGTCACTCCTGATGTGCCTGATCTTCACACCAAAGTTGGTTGAAGCCCTCGAGGAAAATCGTTTGAAGAATTCCTGCACTTCATGTTTGTAAGTGACAATGTGTACCCATGTGTAATGAGAGTAATCATCAACAATAACAAAGCCATATAGAGATGCATCATTAGTGACTGTTGAGTAATGATTAGGACCAAAGAGGTCCATGTGAAGCAATTCGAATGGACGAGTAGTGGTCATGATAGTCTTCGCTGGATGCTTGGCCTTGGTCATTTTTCCAGCTTCACAGGCTCCACACAAGTGATCCTTGAGGAATTTGACATTTTAATGCCAATGGCATGCTTCTTCTTCGCAAGCGCAGCAAATTCCTCATGCCTGCGTGACTAAGTCGTCGATGCCATAGCCAGCCTTCAAGCTTTTGCAAGTAGACACACGGCTGGTTGTGGTCCTCAGAGAGAAATCAACAATATACAAGTCTCCTCTCCTAAAGCCTTCAAGACTTTGGAATTGTCACTTCCATAATCACATACTTGCCAAAGACAACAACCATATCAAGATCACAAAGCATTGAGATCGACATGAGGTTGTATCCTAAGGACTCAACAAGCATGACTTTGTCCATGTGTATGTCCTTAGAGATCGCAACCTTACCAAGACCCAATACCGCTTTTGCCTTTGTCAAGAAAGATGATATGCTTCAGATGTGACGGTGATAAGGAGCATCCATCAATAGGTTCTTGTCACCAGTCATGTGATTTGTACATCCACTATCGAGGACCCACTCATTGGCTTTGGGTTGATCATCCTGTAGATGAAATAGTGCAACTTATGATCTCATATACTTCATCAATGAAGAATATGATATCAATTTCATCAGATGAATTTCATCAAGCAGTAAAACAGATATAGCAATATGAGGACGTGTGAAATGAAAGTTCATTTCTTCATGATTAGCCTGCGTCCTTTCAGGCAATGTTGTCAGGTCCCCAGCAAATTCTTCAGACGTTAGAGCACGTCTGGAGACCTGACCCTGCAGAGGAAATTAGTTCTTTTTCTTCACCACCCACAACTGAAGGGGTGGCAAAGAGTTCATCACTCTGCGAGCTCCATATGAGAATGGTGGCATAGAGGCCAATCCATTTCGTTTCACATAAGAGGGGTTAGGGTAAGCATATGAATAAGCAGAGAAATTCTTTGAGGACTTATGAACATATTGGTTTGAAGAATAATGCACATATTCATAGCCCTTAGCTCTACCTCATGCAAACAGAGTTGTTAGCACGATGATAATCATATGAGGACTTTGATCCTTTTGAGGAATTTGATCCACGTGAGGAATTTGGTCTGTATGAGGACTTGGATCCATATGAAGAATTTGGTCCATATGAAGAGTTTGATCTGGGGTTCCTATTCTTCACAGGTGGTGTCATGAGGACATTCACCTGAAGACTCTCAAGGCACCTTTTGGGAACCCAGATTTTCTTCATAAGAGAACCGTTCCTGCAGTTAGTGCCAACATATCTAGCAAATACTTCACCATTCTGATTTTTGAACAGTTTATAGTTGGCGTCAAATGACTCATCAGAAGAATGAGGAGATTCACATGTAAAGCCAGATAAGTTAGATGGATCAACTGGAGGTCCCAGCAACCTATGAGGTTTTGGGGTACTGCTCAGGCTTCCAATATGTTCCATCAGCATTATGTTTCCTCTCAAAGGCAATACCCTCTTTCCTAGGGTTCCTGTTGAGGATCTACCTTTTAAGCACATCACAAAGAGTCTGATGCCCTTTGAGGCTTTTGTACATGCCTGTCATGTACAATTCCTTCAGCCCTGCATCGTCAGTGATACTAGCAATGTCCTCATATGAGAAACTAGTAATAGCAGAGGCAGGTGAAGAATTTGTAACAATTGAAGCATTTGAACATTCAGGTGAAGAATTAGCAGATTCACGTTCAATGCACTTTAAGCATGGAGGAACGAATTCTTCCTGAGAAGCGCTGATTTGTTGAGCAAGTAATGAATCGTGCTCCTTCTAAAGATCTTCATAACTCACTCTTAGCTTCTCAAGATCTTGCTTTCTTTGAAGAAATTCATAAGAAAGCTTCTCATGATCAGATAAGAGAGTGTTATGATGACCTTGAAGGCTGTCAAACCTAGACTGAAGTCTCTGAAGATTTTCAGTCAGGGATTTAGTGCGATCCATTTGTTCACCCAACATATCATCACTTTTATCTAGCATGTTTTGAACCTTTTCAAAAGCCCTTTGTTGTTTTACAGCAATCTTAGCAAGTTTAGAGTAGCTGGGCTTGAGATCTTCATCGGATTCATTTTCACTAGATTCAGAGGAGGTATATTTGAGTACCTTGGCACCCTTTGCCATGAAGCAATAGGTGGGAGCGTAGTCATCACTATCTTCATCAGCTTTGTTGATGAGGTCATTTTCTTCAGAGTTGAAGATGAACTTGCTGACGAATGCAGTAGCGAGAGCCAGACTCGCCACACGAGACTCAGACTCCTCTGATGCCTCCTCTTCCTCATGTTCCTCAGTTTCAGCTTCAGAGTCCATTTCCTTGCCAATGAATGCCCGAGCCTTCTTGGAGCTGCTCTTCTTATGAGATGAAGACTTTGAGGATTTTGATGATGAAGATTTCGACGATTTCTTCTTCTTCTTAGCGTCATCAGAACTGTAATCCTTGTATTTCTTCTTCTTTAATTCCTTTTCCCACAGAGGACAATCTTGAATGTAGTGACCAGGTTTCTTGCATTTGTGGCATAGCCTTCTCTTATAGTCACTGGATGAGGAATCACTGCTCCTTGAGGATTTTCCAAAGCGACCACGTCTTGAGAACTTCTGGAACTTCTTAACGAGCAGTGCTAGCTCCTGGCTCAATTCTTCAGGGTCACCAAGGCTACTACCAGAGTCTTCATAATCATATTCAGACACAGCCTTGGCCTTCAGGGCACGTGATTTGCCATAGCTAGAACCATAGAGATCTCTCTTTTCAGCAAGATGGAACTCATGAGTATTCAGCCTCTCGAGGATATCAGCTGGATCAAGTGACTTGTAGTCATCACGTTCTTGTATCATCAGTGCCAGAGTATCAAATGAGGAATCAAGTGATCTCAACAATTTCTTCACCACCTCATGGTCGGTGATGTCAGTGGCACCAAGCGCTTGAAGCTCATTTGAGATGTCAGTGAGGCGATCTAAGGTTTGTTGAACATTTTCATTGTCGAGTCTTTTGAAGCGGTTGAAGAGATTGTGAAGAACATCAACTCGAGAGTCACGCTGAGTTGAGACTCCTTCATTTACTTTGGAAACCTGTCCCAGATGAGCTTAGCAGTTTCTAAAGCACTCACTCTTCCATACTGTCCTTTGCTCAGATGGCCACATATGATATTCTTCGCTTGAGAATCGAGTTGCTTGAATCTCTTCACATCGGTAGCGTTCAGTGAGGGTGAGACAGAGGGAACACCATTGTCCACAACATACCAGAGATCGTTGTCAATTGCCTCAAGATGCATTCGCATCTTGTTCTTCCAGTAGGGATAGTCTGTACCATCAAAGGTAGGACACCCAGCCGAGACCTTGATCATACCTGCGGTCGACATAACTAAAACCCCAGGTGGTTAAACCAAAATCACACAGAACAAGGGATTACCTTGCTCTGATACCAATTGAAAGTGTGTTATATCGACTAGAGGGGGGTGAATAGCCGATTTTTATGAATTCTTCATTGAGGAATTTGCCGGTGAGGAAATTCCTAAGTGAAGAACTACTTGTAGCGGAATAAGTACTCAGAAGTAAGCACAATAGAATGCGGGCATGGTCATCATGATGAAATGAAGACAATCACAGAGTACAGAAAGCGTAAACACAGGATAACACAAGATGAAGACAAACAGATCAAGAAATTGAACCGAGGAAATTGAGAAAGTCTTCACCAAAGTCTTCAAACACGATATGAACAATCACTCAACACAGTAATGAGGAAATGAAAGAGTTGAGGAAATAGAACTAGTAAGGTTGGTGAAGACAATGATTTGGTAGACCAGTTCCAACTGCTGTCTCAGTTGTACGTCTGGTTGGAGTGGCTGAGTATTTAAACTCGAGGACACACAGTCCCGGACACCCGATCGGCCGAGCACGCAGCTCAGACACCAAGTCATCACCGATTCTCCTTGAACTAAGGTCACACAGACTCGCCCAATCACTGTGGTAAGTCTTCAGCGACTTCCAAACCTTCACAGACTCGGTCACTCGGCGATCCACAATTCCTCTTGGATGCTCTAGACCATGACGCCTAACCGTCTGGAAGAAGCACAGTCTTCAAAGGTAATAAGCATCGGATCCACGCGGATCAATCTCTTCATGATGCGCAATCACTTTGGGTTTGTAGGGTTTGGTTTTGGGTTTTCTCACTCGATGATTTTCACTCAAAGTCCTCTGAGGATGGGTTGCTCTCAAATGACAAGTGTCAAGTTCTCTCGAGCAGCCAACCAGCTAGTGGTTGTAGGGGCGGCTATCTATAGCCTAGGGAGCAGCCCGATATGATAACACATAAATGCCCTTCAATGATATGACCGTTAGGTGGATAAGATATTTTGGAACAGTGGCGCCAAGAAGACAAGAGCGGTCGGAAATTTGACTCTCAAATTCCTCGTATATCATGTTCTCATCGTAGGAAATCCAGATCATGGCGAATTCCTAACTCCTCGCCGTAACAAATTCTCAACACTGTAAGAACTTCAGATTCACATCAAGAAATTGACTGAACTGTATGAGATTTCCAATGGCTTCACTCAAGGGATTGGTAGGTGTAGGATTTTGAGTTGAGCATCACATGGAAATTTTTTCTTAGTATTTCCTCGACCCCTTTAACAAAGACGGTGTTTCCTAAGACTCAAGAAAGAGAAAAACGAAACTACGAAAACAAAAGTCTTCACGCTTCATGTTCCTCAAATGAATACCAAGTCTTCAAGGTCACACCAATTTCTTCACTTTCAAAGTCTTCAGAAAAGTCTTCAGAATACCAAAGTCTTCAGACGAAGAACTTCATTTTTAGGGGTCGACTTTCTCTATAAATATCAAACTCCTCATAGACTTATAGACCTGTGTACACTCATAAACACATTTGTCTCTTAACCTATAAGTCTTCAATACACCAAAATCACTAAGGGGCACTAGGTGCACTTACAGCAGCTTTTCTTTGATGAGTTGGACAGCGTTTCTGACCTGCTGTCTGAACCATGGGCTATCCTCGGTGACTTTAACATGTACCGGTTCGCCGAGGAAAAGTCGCGAGGGAGAGTCAACTGGGCTATGATGGACAAGTTTAATGGTTGGATCAGATCTCATGGGCTAGATGATGTCGACGTTTGCAACCGCAGATACACCTGGTCGAACAAGCGAGCAGACCCGATCTTGTTTCGGTTGGATCGCATGCTCATCAATGCTGACTGGCTGTTGTCCTTCTCCCTGAAATCTTCTCTGTCGTGCCTTCTGTCACCTCCGATCATGTGCCGATCCTGGTTCAGTTTGGAAGCATTCAAGCAAAAAGCAAGTTTTTCAGAATGGAAAACCAATGGCTGGTGATGGAGGAAACAAGATCCATCATTCTTAACAGTTGGCACCAGGGCACCAGGCCGATCCCATCAGTTGCCTCACTTATCAATCACAAGTTCAGACGTGTTCGTGCTGCCATCAGACAGTGGAAAAGAAACAAGGCCAGCTTAGATCTGCTCTCTTCCAATAACAAGGCGGTGGTAACCTACCTTGATGCAGTCGAAGAGGGGATGTCTTTATCCAAGCTTGAGAAGGCACTGAGGATGTTTGCAAAGAAGAAGGCCGAGCTGCTTGTTCTTTGGCAAACTGAATTCTGGCGACGGAGGGCGAAACTATGTTGGTGTGTCTCCGGAGATGAGAATTGCAGTTTTTTCCACGCTGCTGCCAATGGTCATGCACAATGGAACAAGATCAGGGTGCTCGTAAAGGATGGATTCGAATTTTTTGACAATCAGCAGAAGCTCAAGTTGGCAACTGATTACTTTTCTGATCTTCTGGGCCAGCCCTCTCCTTCTATGCCCACAGTGCAGCTTGGTCGGCTGTATGCACCCGACGATTTGTCAGGACTAGAGAGAGAGTTCACCTGGGAAGAAATTGTTGATGCTATCAATCACTCACCAAACAACCGCAGCTCTGGCCCGGACGGCTTCACCAACGAGTTCTATAAAGCCTTCCTTAGCGACATCAAGACGGATCTCCAGCTTTTCTTCTCTCAGCTGTACCAGAACCAACTTGATCTGAAGGGCATCAACGTGGCTCACATTTCCCTGCCCAAAAAGGATACACCACTCGAGCTAAAGGATTTCAGGCCAATCTCCATTGTTCACAGTGTGCCAAAGCTTGCCAACAAAGTGCTGACTAGAAGGCTTCAAGTCCACATCCCTAATCTAGTTCACAGTTTGCAATCCGGTTTCATCAAGGGCCGTGCTATTGTAGAAAACTTTGCCATGGCTGCTGATATGATACAAACTGCTCACAAGAGAAAGTTACCCATGGTGGCTCTTAAGTTGGACTTTCAAAAAGCCTTTGACACCGTCAGCTGGTCATGCCTCTTCAGCATTCTCACTGCCAGAGGCTTTCCTCAACGCTGGATCAGTTGGCTCGAATCTCTTCTTTCTACGGCAACTTCCAAAGTCATGATGAATGGGGAGTTGGGGGACTCCTTCACCACTAAGAGGGGTTTCCGGCAGGGCGATTCTATTTCACCGTATCTTTTCATTCTAGTGGCTGATGTTCTGCAACGGCTATGCTACTCAGCTTTTCAAGATGGACACCTAATTCACCTGCTTGGTTCTAACAGAATGTTCCCAGTGCTGCAGTATGCCGACGACACCTTGATCCTGTTCCACGGCAGCGTTGATCAAGCACTTATCATCAAACAGATTCTGTCTGACTTCTCCGATTTCTCTGGGCTAAAGATTAATTACCATAAGAGCACCCTCATTCCTATCTGCATGGATAACAGCACCACTAACGAGATTGTTGGTTTGTTTGGTTGCCCAACCTCGAGTTTTCCATGCACTTACCTTGGCCTACCTCTTTCTTTGCACAAGATCAGACACGACATGCTGCTACCAGTCATCCATAAAGTGGACAGAAGATTATCCGGCTAGTTGGCTACTCTCTTGTCTTGGGGAGGGCGGCTCACCCTCATCAATTCAGTTTTGGCCAGCATCTCCAGCTACTTCATGTCATGTTTCTGCTGGCCTAAGGAGTCCTTACAGAAGTGAGAGGGACTGTTGAGGTCTTTCTTATGGCAAGGCACGAACACCCGCTAAGGGTGGTCAGTGCCTAGTCGCTTGGCACTTTGTCACCATGCCACGTTATGCTGGGGGTTTGGGTGTTCGTGATTTTCCTGCTCACAACCAAGCTCTGCTAGCCAAGTTTACTGCTCGAGTTCTGCAACACTCAGATGCTCCCTATTATCAATGGTTCGCACAGCAATACTGCCACAATCAGCTGCCCTTGCGGCCATGCTATCGGGACACAGCTATCTGGAAGGGTTTCAAGAAGTACAACGGTATGATTATCAACTCTTCCAAGTGCTTTCTGGGCTCAGGGGAGTTGATCTCGTTCTGGCATGATACCTGGCTGCCAGTGGGACGGCCACGCTTTGCCTTGCCCACCTTATACACCTTTGCCACCGACCAAGCTTGCTCTATGGCTTCTCAGTTCTCTTTAGCAACTTGGCAAATCAAGCTGCACCCGAACCTGTCAGACGCAGCCAGCAAAGAACTACACCTATCTCTCACAGCCCGGATGTTAGGATCTCTGCCATACATAGCAAGCCCATCCGTGCTGCTCACATCTACGAGATGCTCACTTTCAGAGGTATTTCATGTGTTTACGGTGCATGGATCTGGGACAAGATCATTCCCCTTAAGCACCGCGTCTTCCTATGGCTTCTACTCTGGGGCCGGCTCAACACCCATGATAACATGATGAAGAAACAGTGTACATCCATCATTACACACCAAGACTGTGATATCTGCCCTGCTGCTGAATCTGCTAAGCACTTGGTGTTGTGCTGCTCCCCAGCTACGGTTATTTGGCAACTGTTTGATCTCGATGCCCTTGCGTCCAAATCCTCGGGCATCATCAGCTTCATACAGCGGGCTCAGCAACGGTGGCCAGCTACCAGCAAATTCCACATCCTCTTCGCTGCCGCTGCCGTTACTGCATGGCACGCCAGAAATGTCACTAACATTTTGTAGGAGTTCGCTGACGTCTTCCCACAGGAAGTGCCACCGGGATTACCACCTATTCGAGGGATTGAGCATCAAATTGACTTAATTCCCGGTGCATCGCTACCCAACCGTGCACCATACCGTACCAATCCATAGGAAACGAAGGAGATTATGCGTCAAGTACAGGAGCTGCTCGACAAAGGTTATATACGCGAATCTCTTAGTCCTTGTGTTGTTCCTATTATACTAGTGCCTAAAAAGGATGGTACGTCGCGTATGTGTGTTGATTGTAGAGGCATTAATAATATTACTGTTCGTTATCGTCATCCTATTCCTAGGCTAGATGATATGCTTGATAAATTGAGTGGCTCTACAATATTCTCCAAAGTTGATTTGCGCAGTGGATACCATAACTCGTATGAAATTGGGAGATGAATGTAAAACAGCATTTAAAACTAAGTTTGGTTTATATGAGTGGTTAGTCATGCCTTTTGGCTTAACTAATGCACCTAGTACTTTCATGAGACTAATGAACGAAGTTTTACGTGCTTTCATTGGACGATTTGTGGTAGTCTATTTTGATGATATACTGATTTATAGCAAATCTTTGGAAGACCATTTGGAACATTTACGTGTTGTTTTTATTGCTCTACGTGATGCACGTTTGTTTGGTAACCTTGGGAAGTGCACCTTTTGCACCGACCGAGTATCTTTTCTTGACTATGTCGTTACTCCACAGGGAATTGAAGTTGATAAAGCCAAGATTGAAGTTATTGAGAGTTGGCCGCAGCCCAAAACGGTCGCACAAGTGAGGAGTATCCTTGGCCTCGCTGGTTTCTATAGGCGTTTTGTGAGAGATTTCAGCACCATTGCTGCACCTCTCAACGAGCTTACAAAGAAGGATGTGCCTTTTGTTTGGGGTACCGCACAGGAAGAAGCCTTCACGGTATTGAAAGATAAGTTGACACATGCTCCTTTACTCCAACTTCCTGATTTTAATAAGACTTTTGAGCTTGAATGTGATGCTAGTGGAATTGGATTAGGAGGTGTGTTATTACAAGATGGCAAACCTGTTGCACACTTTTCTGAAAAATTGAGTGGGCCTAGTCTAAACTATTCTACTTATGATAAAGAATTATATGCTCTTGTTCGGACTTTAGAGACATGGCAACATTATTTATGGCCCAAAGAATTTGTTATACATTCTGATCATGAATCTTTGAAACATATTAAAAGTCAAGCTAAACTGAATCGTAGACATGCTAAATGGGTGGAATTCATTGAGGCTTTCCCTTATGTCATTAAACACAAGGGTAAAGAAAATGTTATTGTTGATGCTTTGTCTCGTCGCTATACTATGCTTTCACAACTTGACTTCAAAATATTTGGTTTGGAGACCATCAAAGATCAATATGTGCATGATGCTGATTTTAAAGATGTAATGCAGAATTGTAAAGAAGGAAGACATGGAACAAGTTCGTTATTAATGATGGCTTTGTGTTCCGTGCTAACAAGCTATGCATTCCTGCTAGCTCTGTTTGTCTTTTGTTGTTGCAGGAGGCGCATGGAGGAGGATTAATGGGACACTTTGGCGTGAAGAAGATGGATGACATACTTGCTACACATTTCTTTTGGCCAAAGATGAGACGGGATGTTGAGCGTTTTGTTGCTCGCTGCACTACATGTCAAAAAGCTAAGTCACGACTCAATCCTCATGGTTTATATATGACTTTGCCTGTACCTAGTGTTCCTTGGGAGGATATATCTATGGACTTTGTTTTAGGTTTACCTCGAACAAAGAAGGGGAGGGATAGCATATTTGTTGTCATGGATAGATTTTTGAAAATGGCCCACTTTATACCATGTCATAAAAGCGATGATGTTGTTAATGTTGCCAATTTGTTCTTTCGGGAAATTATTCGCTTGCATGGTGTGCCAAATACTATTGTTTCAGATCGTGATACTAAATTCCTTAGCCACTTTTGGAGATGTTTATGGGCTAAGTTGGGGACTAAACTGCTTTTTAGTAGTACCTGTCACCCCCAAACTTTTGGACAAACTGAAGTAGTCAATAGAACATTGTCTACTATGCTTAGGGCTGTTTTGAAGAATAATAAGAAAATGTGGGAAGAATGCTTGCCTCATATTGAATTTGCTTATAATCATTCATTGCATTCTACTACTAAGATGTGCCCTTTTGAATTTGTGTATGGTTTCCTACCTCGTGCACCTATTGATTTGTTGCCTCTTCCATCTTCGGAGAAGGTTAATTTTGATGCTAAAGAATGTGTTGAATTGATTTTAAAAATACATGAGTTAACTAAGGAAAACATTGAGCGTATGAATGCTAAATATAAACTTGCTGGAGATAAGGGTAGAAAACATGTTGTGTTTGCACCTGGAGATCTTGTTTGGTTACATTTATGTAAGGATAGATTTCTAATTTGCAAATCAAAGCTAATGCCACGTGTTGATGGTCCTTTTAAGGTGTTAGAGAAAATAAATGATAATGCATATAAACTTGAGCTGCCTGCAGATTTTGGGGTTAGTCCCACTTTTAACATTGCAGATTTGAAGCCTTATTTGGGTGAGGAAGATGAGCTTCCGTCGAGGACGACTTCATTTCAAGAAGGGGAGGATGATGAGGACATTAATACCATAGTTACACCCACAGCCCCTGCTGCTATACATATTGGACCAATTACTAGAGCTCGCGCACGCCAATTAAATTATCAGGTACTTTCGTTTCTTGGTAATGATTCTAATGTTCCTGAGAATATGATGTTGCCTAAATTGGATACGTTTGTTTTGCTTACAAATGAAGGGCCTGTCATGGATCAGAGGGATGAACACTGGAGAAAGACCAAGCATGGAGATGATGGCATGCGCGAGGGGAACAATAACGGAGTTACAAGTGATGATTTCAGGACTTTGAGGCCCTCATAATGAGTGCATGAAGCCTTGGACGAAATATACAAGATGCAACTTCATAATATTCGTCCATAGGCTATTCTAGGTGCTGCGTCACCTTATTATTGGGCGAGGCCCATGTAATTTCGAAATAGTTAAGTATAGGCTATTTTTAGAGTCCGTATGCGTGGGGAAACAAGAGTTAGGGTTGGTTTCGGACCCCTGCAAATATACAGCCCTTAGGGCGTCGTTTAGACTTTGGGTTTTGTTTAGATTAAAAGTCCGCCATAGCTGCAACTTCGCGTACTTCGTTTGTGTTCAACGACCGCACAAAGGCGCCACGAACCCCACCTTGATCAATAAAGCTTTCTCTTATATTCGCAATATCCAGATTGCAATCTTAGTTTCTTGCTTGTTCTTCGTTTGCTTGCAGGAAACAGACCTTCGTGGTCAGGTTGATCGTGCTCCGGCGTGGTCAGTAACCTCTCGGAGTTGGTTTAGCGATTGCTAAGGCGCAACGTCCTCGCACGTTCGTAGTCGGATCGTCAAAGTCGACTTCCTCCAAAACGATAGCCACCATCTCATCGAAAGACGGGACACCTTGGTCTCTATCAAGGGCCCACCGCAACACCTGGCGGCATTGCTACCCCCTCCAGGTACCCCGTCCCGTCTAACCCTGACACAGGCGACCACCGGATCTAGCCCTTTGAGTTTCGCCGGACAGGGTTTGACCGGTGCTGTTTGTCATAGCCCCACCCATAGCTACAACCCCGAACACCGTCCCCGCCCAACTCACCCCAAGATTCCCTCCATGTCGGCCCGATGTGGCCGTTTCCCCCCTTCGAAACACGGCGGCAGCAACGCCCGTGAGGGGGGGGGGCACACCCCGGAGCCGCGCGCCGGGTGCCTGCGCCTGCCACCACGCTTCCACAAGCGTAGGAGGGCCCACCGCAACACCTGGCGGCATTGCTACCCCCTCCATGTACCTCGTCCCGTCTAACCATGACACAGACGACCGCCGGATCTAGCCCTTTGACTTTCGCCGGACAGTGTTTGATCGGTGAACCTTTTCACCTGGTTGTCATAGCCCCGCCCATAGCTACAACCCCGAACACCGTCACCGCCCAACCCACCGCAACACCTAGCGCATTGCTACCCCCCAGGTACCCCGTCCCGTCTCCCCTCTCCACGACACGACGAAAGCGACGCTCGTGAGGGGGGCCAATCGATATATATATAATCAAGATATGTTTTCTGTACATAAGGCACATTTAAGTTAATCAAATTAGTTTTGGAAAAAATAAAAAGGAAAAAAGTGAAAATAAATAAAATATTAAAAAATACTAGAGATCTATGCCTACGGCAAAGCCGTCGGCATAGCTACGGCCACGGAACGGTATAGCCCTGGATCGATGACGTGGCTTAGGCCGCGGATCAATGACGTGGTAGGGGCCATGGGCCAGGTCTATGCCGACGGCAAGTCCGTCGGCATAGATACGCCACCCCACGGACCGGCGAGTGGCTCGGATCGGTGACGTGGCAGACCACGCGGATCGATGACATCAGCGTTGCTATGCCGACGGCCATCGTCAGCCCATCGGCGTAGGCGTCACGCCGTCAAACGGCCCTCGCCGCCCGGGTAGGCGGGCCCATAGGATATGCCGAGGGAGCACTAGTCCGTTGTGGACTACGCGTAACTTGACTTTTAACAAGGTACTCTTCCTTGTGGAGCACTAGTCCGTTGACTGACCAGCGGCTGAGCGAGCCAATACGTTTGAAGTTTCTCCGACGACTGTAGACTAGTCTCCCTGCCCTGCCTCCCTGTGTAAACCGACAGCTGGAGCCGTCGCGTCACACATTTACTTTTGAATGATTGTCTGAAGAAAATACACAGATACTCGCTCCTAGTTCCGTCTTATTTCCATGGCTACCTTGGGACGAGAAAATTAATCCATCTGAGGTTAGCTCGGCCGCCGAACCAAGATGCCGGCAGGAGGATTCTCGGCGTCTTGGGCGCCGCCGTCCGGCATGGAGTTCGAGGCCAAGATCACGCCTATGGTGGTCACCTCCTGCGTCACGGCGGCCACCGGCGGGCTCATGTTCGGCTACGACATCGGCGTCTCAGGTACAACAAAGATCGTTCTACAAAGCAATTAACAAGTAAGACCATGGTGTATCTAACAAATCATCTGTATGCATAGGCGGGGTGACGTCCATGGAGGATTTCCAGCGTGAGTTCTTCCCGACGGTGCTCCGCAAGAGGCGCGAGAACAAGGGGAGCAACTACTGCCGATACGACAGCCAAGGCCTGCAGCTCTTTACCTCCTCCCTCTACCTCGCCGGCCTCGTCTCCACCCTCTTCGCGTCCTACACCACCCGCCGGCTCGGCCGCCGCGCCACTATGCGCATAGCCGGTGCCTTTTTCGTCGGCGGCGTCATTTTCAATGGCGCCGCTTGGAACCTCGGCATGCTCATCGTCGGCAGGATCCTGCTTGGCTGCGGTGTTGGCTTCGCCAACCAGGTCAGAAAGTTCCCGGACTTCAAATTATATGTTATGCAGCTCCCGAACAAAAACTAATGCATGTGGTCTGTCCATCTAACATTTTTTTATACTACTCCCTTCCTAAATATTTGTTTTTTTAGATATTTCAAATGGACTACTACATACGGATGTATATAGACATATTTTAAGTATAGATTCACTCATTTTGTTTTGTATGTACTCACTTATTGAAATCTCTGGAAAAAACAAATATTTAGGAATGGAGGGAGTAGAAGTATATGAGAGGTTAATCAGACTCTCCCCATCCTATATTAATTGTCACTGAAATAGATGTATCTAGACGTATTTTGATGTTGGATACATTCTTTTGAGAGACAATTAATATGGGACCGAGGAAGTACATGCTAAAATTACTTCTAAAAAAATTGTATAGGATAGTAGGAAGCTTAAATGAATGAGATTGTTTTCTTTTTGTTCTTTACGATGAAGCTAGCCTCAATACACATACTCCATTGGGATTTATTAGTCCCTTTATAATTTGGGTTAAATTTTGACTATATATTTAAGTATCAAAATGTAAGTTATATGTCTCAAAAAATATATTGTTGGATTCGGATCCAAAACAACTTTCCAATTGTGCTACTTCTCGCTACATATAAGGTATATTTCTTTAGGTGATTTATGGTCAAAACTTGACGCTCAATACTAATCTTGGGCTCACAAACTGATTTCTTATTTTGCACATTAATATCGACTATTCAAGAGCAACAAGTGTTGGCAATGAACAAGAGTGGGGATCAAGTATTGTTTTGGTGGAAGTGTATATCACAAATTGGTTTTGTCGAACTGTAGATCGGGTTAGTTCTATGCACAAAACGCACGTTGTTAGTGGTTACATCAGTGTTTTGTGCAATCATAGACATATTATTAGTGAACTATATGAGTAAGATTTTTCTAGAAACAAAGTGCAAATGCAAACACTGTCTCTCTCTCTCTCACACACACACGCATTCCTATGAATACATGCACACATATCTTATCTTATGAGCACCGCCGAGAGATTGAGCCGACAGATCTTGAGATTGATGAAGTCACTATAGCCGTTTTTGTAGTAGATGGAGATGATCACTGAACAGATAGAGCCGGAAAGCCTAGAATAAATCCAAGAAAATACAACCACCCATGCCAAGTCTACGACATGAATCCTAGTGGGCAGGTTCCATCACACGGAATAATAGCCTATTATTTCTTGACCTCATGTTTTGATATTACGATGTCGATATACTGACATGCACATGTGCAGGCTATTCCTCTGTTCTTGTCAGAGATCGCACCAGCTACAATCCGCGGTGGCCTCAACTCCCTGTTCCAGATAAACATCACTGTCGGCATTTTGTTCGCCAACCTCGTCAACTATGGCACTAACAGGTACCTACCAATCAGGCGTCTTCCATGCTATGCTTATTTCCTACCATATATAGAACTTTTGCATTACATAAAATGAGTGTATATGCCTATAGACTTACCAGCAAATGGTTTTCATCCTCATGCAGGATCCACCCTTGGGGATGGCGTCTTTCTTTGTCCCTCGCGGGATTCCCGGCTGTGTTGTTCACCCTAGGTGCATTCTTCATGGTCGATACACCCAATAGCCTCATTGAGCGCGGTCATCAAGAGGAGGGAAAAGTTGTGCTCAAGATGATCCGCGGCACCGACAACGTGGAGCCAGAGTTCAATGAGATCATGGAGGCCAGTCGCATCGCCCATGACATCAAGAACCCATTTCGCAGCCTCCTACAATGCCGCAACCATCCCCTTCTCATGATCACCATCCTCCTCCAGATGTTCCAGCAATTGACCGGTATAAACGCCATCATGTTCTACGCCCCGGTGCTGCTCACCACATTGGGATTTAAGACCGAGGCTTCACTCTACTCGGCAGTGATCACGGGGGCAGTGAACGTATTGTCAACGTTTGTATCAATGTACACTGTAGACCGAGTGGGGAGACGGATGTTGCTGCTGGATGCCGGCGTGCAAATGTTCCTCTCATTAGTGGCCATTGCCGTGGTGATGAGGACAAGGGTTACCGACCGCTCAGACCACCTCGGCCATGACTGGGCCATCATGGTCGTCATCATCATCTGCAATTTTGTATCCTCCTTTGCTTGGTCATGGGGCCCACTCGGGTGGCTCATCCCGAGCGAGACCTTCCCGCTCGAGACGCGCTCCGCGGGGCAGAGCATCAGTGTCTGCACAAACCTACTCTTCACATTCATCTTTGCGCAGGTCTTCCTCTCGATGCTCTGCCACCTCAAGTCCTTCATATTTGTGTTTTTCTCCATCTGTGTTGCCATCATGTCGCTCTTCGTCCTCTTCTTCCTACCTGAAACAAAGAACATTCCCATCGAGGAGATGGTTGAAAGAGTGTGGAAACAACACTGGTTCTGGAAGCGATTTATGAATGACGAAGGCGACAACTACGTCATCAGCGAGGAGGAAACACCACCGATGGTGTCACTATCTGATTCGTTTGTAGAATGAAGTAACATCAACCAGTATACCTTTATTTTGTAAGTAAACAAGTCGAAATCAAAATTTCGCAAATCTTGGGTCTTACACGCAATGCAAACATATATTGGTGCTCCAGCCGTCTGCTCAGTTATGATCATATGGTCCATGGAGCGCAAATAGCTGGTAGTACCCCATAGCTTCTTCATTCTCACGGAAAGAAGTACCAGAGCTTGATGTTGTAGCGAAAAGGTCACATCAATGAAACAGAGTTTCTATAGGATATGGATCTTTATGGTTATTAGTTTTCCACTTATATATTAAAATGCATTTCAAATACTGTATGGCATCATGTAACACTCAATTTCAGGAGCCCCTTAACAAAATAGGTGCTTCCACTAGATCACAGTGTTAGATATTCTATGCCCGCGGTTAATTGTCCATTTGTCCATAACATGTTGGATATACACTCTGGTGTGTATATGAAAGTAGGTTAACCCGGCACTAATTTACTTCCACCATCCGAATTTATTAGCCTCTCTTCTATATGTTAGGTCAAAATTTAACCATAAATTTAACTAGCAAAACACAAGTGACATCACAAAGTTTATATTGTAAGATTCTTATTTGAAAGAAGTTTCAAATATATGCTACTATATTTTTTACATATAACTTTTTATTACTTAAATTTATGATCAAAATTTGACGGAAAGCTACGTAGAGGGGGTAGATTGAACCACATTTTAAAAATCACTTTTGGCTACCTCCATAAGAGAGGACAAAAGAAACTTCTGAATATATAAGCAAACCGTTTTTGCTGGCAGGTTTTTCATAGACTCATGGCATTTTCTCAAGGACGCATAACAGTTACTGGAAAGAAAGAAATTTTGAGGCTAAAACGGGCAGAAATTGTCAATGTTTCATCTCGCGTCGAAACTAAAACTGTCAGAAAAATGCGGTCACATGTGATCCCCCTTCCATGGAACGGTTGTTAATTAGTATTTTCGTATTTATATTGCACTACAAGGAAAATAAATGAAGTTGAGTATGAGAAATACTCTGCGAAGACTAATATAACCTCGGCGAAGTGTAAGAATCAACTTGTGATTGAGATGGTTAGGTGCACACCCACTAGGGTTCAAGTCCTGGTGTTGAATTTATTTCAGAATTTTCAACGATATGCGTTCAGTGGGAGGAGACGTTCTCATCGACTACGAGGCGTCTACGGTGACTTCGTAAAATCCGAAGATGATATGTCGGCCCAGTCTCTCAGAGGTACTCATAGGAGATAGGGTGTGCGTGTGAGAGTTCACAGAGGTGATTATATGCACGTATATATGAGTGCTTACGTCGGTACTGTGTTTACAAAGAAATGTAAGCCGAGGCTTTTAGGTTGGCTTATTATTTTACCTGGTCCAATAGGTAAACCTAACGAAAATTGTTATGGACACCAGGTTGTGGTTTTTTTTAACACAGTACAAACACAAGCGTTCATACATATGCGCATACACTCATCGCTATGAGCGCACACACGAACACCCTACTTCCATGAGTATCTTCGAAAGACTGAGTCGGCATATCATTTTAAGATTTACAAAGTCATCGTAGGCGCCTCATAGTCGACGGAAACGTCTCCTTCCACCGAAAGTGCATCGCCGAAAATCCTTAAATAAATCTAAAAATAATGCGAACAACAGGACTTGAATCCTGATGGGCTAAGACTACCACTATCCCTCTAACCATGCAAATATCTTCGCGACACCGGGCTGTGGTTGGGTGTCGTGCTCCCCGTGCCAGCCATCCGTGTCCAGCTAGGTTGGCCGATAGGGAAACCCTGCTCGATCTGAACTCGGAGTCGATCGGGCCTCACCGAAACCAACGTTATAAATAGCTATCACCCTCCGTCCGTCCATTGATCCATCCAACACCTTCGCTCTGCTCGCAACTCACGACGACGACGACATCAACAGGCACAGATTGGTATATGCTTCCGTCCCCGCTTTGGCATCCATCGCTCGCCGCCGTCAAGAGAGGCCTCCCGTCTCCCTCGAGAGCAACGAGACCGCTGCGCACTTTGATCCTGGACGATGAAGCTCGTCGGAAAAAGCGGCAAAAGCCTCGCCCGCGACGGGCCCGGCTCCGTCAAGCTGCTGCCGGAGGTGGATGACGACCTGTGGGACGCGTACAACCTCATCGCCGCCGGCGACGCCGTCGAGGCCGTCACGGTCCGTAAGATCACAAAGTCTTGGGGCCGCGCCTCGGAGCGCGTGAAGCTGACGCTGGAGATCGCGGTCGAGTCCACGGATTACGACAAGGAAGGGTCCGTCCTGCGCGTCCGCGGCAAGAACCTCTCCAAGAACGAGCACGTCCAGATCGGCCAGTACCACACCCTGGAGATCGAGCTGCGGAGGCCCTTCCTCCTCCGCAAGGAGGCCTGGGACTGGCCGGCGCTCGACACCATCCGCAAATCCTGCGACGAGACCGCCGCCAACGCCGACCTCGCGGTGCTCCTCATGCAGGAAGGGCTCGCCCACCTCTTCCTCGTCGGGCGGAGCGTCACGGCCACCAGAGCGCGCGTCGAGGTGCCCATCCCCAGGAAGCACGGCTCCGGCGCCGTCGCCGCGTACGACACCGCCCTCAAGGACTTCTTCCACCGCGTCCTGGACGCCTTCGTGCATCACGTCGACTTCGGCCTCGTCCAGTGCGTCGTCATCGCCAGCCCGGGATTCACCAAGGACCAGTTCCGCGACCACATGCTCCTGGAGGCCGCGCGGCGAGGGGAGCTGCGCGCCATCATGGAGAACAAGGCGCGCATCGTGCTCGCGCCCGCGCCCTCGGGCTACCCGCACAGCCTCAAGGACGTCCTCGCCGCCTCGAGCGTCATGTCGCTGATAAAGGACACGAGGGCCGCGCAGGAGGTGCCGGCGCTGCAGGAGTTCTTCGCCATGATCACCAAGGACTCGGCGCGGGCTTGCTACGGGCCCAAGCACGTCGAGGTCGCGCATGAACGTCTGGCCATCCAGACTCTCCTGCTCACGGACACATGGTTCCGGAACCCTGACGTTGCTGCTAGGCGCAAGTGCGTCGATTTGGCCGAATCGGTGAAGAAGATTGGTGGCCAGGTGCGCGTCTTTTCGTCGATGCATGTCTCCGGCAATCAGCTCGAACAGCTCACGGGAATAGCTGCTGTTCTTCGTTTTCCCATGCCTGATTTGGACGACATCGAGATGTGATAATTAAGGGCTCTGCTTGTTGTTCTTTTACTAGGGTGTACGTTCTCTGTGTTAAACATCTAACCTAAGGGAAGGCAGGGAAGATGCCACAAGAACGGAAAATCCTTTTTAGCTCCCTCCATCTGAAAATACTTGTTGGGAAAATGGATGTACCTAGAAAGTACTAGCTGTTGTCTATGCAACCCATATACTCCTCAATTTCACATTTTTAGTTTGTAGAAACTGAGAAATTGTAAGTCATGATGCCATAATGTGAATCTGTTCAAAAAGATATGACTAGATGTGAACTGTACAAAATAAAGATAAAAATTATATCATATGATCAGGATGGACTTGCTCTGGTGAATGATGTTAGAATGGATACGTATCTCATAGCGAGCATCAAAAGGGGAAAAAAAAGAAACAGAGGTTGAAGGCAATTAACTGTTATCTGAAACTGAAGGAGTATCTAGACAGGTGTTCTCCAGTGATCTACACATTCAGTCTCGTCCTAACAAAAATAAAGGGAAACGTTTATATTCATCCGACTGATTTTTGGTAATGTGTAAACCGCCAGCTAGGCCGTCCGATTACCAGATCAGCTCAGCTCGTTCACAGAGCGCAGGAGCACAATGTGCGTCTTTGCATGTGGTTGGTCCCCACAACTGGCTATCGTGAATTCGTGATTCCTTTGGCTTTGTTTCTTTTTCCACACGATTTGCTTAGTGTATTTGCTAGCTTGCTACTTAAACTGCTGCTCACATAAGGCGCAATCGGCTGGGGCAAAGATGGTTAATGCTGCGACCGGCTACTCGTACCATCGTCCGTGCGGCACTGGAGTGTTGGGAGCTGGCCGCCGGGTGCTGCGAGACCAGACGCCGCCGCAAGCCGGTGCTCCGAGGTGAAGGTCGTGGACGTCTACTGCATGCTGTTGCGGAGGCCTACAAGATCGTCTCGGTGCTATGCCGCGTTGGTGGCCGGCGATGCTGCGACAAAGGGGCGTCGGTTGGCTGCAAGTCAGGACCTCTTGTGCATGCATCGTTGGCTGCTGAAACGGAGCATCGTCGGTGCTGTAACGGAGCTCGCCGTGCGCGGAGCATCGTCAGTGCTGCAAGGGAGCTCGCTGGTCCGTCGAAATATTGTCTGCGTTGTAACGGAGCATCGTCGGGCCATCAGAACCTCGAGGGTGCTGCGATGGAGCGTCGTCGGGCGACGGAGCATCGCAACGAAGCATCACCAGCATTACAATGGGGCATTGCCGGGCCGTCGAAGCATCGTCGGTGGTGCATCGGAGCATCATTGGGCCGCGAAGCATCACCCGATGTTGCAACGGAGTATCACCGGTGTTGCAATGGAGCATTATCGGGCCGTCGGAGCATCATCGATGCTGCAATGAAGCATCGTTGGGCCGCCGGAGCATCACCGGTGTTGAAATGGGTCATTGTCGGGCTGTCAGAGCATCTTCGGTGCTGCAACGGAGCATCGTTGGGCCGTCAAAGCATCGCCGGTGCTGCAGCGGAGCATCACCGGTGTTGAAATGGGTCATTGCCGGGCTGTCGGAGCATCGTCGCTGCAACGAAGCATCACCGGTGTTGAAATGGGTCATTGTCGGGCCGTCAAAGCATCGTCCGTGCTTTAACGGATGATCGTCAGTGCTGCAGTGGAGCTCGCCGGGCCGTCGGAGCATTCTCAGTGTGTCAACAGAGCATCGTCGGGCTGTCGGAGCATCATTGGTGCTGCAACAGAGCTTGCTTGGCCGCCGGAGCATCGCCGGTGCTGCAACGGAGCCTGCTTGGCCGCTAGAGCATCGCCGGTGCTGCAATGGAGCATCATCGGGCCGCCGAAACCTCATGGGTGCTACAATGGAGCGTCACCAGGCCGCTGGAGCATCACCGGTGCTGCAAAGGAGCACCACCAGTATTGTTGTGGGGCCATTGTCAAGCCACCGGAGTATCACTGATGCTTGAAGTGATGGTCGTAGGAGTCTTGTTGCTGGTGTTGTGATCCGAGAACTTGCCGGTGCTGTAGTTGTGGCCGGTGCATGGCGAGATCACTGACGTTGCTGTGAGACAACCGGCGACATGGCTCTGCGACCTGAGCATTGTTGGTGATGTAAGCAAAAGTTGGTGCTGCAAGTCGCGGCCAGTTGTGATTTCTCGTCGGAGCTATGAATGCCACACAGGAAGAAAGAATTTGGGTTGCACGTACAGGCGGCTAGAGTGATGGGGAGCCCGTAAATGTAGTATTATGGGCTAGAATGATGGTGTATTGTGCTGACGTGGTTGAGGGAATCAAGCGGACGTGGCCGTTTTGTGAAGGGTTCGGCTCTCTAGGCGGGATCACGCGGCCGAAATCAACGGTTGGCCAGCCGGCTGATCTTTTCCTAAGATTAGGCGGCTGACGTCATAAATAAACCAGACAATTGTCTATCGTCAAATAAAAACATACAATAATCTATCACATGAAACATGTGATAAGCAAACTAAACAATTCAAAAAAAACATACAATAATCTCGGGTCTAACTGTAGTGCCTTTTTTCTTCACAACAAAATAAAATCATACTATGGTAGTGTGTTTCTCATGGTTAAGAGTGACTTCTTCATCCGAGTATTCTAAAATGGCAGCCCGGTGCACGTGGCTCCCGTTTGCGCAGGGGGAAAGGTCCACCCACTTTGGGTCTATAGTACGCAGTGTGCATTTCTGCAAGAGGCTGTTTTCAAGACTTGAACCCATGATCTCATGGTCACAAGGCAACAACTTTACCGCTACATGCTGCAAAATCCTGCAACGACTCGGCCAAGGAACACTTTGCCATCCTTGCTATCTCATCCTTCTTTCTTTCTTTTTTTGAAAAGGAGGATTACTCCTCGGCCTCTGCATCTGAAAGATGCATGCGGTCATATTATTAAAATTGTTGCAGCAAAAACAAGGTCTGGACTCTGTATACAGCTCGCAAAAGGACCAAAGATAAATAAAAACCAATAAAGCAAATCATAGCCACAACCGGCTGGACAATAGGAAAAAATGGCTAATCTCACCCTTCTGCTTCCTTCTTCACTGCCCTTGTGGTCAGTTTGTGGGAAGAATGTCAAATATCCTCTCATAGAAAAACAATGTACATATCGCACCCACGAGAACTTCCCGGATGTTGTGATTGTACATTTCCCACGAGGAAGAGCCACTGATCTGCTAACTGAAGACCAAGGTGCTCAGTGACAGCAACTAGGTGAGAGCTGGAGTTACCCTTCGAAAAACAAACTGAACGAAAGCTCTATCAGATGAAAAAAAAAACACGGTGCATCTAAGTGGCTGATTATGTACTAATTGAACTCGTAAGAAATCAAGGGTCGTAATAGTTTCAATAGGCCACTGAGAAACTTAACGATCCAAACTTTAAACAAATGAAATGGTTGCCATGTTGATCTATTCTATTCTATCTGAAGATCTGAATAATAAAGAGAAAACTCATTCCGTGTACTTAATGATCCAAACCAACAAATGAAAATGTTGTGTTTTACCAAAATCTCAACAATTTGAACAATTCAGATTCACTGGCTTCGTTCTGATTCACATGTGGAAAAACTGAGATGACAATTTTTTTTCATTAATGGACAACACACTACTAGCGGATACCATTGCCACAGCCTCAAGTTTTGGGTAATATTCAACGGCCACTACATGAATTACCACATTTATCACCGTACTACACGGGCAGTCATTAATTAGAATCTATAGGTTTTGATCTGATAAAGCTCAATCCCGCTCTCAATCCTATGTCTTATGAAAATCTTCAGATCTGACTGTCGATGGCGCATGGTAATGTTGAACTTGTTTAGTAACTGTGCGTAATCGCAGAAGCCATAGCTGCACCTTTTGTTGCACTGGTTAGAGCAGGTGCCACAGTTCTTCTTGTCGGAGAGCAGATCCACGCAGCGCCCGCCACAGCACATCCGGCCGTGCTTGCACGCTTTGTTGCAGCCGCCGCAGTGTTGGCCGCTGGTGGCAGTGTCCACACACTGGCCGCTGCAGCACGCCGTCCCCGTCGCAAGTCATGCTTCGGCCGACTTCTTGGAGCAATCATACGCTGGCAGGGGCGGGTGGACGGTGCCACCAACAAGCAGAAAACGGCTCCTCCTTGCCATGGGACGAGGGCTTGCGCTGGTACCGAACATGGCTGGAACAAGGGCACTGGAAGTGGCCAGCACCATGATGAGGAGAAGCAGCGCGGCGCTCGCCATTGTGGAGACAAGGAGAAGTAATGCAAGTGTTTGGTTTATTGGCTCGTGGCTCTTAATTAAGGGAGCTCAACTGCTCAAGGATGTGTTTGTTTGTGTGGGGGGGTATGCCTCTCAAGGCCCAAGCATCACGCTTTATATTGGCTCTGCTCTCTTGAGGTTGACTTTTGATGGAAATTCGACTTCAAGACACTCCAAGAAGCTACTTTTGTTCGGAGCAAAAATGATTGAAAATAAACAAAAGGCTTCAGGTACAACGTTTGTATGGAGTGTGTAGATTTCAGAAAGATTAAACTGAAGGTTGACCAATGAATACTCCACGTACTCCTTCCGTAAAGAAATATAAAAGTGTTTAGATTACTAAAGTAGTGATCTAAACGCTCTTATATTTATTTACAGAAAGAGTACTTGTTAAGTAACCAGCTCACGACAATAGCCAAGAACAGAGAATGGCTGCAAAATTGTCGTAGCACCAAGTGTAAATAAAGTAAGGTAACCTCCGCCAAGCACTAATTCCGCATAACTAATACACCGGATGTCGCCCGTCCACGAATGCTGGACGTGTTGGGCGATCATAAGCTGAAGGCTTAAAATAAGTTAGGGTCTATAAGTTAACCCTCAAACGAATGCACAGGGCGGTGGCTTTACATGTTACACCCCAAAATTGTGCACAACGGCAAGACCATCAAATCATCCTCTAGCAATGCCTGCAGATTTGCATTTGCAGCATAGCCCAAGGCACAAATGGGAATCGCACGAGTACTGTCGGGAAGATTAAATCATGTTCTCAAGCTTTCACATAAACATGTTTCGTCCATGAAGGAAGGAAGTCGAACACCGAAGCCCACAATCTAACTCGTTATGCTTTAACTTTGGAATAAGGTCGTCATATTTGGCCTCTCACTAGTAGAAAACGGAGCTTTATTACCGGTTCGTAAGGGCCTTTAGTGCCGGTTCTGCAACCGGCACTAAAGGGTGGAGACTAAAGCTTCCCCCAAGATCGGTTTGGCACGAACCGCCACTAAAGGCCCACCACGCGGCTTGATCTCGCGCCGTGGTATGGGGGACTTTACCAACCGGTACTAAAGGTTTTTTTTTTTTTTTGAATTTTTTGGAAAAAAATTGATTTTTTTCGATTTTCAATTTTCTGAATTATTTGAGGAATTAGTCCCTAATCATCCCTCTTAGCTGCTCAAGTATGGATCACTCATTCCAAATCGTCTAACTTCCCGGCCGGTCACCCATCCTCTCACTCTCCTAGCCTGAGCACACTTAACTTCGGAGTTCTATTCCCCCTACTTTTCAAGTCTGCACTTGTTGTTTTCCTTACAAATGTAAGCTGTCAATCCTATTAACTCTCGGCAGTTTAGCTTGAGCATTAGGTCACACGTTTCACCGTTTGAGTTTGAAACTATTATTCTAAAAAATAGTAATTATTTAGTAACACTAATATTTCTTGAATAAGTTTGACCATAGTTTGACCAGATTTGACCAAAATTCAAAAAATTGAAATAATTATTTAGTAACACTAATATTCTTGAATAATTATGTAGTAACATTAATACTTCTTGAATAAGTAGTTTGACCAGATTTAACCAAAATTTAAAAAAAAAAAAACTGAAATTTGAGCATATCTTTTTTTTCCTTTTGGAATTTGAGGATTCTAAAAAATTGCAAACAGGCGTCATTTTTTTTCAAAACTGAAATGGCAATGCGTGGGCTTGCTGCGTCCGTAGTGAAGAGTTTCGCCTGTGCTCATCGATCATGATGTCGAAGCAATTGGACCATTTCACAGTGGGTGATGACAATGACACTTGTGGCAGCTCCTTTGAGGTTTCTTCTTTCGATGTGTCAAGTTTGTGGTATCGTGGTTGTGCCGATTTGTGGTGCCTTGGGTCTAGCTTGCCAAGATCGTGTGCTATTGTAATTTTTTGTAATTAACTGAGAAATATTCTTCTTAATTATATGGCAAAGGTTTTCCTTATTTTTACTTTGAAATCCAGTGACAGAAGTGAGTATAAACAACTCAAGTCGACCACCGATGTGATTTAGGCCATAAGAACTCTCTAAACTGTGTTGATTTATTATTATTAGGACTTTGGGGCCTTAAAGTTGCAGCCATAAATTGGATTATGTTGCAGACTTTTGATGTTTCAGTTTCAACTATACTAGAAGGGTTGGGCGCGCTTTTGTTGCGTTGTTGGTGTTGTTGGGTTTTCATAACTCCCCCCTTCTGTTTTAAAGTCAAACCTCGTTAAGTTTGACCAAATTTGCAGAGAAATATATCAATATACATGATATAAAATCGCTATTATTAGATTCATCATGAAATGAATTTTCATATTTAATTATTTAATATTGTTGGTGTTGTTGATGTAGTATTGTTGGTGTTGATATTTTAGGCTTTAAACTTGGTCAAAGTTTAAATTTTTTTACTTTTCAAAAAATAATATACCTTATGTTTTGGAACTGAGGGAGTATTTGGTATGGCGAGTGGGGAAAGATGGAGTGTGTTTTCCTTTTATCATATTGTAGTATTTTGGTGGGGCTACCGCGATGTGATTCTGTGTTATCTGCTAATAAACCCATACTTATGTGGGGAAATTTCTGCGTCGATGATTACATGTATTATATTGGTGCTACAGTATCGCATGTTGTTGCTCACTTTTTCTAGGTGGTGAGGGGATGCATGGGGTTGATATGTTTTTATTGGTCAGTCGTTGCCGATTGATTTGAAAAATCATTGACCCGGTCCAAATCGTGAACCAAATCCAAAATTGAATATCTAAATCGAATGAGAGATTCAAAATTAGGGAGATAGTGAATTATAAGAAATGAATAAGAGATTTCCTTAATAAATTGTTGCCCTCGTCAAAATTGAGAGATCTCTTTGAGAAATTATTGTTCGGGTCAAAATCGGATGACCCAATTCTAAACTGGAGACCTAAATTGACCATGAGGCCTAGGAAATTAGCGAGCATTGTGAATTAACTATTAGGGAGCATAGTGAATAGGAAGCATAGTTAATTTAAAAAATTAAATAAGAGAACTCTTGAGAAATCATTGACCTGGTCAAAATCGGATAAACCAATTCTATATTGAAGACCTCAGTTGACTATGAGGCCTTAAAAATTAGGGAGTATGGTGAATTAAAAGAATTGAATAAGAGAGCATGTTTATCCGGTCAAAATCGGATGATCTAGTTCCAAATTAGAGACCTCAATTGAATGTGGACTCTTTAAAACTAGTGAGCTAAGTGTTGCAGAGGATGTACGCTTATGTTGCCTTTGATTCATGGGTGACAGTTGTACTACCATATATTATTGATGTTCCCCACAAAAAAAATACTATTGATGCAATTAATGATTTTTCATGCTGCAATTCATTGTTGGCATTTTGGTGTTTCCTCTCCCCCTGTTACTACAGTATTCTTTCCTATAGTAGGTAGGAATGAAAAAAAAAACAGCAAGTATTTATACAACTGATTTTAGATTCCAAATATAAATATTGTTGCATACTTGCATCTGCAAGGATATGTGGTAAAGTAGATTTGCTTATCGTGCTCTTTGGACCAAGGAGATAACCTGGCAATGTAGGTTCAAAGTTATAATCCTACTTACTCTACTAGCTTAGTAGAAAGTGGTAACCATGTGTTCATTAACTTCCCTGCATCCTCTTTTGCAAGCTTTTAGTACTCCCTGCGTGAAGAAATATAACAGTGTTTAGATCACTAGAGTAGTATGTTGAATCATGGACTGGAACATCTTAGTTTTCTAACTGCAAATAAAACATGTCACCAGACCTACCAGTATTTATATGCTTATAACGGTAATGCATGTGTGTGTAATTACTTATCTATGTATAGAACGTTAAAGACTCTATCGGCCTTCATGTTCTTTCCTATATAGTTCTATTACAATAGCAGCCACACCCACGGCTCACCTTAGTGAAGTTATGAAAAATCCAAAGCATCCAATTCTGACGAACAAGGGCTGGCCATGCTAGCCATGGCCACATCAACATCAACACCAAGAAAAATCGCTGTTTATGTAACATGTCCATGATGAAATTAAGGAGTTGATCCACTCAACTCCTTGAAATTGCACAATCGTCAGACATAAAATCATTACCACACAATTCATTCCCAGCTGACTAGTTAAACAATTAAGAAAATTTTGTAAAGTTCTGCATCGAAACTCAGGTAAATAACCTGACTGGCACAACATGGTAAATTCCGGCAACCATGTGGCAATTCAGTCTTAATAAGTCCGATGTAGAAAAGTTACAGAATATATCACCTATCTACCCAGATGATCTATGCTTTATGTTGCCTCTAACTTGTCACAGCAATTCAATTCACTGCAGAGCAGCGATCTATGATTTCGGTCAATTTGATATGTTCTTTAAGAAGCCTCTCCAGCTGCTGGGTCCAGCTCCTTTCTTGGGTACTCTAGCCAGTATACATGTATTTACAACACGTATGTTGTATGGCAATATCAGTTATATATCTGGGGTAAATCCACTTGTCCCAAATATATAAGTTCATGTGTGTTTGTCGTGGCCCTTCAACGATTTGACGATGCTCATCAAGAACTGCTTTTCACCACGATATCTGCTCAAGAAACAGGCCGTGTCAGGATGATTAATAATACTCCCTCCGTTCCATGATATAGTGCACATTGGTTTTCCCAAATATCAAGCTTCATAAACTTTGACCAAGTTTATAGAGAAATTCATCTATATCTACAGTACCAAATATACAGCATATCAAAATATATTTCATGATGAATCTAATGGTATGGATTTGGTATTCTAAATGTTGATAAATTTCATGTAAATTTGTTCAAAGCTTACTAAGTTTGATTTTTAAAAATAATCACTATGCACTACATTTTGGAACGAAAGGAGTATCTGAACAGGGCAAGTATCATTCTGTGGTGATGTAGTGCTTACATCTCAAGCAATGAGAAGCCCAGGCACATGATACCTATCACCATGTGAATGGGAAGGGTCTGCTTGAACCTATTTCTATTCAGAAACATCCTCTCGGAGAAAGCTGTGGTCAGACCAGAAATGAGCAGAACGCCCCAGCCCGCTGGCAAGCAGCGGTAGAAGGAGAATGACCCCTGTAAATATGTCATCAGTTTTTTTTTTTTACAAATGCAATCCTTATACAAGGAAAAAATCCCACGGTGGAACATTCAAGAAACTTTACCTTAAAATACTCATTGATGAATACTGCAGAATATGAGATTCGCAGTAGCATATCTTTACAGACAGTCAAGGCGCAAAGAAAGTGCTCCCAGGAAAAGATTGATTTGAAGAAAACAAGGATAGCAGTGTCACTACCAAAGGATACTGGCAGAATTTGCAGCAATCAACCCAACAGCTCCGGCAGATTTAATAAAAGCAACATTTAGAACAGTATAAATTGCAGAGAAAAGGAGCAACATATTGTTTGACTGCTTAAGCTGGTTTTCATTGGCAACAGAATGAAGGAAAGCTTCAGAAGTGCCTGAAAATGTCGAAGGACATAAGGCATTCATGCAGAACTTAATTAATATGCACATTTAACCAAATACTCAATAGCTCAGGTATATCTAACAATCAGCACCACCAGTAACATATTTCTTGTTTGAAAAATATTAATCCAGAAAAGGTCAAAATCTTGCCGAGAGAATGCATGGTATAGTTAGTTTTCATTCAATAATTTTTTTTTCAGCTACATTGTTGTGCAGGATGAGATATCGAAGAACTGATAGCTTTCAAAGGAGAGATCAAGCCATAACTTGGCTGAACGTAACTGCTAATTAAATGGCTGGAAAGAAATTATAACTGTTCCTCGTATCAAGTTGGATATATTACTGTGCTACATGCATCATAACTGAAGACAAATCTAAAAACAGAAAGGGCGAAACTGGGCTGTTATGCCCAGTGTTCCAAATTCTGGGTTTGCAAAAACTAGTTTAAAATCAAATACATAATTTAGATTTGACAGGTACAGTGCAGAGTTACTAGTCGTCAATGAAATATTCTTAACATTATTAAAAAAAACTACTTTGCAAGATAATAGAATGAATATATGCAGAGCTGCTGCATATAAGTACTAAATACAAACCATTCATTGCTAAGAAGATTATGTAAACACAATAGTAACGGAGGACAGCTGTAGCTTCGCCATCACTATATCTTCTTCCATATAGTAGATTCAGAAGGGTGTATGAATAACTTGGACCAAAAGAAATGACCACGAGACCTGCATTGTTAGAGGATGATCATATTCAAGGGCTGTTAACGCATCTAATATCCACAGAAAACTAGGAGGTTGAAGTTGACAGCAGCTAAAACATGTAGATAAATAGATTAATATACACACTGCAGCATTCAGTATTGGACAGCGTACCTATCAGCGTAATAAGTTTAAGAGCTCCAAGCAAAGAACCTTCCAGATTGGATACATTCTCAGGAGTTTGCCCTATGGATAAAGATACATCATTAGCTCCTTCAGAGAAATATAAATCCAAAGATAATGCGCACAACATATTGTTTTAGTAATTTTGCTAAGAGTTCAATAATATTGACCAACTATAATTGTAAGGGCAAGTTATTAAACAGCAGCAGCAAACTGAAAATATGCCAAAACTTATAATTTCAGATGGCTTGAGATATAGGAATGGTCGTATCTAAATTCTAACAACTGGACAGCAGCAGCATTATAAGCCAGAATTGTGTTAAACATTACAATCTAAGATAGCAAGGAATATGCAGAAGGTAATCTTGTTTTGTTGCATTGGCAGCAATGCTTATCTTAGCAATAATAATAATTCATAGTACTTGTAAGAGGCTTACTTCCTGTGAGACAGGTCATGAGTAATTTAAATACTGAACAATGAGAATAGCAAACATGCCAAAAGTGGGCAGAAATATCAAACGACCAGTAGCCAATACACAAAGCAGTCACTTCACAAGAACATAATCAATTCAGCTGACCAAATGGATTTTAAAGGAAAATTATATCTCATGAGTATTTATGTTTAACTGATACCAGCACAACATAGGTTAACCTCCTTTGACTAATCAAGTACAGAGATGTTCAATAAGCAAATCTTACAGACAGATTCTCCAGATCAGTAGACCACAATGATGCAAATGCATGAAATTCAATCTTTCAGGCCAAACAGATGATAAGCAATTGTACTTAGCTATCATAGTAAAATGAAACTTTATATTCATACAAAAGAGCAACCTGATGCTAACTGGGTGAATGTAGCATAAGAACTCTCCTCAAATGGCAGGAAAACTATTCTAACAACCAGACTTCCTGCAAACAATTAGAAGATCATTAGAGATTTTTTAGAAGGTGGTTAGTCAGTATATTGGGTAGCTTCGTCGTATTTTTAGTTACTTAATTTGTTATTTTTTGTTGGAGATATTCTAGCAAGGTGAGAAAGGGAGGTGGCAGGCATTGATGAACCACGCCTCGCCAACTCCCGTTTATCTAAAGAAAAGCACTTGAAATAGAAGGTGCTTGACATACTTGCCTAATTTATCCACAAGACCATATGCAGCCTGGTTAAATGGAGTATCAAACCAAACAAGAACAAATTTTTCGCCTTCTTGGAGGATCAGCTTCCTGATAGTCTGGCCTGTAAACAATATGCACATGTGCAATAACTGTTTATCATAGACCATCAGGGTTGACAACCTGACAATGTGCATGTTTTGGCATCAACAAGGAAATATAATTAACTTGTGATAACTCATGCCCAATTAGACAATTAACAGGACAAATAAAGAAGAAACCTGAATGGAAGGAGATCAAAAGTTCTGATATTAGCAAATAAAAGAAAATATGTCCAATATCCAATGAAAATGCAGGCTGCATAAACGACCTGAGACAAAGCAAATACGACCAGCTTCTCCTGCAAAAAACATCACTATTATAGTACTGTATTGATCAACAAATGTAATACAAATTAAAATGCCATGGGAAAGCATGAATGGGTAGTGAACAGAAGTGCAGCAGAGAATATTATCAATTGGATATGTCACTTGGCAAAATTATACTGTTTGTCCTGGAAAGCTCTATTATGTTTTAAGATATAAACTTAAAATGGATGAGTACAACACAGGACAAAAGAATGCAGAAGGGAAGTGTTCCCGATATTTTATCTTATTATAATTAGGGCAGTTGTATACTTGTATTTGTTAACCAACCACAAAAATACATTAGTTGAAATCTTCTAATATATAGAGATATTATCCTTGGTACACATACCAAAATAATACAATATACAGTATGGACTGGCTATTGGAACGTCCTGGATTATTAGTTTGTCACAAAGTTGGACCATGTAGATGGTTGCACTAATTATATTTTATTTTTTGATGATAATGAGATGGTTTCACTGCAAAAAAAAATAGATAATGAGATTGAGGTAGTTGCACTAAATGGTCACTTTTTTCAGAATGATTTGTGATCCTTTCAAGTATAATTACAAGGCAATTGTGTGCAACGTAGATTCCCAAATATCAGGTGTAAACAGTGAGAACATTGTGGGTATATGCATTTTATGCGATCGGTAATAAACTGGAGTAGAAGGCTAATGTGGCATTACCACTTTAATATGTCCTTTTATGAAGATATAAGTTGTTAGGCAACGTAGCAGAGTAGCTGTAGGTTCGGTATACACTCTTATTATGTAGTATTTCTTTGTTTGGGAAAGAATATACAAAGGTTCTGCCAGTAGCTCCAACATACACGCAAATCCTGCCATTTTGGACCAGATAAATACATCAGATCTCAATGTGAGGGAAGTGGACAAAAACTGAAATGAGAAGGCACTCTAGTGTAGGAGTAATAGCAGGATATCTATACGGGATGTATTGAAGTATAAATGCATAGCCCACCTTTTCCCATCAGCTTGAGCTTTTGGGAGAACTGGTTAGTGCATGCAATTCTACAAGATGCTCCATTTAGCTGCATGACAGCATGAAATGCTTGTCCATTTTATAGATAAAGAGCTCGGTGTTCAGCATTTACATTTAATCTAAGACAGAAAAGAAAACACTCTCAACCCTGAACTCAAAGACCATTTGAGTTGCAACCTTGAACAATTGAAACAATCCACTTTTTCACTCACAGGTGGCTTCACAAGCGACTTTAAATGACATGTATGCAACTATGCATGTGTCCACCATGTCACTGCCATTAACAAACAAACATGACAAGAAACCCAGCCATTCAGATCATTTTTTATGTTGGAAACAGACAAAAAAGTCAAATTTGGTGGCACAGCAGAGACGTGGCACACACATGACACATCACCCTAAACTACTTGTGAGATCACAGCAGGTGAAACTGGATGGTCTTCAGTACTTCAAAGTTGCAGTTCAAATGGTATTAGAGTTCACAGTTGAAAAGTGAACTTTTGCAATAGATCAGGGTTCAAAACTGGACTTTTTTGTATAAGACATAATATTGCAGTGGCTCTAACAATTTAATGAGGCTTGTTATTTTCCCCTACTCAATCAAACTGAATCAACTAACTGACAAATTAACTCTTGGAGAGGTGTCCTTAATGAAATATCAATTATCTTGCTCGGGACAAATATACAAATAACTTATTAATAAATTATGGTTCATGGAAGACTTACCGATGATTAATGTAGCTTTTGCATAAGGGTCAGATAACTTCAGTTTCTTTATTCTCAACACAAATAGACTGCCGATAAAAGTCACAAACAAGCCAAACGGGATGATCATCCAAGCTACCTTCAGTATCTCTTCGTCACTTAACACATCACCACTGTAATATAAGTATTAAATCAAAAATATTACAAGATCAGAGAAAGTTTTCCTAAAACTTCATGTGGTTCAGAACTGACATAGATTTTAATGCGAATATAACAACAGAGTTTAACAGACACAAAATGAGAATGCAGTGACGACTGAGGAACGGCACACATCATCACAAAAGATTTTTTTTTTCTTTTGCATGTACCCCACTTCAAGTTAGTGAAGATGAACTATGAGAACTTGAGAAGTATCCAAGCATTATTGCTTCAGAGTTCAGACAGTGAAGCTGTCACACAATTCGTCAATGCCCATCCCCTAGATGTGGCTGTGCTCATCGTAGCAGCTCACTTGGGCTTATGTCCCCACTTCTCCTAAAGGGTTAATCAAAAGTTATCCATTTACATCCAAAAGCATTAAATGCTAGCTCTACTCACCTTCAACTTACAATGTATGACTATCATACCACTATTAAACACATGAACTACTTCGGAGGTGGCCCATGTGGCCTGTATGTGTAGTGGTGGTGCCATAGTACAACATTTTGTTTTTAAAGTAAATAGTGCTAACACATTATACACAAGGGTTCAAAACTAATAACTCTGGATTAACCCTCTTGGACGAAGTGAGGATGGCCCAGGCGAGTGCTAAGCATGTATAAGACTGTCCCCAAATAGGTGTTGGGTGCTCCAAAAGCATCAGATGAAATATTTACCTAATAATTTTAAACTTGCGTATTTTAGTTTGTTGGGCAATTGTGGCATCAAAATTCAACATAACCTTTTCTCTTCTTCTTGCCCTATAAACTTCATGAGAAATATACCACATCTACTAGAGGGCACATTTTCTCTCGCTATCTTTACTATTTATATTCCTTAATACCCCTCTGCATCGTCCTGCCAGACGATATAATCATTTTTCTCTCGGTATTTTTTTTCTAGCCAAAAAAGCATGCACAAGTACCACTAGAGGTCAAGTTTTTCATGTAACAAATGGGCATCATGCTTCTTGCCATGTAGTACTCCGTAGATCTATGTTGTAGTGCATTAAGAAAAAAACTGTGGGAGGAGCTTTTGCACTTCGCAATTTGGAGTGTCTATCTTTCGGTGGCTCATTTGACAAAGAAAAACTCCAAATAAACATGTGCTATGTATTCTATATAACTGCAGTGTTGTTGATTAATCACAGTACATGGATGAAGCTCAAAAGTTTGTAAATTTTGCAATACCTCCCAGAATTATTACGCAAGCAAGCACGCCGAAACCCCTCCCGGCTTAAAAATAAGACACAATTGATGAAAAGTGGAAGCTGCAATGCATATGCCTGCCAGATAATGATAAACATATTAGAAAACATTAACAACGAGAAACATCTGTAAGCATAGATGCAGGGTACTGAGGAAATCTTTTCTTTTTAGCAAAAAAACGGAGGGTTTGCGATTCTCAGAGAAGACCGGTTAAGACCGTCAGGTTTCCAAGTTTTTAACTTCGCACTTTTCCTATTCGGCGTATGGATCATAAATCATGCCACTATACTCTTATCCGTATAACACACAGATTTAAAAGAGGGTTTGGTTGGGCTGTGGGGGAGAGAACTAACTGAACCAATACTGTGCACCAAAAATAAATACCCAGTCCGGTTGTGGTTTACCAAACGATAGCCGCTGGTTTTCCAAACGCTGAACAGAGGGATAATTATTCAATGTGTTCGTGTTTACTGAATCAATCATGCTTAATTACTAATGGAGAAGATGCACAAGTCCCCGAAGCAGTTTGCCTTGAAACCTTAATCACCAAGTAAAGATATCTATCCAAAAAAAACTAAGTCTGTTTAGCACAATCATCGTTTGATAACTATACTGAGCCTGTTACACAAACAACAAGGATCAACCGGGATCTGTCTTAAATAATAACATGGGAATTCAATGTTCACCAAAATGAAAAGATCCCGCAACTCCTAGCAAGTAAAGAAACCAAAAAATAGCAAGGGAGCCATTACAGTGCACGTACATGAATGACTCAAATAACTGAAAGCAACCACTATGATTATGGCAGTATGCGGTCGAACAGATGCATCATTTTTCTTCCGTAGCTCAAAGAACAAAGTTTGGGGTGCCATCAGTTATCACGAATTCACAGAGAAACAAACACACGCTGCAACTAGAATTAGAACTTGACTTCACACAGATCCCATCCCACACATCCACACTTTAGGACAGACATCCAACTTTTGCACTCCCAGAAGAGTTCCAGTCCCACCCAACCATGTCATGGCCAGGATCCAAAACTGCAGGCATGAACTGAGGACACGGTCATACTTTAACCACAATAAAGACTAGAATTCACATGGAATGGGCACTAATGCTTACTAAGCTTGACACTGCATTTCAACTCCAAAGCACCAAATGTCATCATGGAACTAGCTAGCTCCACATCGAGGAATGAAATCAAACAAATCGATTGCTCGCTGCACTGAACTGAGAAGGGGGGGGAGGGAGCAGGGGAGATCCGCACCGCGCAGTCATCGGCGTTGAGCTGGCGCACGAACCAGCCGTTGTACAGGAAGGGGATGATCCTCGAAAGGAACTGCGCCGCTACAAACACGAGCACTGAGCTTTAGATCCCCAAAACCAAGCACCCAGAGCCAGAAGTAACCCTCAAAGGAAAGGGAGGCGAGAGAGGCGCACCAAAGTTGTACTTGAATACAGCCATCACAGCCCCTGCGTCGGAGTCAGCCTGAGGGGACACGGCTCCGGCAGTCCCCACGGCGCCGGCGAGCAGCGTCATGGCCATCATCGCCAGTGGCGGATCTAGGATTTTGAAACAGGGCGGTCCACCCTGAAAAAAATAACCAATAGCACGATAGAAATTGATCAATACGGTCTTCCAAACATATGAAAATTTCTCAAATAAGTCTTAATTTTGCATAAACTAAGCCTACATCCCTTGAGAAGTTCAAAGAAGACTGCGCATGTGTTCATTCTTCCACATTTGATGCATATAATATGTATGTATGTGGTCCTAATTGACATTCTGTTCTTCAATATGACACTGACATTTATTGATTCAACGGTGTATCAATTGTTTGACCCAAACTGAACAATTCAGTAGTAAGTAGTAACATTCCTGGACAGGATTCAGCAGTGATACACTGCAATTTACAGAGGAGCGCAGCAAGCAAATGTCATGGCCGGCAGCCCTGACGAAGGGAATGTGCATCAAGATTCAGAGGCTGCCCACGGCTGTAACAGGTGAGGATAGCTGATGAAATTGTGTAGTACTCTGAATTCCTCATGCAGGCTATTACACCTGAATTCGTAAGAGAGGAACTGGCAGCTGGTAGCACGGCGAGCAATGAGTGATGAGTAGACAGAAATTGGGGAACAGGCAGAAATCCCATCAAACGTACCTCAAATCGGGCTGGGCGGCTGGCTGCTGGCCTGCTGCAGGTGCACAACGCCGCGCGCCGGCCGCCTACCGCCGAGTGCGGACTGGGCGCGATGGCGCCGGGCAGGGGCGGGGCGTGTCGGGTAGAGTCGCCGGCGAGATCTGCGGGACTGCAGAGCAGTCGCGAGGGGAATCGGGACGGGAGGCAGCGGCGCGAGGGCGAAGAGTCCAGCGGCGGCAGCGGCTGCCTTGTACGCCATGCCTTGTATTGGTTTTGGGTTGGGTGAGCTGCCAGACTTTCAACCGTTAGATCTGGATCGTGCGCCTCTGAGTGAGTGGCCTAGTCGCTTTCGGTATACTTGTTTGAGTTGCTTCGTCTTTATTAGCTCAAAAAATGCTCCGTTTCTTTTTCAGGTAATACGTATCACCAAAGAGAAACGTTCAGGTAATACATATCTCCAAAGAGAAATAAGCCATGTAGACATCCACATGGCAAATTAGACGGACAACAGAATTCTAACAATAGCCCAAAAAATCTCAGTCAAAGAAAAAATTACAATCAAGACCGATGCATTCCTTAAGCTCTGTCACCTGCCTCCGACACCACCATAATAGTCACCTAAATGAAAAGAGGACAGAACGCCTCTTTACCTGAGCTTAACGTGGCTCCAATGCTGAAATACAGCTTTGTGAACATCCAAAGTAGCTCGTAAAAAACAAAGCCATTGCCATTGAAAGAATCTGGTGGGGGAAACACCCTGAACACGCCATCGAACTTTAGATCTGACAACTCCACGCGACAATATTGGAGGAGGAAACCTAACCCATCAACCTTCAACCATGAATCCATCGTCTTCCGGCTAGCTGCCACTGACATAGATAACCGTCGACAACCACTCCTGAACTACTTTTCACGCTCCACTTCGACGCCAGAGTGCACGTCGTCGCAACGGCGGAGTCCGAGGACACAAGTTAACCACAAAAATGTCGTCGCCGCCACACCATCCTTGCCTGAAAAGACTAGTTTCCAAATCCATCAGCAACCATAAAAAGCAGAACGCCTCGTCAAGAAAGGATATGGAGCTGCTTTTTTCAGCACCGTGTAGCTGAAGCCAAGATGTCGAGCGACCAAAACTTAAGCTACCTAAAGCTACAGATCTGCGCATGGAGGATTAGGCGACCCCCCCCTCCCTCACCACCGACGATCAAGAGGTTGTCGGTGGAGGGGAGCCGCCGAAGGACGGCGTCGGAAATTTGGTCTCTCTTGGCGAGATCACATTTCCATCTTTCTCGGGAAGGAAGAATACTCGCAATGTTATGGATATCAACTTACCCGCTTGGTACTTTTAATACATGGGAACAATTGTGCGTAGCCTTTTTTAACTTATATTTGTTTGGACGAAAATCACTTGAAAAGAAAACATTTCATTTGTGATCTAAGACGAAAACCAGGTGAGAGTTTGACGAGAGCTTATATAAAAGATACCGATGCACGGAGTTGTATAGAAAAATAGTGAGGAACGAGTTTGGTAAAGGATCAATAAGAGTAAAAGGATTAACGCTGCGTTTGGATGTCCGTATTGGAGGGCTCCGTAATGAATTGGTTGAAATACCAATTCAGTAAGGAAACTGAAATGGAAATGAATATGAATTCACTTGTTTGGTTGTCAACTGAATTGCCTCGTGAAATCTCAGTGAGGTTCCAATACCAAATCATGTTTGGATGGCAAACATTGAAATTGCATATTCACATTAATTGTGAAGCGTCTATTATTTTCTGCCCATACCACACACACACACAAATCATCAAATTGGCCTATACCCCACACAAACGAATCATCAAATTTGCCCACATCCACACACGTATAGAAACCAAAGAGCAGGCAAGCACGAACAGGAAGCTTCAGCAGCGACAATCGTTCATCATCTACTCCAGCTCCACTGCTCCGGGCCTCCATCAACTGCAGCTGCAGCAACTACACACGCGGTGACGTCGATTCCCTCTGTCTTGTGGCTCGGCAGCAGATCGGGAAGTGAGGGGGTAGGGGCGCGTCGCGTCGCGCTTCTCGGTGAGCGTGACCTCTCTTCAACACAGGAGGCGATCAGCGCATGGGTGGTGGAGGAACCGCCGACGGCGGACACCCATAGCCGCCGCCGCGGAGGCGGTGGATGAGATGGGCTGCGGTGGGCGACCATGGCCGCCGAGTGAAAGGCGGTGCACGCAGCGTCGATGGAGGGGACGGGGAGATGCGGCGGCGGGAAGATGCTGCAAGAGGGGAGGGGGCGGCGAGGAACACACTGGGCGCCTCGAGCCAGAACCGCCGCCTAGCTCCGTGCTCGCCGCCTCCCTTCTTGCTTTTCTCTCCTTATCTGTTCGCGAGGGAAAAAAGAAGTGAACCGGTATGTTTTGCGGGATGAGGTGATTTCAGCGCAATTCGGAGCCGGAGGCCTCCGTATTGCAGGCAGGGTGTTCGCGTGGGAGTGATTTCGGCCTGAAATGTAGCTTCATTACCGACCACCAATTCAGTGTCCAGCCAAACACCTGAAATGAAACTTACCAATACCAAATCCAATACGAGCCTCCCAATGGAGACATCCAAACGCAGCGTAATAGTTTTTAGCTTTTTCGTAAAGTATCCGGATCTATTATAAAATTTCACCAAAATCACAAAGCACATTACCGTCACTGTCGTCAACGCGCTGCTGTTGCCGCTCTCCTACCAGAGAGCCGGCTTCATCCTGTCGGTGACAGACGATAAGTCTTCGTGCACTTGCCAGACTAGCGCCCTGCAGCCGCAATCATCGTCGTTGAACCCTTGAATAGATTTAATGAAGTACTCCCTCAGTTCCTAAATACTCTCTCCGTCCCAAAATTCTTGTCTTAGATTTGTCTAAATACAGATGTATCAAGTCACGTTTCAGTATTAGATACATCCGTATCTAGACGAATCTAAGACAAGAATTTTGGGATGGAGAGAATATAAGTCTTTTCAAAAATTTCAAATGGACTATAACATACGGGTGTATATAGACATATTTTAGATTCACTCATTTTGCTTCATATGTAGTCACTTGTTGGAATCTTTAGAAAGACTTATATTTGGAAATGGATGGAGTAGGTGACATCAAATCTCGCCATTGCACACGCACAACCCAAAATCTTAAGACCTAACCTCGCCAACCCTAGGAGACAACAACATTGTTTTTCCGAACAAATCCGTATAAGACTAGCGTGTTTTTTCTTTTCTTTTGCGGATGACTAGCAAGTAGCAACTCATACGACACCACACGGGAACCAGCTTGAGCTAATAGAACAACCGAAAAACGTTGGCGAGGGGAAATGGATGAACGATCGTTTAGACTAGTTGGTCGGTGTCGATGGACTCATGCACAAAGCGTGAGCCGAGCGCATGACCTTTTTGTGTCCTTTTTTTTTTCCTTTTGACAAAACAACCAAAACAGCAGATGGTCTGATGGTGATGGGCAAAGCTGGCGCGAAACGGACGTGGAACAAACCGTGGTGTCGTGTGCACCAGAGTAGCCCGGCAAGGATGAAAGAGCGTCTGGCTTCCTCTCCTGGAATTGGCGGGAGGGCTACATGCGGATCAGCATCGGCCAACAGACCAGCCGTCGCCAAGATCTGGTTTGCCGGTTCCGTCTGCCGGCCGTCCCCGGCAAGGAGAGCCGTGTTTCCTGCTTGTTGTCGGCGTACGACGACAGCTCCCAGGAGTTGGCCAAGCATGCTTCGGGAGGGGACGGCGCGGCGCGCTGCAGCGGCCGGTGCGTGGACACTGTCGATCGCCACCGCCCAACAGAGCGTGCAAGCACGGCCGGACCTGCTGCCGCGGGCGCTGCGTGGACCTGCTCTCCGGAAAGAAGAACTGCGGCACCTGCCCTAACCTATGCAAAGCTTCTGCCACTGCGCGCGGTAAATTGAACATTACCATGCGTCGACGGCAGCTGTATTCGAAGATTTGCACTCGATATGGCAACTGCATGCGCATGAACAGGCCAGAGTTTTTTTTTTTTTTTTTGCGCAGAGGCCGGACTTGGATTGAGATATACTATCATATCAGATTATAGTTAATGAATGCCCATCTAGTACGGCAAGAAATTGTGCTAATTGATATTCATGAACATTTTCTCAAATTCATGAATATTTTTAATTTCCAAGCATTTTCTATATTTGTGACCATTTTAAAAACTGTTTTACAATTTTCTAAATTCATTAACATTATTTCATACTCATGAACATTTTCTCAAATTCAAGAGAATTTCAAATTCCGTGAACATTTCAGATCAGGAGTGAGGAGTTGGTGCTTGTTTTGAGGCAAGCGATGTACTGGGCTCGGCCCACAGCGCGATTTAGTGGCAATTCGCAATTCCTGCGTGGGACTACGCGAGACGCCCATACACACACCCTCAACACCCCCCCCCCCCCACCCCCACCCCCACCCCCACCCCACCTCCCACGTGGGTGCTTTTGAACTGTCCATATAGGGAGTGGACGCCCCTATTTTCCTTTTTGTATTTTTATTCTTTTGCTTCTTTAAAAAAGTTAAGATCTAAACATATTCACAAATTTTAAACTTTCAGAAAATGTTCTTGAGTTAAAAAAAATCAAAATTTCAAAAAAAAGTGTTTGCGAATTAGAAAAATGTTCATAGATTTCAAAAGTAGTTCATGTTCTTTAAATCACAACTTTAAAAATATTCTTAATTTTAAAAATATTCATGAATTGAAAATATGTTCCAAATTTAAAAAATTCCCATAAATCTAAAAATGTTCGCAATTTTAAAAATAATACCAAACTCAAAAAATGATCGTCGATACAAAAAAAAATTGCCGAATCAAATTATTTTCGTAAAAGTCAGAAAACTATTTGCAAATTTCAAAAAATGTTTGCCGATACCAAAAAAGTGTCCATGGATTTAAGAAATATTCCAAAAAATCAAAAAATATTCATGAATTCAAAAACAAGCTCATGAATTTAAAATTTTATTCCAAATTTTGGAATGGAAAAACAAAAAGGAAAATGAAAAGAAAAGTAAGAAGAAGAAAGAAAAATAATAAAATAAAAACATGAATAAAAAACCCGGTTCAAGGAAGTTCTAGATCCTTCTGAAAACCGGTGGGAGAGAGGCACAAATGTTTGCGAATATGCGTTAGCGATCGGGATGAGTGCATGTTTGCTCACTATTCCTCGGCTGTTTCGATAACAATATCATGACATCGCCCATAACACTTTAAAAAAATTGTTTTGGATTGCTTACCACATGTGTCACGTGGTACATCGCCCACAACACTTTAAAAAAAATTTGTTTTGGATTGCTTACCACATGTGTCACGTGGTACATCGCCCACAACACTTTGCAATTGGGCAGACCGGTTTCATCGGTTGTCACTGCCTCCGAGGAAGAAGAAGACGTGAGGAAGAATATACGCGAATATTCGGTTTTACAGTGTAAGTTTAAGGGGTCTGCTCGGCCGTAGCGCAAACTGACCCTTAAAATGCGTTTTTCGCGTTTCACAATTTATGGGGTCTGCTAGAGATGCTCTAACTTGGTAGATTTCTGCACTGATATTTCCAATGAAAAATCAGCTCCACAATGTATAAACTTTGCCTGGTTACACAAATAAATATGGAGAGTGGTTCTTCTACACCCACTCTCGGTGCACCCACGGTGTACCCACGCAAGAAAACATATCAAAACATTTCCAAAAAATCTAAAACTTCGTGGAAATGATCATCAACAAATGTTATGGGGGCTTGCAAAATTTGGTGGTCAAATAGCATTCGAGGAGCTCTCTACAAAAAAGACAAAATCACTGAAAATTAGTCAAAATGTACGTGCACTGTTTGAGCAGATTTTGCAACCATAAGTTGGTTCCCTAGAGACGGACTTGTAGTAGAGGAGTAAGGCTGGTCATAGTGGGAGTAACATAAGTAGTAACATAGATGCCACATAAGCAAAAATGATGATGTGTCAAGTAGTTAATGAGGAGAGAGATAAATAGAGTATCATAATATGTTACCATCACCTTGCGGTTCCCAATGCTAAATGAGTCTATGAAGTAATAAATAAAGTGATGTATGACACTACATATATGTTACTACCCATTATAGAGGTAGTAACATAGCCTAGTAACATATACATGTTACTAGTCTAAGTTACTCCCCACTATGACCAGCCTAAGGCTGGTCATAGTGGGAGTAACATAGGTAGTAACATAGATGCCACACAAGCAAAAATGTTGATGTGGCAAGTAGTTAATGAGGAGAGAGGCAAATAGAGTAACCTAATATGTTACCATCACATAACGCTTTCCAATGCAAAATGAGTCTACAAGACAATAAATGAACATGTGTATGTTACTACATATATGACACTTCCCACTATAAGGGTAGTAACATAGAGTAGTAACGTATGCATGTTACTACTCTAAGTTACTCCCCACTATGACCAGCCTAATGCTACATCAACGGGGAGAATTAATACGGACTTCACAGAGTACTTGAGGTGGACCAATAGAAATGCCGATTGGGAGAGGAAGGGCCCGCACCCCTGAAAATCAGGGAGGAAAACTCCGTAAAACGTCCGTGATACTCCGTGAGTCTAGCATTTTCGGTAGTAGAGGCAAATTGTTATGGACACCTTCCCGCAAAAAAGAAAAGAAAAGAAATTGCTATGGACACCAGGCTCGTTGGGCGTAGTGCTATCCGTGTGCAGCTGGGTCGCCGTTAATTACGTGCGCATGTCGTTTAGGGTTAGGGAAACAAAACTCTATCTTCCCTGCTCGATCTGAACTCGGAGTCGATCGGGCCTCGCCGATCGAAACCAACGTTATAAATAGCTATCACCCTCCCTCCCTCCGTCCATTGATCCATCAAACTCGTTCGCTCCGCTCGCAACTCACGGCAACAACAAGCACAGATTAATTAGTATATGTTCCCGTCGCCGCTTTCGAATCCATCGCTCGCCGCCGTCGCCGCCGTCAAGACAGGTCTCCCGTCTCTGTCGACAACAACGAGACCGCTGCGCACTTTGATCCATCTGGACGATGAAGCTCGTGGGAAAAAGCCTCGCCCGCGACGGGCCCGGCTCCGTTAAGCTGCTGCCGGAGGTGGATGACGACCTGTGGGACGCCTACAACCTCATCGCCGCCGGCGACGCCGTTGAGGCCGTCACGGTCCGGAAGATCACCAAGTCCTGGGGCCGCAATTCGGAGCGCGTGAAGCTTACGCTCGAGGTCGCGGTCGAGTCCACGGACTACGACAAGGACGGCTCCGTCCTGCGCGTCCGCGGCAAGAACCTCTCCAAGAACGAGCACGTCCAGATCGGCCAGTACCACACCCTGGAGATCGAGCTGCGCAGGCCCTTCGTCCTCCGCAAGGAGGCCTGGGACTGGCCGGCGCTCGACACCATCCGCAAATCCTGCGACGAGACCGCCGCCAACGCCGACCTCGCCGTGCTCCTCATGCAGGAAGGGCTCGCCCACCTGTTCCTCGTCGGGCGGAGCGTCACGGCCACCAGGGCGCGCGTCGAGGTGCCCATCCCCAGGAAGCACGGCTCCAGCTCCGGCGCCGTCGCCGCCTACGACACCGCCCTCAAAGGACTTCTTCCAGCGCGTCCTGGCCGCCTTCGTGCACCACGTCGACTTCGGCCTCGTCCAGTGCGTGGTGATCGCCAGCCCGGGCTTCACCAAGGACCAGTTCCGCGACCACATGCTCCTGGAGGCCACGCGGCGAGGGGAGCTGCGAGCGATCATGGAGCACAAGGCGCGCATCGTGCTCGCGCCCGCGCCCTCGGGCTACCCGCACAGCCTCAAGGACGTCCTGGCCGCCCATAGCGTCATGTCGCTGATAAAGGACACGAGGGCCGCGCAGGAGGTGCCGGCGCTGCAGGAGTTCTTCGCCATGATCGCCAAGGACTCGGCACGGGCTTGCTACGGGCCCAAGCACGTTGAGGTCGCGCATGAACGCCTCGCCATCCAGACTCTCCTGCTCACGGACACTTGGTTCCGGAACCCCGACGTTGCTGCTAGGCGCAAGTGCGTCGATTTGGCCGAATCGGTGAAGAAGATCGGTGGCAACGTGTGCGTCCTTTCTTCCATGCATGTCTCCGGCAATCAGCTCGAGCAGCTCACGGGGATAGCTGCGGTTCTTCGTTTTCCCATGCCTGATTTGGACGACATCGAGATGTGATACGGGCTCTGCTTATTTTTCTTCTACTAGCGTCTAGGCTCCCTGTTTTACTTTTATTATTACTTGAACTATATATCGTGGGGTCCGTCTATGTCACATCTAGATGCGAGATAATATCTCACATCTAAGCTGACATCATCCTCTAATATGTCCCCACTCGTTGACAAACAATACGCCTGGTTGCTCCCGATCACCCCCGCGTCGACTAATTTGTTTGTTGTCTGGGCAGTCCATCCCTTCCGGCCCAACAACCCCCGCCACCTGTTCTTGGTTTTGTTGGGCTTTTTTGTTTGTTTGTCCTTGTTTGTTTGAGACGAAAAAGGCCACATGCGTACGCAGACCTGGGCCTTGTTAGTAGAAAAAAAAAACAATTGCAAAAAACTATACTTCTCCAAAAAAACATAGAATCAAAACATATTTCGACTGAAAATAGATAATGAACACTCAATCCTTAGCAAGATATTGTCTACTGAAAGAAAAAATGACATGTAGTAGAACGTAAGAACTTGAGAGCTTAAGAACTTGATGAACTTAAATGAGTCTGGTACATCTCTCTAGAAGAATGATATAAAAAATCACAGCTAGCCGCACATCTCTCTAGAGGGGGGTGGGTAGGTTCAAACTGGATGCTATCCACACACATGAGGTTGCTGCCTGTAATTAAATGTCCATGAGTAAAAATGGCACTTGCTGCAGACTAAAGAAAATGACACATACTGTAACCTGCAACTGACGCCACTCTTTGACAAGGGAAGTCAAACCTAAAATATGAATGCATGATTAAAAAAAAGTATCTTATGATTGAATGGACAAACTGTACAATGGTGCATACTATCTGAGAATTGACTAATGAGTCAACTCTCTGAACAATGATACAGAGATCAAGACACATTTTTATCAAGAAACATTGATGAGTCAACACTCTGAACATTGCTCTGAACAATGATACAAAAACAAATGTGACGATGATCTGAAGAATTACTGAAACTGAATTACTAAAAACTGAATAGAGAACAGACAGCGTTTAACTACATAACACCTGAAACCTGAGCACACACTGATTGATAGAGCCCGATCAGTCAAAAATTACATAAAAACCATCCTAAAAGAACTTGTGTATAGAAAAATCTCAAAAATTAAACAATTAGTACATGATGCATGTTCTATGAACCCTGAACATGTACACTGGGAACTATTACAAAAACTGAGAAAACATAATGCATGCCCTCTGAACATGTACACTCATGAATGAAAAACAACTATCTGGTGAGGGCTCTTTTGCTCTGAATTCATTGTGCATCTCAACTCTGGTACCTATGCAACAATAATCCTGACGAATCACACCACTGAATGACAAAAATCTGGCTAGCGCGAACGTATGGCAACACAGGCACGGTGGCAACTGGTAACTACCCTCACCGGAAAAATCAGGGCCACAGTGGCTACAGAAAATAGCACACGTATCTACCTGCGGACACCCAGAGCATGAAAAATCGATCTACGCGGCAGCAATTTTGAGCATGTCGCACGAACACAAAACACGCAGGTTTTCGCAAAGAGAAGAGGGGAAATGGGGTACTCACTCCCTCTTGCCGAGAATCGGCTGTGGAGAACACCGGGACGGTGCCGAGACCGAGGACCCCGTCGGCCGCGCACAGCTCACTGGCAGTGCCGAACTTCGGTGGCTTGTCGGCGGCAGAGGTCGTCGGCGGTGTGGATGTCGCAGGCCTCGACGGCCACGCAGCGCTCGCCCGCCGTGTCCACAGCGGGTGCCTCCTGCTTCGAGCAGACGTGCGCAGCGGGGGGCTCGTCGCCGGCGATCTCGGTCGCCATGGGCTTCGAGCTTCTCGCCCCCGTCTTTTCCTCCCCCTCAGCTCCACCGATTCAAACAGTGCTCAGACAAAAAAAAATCTGTCGGTGTGGATAATTATTGGAGAGTCGTTGTTGTTTTGGATATCTTGCAGAAAGCCCCCTACAGAAAGTTGAAAAAGGGGCAGTGCAGAACCCTGTGTTCAGTCACCCTACAAAAGGAAAGGCATTTTAGGGTCTGCCTTGCAAAATTTGTCAACACAAAATTGTGATTCGAGAAAAAGAGGTCACTGAAAACACTAGGGCACCTACAAAAAGTCAAACAAACAAAGAACAAAAAGGAAAAAAATGGTTGCGACTGTACACAAAAACTAGTTGCAAAAAATCGAGGTGGATGACTTGGACAAAGTGACATGGAAAAGAAAAGTACAGCCCACACTTGCATGTGAACGGTCGAATTCCACCTAGGCCGGTTAAACATACACAAACACCACAAAGTTGGAATTTTGAGGCTTGACAGAGGTCCCTAGTTGCAAGTCGATTGTCTAATTGCATTGACACAAACAAGGACAAAACATGGTTGATGGTGCACTTGCAACCGAGAGCGAATACTGAAATTATAGACCCGTGTTGCGAATACATGGTTGAGTTGCAACTGTATGCGACCACAAAATAACAAATAGAACCCTAGTTGAAAGTGTAGGGTCTAATTGCGAGTGGCATGAAATAAAGAAACAAAAATAATTACTATTATTATTGTTATTATTACAAAAAGATGAAAAAATTGAAAAATGACTATTGTTGATGCAAAAACAAAAAAATGGAAAATTTGGAAAAATAAATTTTAAAAAAGAAAAGAGAAAAGAAAAGTCCTTGACTACTATTAAATGTCCTTCACTTTTCAATGATATCAACTTTAGGAACATGCTATCGCCCTCCGTCCTTTCTCAACTTTCACCAAGACGATGCTCCCAACTCGAGACCGCAGTATAAGAAAAATCATGCGCGACTTCATCTATCATAGTCCGTTGTTGGTGGTTCTTGAATACTATGTGGTAGTCATGGGGTTCATTTAGGAAACTATTCCATAAAAAGCTTGTCCTTTTCATCCATTCCTCAACAACAACAAAAAACAACACCTACCCCCACGAGTTGCGAGTCTAGGGTGGACATCCAAATAGGGCAACTACAAAAATGCAAGCACGTGGTTGACTTGCAACTGGGGAAATTACAAAATACATTCCCTCGAGTTGCGAGTCTATTGTGGACTTGCAACTGGGCCGACAGAAATCCCTAGTTGCAGGTCGAGGGTCTAAATTGGAACTACCATGAAACAAGAACAAAAAAAACTACACCGCCCAAGTTGCAAGTCAGGGTGGACTTGCAACTATGGCAACTACAAAACTACATCCCCAAGTTGTGAGTCGAGGGTGGACTTGCAACTAGGGCGATTACAAAAACTACATGTCTCGAGTTGCAAGTCGGGGTGGACTTGCAACTTGGGAGATTACAAACTACATTACCTTGAGTTGTGAGTCGACTGTGGACTTGCAGCTTGGCCGACAGAAACCCCTACTTACAGGTCAAGGGTCTAATTGCAACTACCATGAAACAAGAACGAAAAACAAACACCCCCTCCCCCCGAGTTGCGAGTTGAGGGTGAACTTCCAATTAGGGCAATTACAAAACAACATCCCCGAGTTGCGAGTATAAGATTGACTTGCAACAGGGGTGAAAACAAAACAACACACCCGAGTTGCGAGTCGAGGGTGGACTTGCAACTGGGCCGACAGAAAACCCTAGTTGCATGTCGAGGGTCAAATTGCAACTACCACGAAACAAGGAAAAAACAACGCCCCCTGAGTTGCGAGTCGAGGGTGGATTTGCAACTAGGGAAACTACAAAAACTACATCCCCGAGTTGCGAGCACATGGTTGACTTGCAATCGGGCGACATAAACTACATTCCTCGAGTTGCGAGTTAATTGTGGACTTGCAATCGGGCCGGCTGTAAGCCCCTAGTTGCAGGTCGAGGGCCTAATGGCAATTACCGTGAAACAAGAACAAAAACTACACCCCGGAGTTGCAAGTCGGGGTTAGACTTGCAACTAGGGCAACTGGAAAACTACATCCCCGAGTTGTGAGTCAAGGGTGGATTTGCAACTAGGGCGATTACAAGCACTACATGCCTCGAGTTGCAAGTCGAGGGTGGACTTGCAACTGGGGCGATTACAAACTACATTCCCTTGAGCTGTGAGTCGATTGTGGACTTGCAACTTGGCCGACAGAAACCCCTAGTTACAGGTCGAGGGTCTAATTGCAATTGTCATGAAACAAAGAACAAAAAACAATACCCCCACCCCGAGTTGCGACTCGAGAGTGGACTTGCAACTAGAGGAACTACAAAACTATATGCTTGAGTTGCGAGTACATGGTTGACTTGCAACTGGGGCGATTACAAAAACTACATCCTCGAATTGCAAGTCGGGGGTGGACTTGCAAATGGGGTGAAAACAAAACAACACCCACTAGAGTTGCTAGTCGAGGGTTTACCGCATAGGTTTCGTCAACATTGTGAAAAAACATACCAAAAGCTCTTGCCATTGTCGACCTCGCAATGAGCAAAGCAAATTGGGCACACCATCCTGATTCATAGCAAAAAAATAAAATAAAATAAAAAGATCAACATAGAGCAAGATTGAACCTGATGGTGCTCATACTGATGCTTACACCAATGAAACTGTTGAAACAAGTAACAAGTAACTATGGAAAACCTTGTCCTTCTTCATCCATTCCTCGACAACGACAAAAAAACACCCCGAGTTGCGAGTGTAGGGTGGACTTGCAAATAGGGAAACTACAAAAAATGCGAGCACATGGTTGACTTGCAACTGGGGAGATTACAAAATACATTCCCTTGAGTTGCGAGTCGATTGTGGACTTGCAACTGGGCCGACAAAAATCCCTAGTTGCAGGTCGAGGGTCTAAATTGCAACTACCATGAAACAGGAAAAAAAATAACTACACCCCCCGAGTTGCAAGTCGGGGTGTACTTGCAACTAGGGAAACTACAAAACTACATCCTCGAGTTGCCAGTCGAGGGTGGACTTGCAACTAGGGCGATTACAAAAACTACATGCCTCGAGTTGCAAGTCGGGGTGGACTTGCAACTGGGGAGATTACAAACTACATCCCCTCAAGTTGCGAGTCGACTGTGGACTTGTAGCTTGGCCGACAGAAACCCCTAGTTACAGGTCAAGGTCTAATTGCAACTAATATGAAACAAGAACAAAAAAACAAACACCCCCCTTCCACCGAGTTGCGAGTTTAGGGTGGACTTGCAATTAGGGCAACTACAAAACTACATCCCCGAGTTGCAAGTATAAGATTGACTTGCAACTTGGGCTATTACAAGAACTACATCCCTCGAGTTGCAAGTCAGGGGTGGACTTGCAACTAGGGTGAAAACAAAACAACATACCCGAAGTTGTGTGTCGAGGTGGACTTGCAATCGGGCCGACAGAAAACCCTAGTTGCGTGTCGAGGGTCAAATTGCAACTACCAAGAAGCAAGGAAAAAAACAACACCCCCGAGTTGCAAGTCGAGGTGGATTTGCAACTAGGAAACTACAAAACTACATCCCCGAGTTGCGAGCACATGGTTGACTTGCAAGCTGGGCGATTACAAAATACATTCCCTTGAGTTGAAGTTAATTGTGGACTTGCAATCGGGCCGATGAAACCCTAGTTGCAGGTCGAGGGCCTAATTGCAATTATCATGAAACAAGAACAAAAAAACTACACCCTGAGTTGCAAGTCGGGATTAGACTTGCAACTAGGGCAACTAGAAAACTACATCTCCGAGTTGTGAGTCGAGGTGGACTTGCAACTAGGGCGATTACAAAACTACACGCATCGAGTTGCAAGTCGGGTGGACTTGCAATCTGGCGATTACAAACTACATTCCCTTGTGTTGTGAGTCGATTGTGGACTTGCAACTTGACCGATGAAACCCCTAGTTGCAGGTCGAGGGTTTAATTGCAACCGTCATGAAACAAAGAAGAAAAACAATACCCCACCCCGAGTTGCGAGTCGAGGGTGGACTTGCAACTAGGGGAACTACAAAACTACATGCTTGAGTTGCGAGTACATGGTTGACTTGCAACTGGGGCAATTACAAAAACTACATCCCTCGAGTTGCAAGTAGAGGGTGGACTTGCAACTGGGGTGAAAACAAAACAACACCCACTAGAGTTGCGAGTCGAGGGTTTACCACATAGGTTTCGTCAACATTGTGAAAAAACATGCCAAAAGCTCTCGCCATTGTCGACCTTGCAATGAGCAAAGCAAATTGGGCACACCATCCTGATTCATAGCAAAAAAGAATTAAAAAGATCAACATAGAGCAAGATTGAACCCGATGGTGCTCATCTCGATGCTTACACCAATGAAATCATTGAAACCAGAACAAGTAACTATGGAAAACTTTCAAAAGTACTTATGGTAAAACTGTCAAAAACTAGTAACTAGAAACTGGAAACTAGAAACTACTAGTACTAATAAAAAGCACGAAAACTATCTTTGCTTCCAAATCATAACAAGAAATCCAAAAAGCAAAAAAGTTATGAGAAAACATAAAAGAATGACTCCATTTGGGAACAAAACACAACTAGTGATCAGATAGTAGTCCACTTAATCTTAACTACATCAAATCCCCACCTCCAAAAATCTACATTTGGGTAGAATGAACACAAAAACCAGTTAATTTCATTCTTCGTTTGAGTGATTTGACACTCTGAAAATTCAGTTATTATCTCGAAAACTTTGGCAGTATTATTTATACCGCCAACTGAACACTTTGAGAAACTGAACCAACCCCAGGTGAATCTAGTAAAAAACATTAAAAATTCAACTACGTACCATTCCACTTAAATACTATACATACACAAATTACAAGCCGTCACACTTGGACTTAACTACATCAAAATCACACCTCCTGTATTTTTGGATAGATTGAATGGAGATAACCCTAACTAATCAAATAACACATACAAAACAAGAGTACATGCTACTCATCTGGTGGAGAAAAGAAGAACCGCATAAATCGAAGAAAAGGACACATACTTGACTGGTGCTCTCTTCCCCTTCCTTCTGACTCCCCACAATCACCGCCACCAGACATGAAAAAAAATGTCGCAAAACCAAGAATGTAAACTGAAAAAATAATGTTAACCTTGAATTGCTTAGGAAGTCAAAACCCTATAAACTAGCTCTCCCAAACTAAAAACTTCACTACGAAAGCCTAGATAGATGAAAAACACTCAAACGGAAAACTTCACTCCAAAAATTGATGCTATAAGTTGATTAATTTTGTGATGTGCTTTTGTTTTTGTATGATCAACTCTTTTAATTTCTAAAATGGGGAATTGCTTGAATACTCTTACAAAAGTTATTTTTAGTCTGCCACAATGTGATCTGAATGCTCACTAACACACACACACACACACACACACACACACACACACACACACAAAAAAAAACACATATGTAGAAGTTATCATACTGTACAAACCTTAACATGAAAAAGAATAGAACAACATGGATCCATACAGAAAAACAAAAAAACTTGGTTAACACAAAATGAATCTAGGAGGGACGAAAAATCTGCCTATCATTCAAACCCTAACACCGGAATCACCGAACTAAAAACATGAAAACATCATAGAAAATGTTTCAAACTCAAACACTTCTATTTTTCTTCAGAATTTAACCAGACAGGCATAAAACTCCCTTCAGTTCTCACATCTCATACCTAGTCAAAAAGACAGCGGACACTGAGATTTCACCCAAAAAGACTAAAAAACAGAACGACACGAACACTCTAATAACTACCAACTGGACACGGATTGAGCACCGAACTCATCTCACCCATCAATGTAGACCACGACAACACAAGGCACCGTTCTTCTTCCCCTCCTTCACCAACCTCCACCTCTTCACAAAATGCAAAGAAGGGATTCTATGCACACTAACCAAGAACCACACTTACAATTGGGACAAGAAAAAAAAAGGCCCCCAATTGCATGTCAGGGATAGAGTTGCAACTAGAACAAAAAAAACAGTCGAGGCCCTCAGTTGCATGTCGAGGATGGACTTGCAACTAGAACAAAAAATTGGTCTATGTAAGTGCATCTAGTGCCCCTTAGTGATTTTGGTGTATTGAAGACTTATAGGTTAAGTAACTAATGCGTTTGTGAGTATACACAGGTCTATAAGTCTATGAGGAGTTTGATAATTACAGTAAAAGTCGACCCTAAAAATGAAGTTCTTCAACTCAAGACTTTGTTATTCAAGACTTTCAAGACTTTGAAATCAAGAAATTGGTGTGATCCCAAGACTTGGTATTCGCTGAGGAACATGAAGCGTGAAGACTTTTGTTTTCGTAGTTTCATTTTCTCTTTCTTGAGTCATAGGAAACACCGTCTTCGTTAAAGGGGTCGAGGAAATACTAAGGAAAATTTCCATTTGATGCTCAACTCAAAATCCTACACCTACCAATCCCTTCGAGTGAAGCTTTTGAAATCTCATACGATTCAACAATTTCTTCAAAGGATGAGACGAAGCTCTTCCGTCACCGAGGAATTTGTTCGGATCGAGGAGTTAGGAATTCGCCAGTCTGAATTGCCTACACAAAGAGGAACATGATAGCCCCGAGGAATTTGATATTCAAAATTCCGACCGTTCTTTGTCTTCTTGCGCCACTGTCCCAAATATCTTATCCACCTAACGGTCATATCATTGAAGGGCATTTATGTCTTATCATGTCGGGCTGCTCCTAGGCTATAAATAGCCGCCCCTACAACCACTAGTTGGTTGGCTGCTCGAGAGAACTTGACACTTGTCATTTGAGAGCAACCCATCCTCCGAGGACTTTGAGCGAAAATCATCAAGTGAGGAAAAGCCCAAAACCAAACCCCTACAAACCCAAAGTGATTGAGCATCATCAAGAAATTGATCCTGCGTGGATCCGACGCTTTTACCTTTGAAGACTGTGCTTCTTCCAGACGGTTAGGCGTCACGGTCTAGAGCATCCAAGAGGAATTGTGGATCGCCGAGTGACCAAGTATGTGAAGGTTTGGAAGTCGCTCAAGACTTACCACGAGTGATTGGACGAGGTCTGCGTGACCTTAGTTCAAGGAGAATACGGTGAGGACTTGGTGTCTGAGCTGCGTGCTCGGGATCGGGTGTCCGGACTGCGTGTCCTCGAGTTTAAATACTCACCGCTCCAACCAGACGCATAACCGAGACAAGCAGTTGGAACTGGTCTACCAAATCATTGTCTTCACCAACCTAATCGGTTCTATTTCCTCAACCCTTTCATTTCCTCATTCTTGTGTTGAGTGTTTGTTCATATCTGTGTTTGAAGACTTTGATCAAGACTTTCTCAATTTCCTCGTTCAATTTCTTCATTTGTTTGTCTTCATCTTGTGTTATCCTGTGATTACGCTTCACGTACTCTGTGATTGTCTTCATTTCATCATGATGACTATGCTCGTAATCTGCTATGCTTACTTCGAGTACTTATTCCGCTGCATGTATTTCTTCGCTAAGGAATTTCCTCACCAGCAAATTCCTCGAAGAAGAATTTGTAAAATTCTCTAAAATCGCCTATTCACCCCCTCTAGTCGATATAACGACTTTCAATTGGTATCGAGCGAGGTACTCCTTGTTACGTGTGATTTTGGTTTAACCACCGGAGTTTTAGTTATGTCGACCGCAGTATGATCAAGGTCTTAGCAGAGTGTCCTACCTTCGATGGGACGGACTACCCCTCTTCGGAAGAACAAAATGCGAATGCATCTTGAAGCAATTGACAACGATCTACGGTATGTTGTGACAAAGGTGTTTCCTCACCACACCCTCTCCGAATGATGCTGATGTGAAGAGATTCAAGCAACTCGATTCTCAAGCGAAGAATATCATATGTGGCCATCCGAGCAAAGGTCAATATGGAAGAGTGAGTGCTCGGAATCGCCAAACTCATTTGGGACAAAGCTGTCCAAAGTAAATGAAGGTGTTTCAACTCAGCGTGACTCTCGAGTTGATGTTCTTCGAATCTCTTCAACCGCTTCAAAAGACTCGACAACGAAAATGTTCAACAAACCTTCGATCGCCTCACCGACATCTCAAATGAGCTTCAAGAAATGGGTGCCATCGACATCACCGACCATGAGGTGGTGAAGAAATTGCTAAGATCGCTTGATTCCTCATTTGATAATCTGCACCGATGATACAAGAACGAGCTGACTACAAGTCTCTTGATCCTGCGATATCCTCGAAGGCTAAATACTCACGAGTTCCAGACTTCTTTGAAGAGAGATCTCTATGGTTCGGCTATGGAAAACACGTGCCTCAAGGCCAAGGCTGAATCTGAATCAGAGTGAAGACTCGGTAGTAGCCTTGGAGATCTGAAGAATTTGGCGAGAGCTAGCACTGCCGTGAAGAAATTCCAGAAATTCACAAGACGTGGTCGTTTGGAAAATCCTCAAGAAGCGTGATTCCTCATCTAGTGACTATAAGCGAAGACTTTGCCACAAATGCAAGAAACCTGGTCACTATATCCAAGATTGTCCTCGATGGGAAAAGGAATTAAGAAAGAAGAAACACAAGGATTACGCCTCGATGACGTGAAGAAGAAGAAGAAATCATCAAAATCCTCAAAGCCTTCTTCTCACAAGAAGAGCAGCTCCAAAAAGGCTCGGGCATTCATTGGCAAGGAAATGGACTCAAGCTGAATCGAGGAAAATGAGGAAGAGGAGGAGTCTCAAGAATCCGAATCTGGTGTGTCTAGTCCGGCTCTTACTCTCGCTTATGTTAGCAAGTCCATCTTCAACATCAAGAAACCGACTCACCGACAAACCTCGATGAGGAAAATGATGACTACGCCCCACCTATTGTTTCATGGCAAAAGGTGCTAAGGTACTCAATTTCACCTCCTCTCAATCTAGTGAAAATGAATCGATGAGGATCTCAAGCCCAGCTACTCTAAACTTGCTAAGATTGCTATAAAACAACAAAGGGCTTTTGAAAAGGTTCAAACATGCTAGATAAGAGTGATGATATGTTAGGTGAAGAAATGGATCGCACTCAAGCCCTGATCGAAAATCTTGAAAGTTCGGTCTAGGCTTGACACCTTCAAGGTCATCATAACACTCTCTTATCGACCATGAGAAACTTTCTTATGAATTTCTTCAAAGAAAGCAAGATCTTGAGAAGCTAAGAGCGAGTTATGAAGATCTTCGTAAGGAGCGCGATTCATTACTTGCTCAACAAATCATCGCTTCTCAAGAAGAATTTGTTCCTCCATGCTTAAAGTGCATTGAACGTGAATCGCTAATTCTTCACCGAATGTTCAAATGCTTCAACTGTTACAAATTCTTCACCGCCTCTGCTATCACTAATTCCTCATCCGAGGACATTGCTAGTATCACCGACGATGCGGGGTGAAGGAATTGTACATAACAGCATGTACAAAAGCCTCAAAGGGCATCAGACTCTTTGTGATGTGCTTAAAAAGCAGATCCTAAATAGGAACCCTAGGAAAGAGGGTATTGCCTTTGAGAGGAAATTAAATGCCGATGGAACATACTGGAAGCCTGAGCAGTACCCCAAAACCTCATGGGTTGCTGCAAAGGGACCTCCAGTTGATCCATCCACCTTATCTGGCTTTACATGTGAATTTCCTCATTCTGATGATGAGTCATTTGACTCCAACTATAAACTGTTCAAAAATCAGAATGGTGAAGTATTTGCTAGATATGTTGGCACTAACTGCAGGAACGGTTCCCCTATGAAGAAAATCTGGGTTCCCAAGAAATGTCTTGAAAGTCTTCAGGTGAATGTCCTCATGACACCACCAGTGAAGAAAAGGAACCCCAGATCAAATTCTTCATATGGACAAAATTCTTCATATAGATCCAAGTCCTCATACGGACCAAATTCCTCACGTGGATCAAATTCCTCAAAAGGATCAAAGTCCTCATATGATTATCATCGTGCTAACAACTCTGTCTCGCAGGGTAGAGCTAAGGGCTATGAATATGTGCATTATTCTTCAAACCAATATGTTCATAAGTCCTCAAGAATTTCTCTCGCTTATTCATATGCTTACCCTAACCCCTCTTATGTGAAACGAAATGGTTTGGCCTCTATGCCACCATTCTCATATGGTGCTCGCAGAATGATGAACTCTTTGCCACCCCTTCGATGTGGGTGGTGAAGAAAAGGACTAATCTCTTCGCAAGGTCAGGTCTCGACGTGCCTTAACGTCTGAAGAATTTGCTGGGGGCCTGACAAAATGCCTGAAAGGACGCAGGCTAATCATGATGAAATGAACTTTCATTTCACACGTCCTCATACTGCTTATCTGATTGATACTTACTGATGAAATTCATCTGATGAACTTGATATCATATTCTTCACTGATGAAGTATATGAGATCGTAAGTTGTACTAATTCATCTGCAGGATGATCAACCCAAAGCCATTGAGTGGGTTCTCGATAGTGGATGTACAAATCACATGACTGGTGACAAGAATCTATTGATGGATGCTCCCTTATCACCGTCACATCTGAAGCATATCATCTTTCTTGACAAAGGCAAAAGTCGGTATTGAGACTTGGTAAGGTTGCTATCTCTAAGGACATGCACATGGACAAAGTCATGCTTGTTGAGTCTTTAGGATATAACCTCATGTCGGTCTCAATGCTTTGTGATCTTGATATGGTAGTTATCTTTGGCAAGTATCGTTGTGTTGTGATTATGGAAGTGACAATTCCAAAGTCTTCAAGGCTTTAGGAGAGGAGACTTGTATATTGTTGACTTCTCTACAGTCCACAACCGCCGTGTGCCTGCTTGCAAAAGCTTCGTAAGGCTGGCTATGGCATCGACGACTTGGTCACGCAGCATGAGGAATTTGCACACGCTTGCGAAGAAGAAGCATGTCATTGGCATTGAGAATGTCAAATTCCTCAAGGATCACCTATGCGAGAACTGTGAAGCTGGAAAATGACCAAGGCCAAGCATCCAATAAGACTATCATGACCACTACTCGTCCTTGAATTGCTTCACATGGACCTTTTGGTCCCAATCATTATTTAGTCATCGTTAATGAAGCATCACTATATGGCTTTGTTATTGTTGATGATTACTCTAGTTACACATGGGTACACATTGTTACTTACAAGAATCAAGTGCAGGAAATCTTCAAACGATTTTCCTCGAGGGCTTCAACCAACTTTGGTGTGAAGATCAAGCACATCAGGAGTGACAATGGAACTGAGTTCAAGAATTCCGGACTTGAGGATTATCTTGATGAACTTGGTATTACTCATGAATTATCTGCTCCCTATACTCCTCAGCAAAATGGCGTCGTGGAGCGCAAGAACAGAACTCTTGTTGAGATGGCTCGCACTATGCTTGATGAATACAAAACGCCTAGTCGCTTCGGATTGAAGCAATTGACACTGCGTGCCACATCATCAAGAGTATATCTTCACAAATTCTTCAAAAGACTGCCTATGAACTCCTTACGCACAAGAAACCCAATGTAAGTTATTTCAAAGTCTTGATGCTAAATGCTGGATTAGAGATCCTCACCACACCTCTAAATTTGAACCGAAAGCACATGAAGGTTTTATGCTTGGTTACGGAAAGGACTCGCACACCTCTGAGTCTTCAACATCGCACTTCACAAGATTGTTGATACTTGTAGATGTGCGGTTCGATGAAACTAATGGCTCGCAAAGAGAGCACCTACCTTCTGTGTTAGACGAACCAGACCGAGGATTCTATCAGGTTCAAGGCAACCGAGGATGTCATTCCTCTCAAGAAACTGCTGAAAAATTCATTCTGTCAGACGCCAAGAACGCCGAGCTGATGCACTGAAGATAATGTCAAGAAAATGGTGCCGAGGAAAATGATCAAATTCCTCAAGACAACCAGCTCATCCTCGCGTTGCAAAAGAAGTGCAAGTTGACAAGATCATCGATGACATTGAAGCGCCAGTCCTCTCACTCGCTCAAAGCTTCACACTTATCTAACTTTTGTGGGCACTATGCTTTTGTCTCTATCACAGAGCCCACTAAGGTAGATGAAGCATTTCGAGCCGGAGTGGATTCAGGCCATGCAAGAAGAATTACATCGATTCGAGCTCAACAACGTCTCGAACTGGTCAAACGTCCAGATCCTCGCAAGCATAATATCATTGGCACAAAGTGGATCTACCGCAACAAGCAAGATGAAAATGGTCTTGTGGTGAGGAATAAGGCACGACTAGTAGCTCAAGGCTACACGCAGTTGAAGGAATTGACTTGATGAAACTTTTGCACTGTCGCTAGACTTGAGTCTATTCAAGATATTACTCGCCTATGCTAACCATCACAATATCACTTTATATCAAATGGATGTGAAAAGTGCATTCCTCAATGGTAAGCTTGAGGAAGAAGTATATGTTGCTCAACCCCTGTGTTTTGAAGATCCAAAGAATCGACAAAGTCTTCAGACTAAATAAGGCCCTCTATGGCCTCAAGCAAGCCCCTCAAGCGTGGTATGATACATTGAAGGAATTCTTCGTGAAGAATGGCTTCACACCCGTTCACTCGACCCTACTCTCTTTACTAAATCTTATGATGGTGAACTGTTTGTGTGCCAAATATATGTTGATGATATTATCTTTGGCTGTCTTGACCAACGTCATAGTGATGAATTTGCCTATATGATGAGTGAAGAATATCAAATTTCTATGATGGGAGAATTGAAATTCTTCTTAGGTCTTCAAATTCACAACAACACAATGGCATATTCATATCTCAGAGAAATACCTCAAAGATGTCCTCAAGAAATTCGCATGCAAGATTGCAAAGGCGTCAAAATTCCTATGCCCACAAATGGCCATCTATGCAATCGATGAAAATGGTATTGACTTGATCACAAGGTATACCGCCCATGATTGGTTCTTTATTGTACTTATGTGCATCTAGGCCAGATATAATGCTTAGTGTTTGCATGTGTGCCCGATTTCAAGCTACACCAAGGAATCACACCATAAGGTCAGTGAAGCATATTCTTCGATATCTAGCTCACACACCAACACTAGGATTATGGTACCCCAAGGGCTCTACTTTTGATCTCATTGGATATTCGACTCGACTATGCTGGTGATCGTGTGGACCGCAAGTCAACATCTGGTACTTGTCATTTCCTCGACGATCTTTGGTCCATTGGTCCTCGAAGAAAGCAGAATGCGATCACCGTCCCGCTCATGGAAGCTGAATACATTGCTGCTGGCTCGTGTTGTGCTCAATTACTATGGATGAAGCAAACCCTCAAGGACTACGGCATCAACGTGAAGAATGTGCCTCTCTACTGTGACAATGAGAGTGCAATCAAAATTGCTCACAACCCAGTTCAGCATTCGAAGACAAAGCACATTCAAATTCGTCATCATTTTCTTTGTGATCATGTGTTGAAGGGCGACATCTCCATCGAGCACGTGAAGACTGAAGAACAGTTGGCCGATATCTTCACTAAGCCCTTGGATGAGAAGAGATTTAGCAAGTTGCGGTGTGAGCTAAATATCTTAGAATCTTCGAATGTTCTTTGAAAAGGCACACATCCTAACACTTATGCAAAATTGATGACTTAGATGTGCAACACATGAAGAAAAGTTTTTCTTCAATCAATGAAGAATAACACTCTAAGTGTGAAGAAATTAATGAAGAATTTGATTCTCGTAACCCTCGACAATTGTACGCTGTGTCTGAAATCATCATTCTTATACTGGTGGGTTACGCCACCACCAAAGTTGAAAATCTTCGATTTGAGTTTTTCCTCAGTTTTGAAATTCTTCAGTTTTTCAAATTCTTCAACTTTGCAAAATCTTCACTGTTTCCGTCGTCTTTCTTCATTGGCTATATATATATATATATGGGTTTATGTCCTCTACAGCATTCACTTATGGCTATTTCTTCAAGTCGCTTTTACGCTAAGTGAATGTGATCGACCCTTCTCCTCTATGCTATACTCAACCCAATCCATTCACAAATTCTTCATGTGCGTTCTACTTTGAAACTCGCTCAAATTCTTCATTTGTGTCCTTGATAGTGAAGAAATTGCAACGGAACTTTTAAAACGAATCTTATTCAAACCTTCGCTTTTGCCGCTCAAACCGCTCCGCATCCCATGATGCATTATTATATTCACCCACGATCGCACACGATCCCAACTACACAGTACGTGTGTGACACATGTCGTGAGAAGGGAAGCGGTCAGGGGCACGTTCGTCCTAAATCTTCGGACGATCCGCTTTTCACCGTGTCTATAAATACCCTCTCTCCTTCCTCACTCTTTTACTTCGCCGACCTCTCTCTCGCCGAGCTCCTCGAAACCCTAGCGCCGCCGCTACTCCATCGTCGCCGGTGAGGAAAAGCTTCACCGCCTTGACCTCTTCGCCGACGATTGCTACCGACCGTGGAAAATCTTCACTCCGCCGTCGCCGTAGCTGATTTCCTCTGCCAAGTTAGGGCGGGGAAGATCTGAACGGACGAACTTCCCAACTGTTGATCTCAGTTCGTCGTGTTCTTCACTTCGGGTAAATTAAAAGTTACTTTTATTACTCACTTTGATTCTCAAATCTTCTTCAAATTCTTCAAAGGTGTTTATTCTTCAAATTCCTCACACATATAAACACCTCAAATCTCTTGACTCGTTTCTCTAAGCAATGATTTTCTTCAAGATTCCTCAATTGTGTGGATCTTCGATCTATACAACTCGAACCTAAGACAAAGAACGCTTAGTGAAATTCTTCAAGGCTCATCTGGTCAAAATCCTCAAAACTTGTTCTTTTGAAAACCTTCGAGAACGATATGACCTCTTCAAATTCCTCGCACCTATACTCTGCTTCACAGGTACAAATGTCCGCTGAATCCCTAGGTTCTCATCAACTTAACTCATTTGCAGCGTTCCTCGAAGAAAAACTGCACACTTCTTCAGAGAGCCAATTGTTCAATTTCCTCACCAAGAAAATGGCGATGGTAAGAAGCCGCAGAAGGAGGAAAGAAACCTGAGGTTATGACAGCGTTCAAATCCTCGAGGAAATATATGCTGACTATTGCACTCGGATGAAGAAAGCAAAAATCAACGCAAGGTGCGATTCGAAGATTGAACGGAGATGGGCACGGAATGGAAGGAATACAGATATGTAACTCCTAAGTACATGAAGAAATTCGCTTTGAATCCTCCATGCCCAAGAGCTCCTTTGGCACTGGCCAAGTAGCTGATCCCACTAGCATCAAACGCGTGAGGACTTTCACGATGAATGGGCTAAACGCCAAGCAAAATTGGCAAAGCAAGCAAAGGAAGCAAAGAAGAAATTCAATGAGGATTCTGCCACTGCTGCTTACATCGAGGTCTCGGTCAAACCGAGGAAATCAATGCAAAAGAAGCCTGCTAATAAGCCAAGTGCTTCATCATCTGCGCCCTCACGGCCAAGTTCCAAAGCAGCACCTCCAAGCAAATTCCTCACACCGCTGCTGCTCCACCAAAGTCCTCAATCGCCCGTCCAAACCTTCGTTCTGTGCACCTAGCTACATGTCAAAGGACTGCTGGTTTCTCAATTGCCTCAGCATCTCTGCAAGTTCCTCACCTGCCCCAATTCCTCATCCGCCCGACTCTGCTGAAGACAAAAGCAACAATGGACGTGGTCCTCGGCCTAGCCAAGGAAGAAGCAGCTTGTAGTCCACGTGCCATCGATGATGAGGCATCGATGAAGAACTTGAAGAAATCATCGAGACCGCCAAGTTAGGGCCGCTAGAGCCAAGGGTACATCTGTGCCACTTCTCTCGGATCCAAGAAAGTCCTCGACTTCATTGACCTCTGCACAATGATCCCAATACCCTCTCTGCTGATCTTCCTTTGACACTGGTCAAAGTCATGCGTGACTCACTTCATCGCCAAGAAAATGAAAGTTTGAGAAGGCGAGGGAAATCAAGAAGGCTCAATACAGAAGGAGAAGTTCTCAAGAAAACGTTGTCAAGATGACACCGAGGAACTCCTCCAAATCCAAACTGAAATTCAAAATCTCAGCAAGAACTTGACACATACTATGCTGATTGGCAAGGAGTCAAGACCAGATTCAATCGATCCGACGAAGAAAATCACAAGTGTTGCTGCACCTGCAACTTGAAATTCCTCAGTGAAGCCTCGGTTCAGCCTCTTGAAGAAAATGTTGATTCGTGGCTGATGATCCCATCCCAGCCACCGAAGAAATTGCCGGGCACCCACTAGTGGTGCGCTGAAGAAACTACTCAAGACAGGGAACTGCATCGCTTGCTCTCAAGAAACTGCACCAAATTCCTCAGCTCCTCCTGCGCCAATTCCAACTCCAATTCTTCCATCCGCTTCTGATGTGAAGAAAACCAAGGCTGCGGAACGAGCTGCTGTGAAGAAAAGGAAAGCATCAGCTGCGTCAAATTCTTCGGCTGCGAAGAAAATGAAGCCAATGACCAGCTCCATTGAAAACCTAATTGATGCTATTCCAATTTCCTCCGTACCATCAAAGGAAGTAGTTCCTTTTGGAGAAGAATATGAGATCCCAACCGGATCTGATGAACAACATCAATCTGCTGCTTCATCAGAGAAAATTGATGAAGAAATTGAAGTGGAAGCAATCCCTTCAACCCCAGTTATTTCCTCATCAGACCATGAAATTCCTCAAACTGGTACTGAGGAAATTGAAAATGAAGATGTGGATATTGGATGCACCACTCCAGCGATCAATGATGACTTTTGGGAAAGTCAGCATCCCAATACTCCTCTTTTCACCCCACTCCAACAAGTTCCTCACTCCCCTGCACAGACCGTCCAAATTGACTCTCAAGAAAAACAACCCACTGGTTCTGTGCATGAAGAAATTCCAGCCACTAGTGCTGATGAAACTGCTGCTGCTACTAATCCTCAGACTGCACAAGTTGAGGACCAAGAAATTCCTCAGTCAAGAACCTGAACTTACGATTCTGAGGTGGTGATGCAACTCATCGACACCCTCCGCCCAAGCAAAAGAATCCATTCTCAACCAAGCAAAAGTTCAAGGTGAAGATTTCTTTGCCGAGCACGTGTTCTTCATCGAATATAATCCTTATGATTCTGCTCGAATTAGGAAGAGGCGCTTACGACCGCCACCAAGCCAACTTCTATTCCTCGGTGCTTTTCAACAAGGACAAAATCTTCGATCATGCTCATATTCCTCATGTGGATATGGAGTCGCCGCCCGGACTTTGAGCCCGTCCTAAGTGTTCTTCACGATGCAGGTCTCCTAAACTTCTGCACTGATATTTGTGATTGGAACGAAGAGCTAATTCTTCAGTTCTTTGCAACCCTGCACATCACCGGAGACGCTGAAGATGTGAATTCATGGGTCTTGGATTGGATGACCGAAAACACTCACTACAAGGCACCAGCAAGTGAATTGCTTCGTGCCCTCCCACTTAGTCCTCCGATTGATGGTGCACGTCGCATCTATGAAGAAAAGGAACTTTCAGATCACTATATGCAAGTGCTGATGAAACCTTTGAAGCCAAGGCAAGCCCCAAGGACCAAATTCCTCGTCAAGGAATTATTATATGTGCCTCGAACAGTCTATCGAATTTTGACGAAGACTATGAGTCCTATCAAGGGCCACGACTCGAACGATGAAGAAGTCGTTGGCATCATGAAGAATATGCTTTTCAACATCATCCATGGCGTTCCCGTCAATTTCCATGATTTCTTCATGAGGACTCTGGCCAACATTGCCATGTCACCTTTTGAGTTGAAGCCTTATGCACCTTGGATTATGAGATTCATCAGTCAAGATCTTCACCGAATTACAAGGCGATACTTTGAACCACTGCAGCTACCCGCCTCGATTGAAGTCCTCAAACGGCCAATTACCTCGGTGATGAAAAGGGAAAGGCTACTGCTGTGATAGATGAAGGCATTCGTCCATTGGATGGACAGTTTACAAAGCAACATCTTACTCCACCAATGATGACTCGCCACACATGACTCAGAGAAATACCTCGATTAAGCATAGTCCTCAAGCTCTCGCACCTGTGGTGATGATGATCGTGAGTTACTCCTCGCCTTCATCGGAAGGTTGATCGCAATCATAAGTGGGTCAAACGCCGCTTTGGTACTCTTCTTTACAACATGACCTCAACTCACAATGCAAAGAAGAAAACCACTACTACCTTCATGAAACCTTCAAGCGCACTGGCTGTTCTTTCACATGTCTACAATGAAGAAGAACTGAAATCAATGGGTCTCAAGGAAGAATTTGACTGATCTGCTCCTCCTCCAAGAAATTCAAGAAAGTCAAAGTTCCTTCCTTGGTGGCTAGCTCCTATTCTTCATCTCGCGACATCGATGAAAATGAAGATTTGGAAGACACTCGCTGCTGGTCCTACTTCAACGAACAACCCGACAATGTTTGGCGCTCCGCCTTCAACTTGAAATTCTTCAAGAGCGTTAGTCCTCGCCGATCCTTTTGGTCATTCGATGACAAAGGGGAGAAATTTGAGTTAGTCTTCAAGCGGGTCTCGTTTTTGTCTATATACAGTATTTTAAGTTACAACTCTCGTTCTTCTGAAACCTTTTATTGGATCGAGTTGTAATCTTAAACCCGATGGTGCTTTGATACCTTTGATGCATTATGCTCTTGCTCTATGATCTGATTATAGTAGTTATGCTGAGCCCTTTGAAAATCTTCAAATCGATTTGGGCTCTGATACTCATGAAAAGTTTCAAATTCCTCATACACATTGAGCTCTGATACTTTTTATGCATGCATTGCATAGCATCAAGCACCATATTTCATCATGCATTTCAAATTCCTCATATTATATGTCAAATGCGTGTATGAATTACAAGATATAGGGGGAGATCTCCATGATTCAATTCTTCAAATGTGCATTGCCTCAAAAGCAAATTCCTCACTATGCACATCTTCAGGGGGAGTTCTTCTATATCTTGCAATCAAAATCCTCATTATCAGTTTTTACACTTCATATATTTATCCCCGTTGAAAACTTAACCTATGTTGTCATCAATCACCAAAAAGGGGGAGATTGTAAGTGCATCTAGTGCTCCTTAGTGATTTTGGTGTATTGAAGACTTATAGGTTAAGTAACTAATGCGTTTGTGAGTATACACAGGTCTATAAGTCTATGAGGAGTTTGATAATTACAGAAAAGTCGACCCTAAAAGTGAAGTTCTTCAATCAAGACTTTGTTATTCGAAGACTTTCAAGACTTTGAAACCAAGAAATTGGTGTGATCCTCAAGACTTGGTATTCGCTGAGGAACATGAAGCGTGAAGACTTTTGTTTTCGTAGTTTCATTTTCTCTTTCTTGAGTCATAGGAAACACCGTCTCGTTAAAGGGGGTCGAGGAAATACTAAGGAAAATTTCCATTTGATGCTCAACTCAAAATCCTACACCTACCAATCCCTTCGAGTGAAGCTTTTGAAATCTCATACAGCTTCACTCAATTTCTTCAAAGGATGTAGACGGCTCTTACAGTCACCGAGGAATTTGTTCGATCGAGGAGTTAGGAATTCGCCAGTCTTGAATTGCCTACACAAATGAGGAACATGATAGCCCCGAGGAATTTGATATTCAAAATTCCGACCGTTCTTTATCTTCTTGCCACCTGTCCCAAATATCTTATCCACCTAACGGTCATATCATTGAAGGGCATTTATGTCTTATCATGTCGGGCTGCTCCTAGGCTATAAATAGCCGCCTCTACAACCACTAGTTGGTTGGCTGCTCCGAGAGAACTTGACACTTGTCATTTGAGAGCAACCCATCCTCTGAGAACTTTGAGCGAAAATCATCAAGTGAGGAAAAAGCCCAAAACCAAACCCCTACAAACCCAAAGTGATTGAGCATCACTGAAGAAATTGATCCTGCGTGGATCCGACGCTTTTTACCTTTGAAGACTGTGCTTCTTCCAGACGGTTAGGCGTCACGGTCTAGAGCATCCAAGAGGAATTGTGGATCGCCGAGTGACCAAGTATGTGAAGGTTTGGAAGTCGCCTGAAGACTTACCACGAGTGATTGGACGAGGTCTGCGTGACCTTAGTTCAAGGAGAATACGGTGAGGACTTGGTGTCCCGAGCTGCGTGCTCGAGGATCGGGTGTCCGGACTGCGTGTCCTCGAGTTTAAATACTCACCGCTCCAACCAGACGTATAACCGAGACAGCAGTTGGAACTGGTCTACCAAATCATTGTCTTCACCAACCTAACTGGTTCTATTTCCTCAACCCTTTCATTTCCTCATTACTATGTTGAGTGTTTGTTCATATCTGTGTTTGAAGACTTTGACTGAAGACTTTCTTAATTTCCTCAGTTCAATTTCTTCAGTCTGTTTGTCTTCATCTTGTGTTATCCTGTGATTACGCTTCCTGTACTCTGTGATTGTCTTCATTTCATCATGATGACTATGCCTGTAATCTGCTATGCTTACTTCTGAGTACTTATTCCGCTGCATGTATTTCTCCGCTAAGGAATTTCCTCACCAGCAAATTCCTCAGTGAAGAATTTGTAAATTCTCTAAAAATCGCCTATTCACCCCCCCCCCCTCTAGTCGATATAACGCACTTTCAGTCTAGTTGAAAATGCATGTCTATTTATGTACATACAACTGCTGACAATGCCCTAGTGGTCCAGTTCTAAGTCTAGTGATGGGCATCCAACTAGTCACACAAGATTTGCAACAAAAATGTTCACAATTTTTTAAATAATGCGTTTATAAAACAAAAAATATATAAAATTTAAAATAATAATAAATTTGAAAATCTTCATGAATTTGAAAGCAATACTAATTTTAAAAAGTGTCAAATTCTTCTTCAAAGAAACGTATATTCTAGAAAATACTTGCACAGTTCAGAAAGTTTTCATGTACAAGAGATGCTGTGGATTAAAAGTAAATAAAAATAAAAAATGAAAAAATGAAAATAAAAAACTGAACACATGCAGTTGCGTGGCGAGGGCGAGACATGCAATTGCATGTTTGTTGGCGGACATGGAACTGACACCCGACAAACAATTTTTGTCCTCTATCGCAAAGTTATAGTCGTGTTGAAGACATTAGTTGTAGTTACGGATGATGCTTGCAATTGTGCGTAAAGTAGAAGACATGCAGTTGTCCCCCCAACAAACATGTTTGCCTCAAATTGCAGTCGTGTTGAAGGTATACAGTTGCGGGACAAAGACGACACTGTAATTGCACTGACACGGAAAAAATCATGAATTATTTAAAAGACAAATAGAACAAAAAATAAAAAGAGAAAAACAAAACAAAAAAGACAAGAAAAATGGTTGTAAGCTTTTGTCAAAACCGGTAGAAAAAGTCCTTCATGAGTCCGCTCATTCACACACATACGCTCCGGGGAGACAAAAAAAAATCAAACAACTTTTAGGTAGCAGGAAATCTCACAAGAACACACAACGACTAGACGTATTTTCCTCCAGAAAAAAAAAACAATTCACGTTTTCCTTGGCTGAAAGCCCACAAAGCACAAAAACAGGGGACCTAATAAAAAAGAAAAAGCCCACAACGGGCAAGCGGGTCTGCCCATGTATTCTTTTGACGGAAAACCAAACCAACCTAGCGACAAAAGGCCACACAGGACACCGACTGGATAGGAGCTGCCCACCTCTCGCATGGACCTGCACACGGGCTGCCGCGCGCGACAAACACGACGCGAGCGAGCGCACGAGCGAGCCGGACAACCTGCGTGAATCTTACAGACAAACAAGATCCAACGCTTCTGAATTTAGATATGAGATAACTATTTCACATCTAGATGTGAAATAGCAAACTTGTATATCGTGTGTCTCATTCGAATACACAACTTTGAGTCTTTGATCACTTATTTCTGTTATACCATATTTATTCAGTTTTGTAACCAGACAAAGTTTATAAATTGTGGAGGTGATTTTTCGTTGAAAATATCAATCCGAAAATCTACCCAGACATGTGATGACCCGTGGCTTTGTAAGAGTTTTGTAACCAGACATGTGATGACGCGTGGCTTTGTAGGCATTGATGGGGCTTGGTTGGAAGTGTGCGTAAACCTTCCTAGAATTGCTAGCATATGGTGGATCGTGGCTTTGTAAGGCATCGATGGGGCCGGTTGAAAGTGTGCATAAAGCTCCCTAGAATTGCTACCATGCGGCGGATGGTGGCTTTATAAGGCATTGATGGGGCCTGGTTGGAAGTGTGTGTGTATCGCTGCCTGACGAGGATATGTGCATGCATGTCAGTGTGGCTCTAGTATGGGCCGTGTTCCTTCAAACCTAGCTACTCACGACAGTGCCACATGGCAAGAAATAAAAAACACACCCACACAGCCTACAAAAGAATCCACGCAGCAACAACTAATCGACATGTAAACGCACCATAGGATACACAAAATAGCTGCACCGCCTCAACTAGCGACCCAGGACAATCTCAAATAAGGAAAACGCACGTCAATCGCCTCCTGAACTGGCTAGGCAAAACCAAAACGAGCCAACCAATTATAATAGCCCAGTAAAAAAGTGCAAATCGAACAGTGATAAATGGCGTGGCAAAGCGCCATTTATCTTATTATCCAATGGTGCTACTACTAGAACGAATAGGATAAGATGCAACGACAAAACAAATATCGGTCGGCCCAAGGCGATGTGGTGGTATTGTCACTCAAAACAGTCTATACATATGTAGCAACGGAGAGGGCACCCCCTGAACCCATGGGCATATGCACCCACTTTTCAAAAAAATGCATTTTAAGCACGTTTAAAAATGTCAAAAAATTGAAAGAAAGTATCATGCATACATGTTCGCAAATGTGGGTACGCGGCACAAAGTTTTGTGAAAAAATGTCCTTTTGTTTTGTCTCCGCAAAAAATACAAATTTTAGTGCTTCTAAATAGTGTTTCACAACATAAATTTTTTGTCTTTTTTGCACAGGCCACAAAAAAGTTATTTTTCCATGAAACTTTATGCACACACATAGAACATTGAGACATACCTGTGCAACTTTTTAAATATTTTTTTAGTATTTAGAAATGTGTTTTTCAAAGTGGGTTCATATGTACCCGGGTTCATCCATGCACTTCTCTGTGGCAACGCCCTATCACAAGCTCCGCTTAGATATGAGCGAGTCAATATTCACGAAAACACTGCCTCTCTCCCACCAATTTTGGGAAGGTTATAGAACCTTCCTTAACCAAGTTTTCAATTTACGTGCTTTTTTTTGTTACTTTCATTCTTTCTTCTTCTTCTTCTTTTCTGTTTTCCTTTCTTACTTTCTTTATTGTATATTTTAAAATTTGGAATAATTTTTAAATTCATTAAATACATTTCCAAATAAAGAATTTATTTGAAAAAATTGAACCATTTTGTATCGGCGAACAATTTTTGAGCCAATGAACATTTTCTGAAATTCTCAAATATTTTATAATTTTTCCATAAGTATTTTGAATCCGCAATCATTTTCTCAGTCGACTAGCATTTTTTGAAATTTGGGACCAATTACCAAATTTTTTGAACATTTTATTGAATTCAAAATTATATTTCAAAATCATGAACATTTTCTGAAATACAGGCCATATGAAAATTAAGATTTTTATTAAATAATGAACTTTTCGTTCAAATTTGGGAACATGTTTTGAATTTTGGATTATTTTTTTAATCCAAGAACATTATCTGAAGGTTGAAACAGTGTTTTAAATTGAAAATATTTTTTCAATTTTGTAAAGAAAGATCCTAATATTTTAAAAAGAAGCAAAAGAAAAAGGAAACATGGGCACCCACCCCACACATCAGCCGTCCCAAAAGCACCCGCGCGGGGAGAAGGGGTTGGGGGTGTCGAGTTGTCAATGCACTAAATCCTTTTCGGATTTTTTGAACAGTTTTGAACGAAAACGGGGATCCGATGCACTGATGGCACCAATTACCTCGGTGCACTAGATACGTCCTCAGAGGCATATTTTTGCTTGCGACTTTCGTTACAGCCGTTAGCCTTTTCTTTAGGTTAGGGCGCTAGCCTTTGTGTATTGCGTGTAGGTGTACAACCATATTGTGGGAGGCCTAGGAGTAGGAACAACCGTGTACGTCTAAGTACTACCAAGCAGGGCCCATGATCTATTAGCCTGGGCAGATTTCTGTAAAAAAAACACCTGATTACTAGAATACTCCTACTTGGCGCTTCAGGCGCTAGTTCATAAACTGGCGCTCACTCAGCCGCTTCGTTCGATCATAACGCTGCCTGGTCCGCTCGGTTTGCCGTTTAGCGGTCAACTATTGACCATTTGACTGTTGACTTTAATAAACATAGATTTCAAAAACCTGTTCTTAAATTTGAAAAAAAGGTGAAAATTTGAATTTTTACTAATTCAAGAAAAGTTCAAGAATATGGAAAATAATTATGAAATTGAAGAGTTTTGTGAATTAGAAAAAAATTCATGAGTTTAAAACGATAACAAATTTTAGAAAGGTCACAAAATTGAGAAAAGCTGGTGAATTCGAAAAAATGTGATTACGAAAAAATTGCGAAATCGGAAAAACTTTTCAAGTTTTTTATAAAAATCATGCGTTTGAAACTATCATGAATTTCTAAAAATTTCATGAATTTAAAAAAATGTTTAAAAGAGGAAAAAAAGAAGAGCGAACAAAAATCGATAGAAAAACCCAGCAGAAAAACATTAAGAAAACTTAAGATTCAGGTAGGTTCCAAAACTGGAGCTAGCCATAACGTTACATGAGCCGGCCCAACACAATATGTGTGTCCCACCACGTATCGAACTAATGAGCACGTTAAGCGCCGAATAGGAACCGACAACACTCTTTTTTTTTCACAAAACCTGAAAAGTAGGAGTGAATTTGATCTAGGTAGAGTATTTCGGTGAGGTGCTAGAGCTTATCATTTGTGCACATCTCGTAAATGAACTATAATTTTTACGAAACTCGTAATCTTGTAATGGTCTTGATTTATGAGCATATGGGGTTTATTACTATTTTGTAGTACTACATGAGTGTAAAATCTTTCTTTTTTAGATGCATGTGCTGTCGAGCTAGCACACTTGATGGCTTTTGGTACGGTGTCACGGTGAGCTCCTCTTGCCACGCCCGATCGAATTGTTATATGAAATCTTGGAGTGGTAACTTTTGTTTAGCTCCACGCAAAAAAAGAAGAAGAGAAAAACAGCTTGAGGGAAGCTTGGAACTCCGGAGCAGGTAGAGAATCCCGATGGAGACCATTAAACAAGCCTCGCCTCGTGTCACGAACAAGAAGAACAATTAACGTTGACCGATAGAGCGGAACACGGTTCCGGTTCCCCGAGGCCGCATGGGTGGTGAGGGCAGAGAAGACAAGGCCGGGCGGGCGGGCAAGAGAAGAGAAGACTTTGGAAGGGCCCGCCATCGCCATGCACCGGTCGCCATCGCCTTGGGTCTGCGATGTCAAAACCCCTCCACCGGCGGGGAAGCTCCAGCCGGCCGGGAAGTGGGCACTCGCACCTGCGCATGCATGCAGCACCGACGCGCGCGCCATCGAAGGCAGGGGCGCTAGCTGCGCGCGTGTGTCATGCGTCATGTGTGTGCCTCCCGCCACTCGTGGCAGACAGTACTATACGCTGCCAGCCCGTCGGTCAATGGCGCTGCTGGCACCTGCCAGTACGTACGCACGGCCTCTCTAGTCTCCACTAGTCGGTAGGTACGGTCCGGAGATGCAAACGGCCTCATTTCGCTTCGATTTCCCCACCTATCTTTGCACGGCGCTATACGATGGAGCAGCACGTACTACGTACGTGTTGCTTTGGTGCTACTGCTAGCCAACCCGTCGGCGTACGTGGCTTTGGCCATGCCTCGCTATCAGCCTGGGTACAAGCAGGCTAGTGAGACCAAAGCCGACGTCGCTCTAGTCTCCGCTTGCTCACTTTCCTCCACGCTGTACTCCGTAGAGAATTGACCGTGCATTTGACTCCGCGAGCTGCTTTGCGACTCTGCCAGACCGGTGAGCCGAGGTGAGTGTCACGGGACGGACCGCGGGTTTTTTTTTTAACATCGGTACAAACACAAGTGCTCATATACACGCGCATACACTCATCCCTATAAACGCACACACGCACACCTTACCCCTATGAGCACCTCCGAAAGACCGAGCCGGCATATCATCTTGAGATTTACGAAGTCACCGTAGGCGCCTCCTCATCAACGGGAACGTCTCCTCCCACTGAATGCGCATCGCCGAAAATCCTGAAATAAATGCAGGAATAAATGTGAACACCAGGATTTGAACCCTGGTGGGCTGGGATACCACAGTCCCTCTAACTATCCAACCACAGGTTGATTCGCGGACCGCAGGCTTTTTATGGTGATGGGCACGCGGTGCATTGCATGCACGGGCAGGGGAGTTCAATGGCGCGTTTCAGGGTCCTGCTAAACATTTCTTATGGTCCTGCCGCACCATAAAAGGCCTTCTTCATCAGGAAATAAAAAAGGAAACCTTGGCAAAGTCAACCATCACCATCGGTACCATCATCACTAGTGCAGAATCGGGATATAGCACCGGTTCGTAAGGGCCTTTAGTGCCGGTTCTGTAACCGGCACTAAAGGGTGGAGACTAAAGGTCTCCCCCCTTTTAGTACCGGTTCGTCACGAACCGCGCCTAAAGGGCCACCACGTGGCACGAGACAGGCCCGGGTTTGGGTAGACCATTAGTACCGGTTGGTAACACTAACCAGTACTAAATGTTAGGGGGAGGGGGAGGGGGTTGGTTTTATTTTTTATTTTTCTTTTAATTTTGTGTTTTCAATTTAATTTTAGTGATTGTTTTACATAATAATGAGTTGTTAAATCATTAGGTGAAAATACCGCAGATTAGTTTTGACTGGATGCATGTGGATCCTAGTTGATCAAGTAATATGGATATGGCATATACTTGATCACTTAGCTAGGATCCATCCGGTTGAAACTAATCTGCGGCTTCTTTCATAAATGATATAATAACTCATCATCGTCATCATATTAATATAAAAACTCTTGCATCATATATATTATCACCAACAACAGTATACTAGCTAGCTAAAAATCATCATAGTCGTCATTACCACTATTTAATCATCATAGTCATTACCGCTATCTAATCACCACCAACACTAGCTTAAAGAAGAAACATTCACTTGTACCAGAAGCAAAGATATCATCGAGTTCAACATGGTCATGATATTATAAGCGTTCATAACACGACAAAAGCAAATCACCCTTTGAGATTAATTAAATTCAGGACGAAGAACACAGACATGAGAGGACAAGTACTAATTAAGAGCATGAACTAGCTAATAATCACTCCTGCTGCTCTCTCTCTCTCAGGTAAGATAGCATAGAACATGTATAGCTCTCCAGATTCATCATATTGGAGCATGCAGATGAACCTGTCTCCTAATCGTGGGCTGCACTTCTGTTTGCTGCCCCCTAGTACTTCTCTGCGGTCGTTAACAATTTTGCTTCAATCTTTCACTATTAAGCATTCCTCGCCATTAGAAATCCTGAATGCACTCATGTGCATTGTAGGATATTTTGGCCGTAAGCTAACCATTGACATGCGACCTTTAATACAGATCCACTAAGGCACAACTGTTATCGGGAGTTCATGTTTAAGAACATCGTATAGTAACATTACTTAGCAATGAAGTTGAGCTTGAAAAATAATATACGCAAAAGATGCACTGATGACAAATAGTAAAATTTTTACCATCTTTCCTAAATAGATGTGACCGTAGTTCAATACGATCACTATTGGTCGCACGTTTTGAGTACCAAGATTTTCAAATTCAGGAAAATAATTTCTCTTGACGGCATCAAGATCCTCAAGCCATGAAACATAATGACTTATCTCCTCGCAGGTTAGTTGTAGGACCTTGAAGTATGTCTAGAGGGGGGGGGGGTGATTAGACTACTTGACCAATAAAAACTTAACCTTTTCCCAATTTTAGAGATTGGCAGATTTTAGCTATTTTAGGACAAGTCAAGCAATCATCACACAATTCAAGCAAGCATGCAAAGAGTGTATAGGCAGCGGAAAATAAAGCATGCAACTTGCAAGAAAGTAAAGGGAAGGGTTTGGAGGATTCAAACGCAATTGGAGACACGAATGTTTTTGGCGTGGTTCCGATAGGTGGTGCTATCGTACATCCACGTTGATGGAGACTTCAACCCACGAAGGGTAATGGCTGCGCGAGTCCACGGAGGGCTCCACCCACGAAGGGTCCACGAAGAAGCAACCTTGTCTATCCCACCATGGCCGTCGCCCACGAAGGACTTGCCTCACTAGCGGTAGATCTTCACGAAGTAGGCGATCTCCTTGCCCTTACAAACTCCTTGGTTCAACTCCACAATCTTGTCGGAGGCTCCCAAGTGACACCTAGCCAATCTAGGAGACACCACTCTCCAAGAAGTAACAAATGGTGTGTTGATGATGAACTCCTTGCTCTTGTGCTTCAAATGATAGTCTCCCCAACACTTAACTCTCTCTCTCTCTCTCATAGGATTTGGATCTGGTGGAAAGAGGGTTTGAGTGGAAATCAACTTGGGGAAGGCTAGAGATCAAGATTCATATGGTAGGAATGGAATATCTTGGCCTCAACACATGAGTAGGTGGTTCTCTCTCAGAAATGGTAAGTTGGAAGTGTAGGTTCGTTCTGATGGCTCTCTCCATGAATGAAGAGGAGGTGGAGGGGTATATATAGCCTCCACACAAAATCTAACCGTTACACACAATTTACCAAACTCGGTGGGACCGAATCATTAAACTCGGTCGGACCGATTTAGTAAACCTAGTGACCGTTAGTGATTTTCGTGGGATCGACATGCATCTCGGTGAGACCGATTCGGTTAGGGTTAGGGCATAACGTAATCTCGGTGAGACCGATTACACAAACTCGGTGAGACCGATTTGGTAATAAGCTTTCGAGAGTTGGTCGTAAACTCGGTGGGACGGTTTGCTCTTTTCGTGAGACCGAAATGTTACAAAAGGAAACAGAGAGTTTACATTGCAATCTCGGTGGGACCGACGCTCACTTCGTTAGACCAAACGTTACGAAGGGAAACAGAGATTGCAACCCCATCTCGGTGAGACCGAGATCCCTATCGATAAGACCGATTTGCTTAGGGTTTGTGGCGGTGGCTATGACTTTTGGAATCGGTGGCGCGGATAGAAAGAATCGGTGTGACCGATTTTTGCTTTAGGTTTAGGTCATATGTGGATGTGGGAAAGTAGTTGAGGGTTTTGGAGCATATCACTAAGCACATGAAGCAAGAGGCTCATTAAGCAACACCTCATCCCTCCTTGATAGTGTTGGCTTTTCCTATAGACTCAATGT